>OY754970.1:35373946-36106446 GCA_963576475.1 Molanna angustata | reverse complement strand
GTACGCTTCCTCCTTTTTAAGACACAAAGTCTTCGTATAACTCAGGATATTTCGTCAACCGAGTAATAAGCGAATTTCTTCCCTCCCTCTTAGCTCAGTAGCCATGAAAATCCACTTCTTCTCGACGTGCTTATCATCAAATAGCCGAACTATCTGAACCTGACTTCTATCATTTTTTAGACATGGGTAAGTCTTCCTCAAAATTTTCTCTGGCGAACTCATTGCGGACTTAATCATTAATATGTATTGACACTAGCAAATAAAAAGTAGATACGTCTCAAATATAACATGCAGCAAATATGCCCAGATTTATAGACGTATAATATTTATCGTCTTTTTCACTGAAAACACAAACACAAGAATTGAACTCGAATTTTTTGCCTCAGGAGTAAGACATCTAAGCAACTGAGCTACGAAGGCCAATAAATATAATATACAATATAACAACAGCACTATTTTAATCGGGTTTCAAAGAAGTTCCTTTTCAGGAAGAAAATTCTTCAATTCAACGTCAACAACTTTTATTGCGTCACGGGCCCTTACTAACGTGGGCCCATGATTATGGCAAAAAATGGCAGATTTACATACATATAATAGGATGCTGTTGTTTGATAATATGATGTAAATTGAAATTTGTCTCAAAACCTTAATTATTTCTTTATCTGTCGGTTTTGGGTTTTCAAAGGACCTAATTTAGAGGGCATTTTCCTACGGGATACGAAATGTAGTAAATTGATTTTATATAAGTTATCCTATGTAGACGGAGGCGTTATCTAGAAGATCACAGAAGAAATTAGATTTCAATGTTTTGGTTCGTTGGAGCGTGTAGGGGAAATGATGTTCGTTATATTACTAATACTACAATGTTGAATCGATTCAAATAAGTACTTACTAACATAGAGACTTTTCTGTAGACATGAGATTGATAATGTTGTCTGTTAGTTTTATGAAAACATGATCATGAAAAGCAAACAATTAAATATAAAAAAATGTGGACATCCTTTTCTGAGTTTTCTTCACGACAAAAGAAATTAATAAAACTAGGTACATGTAACGCATGAGATCCAACTGTCGATGGCGATAATATGTATAATTGAAGAATACGTACCAAGCTACAAACACTTAAACACAAATTAGTAAATATTTTAAGATATTTTGTTTTCTACATAAAAAATGTAGGTATGTACTCGTATGTCAGGATAGGATAGTATAGAGGTCAGTCTATTTTTCCTACTCAGAATATGTATGTATGTTTGAAGATTAAAAGGGTAGAAAATTATATAGTGAGATATTGTGTAATATTAACTGCCTTACAAATTGTATGAAACAATGTCGTCACTAAATTAATCTTTTATACCAATTGTTAAAAAAATGAGATGTACAAAGACAATATTCATATATTTTATAGAAAATTAAGTTATATAGTTGGGGTGTTTCGGCTTTTTTCGTTATTTTAAAAACTTTGGAAATATAGGCAGTTAAACAAATAAATTTATCATAAAAAAATAGTTTTCTTAGTAAAAATTGTTCTACAAACTCTAGAACTTTTAAAAAAAAATTATTTGAGATTTTGTATTTATCTTTATTTGTACTAATTTTCAGCGTTCTAGCTTTGATGCTTTTTTAAATATATCGAAAAATCAAGTACAAATTCAAGTTGATAACCCTCGACTGAAACAAAAATTCAAAATACTGAGTAAAACCGTTTTTTAGACTTATAACTTTCTAAATATAGGTACTGAATGAAATTTTGGGCTCTGTGCATTGAGCGGGTAAAAAGGGGGGCACATACACACAGACACACTAATGGAACATATATGACATATGCTGCGATGCCTCTAAGTTGGTGTTTTTTGACATCAAAATATAGACCTGGCACACTACACTCGCGTATCTTGGCTTAATAATTTGTCGATGTGTTAAGAGAAATCAAGGTCTTAAGCAGGGCGATGGCTTGGCACCCACACTCTTCAATCTAGCCCTAGAGTATGTCATTAGTCTGCAGATCAATAAAAATAAAACAAAAGCAATGAAACAGACCAGAAACGCAAACCGTTGGCAAGGAAACACAATACATTTGAAAGACAATTATGACTTTGAAACTGTTGAAGACTTTAAATACCTGGGTTCCACAATCAACAAAGATAATGAGGACACAACAGAAATAAAAAACAGAATAACAACAGGTAACGGAGCATTCTTCTCTCTTCTACCGGTGTTCAAATCAAGAAGTGTCCATATAAAAACGAAAATCACGCTGTATAAAACCATTATTAGAACAGTTGTAACATATGGATGTGAAGCATGGACACTTACAGCCAAATCTGCTGAAATACTGGACACGTTTGAGAGACGAGTGCTTCGTAGAATCCTAGGACCTGTGCCTGATGGTGACGCCTGGAGGATTAGATACAATAATGAGCTGTATGCTATCTACAAAACTTCCAGGCTCTCTGTGCATGTCAGATTGAGCAGATTGAGATGGGCCGGACATGTACAGAGAATGCCACCACAGCGAATACCAAAGAAAGTTCTGTGTGGACATCCAGGTGGAAGACGAAAGGTTGGAAGACCGCGGCTGCGATGGGAGGACGAAGTTGGAAGGGATGCTTCCCAACTACTGCAAGTGCCGGGCAGTTGGAAAGTTGCTGCAGAAGATAGGAGAAGCTGGAGGCGAAGACTGACGGAGGCCAAGGCTCGATATGGGCTGTAGCGCCATTGAAGAAGAAGAAGTTAAGAGAAATAAATTCTCTTGAACAAATCGACAGTTGGAATATGGTTTAATGGAATAAATTCAGATCCACACGTTGTATGAAATACAAAATTGTTCAATTTTTTCAAAATACCCATTGAATCAAGTTGAAAATTGTTTTAACATACATTGCCATCAAGAATACACCAATTCTGGAAATTTCAGGGCTCAAACTGGTATCGACCAGCACAGACAGACAAATAATTTAGTACAGACCAGGGATGCTGAGGAACATCCGAAATTGCGGAACATCCGCATTGATTTGGCCAATGACCTTTATTATAAAATTTTAAAACGTTCCTATTTTAGTTCAAAAACTTACTGAATGGGACTTAATATAAAATGTTTGTGTCAGCCGTTATCTGTTATGTTCATTATAATCTGTTTTTTTTTATTAAAATAATCATACACACTTTTTCATATTCAACCTCTTTTAATTCCACTTCTGTAATTAGCCTTTCCTTCTTTCATCGAAACTGAAATCTCGTAAAGAATATTTTCACAACATTATATATTGTGAACTTCATCCATAAATATCAATTTTAAGAACGAATTAGTCTTTGAAGATTTTTGACAGATGAGGTCATAGATGATGATTTTGATGATTTTTGGAAAACTCATGAATTCAGTAATACAACTTACACGTATTTTCAGGAAACCAAACTTAAACAAAATGAGGAACACATCTGTTTTCATCGTTACAAATTCGGAATTCGAATTAAATTTATTTTCAAAATGCGAACAAGGGTTTGAAGTGGCAGAATCCAATTTAAATGTGCCGACCTTCTTTAAAACATACAAAATTATTTTGGCGGAAGAGAATGAGTTACAGTTACAATGTGGCTGGATGAAAACGTTGAACTCTAAAATGTTCTCAGTCGTATATCATTGCCACCATATTTTTTATTCCAGATTCTTCGAGAAGGAGTTTAGAGCTTTCTCCGCTCGCAGTATCTGTACACTTAAAACATATTATTTTACTTCACAATCTGAAGTTTTTCATTTATATTCAATTTACATTATAGCCTACCGACCGAGGGTTATTATGTTGTGGTATTTTTCTTTGACGACTGCTGGTATGATTTTCTCGAGATAATAAAAAAATAAATAATTATTGTTAGATTTCTAAACAAATATTTGTTTCACAGAAGACAAAAGTTTTCACAAAACTCATAGTATGCACTCTCTACATGATACATGTTGATAAATTGATGAAAAAAATACTTTATCAATATACATCATATAAGTATGTAAAAGAACAAA
Source organism: Molanna angustata (assembly GCA_963576475.1). Taxonomy (NCBI): domain Eukaryota; kingdom Metazoa; phylum Arthropoda; class Insecta; order Trichoptera; family Molannidae; genus Molanna; species Molanna angustata. The sequence goes on along the minus strand of OY754970.1, from coordinate 36,102,431 downwards.
AAATTCGTGGTAACATAATACATTTTGGATAATCAATCTATATCATTATAACGAAAGTCATATTGATAGAACGTGCTCTCACACTAACAGGAAAATTTGATGGGTACCTATCTACTTTATTTTTCAAATATCTATGCAAGTAAATGCTCTGAAATAAATTAATTTGAAGCATGTTTAAAAAACCTGTGTTTTTTTTTCAATTAAAATAATGTAAAAATCCTGTTACATAATAATTTTTCAGACAATTTTTAATCAAAATATTATAGACACTTTTTCTTTATAATCGATTTGTTGTTTAAACAAGTACATACATCTTAATCCTTATACATTCCCAATATTAATACTTTATTTGGTTAATTTATTTTTTAATCTTGACATTTAATATTTACTAACTATTATCGCAAATCCTCAACCTCACTAGGACTATACCTGTAACGAGGTTGGCGATTTCACACGATTAGTTTGACATTATTCACAAATTTACATATTGCAAGTTGCGAGTAAGCACATTTTTTTTTTATTATTAAATATTTATTTTTCATTATAGAATACAAAAGTACATTTGACAATTAAATACAACAATAATTCAAAAGTATTGCCCCATTAGAAGTGCGGACACTTGTGTATGGGGCAAGAGTAACATTTAAATAGTATTATTAACACTAAGAGAAAAAAAACTACTAATTCTAACAACGGACATAATTTTTCTATACATAATTTTATACAGTTATTGGCAACTTGATATTGGGTGCGTGTCAAATAACCATCGGACACAGCACCCATCAGCCGCCCGAGACATAAAACAAAATAAAATAAATCAAATTATATTCGCACATACGCTCATGCTATGGGTGCTCATGCTATGGGTGAACCAAATTGGTTTACGCAGGATTTAAACCCAAAATCACTGGATTTATTATCCGCGTACTAGCCGTTCCTTTGACTTATTTAAATTTTGTTATTAACCAAGTTGCAACAGAAAACTATATAAACACTCTTAATCAAGTCATTAAGTCAACAATCAAAAAGTTTAGATTCAAAATGTCAAGTTGATGCAATCTACACAGACTTCAGTAAAGCATTCGACAGGGTTTCACACCTCATATTACTCAAAAAACTTGACTCGTTTGGAATTGGAATGAGTATTTTAAAGTGGCTGTCCAGTTACTTATTATCACGTAAACTCTCTGTCAAGTTGTATACCAATATATCTAATCAATTCATTGCAAAGAGTGGTGTCCCACAAAGTTCTCACTTGGGTCCAGTTTTATTTCTTTTATTTACATATTAATGATATTGTCGATATATTCCATGATGCTCAGTTCTTACTTTTTGCAGATGACTTAAAAATTTACAAAACGATAAAGAACTTAAACGACTGTATGGCGTTACAATTAAATCTAAACCATTTAATCGAGTTGTGTGCTTCGAATTCTTTATACCTAAACTATACTAAATGTCAATTCATCAGATTCTGTAGAAATAAAACTAGTATCAATTTTCAATACACAAAAGACAACAATAACTTAACTAAAGTAACATCAATAAAGGATCTTGGTATATTGTTTGATGAGAGGCTTACATTTATTTCTCACATAACTGAAACAACTAATAAAGCTTTAAAATGCCTTGGATATATTTTGAGAACCGTCAAAAATTTTAGATCTATTAATACATTTAAAACCCTATATACATCACTTGTTCGTAGTAATCTTGAATATAATTCAACTATATGGTCGCCGTTTTATAATGTGCACTCATTGAGGGTCGAAAGGGTTCAACATAAATTTTTAAGATTTGTAAATTATAAATTATCCATTCCTTTAGAAAAATTAAATTATGATTTTCTAATGAGTATTTTAAATTTATCGAAATTATCAAACAGAAGAACGATTTGTGATTTAATTTGTTTATTTAAAATAATCAACGGTATATTGGACACCCCTGACCTAGTTGAAATTATAAAATTCAGAGTACCTACAAGGTTTGCTTCACGTCAAAATGCACCTTTTCATATAGAGAATCTTCGAAATAACTTTATCATTAACTCACCAATACATAGATTGCACCGCCTTGGAAACCAATATAGTGCTGTTGATATATTTAATGTACACACTATAGATGGTTTCAAAAGGATATTATAATTTTTGATTTTTACTATGCTTTGTTTATTTTTGTTGTTTAAATTGAATATGTAATACTGTTTATTTTTTTTTTCTTCTTTTATGTCTAGTTTTTTTTATCATTTACCTGTATTTTCTTTTATTACGTTGTATTATGTTGTTTTATATTGTTCTTCCTTTAACTACTTACGTTTTTTTATTATGTACCTATATAATCGATGTATTTACACTTATTGTTATTTTGTTGTGCCGACATTGTTCTATTTATCCTGTATTTTTTTGTAAATGCCCTATTAAGGGCGTATATATAATAAATAAATAAATAAATAAATAAATGTAGTTTACAAAAAAAAACATTAGAATATGTAAATCTTTTGTTAAAAATAAGGATGTACCGTAAAATCCAGTTAATCAAAAATATATCACTCAAATATAACACAAAAATATATCACATGGTTCAGAGATGAGGTATGAAGTGCCTTTTAAGGTGAGACTGGACTGGTGTGTGGGAATACACGCATTACTTGTACTTTTTTATCAGGTTTGGCACACCTGCACATCTGTCGCTGATTACTCGACACGGTGGAATATGCCGTGATGGTATAAATGAATGATTCTTAATCGAATTTTGTGGAAAAATACTTAGGTATAAATGTTCATTACGAATTAATCTTTTATTCAATTTACATACAATATTAGTCGTTTACTTCTGTGCTGGCGTCTTATTATAGGTTCAATTGCATTGCATGTAACACATGAGATCCAACTGTCGATAGCGATAGCATGAGTATACATAAAAGCATAAGTATAGGTACATACAAATCCGCGAACGTTAAAAATAAAAATTAATGAAGATACCGAACTATAGACGTATCAAATTATTAAATAAATTTAAATATTTTGTTTTCCCACAACATTTTTTTAAATAATGTATATGTCATTGTAACAAGTACATATACATCCTCATACATTCCCAAAAATAAGCATAAATGCTTGTGCATAAAAGGGAAATCGGTCGTGGCAATATTCGAACTCGCGACGAATAGTTAGTTTTAATAAATAAAATCGGGTTGTGGAAAAGTGTGAATGTGCCGCTATTTTTCCCAGTTTTGCGTTTGGACTTAGACTTCGATAATTATATTAATATTTACTTATTTTTCAGTCAATAATAAATTCCTTTATTAACTTTAAAATCATTATAAAATCATTAACATTATACATCGTGAATCTTATGGCTCGTCTTCACAACTCCATCTAAGATAATAAAGATTTCGTATTAATTTCCGGTCTTTTTTAATTTATGTGTATACAAAACAATTGAATTGGTTATTTTAACACATCATAATTAATTGAAATCTCATTTACTAGTACATGACATGATATGTTTCATTTTAATTAGAATATTATTTATACAGCTGATTACAATTGTATGTTGAGTTGTACCTACTAAAAGAAAACAACATTTCCATGAATGAATTAATAAATTAATATATTCTTTCATAATATAAATTATCGTTTGTATAAGTTGAATCAATCAGTTCATAGTCCGAATGTGAGCATCGGTGGTTCAGTGGTAGAATGCTCGCCTGCCACGCGGGCGACCCGGGTTCGATTCCCGGCCGATGCATATTTTTTTTTATTTTTCCCTTTAACAAGCCACATATTTTATATTAAATTACTCCTCGGGCATCTAACAGTTACTATGTCTTACATTAATTTAACACGCACCCAATAACAAGTTGCCACATTTTGGAGACTTTCGATATTATACGTCTCACAGATCCAGACTGAGAGTCGGATGAGTCGGTGAGTCGGATGGGATTTGAATTAAAATTTGTGTCTCCACTGGGAATCGAACCAGAGACCTTTGGATCAGAGGTCAGATACCTAACCAACTTAGACACAAAAGCCGACAAAAACTTTATAACTAAACACCCCAATTAGAAATCAATTATAATGTAATGCAATAAGAATGTATGTCACATTTTTATAATTCAGCATAAATTTCCCTTACCTACAAAGAGTTACATATTGATTTTTTTAACTACTATAAGTATATGCCGTAGAGAAAAAAATATTTCATGTGCTTAAAGAGTACATAATATCAAAGTTAATGACTTATAGAGATTTTACATTTGAAGTCAGGTATGTTCTTAAATGCTGTTGAAATGAGATCGCTAAGAAGAATCTGCAATAGAACGATGTATGACAGGGTAAGAAATGAGAACATAAGGAAAGAATGTAAGATAAAGAAAGATATCATTAATAGAATGTAAGTGAACACACTGAGATGGTTTGGCCACATGGGTAGAATGAATGAGGAACGACTGACGAAGAAAATATACAATGCGGATAGGATTGGATTGAGAGGCCGGGGCCGCCCAAGAAAGGGATGGCACGACCATGTGAACGATATTCTGAAAGACGGAAATGTTAGAAGCGTGTACAATAGACGAACATGTATGAGACGATGCATGAATGTTGACGAAGCGAAGAATGTGTGCCAGTATAGAAAGATATGGCGTTCGGTTCTCTCTGCCTACCCCGTAAGGGACATGGCGTGATGGTATGTATGTATGTTCTTAAAATGCAAAGCATCAACAAATTTAGGGTTTCCGATAGTTTAAATCACGTATCAACCCATTTTAACGCACGCAATAGTTACCCTTAATAGCACGTTATTTCGAAATTAATAGTGTATTTAGGCGGTTTTCATATATCATGTTTTCAGTCACTAACTTAGCGACATGCTCTCTTAAAATTTGATTTTCGCCATATTTATCTAATATACTAAAATTTTGTCGAGATTGATGAACAAAATTTAATATAAATAATGTTTTTTGTCAAGATACAGCTGGTACATGTTGACACTGAAGATTATAACTTCGACAGTATTGTTTCTTAATATATTTTGCTTTCCATATTATCTTGATCAGTTTACCAGAAGCTACATACTTTGCGACACACGTTGGAGTTGTCTTGTGAAACGAGTATATACAGGAAATTTACAAAATATTCAGTATCGTCAAAATGTTTGTACTTGCAAAGAAAGTGAAATTAAAATTTTATATGATAATATGAGCAAAATCGTTTTGATCTTTGGCAAAATAAAATACATAACACATTTGTCTTTAAGATTTGCCTGAAATAATATATAATTTTTGAACATGCAAATCGCTAGCGCATATAGCGCAACAATTCACATTACACCGCAACACAATTACGAGACGACACGCAGGAATTTTCTCATGACTCCAAAGACAAACACGACATTCGGACAAAGACATTACTATTATTTCGCTCCAAAAATTTTTAATAAGATAAAAAGTGAAATAACGGACATACAGTTGATGAATAATTTGAAACACAAGAAAACAATAGAAACATGGATTAGAAACAAGGGCATTATATACTGCGGAAACATGATCAAGCTACAATAGTTTATATTTTATTGTAATATTTTTATTGTTTGTAACTATATTGTTATATTTTGTTTGGTTTCAATAATAAAAAAAAATACAGAGAGTAAATCCAATTCTTCATCGATCATTTTTTATGGCATATTAGAACATGCAAATTGTTAGCGCATATAGCGGATAAATCCAATCCTTCACCGAACATTTTTTTTCTGATATATTTGCTCTTATTTCTTAGTTTAAACATTTTTCGTTTTACAAATCCTGTAAACTGGTTTACAAAATATTTTTAATATTTCTAGCGATGGATGCGTGCAAAGATAGAAAAATCGAATTCAGTTTTCTCTGCTTACCCCATAGAGACATGGCGCGATGGTATGTATGAATTTATACTGAAATAAACGGAGCCGTAAAAAAAACTTCAATTCATCGCTGGCTGTGGTCCTTTTAGGCCCCACATTCTTTTTAAATAAAAAAAAATACGCTATATTTCTGGTACTTAACTGAATTGATAATATGGAAAGCAAAATATATTAAGAAACAATACTGTCGAAGTTATAATCTTCAGTGTCAACATGTACCAGCTGTATCTTGACAAAAAACATTATTTATATTAAATTTTGTTCATCAATCTCGACAAAATTTTAGTATATTAGATAAATATGGCGAAAATCAAATTTTAAGAGAGCATGTCGCTAAGTTAGTGACTGAAAACATGATATATGAAAACCGCCTAAATACACTATTAATTTCGAAATAACGTGCTATTAAGGGTAACTATTGCGTGCGTTAAAATGGGTTGATACGTGATTTAAACTATCGGAAACCCTAAATTTGTTGATGCTTTGCATTTTAAGAACATACATACATACCATCACGCCATGTCCCTTACGGGGTAGGCAGAGAGAACCGAACGCCATATCTTTCTATCCTGGCACACATTCTTCGCTTCGTCAACATTCATGCATCGTCTCATACATGTTCGTCTATTGTACACGCTTCTAACATTTCCGTCTTTCAGAATATCGTTCACATGGTCGTGCCATCCCTTTCTTGGGCGGCCCCGGCCTCTCAATCCAATCCTATCCGCATTGTATATTTTCTTCGTCAGTCGTTCCTCATTCATTCTACCCATGTGGCCAAACCATCTCAGTGTGTTCACTTACATTCTATTAATGATATTTTTCTTTATCTTACATTCTTTCCTTATGTTCTCATTTCTTACCCTGTCATACATCGTTCTATTGCAGATTCTTCTTAGCGATCTCATTTCAACAGCATTTAAGAACATACCTGACTTCAAATGTTGATGCTTGGCAATCGATGCAATTTTGTATTATATTTTTTATTGTTTTGTCCATATGTGGCCATACATATCGTTGCTTGATTAGTTTGATTGTGGCCCTTATGCCAGGGTGGTTTATTTTATGTATTGTCCAGATTATTTCTTCTCTAAATAATTTAGGAACAAATGGGCGTAGTAAGTTGTGTGATACGTCGCACCATAGTGTTTCACTGCTACCAGGTATTGTGATCTTTAACAATTTTAGTGACGAATTATTTTTCATGTTTTCTATTTCCGTATCCAATTTTCTATTGTGCTATAGGGGAAGGAAATCGGTTGTGGCAGGATTCGATCTTGCGACCACTGGAATACTTACCCAGTGCGCTAACCGCTCTATATAACCCAGTGCCACCAACCATTTTAATGATTCGACATACCGTTTGCAGATAGGTATATCACGAAAATATATTAGTTATCAAACAGTCTATCACTTAGAGTAAGATTTCTATCTGAATATACTGTAATCAAATAATTGAAAGTGTATCAAGAGAATACGTATCTTTCACACTAAATCCACAAACATTATCTTCAATTTCCAAATTCCATCCATTCTGTTGTTTAGATTACATACTCTGCTTACATGAATACAAACCATCACGGCATGTTCGTTGAGGTAGACAAAGAGCTACAAGGTAGACAAAGAGCTACTACTCTACAAAGCGCAAATACGTCCAATTATTGAATATGGTAGTCACCTCTGGAGTGGCGCCCCCCAATAGTTACTGAATACCCTCGACGCTGTCCAAAGGCGTGCTATACGTCTGATTGATGATCCATCACTGACTGATGGATTGCAATCACTAGAACACAGACGTAAAGTCGGTATTTTAAGTTTATTTTATAGATACTACCACGGGAATTGCTCAGAAAAACTTGCATCTTTGGTCCCTCCTCCACCCACTCGCAACAGAGTCACTCGCTTCACTCAATCGCAGCACCCATTCACAGTGGACCTTCAACATATACGAACAAGTCGCTTCTCGAACTCCTTTATTAATACAGCAGCCCGACTGTGGAACGATCTTCCGAATTCTGTGTTTCCACCTTCGTACAACTCGGGTCTTTTTAAAATCCGAATCAATAAACTCTTTTCTATACTGCAAACCCCTCCCAACGCTACGTAGTGCGCTTCTTCGGAAGAGCAAAATGGACCCAAATCCTAATAGCTGGTGTCCCCTACGTAGACATGTTAAAAAAAAGAGCGTTTCACACCTCTAAATATTGTAAGCACTGATCGATTCGTTTTCAAGCACGCATAATACATACAGGCTCATCGCTTAAACATGATCCTAAAACATTATTATCTTTAAAAACTTATATAATCATCTTCTTACATCTTTTATTCAATATATCATGATTATTTTTACCCGTTCGATAATCGTTCATTTTAATATTTCGTTATCTAAATATTGTAAACTCTGATTGCTTCGTTTTCAATCATTCATGAAACAGGCTCATCGCCTATCTTTAGAAAACTCATGTCATCCTCTTTTTGCAGTCTCAATCTTTTATTCAATATATCATGATTATTTTTAGCCAGTCTTTAGTCGTTCATTTTTAACAGATTATAAAAAAAGACGAAGTTATCAATTCTTCGTAATTATTTTTTCAATATCTTCCTTTAACTTGTACCCTCTTTCAAGCCTATATTCCTTATTGTGTGATGTATTTTTCAAACAATACATTTTTTCCTCTTTTCCTTTTAAAGTTTTTTTATTATTTTAATATGAGTTTAATTTGTATTTTGAATCATATATTCCAGATACTATAATCTATTTACATCTGTCAAGATTTTTCTCGTATCGTTGCATGATTTCACCAGTGGAGACACAGTTTTGACTATGTTTTCAGACTGTATCTGTGAAAAGATTAATATCGTAAGTCTCCAGAATGTTGCAACATGTTATTGAGTGCGTGCTAAATTAATATTTGACATAGTACCTGTTATTTGCCCGAGAAGTAATATAAAATAAAATGAATATCCAATGTATTCGATACCATCGTAAAGGTACACTAAAAATAATATATATTTTTTTTTATGCGGCGCTGGCCGATTTACTAATGATATTAATAACAATTGAGCACTACAAATAATAACACTCAATTATTATTATTACCCTTATACACTTCCTCAAAAGAATTAGCAGATCAATGCGTAAATTGTACATGTATTCATAATTACCGTTTTTTGCATTTTTATAATTAAATTTTTCGATAAATCTATAATTTCTAAATTACGGATTAACGATTTTGGAATAATGCCAGTGGCTGAAATAATGAACAGTAATATTATTATTTTACGAGAATGCCAAAGTCTTTTAATCTCGTTACCTAAAGCGGTGTATTTTCTAATTTTTTCATCAAAAGTTTTTATAATATTACTAGAATTTGGAATAGCCACGTCGAAAATATATGTTATTTTTTATTTTTATCATGTATTATTAAATCGGGTCTGTTATGTTGAATTGACCGGTCAGTTAATATTGTTTTATCGTAATAAAGCGAAATATTATTATTTTCTAAAAATGAAATCGGATCATATTCATAATATGGTTTTATGTTTATCGCGTCAATTAATTTATATTTAATAGCTAAATTTTGGTGTATTATTTTTGTTACTTGGTTATGTCTAAATGTATATTCTGATTGTGTGAGAAAAGAACAGCCTGATATTATATGCTCGATTGTTTCCGGAAAAGCCAAACATTTCCTACAACTATCATCTACTACATTTATGTCTTTTATTATATATTTTTGATAATTTTTAGTTTTTATTACTCTATCCTGAATCGCTATTATAAAACCTTCTAAATCAGCGTCCAAATCACCAATACTCAACCATTTGTTTGACCAAATTTTGTCAACATAAGATTGGTTGAGAAATTTTGGATGTACAGAATGAATTATTTTATTTAGCCACGAATTTAGAAGGTCGTCATTTATATTTATAATATTGTTATTGGCATTCTCGTAATTTAAATTTAATGTTGTTAAATTTTTGTCTGCCTCACAGATAACTTTATGCATTAAAGAACTCTCAGATTTTTTGTGAAAGAAAGATTTTAGCGATTCGATTTGATTATTATGTAACGATGTTATTTTTATTATACCCCTACCTCCTAAATTCCTAGGCAAATTGATTCGTTCAATCGCGGAATTAGGATGATGACAACGAAATTTAGTAAAACGCTAATTGTTCTTTCTAAACTATCTAAATCTGTTTTTGACCATATAATTCCAAAAGAATATGTCAATATCGGTATTGCCCAAGTATTAATAGCTTTAGTTAAGTTTTTAGCTGACAGATTGCATTTTAATATTTTCGTTATCCTATCTTTAAATTTTTTATAAGAATTTATTTTATAAGAATCCTCTTTAATTTTCATTTCACATATTATTTACAAAATTTATCATGACACGTGAATCGAAAATATACATAATATTCTTTAAACAATTTCGCCCGAATCTTTTATCTTTGTGTATTTAAGTTAGTGTCGGAATCCCAAATATTCCTTTGAGATATAATTTTATTCGCAGACACTCTCGCAGAAAAAAAGCGGGATTTAGTATCAGCGGTTTCTTTTGTTTTTAAAAAAATATTCGGTTTATTTAAAATAATCGAGGAGTAGGTACAAATTTAAATGGTTTAGTCCACTTGTGAAGGAAACGACGCCGACGGCCTCTGAGGCGTCTTAGCGTTGAATTATTCAATAAACTAGGATCCTCATAAGATTTTGCCTACAATAGAAATGATCCCTCTTTCAGTTTTCTCATCCCTAATGGACGTGCAGTGTAATACAAAAGAAATACCCTCAAACTCATATATATACCTACATACAGAGTGCCCAAAAAAATTATACGCACGCTATTTCAATTAACAGTGATATCAACAACAATGTCTAATTTATGCAATGAAACAAATCAAAAATTAATACAGCGTAGAATAATGTAAATAAATAAATAATATCAATTATCTTATCCATCCAATAAACATAAACAATTTCCAATCGCTTCAACGACACTTTCCTAGATTTTGATGAAGAAAGATGTAACACTAAGTATTCGTGAGCATCTTTTGTTTGATTGTGAGGGTTTCCAATTTGAATAATTCCATAATTGTAGGTAAAACTAACGCATATAATTTCCAAAAGTATTAACTATTCTTTTGACGACCGTTTCGGCTTATTAGGCCGTGTTCAACTGGTATTGCATAGATATTTTATCATTTATTTATTATTTATTTTGTATAATTTATGCACATGTGTACAAAGGTGAGTTTATTGCCATAAGGCAATTTCTTCCAATCAACCCGAGCAACGTGAAATCTCTGAAGTTAAATTGGTACAATACTTATTTATTGAGAAATAAATTGATAAAAAAAAATGAGAAAAAAAAAGAAATTCACTAGTGTGAGATACGTTGTTAATTCGCTATTCATATTTTCAATAAAAACTTTTACATTTCCCACTTAGTGTTGTGTACCATTTAAGAAGAATTAAGAAGCTCTGGTCGAGAAAAGCAGAAGGCAACATCCGGTGCATCGCCCAAAACCTGGGTAAGTCGATCTCAGTTCCTGGTGATAAATTTATCTTGTCCTATCCCAACCCGACCAATTCCTTCAAAATATACAGTGCGAGTGGGGCAGTATCGTCCAGAGCCAATATAACCAATTTTCATTTCGCCAGAGCCATAACATTGATTTTGTACACAATTAAATAAATAAATAAAATACTGATTTTTACAATTACTACATTGTACAAGTTTTGTCGGGACACCGGGGACACTATGTATATGACATCAACCCTCCGCGCTATTTCATTGTAATAGCTACCCACCCCTGTAGGTTTACTATGACACATCGCTAAGGATATTTGACAATATATGTTTATACCTACCCTTATGACATTAACATCAATATTCTTTCATATAGTAATTTACGACTTTTGCTATAGGTAGTCATTGCAAGAAACTTCAGGGAGATTTTTTGTTATGAAACCAAAACAGGATATAAAATCAAAGTACAAATATGTACATTTACAAAGTACAAATATGATCATCTATGGATTGTTGAAAGTGACAGACGTGTGATTTTTTCTCCGGTCAATTAATTAAAATCGAGCAATTATCAGTGGCAGAAACTATATAAATATACATATTTTTTGTTTATTTCATTGTGTTAAGTGTATAGATTTATAGTTTGGTTCCTGTTTCAATTTGTTTGGTTAAATATCTCCATTTTTATATTTTCTCCTCCAACAAATTTGGTGAGTTCGTTCCATTTTATTTGTTCTATTTAAATTTTGTTTTGTACGTAAGTAGGTATTCGTTATTTTTTACATTATTTTTTTTATTATTTGGCGAAAAATAAATGCCGTATTATTGTTTTTTTTTTGTTTAGTTAGCATTATTTTTTATTAATGGAGGAGGATATTAACAAACCGCCCGATCCTGGGCTCATTGATGAACCCTATACCTCTGAATCTGACGCAAGTCAAATTTCCACCATTATCCCGAACAGAAAACGAAAACCATCCCGTTCTCCCGATATTTCCTCTTACAAACAAAAACCTATCCCAATCCAAAATGAAAAAGATTCTATAAACCTAACTTCAACTCCTTCCTCTTCTTCTACCCATCCAAATCTTGATCTTCTTTATACGAAATTATCTTCTCCACCTTACATTGTCCATATACAGAGATCAGAAATAGGAAAAATAATCCACCCCCTCGATTTTGGTAAATACATTTTTTCAAAACAATTTGATGCCAGACAAATAACAAATGGCTCAATAAAAGCCGAAGGTAGGCATAAAATATCTATTGAATTCAAATTGCCAGAAGCAGCAAATAATTTTGTGAAAAATATTGATTTGTGGTCGAACAAAAAATTCAAAGCATTTATACCTACTTTTAATTTAATACGAATGGGCCTGGTAAGAGGCGTCCCTACAGATCTCTCTGAAGAAGAAATCGTTGATGCGCTTAATGACTCGCGTGAATCAATAAAAGTGCTAAAAGTCCGTAGACTAAATTATAAAGATAATTCTTCAGGAACTATTATATGGAAGCCCTCGCAGTCGGTGGTTATCACCTTCGAGGGTCAATCCTTGCCATCTCGAATTTTTCTGTATTACAATTCGCTTCCAGTGGAAATATACAAATTTCCAACGATTCAATGTTTTAATTGTTGTCGCTTTGGTCATTCCAAACCAACCTGCCGCTCTTCTCCACGATGCTATAATTGTGGAGAGGACCACTCCTTTGATCAATGCCCAAATACTTCCAAGGAACCTCTTTGCATTCACTGCACTGGAAATCACACTGCAATAAGTGTAGCATGTCCCGAATTTACGAGGCAAAAAAATATTAAACAGGTTATGGCGTCTGACAGCATTTCTTATTTCCAGGCTTCAAAATTATTTCCACCTACAAAAAAATCTTTCGCAGAAATTACATCATACGATGCTCCACCCAGTGCCATCCATAAAAATTCTGTACCAAATCATCTAAATACTTTACCCTCAACATCCTTTACAAAAACAATATATAAACCAGTCAATCCTAAACCAAAAAACTATCCCGCATTTGACCAAAATCATCATAATTCTCTTCTGTTTAACCCAAATGGACAAATTGTTTCCCAGGCTCCAGATGGATGTGCGTTGCTCAATCCCCAAACTTCCTCCCTTGATATGTCAACCAGTCTTCTTAAAGATAACTCGACTTTTATTCAAACATTAATTACCCTTTTAATTTCAATACTTTCAAATAACAATCATATACCGAACAACGCTGCTTCTTGTCTTAAAGTTCTCCTTTCTTCTATTCCCAATGGCGACTCAACTTAACAAAATTCTTCAATGGAATAGCAGAAGCCTTATATCTAACAAAATAGACTTTACCCAATTACTTCAAACATACTCCATTTCTGTTGCCTCCATCTCAGAGACGTGGTTTAAAGCATCTCATCAATTCCAAGTAAGAGGATATCATTGTCTTAGACATGATAAGCCAGGCTCCAGCGGAGGGGGCACAGCTTTATTTATTAATAATTCTCTACCTTTTAAACAGATTAATATCCATCCAATATCGAACAACATACAAATAGTAGCAGCTGTAATTTCAAATATCACCATTCTATCTATATATATATCCCTCCTTCTTCAACCTTTATTGAGAATGATTGGACTTCAATCATATCTCAAATATCTCCCCCATACATGATTTTGGGAGATTTTAATGCTCACTCGCCATCTTGGGGCAGCGAAATAACGAATCTTTCAGGTCACAATGTAATAGAATTCATAGATGTTAATAATATATGCATATTAAATGATGGATCCCCTACTCGGCTTACTCCTCCTAATCAACGAAAGAGTGCTGTAGATTTATCTCTGTGTTCACCATCCTTGGCATCTAAATGTGTGTGGTCAACCATAAATGACCCATTTTCCAGTGACCACTACCCTATTATCATTGAAATAATTAGTCATGTAAACAATAAACCCAACTCTCCATTAAATAGAAATATAAAATTTAGAACAATAAATGCAAACTGGTCATTATTCTCTAAGGAACTTGACTTATTCGTCGAGAGTGAAAATCACTCTCTAAATGACATCAAAACTCAATGTACAATTTTTCCTGACCTTATAATGAAGGCTGCCGTGAAATCGATTCCAAAGAGTAATAGTCATGTAAAAAAGCAACATTCAACACCGTGGTGGGACGATGAGTGCACCCAAGCTATTTCCTTCCGAAGAAAAGCTATATCTATCTACCGTAAAAACATGACGCTGGAGAATTTTCTTAAAGTAAAACAAACTCAAGCGGAAACAAAACGAATACTTAAAAATAAAAAGAGGATCGGTTGGCGAAAATTTTGTGAGAGTTTATCACCCCAGTCGCCACAGTCACATGTTTGGAATAACTTAAGAAAATTCAGCTCTTCATTCAGTCCTCCTTGTACAAAAAATATACCCGAGAAAACCATTATAGGTTTTGTAGATAAGTTAGCCCAACAAACGGTTCCAATGCTTGAAGAAATGCCGACATATGTAAATTATCCAACTCATATATCCTGGTTAGATGCACCATTTTCTATTGACGAACTAAAGTGCGTCACACTCACACTTTCAGACTCTTCCCCTGGACCTGACGGAATTTTGTATAGTTTTGTAAAAGCTTTCTCTGAACAAACCTTAAAATACTACCTGCATCTTTTAAATTATATGTTTGAAACCGGTTTCATACCCAATGGATGGAAAACTCAAAGAATCTTACCTATTCTTAAACCAGGAAAAGATCCTTTAGAAAGTGGGTCATACCGTCCTATTGCAATGTCTTCATGCCTTCTAAAAATTGCAGAACGACTAATAAAAAATAGATTAGATTGGTTTGTAGAAAACCACAACATAATACCTCAAAACCAATATGGTTTTCGTAAAAAAAAGTCCACAATGGATAACCTAAGTCTATTCACAACTGATATTCGTATCTCTCAATTTTCTAATTCATATACACTTGCCACTTTTCTTGATCTCTCATCTGCATACGATGATGTTCTAATTTCGGTCCTGAAAGAAAAACTATCTAAACTACGTATACCCGCCAAATTGGTGCAATTTATTACCAACATACTCACAGACAGAACCATTATAATCGACAACTTCTCTAATAAAATTGTACGGAAATTGTGGAGAGGCTTACCTCAGGGATCCGTTATTTCCCCTATACTTTTCAATATATACATGAGTGACTTAGATCTAATGTTTCATCCATGTATAAAACGACTTTTTTTTGCTGATGATATACTGATATATTTGTCTCATAAAAATATTATCGAGGCTGCGAGGCAGATAACCACGGCGTTGGGGGCGATTAAGGATTGGCTACTTAGAAATGGACTGAATCTGTCGATAACTAAAACAAAGGTGGTTAACTTTACCCGCAAACGGAAAATCCCAAATTTTTCGGTGTATTTTAATAACGAACCATTGCAAATTGTCAAACAAATCAAATTTCTTGGCTTGAATCTAAATAGTAAACTTTCCTGGCTGACTCAGGTCGAACACATTTCTACAAAGTGTGAAAAAGGGTTAAATATGATGCGAGCTGTCACTAGAGTATGGTGGGGGTCACACCCCTCCACTCTTAAACTTATGTATAACTCTCTAGTACGAAGTCACATAGACTATGCCTCATTTCTTTTAGATCCATTGCCTAAATATCTCGATAAGAGACTTGAAAAAGTACAATCAAAAGCATTAAGACTAATTATAGGAGCAATGAAGTCTTCTCCAATCAATGCTTTGCAAGTAGAATGTGCTGAACCTCCTTTATTTCTAAGGAGACAATTTCTAGCAGAAAAATTCCTTTTTAAAGCTCTATCCTTCTCTCATCATCCGATAAAAGAGAGCCTTAAAGATCTTTCAACTGTTCTACAAAAAGGAAACACAAGACACCTTCCACAAATAAATACCCCTCTCCTGGTTAAGACCTACTCTGAATATGAATCTTTACTATTATCACTACAAAACCTACAAAAAGAAAATAAACTTCCAATATACAATACCCCATTTGAATCTTTAAACTATATTCCAAATGTCGAAATTTCAGCGTTCGGGCTAGATAAAAAATATAATAGTTCAAATACACTTAATATAAACACAAAATTTACACAAATTGCTAATTCCAAATTCCCGGAATATACCCTCATATATACAGATGGATCCAAATCTGAAAATCAGAACTGTGGTGCTTCGGTTCACATTCCTGATTTCGGCATTAATGTTTCTTACAAATTGCCAAATGAAGTGTCCATTTTCACAGCCGAAAGCTTTGCGATCAACCAAGCTTTGGCTCTTACTCGATCGCAAAATATCAACCGCGCCCTAATATGTACAGATTCCCGTAGTGCTCTTCAAAAAATTTCATCCAATCCTCTAAATTATCCAGAGGACAGAATCACATGTTCCATTAAAAGTTTTCTATATTATCTAAAAAACGATGAATTTGACATAGTTCTATCATGGGTCCCTGGACATCTTGGGATTGAGGGCAATGAAAAGGCTGATGAACTTGCGAAATTGGGAACTACTTCGGGCACAATTCCAGATAACTTTATTATCCCAATCTCAGATCTTTTACCCCGCCTTAAATCAAATATGCTTTTCAAATGGGATGAAAATTGGTACAAAACAAAAAAATATAAGGGTGCTTATCATGCAGGTATCCAACAAAAAATTTCCTCTAAACCATGGTTTTATAATAGAAACATATCTAAACGATTAATATCATGTATTTCTAGAATGAGAATTGGCCATTGTTCAATTGCCTCCCATCTGTATAGAATTAGAGTTCTAAATAGCCCACTTTGCCAGTGTGGTGATGAGGATGAGACAATTGATCATGTATTTTTTAACTGTAAAAATAATTCCGCCTTCAAAAATATATACAAACAATTAATTAAAATCACTCACCAATCTCCACTTAATATCCAACATCTTTTGTCTCTTAATAATTCACGTGTACTGTCCGTTATTTCAAAATTCCTTTCATTGAATGACATAAATTTATAAAAAAATTAATTTTTCTCCTTTGACACGAAATAATTGGCACATAGCACTCTTTACAGGGTGAATTGCCTTAAACAAAAAAAAAAAAAAAAGTACAAATATGTACAGACATTTTTGTTTTTTGGTATGGCGTTAGTCGCGTACCAAAAGTTGGTATAGCAAAAAATTCTCAAAAAATGTTTGAATATTGTGTTCTTTTTCATACACTGATGGGACAAACTAGGTATTCCAACTGTCGATTTGTTGAAGAGAATTTATTCTCTTAAAATATCGACAAAGACAGTATTAAGCCAAGACCCGCGTATAAGGAATACTAGGAACATTTTGTATGGCGTAGTGGACTTTTTGCATTCTAAAAACACCAACTTACAGGCTTCGCAGCATATATGTTCCGATACATGGATATACTCAGAATTCGGAGTAGAACATTTAATGTGAGTTTCGTGTGCTGAACCAGCTTAAATGATGAATCAGCTAACATTTGAGCAGGACAACGTCTTTCGGATCCGCTAGTTTTCCTGTAAGTCACTATTTTATAAAGTGGCATTATTAAAAAGGATGTCTTTATATTTTTTAGTTTTTTTTTCAGTTGGTTAGATATCTGAATGCTGATCCAAGGTTCCGGATTCGATTCCCGGTGGAGACATAATTTTTAATTATGTTTTTAGTCTGGTTCTGTGAGTAACAGAATTCAATAACACTTATATAAAATAACTTAAAAACAAGTAAAAAAAACAGATTTTTTTTAACATTTTTCCACTTGACATATTGACCACTGACGCGTTTCACTCAATGAGAATCTACTGAAACTGAGTGAAATTGAGCAAAACGCGTCGGTGGCCAATATTTTTTAAATAAGTGGAAAAATGTTAAAAATTTGTGTTTTTCTACTCGTTTTTAAGTAATTTTAAATAAGTGATAATGGAATTCCATCAAGAATTCAGTAAATTTTCATTTATTGCATGCTAATAGTTTTTATCGTACATAAATAAATGTTAAAAAAGAATACCTTTCATTTATTTCACAGATTTAAATAAATGAAATACCGTCCATTTTATGTACTCAGCCTCTTTTTGTGAATGAATTAATTAGAGTCCATTTGGCATTTATTTTCTATAAATATCACCTCTTCGTGAACGATAAAATATGGCCGTTAATCTTAAAGCTTTCAAATTTATGTCAGAGATCACATCGTTTTGGTTTACAAAGCAATTCGTTATTCTATATAACTTAATCAATGCCAAAGTAAAGCCAGAAATTACGGTGTGGGATAAAAGAAAGCGTTCAGAGATAAATTGCAGGATCTTCAAAGTGGCCCTTAATTGGTACACAATATTTATGAGACTGATAAAGATTAAGATCAATGATTTCGATCATCAGATAAACGTGACTGAAATCATTGATCCAAATTCATTTACACCGTGTAACTGCGTGACCAACTATGTATAGGTACATTTATTATTGTATATTATAATATGTTTCGTGTACTTAATTAATTCTAAGAGTAAATGTAATAAGAATCCATCCAATTCAATTATCAGATATTTTATTTTTATTTTACATATTTTATTATTGTAATCATAAGTACCTACATTGTTGACGCCATGGTATGACAGTATAGATTTCTGATTTCTGTTTCGACATCTTGAGTTTGATTCCCATGAGAGGAAAAATTGATTCAATAATGTTTCTCGTGCAAATCCTGAGTTTTATGCTGGAGTTGTTGAGCTGATTTTAACGTATGCAATTGGGTCTTGGACAAAGAAAGCAGAAAAAAATCATCTGTAATGAGATCGCTAGGGAAAATTTGTGACAAATAGGCAGGTATATGACGGAGTGAGAAATTGAGGAAATAATGAATGATGCCGAAAAATAAGAAATGAAAAGAGAAATAAATTAAAATAATTAATATTTATATTAAAATTCTTCCAATTTTCCTTTCTAAATAATTTTTCTATTTTGTGTGGAAACACTTTTATCGAGTTATGTATAACATGGCAAAAAATATAGGTAACCTGCATTCAAGAAGATATAGAAGTATAAGTAATACGAGTATGATGTAGAAAATGTAAGAATATGAAGTTACCTCCGCTTCATTTTCTCAGGAAATGTATCGTAAGAATGGGACATATTTTCTTATTTTAGGGATGAGGAGGCTATTCGGTTCGACAATAAATTATTGGAAAGCTTAGAGTGCCAGCGCATGTACAGATAAAAAATGTGTCGATGCTATTTTTTAACGCTTCTCGACGAAAACTTTGAGTTTGCGAAAACATGTTGGTTTGTCTATTTCTGTACTCGTAATGGGTCAAACTTTGGTTTTCGTACTTTCAGACTTTGTTTTCGAAGCAGCTATTCGAAAACAATCGTTGGATATCTAATCATTGACCTCTAATCACAGTTGGATGTCGCAGTTTCTGTATATATCTTAGAAATATTTTTTTATAGAAAGAAAGGTTTTAAAACATTAATAAAAGTAAATAATAAAACATTTGAAACAGCTAGAGACAATGCAAGGATACTCATTACTCATCCATACCATCAAAACTCTTAAATTTCGTTGTAAATTAGTGTTTTTTGCTCTCCAATATGCTGGATAATCCCTGTATTATATTGGCAGCAGTCTTTGATTTTTGTAAGTTAAACAACATTATTAAGCTCACTGTTTCAGCAAAGTAAATCTCACAATTCCTCACATACACATACAGACAAGGCCGTAGCCAGGGAAGGGATCAAGGGATATTGATCCCCCCCCCCCGAAATTAAAAAAAGAAGATAATTCTTTAATAAGTAACAATGAGGTGCACCCATTTCAAAATTTTGTATGAAAAAAAAGATTATTGAAATATATTTAATTTTATCACATTTTTTTTAGCGTGACACTGCGTCAGGTAAACTGGTACATGCTCGCACATACATGAGATTTTTAGATGTTCTTATTTTTCCAGGATGTGTGAGACAAACACACACACACACTAACACTATCATTGCTTTATTACTTAAGATGACTGTGTTATGCCCGAGAATAAATTTTGCCGAAAAACAATATTTTTATTTTTTTTTTCCACGGCAACATTCCTGGAAAGATACTAGCGCTCGGGCGAGCAACGAGACTTGCAGCTAGCAGCTAGCACGCGCTATGGCATGCGCTCTCTTGGCATTCGACGCTGGTGGAGGACGGACGGTTTGGTGTGACGCCGTCATCGGTCGACACGTGCTCCCGATGGCGGCCATATTTTCGACGACGCAGGAGGTCTGCTTGACAGGACCCGCCACGCGCATGGACGCTGCCGGGGCTACGGAGCCAAGATGAGGGCATCAACAGGGCAGAGGCGTGGAGGCAGGGCGCAGTGTTGGGCCACCGCAGCAGGGAACGCGGCGGCTCGCAGATTGGACCACGAGGGGCTTTCCTCCTTTTCTTCCTCACATTGGCTTTGATGTTTCCTCGTGGTCGGAGAGAGGGCTTATCAACTGTTTATGCTCGCTTGGTACTAGCACGGAGATATGGTCGCGGGGCAACTAGTTTCAACTGTTCCACTAAGCTAAACCCCCCCATATTCTGGCTACGGCCTTGCACACAAACACTGTCCATACACACTTTGTAAATTCCTTTTCTGCTTCTCCTGGTGCCAAATCAGGAACCCCAAAAGTTGGCGATCATTCTAGCGAATCCCTCTATATCCGGTGCTGCCCGGAATATCTGCTCCACAGTTCTGAAGCCCGTCCATTCCTTATTATTACCCACCCAGGAAATTTGTCTCCTTCCAGTACCTCGGCGACCTTCAATCTTGCTTTCCAATATTAACTGATAAATTATATCAACTTAATTACTCGATTATAATAACAAAATTAAAAAGATATTTTAAAACATAAATAAACACTGATTGTCGTTTGACCGAACAACTTTTTATTTTCACAAAACAACACACATTAAAACCATTAAAAATGTTTCAAATGCATATCGTGTCAAGACTAGACCTTTTTATGTAATACTAAGAATTTTGAAATGATTCCTTCCCGATTTACGTGGATATCAAATGAAATTAATTTATATTCCTAATTCACAAATTCTGTTTGAGAAGACTATCAATTCTCGCTTCACCTTTGTGTAAAAGCAATTGCAATTCGATATATGTATGTATTATTATCAAGACAATAAAATTGAATTCTATGAACACCCTTTCACAGTAATTAGGTACATATCCTTCAGATAATTCAACATTCACAACTAATTAATCACGGAACATCTAAAATAATCCTGTTGTTATTGTGTTCCTATTGTTAATATTACACAGTGATGCATTTGTGAACATGATAATAAATATTACACAGTGATGCATTTGTGAACATTGTAATTAATATTTGTTCATAAACAAACATAATAAAGGAATTTTATAAGTACACCTGAATGTGCTTTGATATCGGTATTCGTTTGTATTTTAATAATTAATAAGACCTGCGTAAGGCCAATAATGACATACGGCATCGAAACCAGAGCCAACACCACGAGAACAAAGAGTCTCTTGCGAACCACCGAGATGAAAACTCTCCTCCCCATCGCAGGTTTAACCATCCGAGACAGAGTACGAAACTCCGAAATTCGGAGGATCTGCGATGCCGAGGATGTCGTGCGATGGGGTAGAAACAGTAGACGTTACTGGAGAGATCACGTCGAAAGAGCGGATTCAGTGAGAGTGGTGAAAATAGCGGCAGACGAGATTCCGTCAACCAGCGAACCTCCTGGACGACCGCCAAAGAGATGGAAGTACAGCTGGACATCCGCGTCCCAGGAGTGAATCCGAGAATAAACAGTACCCAGTACTAGAACAAGCAGAAGAAGAAGAAGAATAAGAAATCATATTTTAATTTATATTTTTTTTTATTTTTGATATCAATCGAATTTTGAAACTTTATAAGTCGAAGCGATAAAAAATATTATGATATTCAATAATTTCCAAACGAATACTCTTCTTTTGTTGTTTGAAACATGAATGGTTCGCACTTTTGAGTCAAATTCATCAACTAAAGCATACTCTAAACTTAGTCCATTAATCACGATAGGAAAAAAATATAATGTATCCTCCATCTCGTTATATTTTGGAGGTGGTAAACCCAAAGATTTTGTAACTTGATAGATACGCAATACAGAAATACCAAAAGAACTTTGACTCATCCAAGTTACAAGAATAAGTTTCAGTATCTATAAAAGTGATAATAATTGTAAAGAATCTAAAGCTTGTGATACACTCCTTGTAAATATCAAGTACTTACTATCTTTGGAAACATAGAATAAAGTATATATAGTAACTAACTTTCAAAAAAAATCTGAAAACTTTTTAACTTCTCCTCACGGTTCTAACTAATACCGACTTATTGGACAACACAACGATGGTTAATAGTAGGTAACCGTATGGACCCCGTGTATTACGGCTTGGGCCTAACGATGATACTTTGCGTACCTACCTATTATTATTGGGCAGCACAACGATGGTTTATAAATAGTAGGTAACCGTATGGACCCCGTATATTACGGCTTGGGCCTAACGATGATACTTTGCGTACCTACCTATTATTATTGGGCAGCACAACGATGGTTTATAAATAGTAGGTAACCGTATGGACCCCGTATATTACGGCTTGGGCCTAACGATGATACTTTGCGTACTTACCTATTATTATTGGGCAGCACAACGATGGTTTATAAATAGTAGGTAACCGTATGGATCCCGTGTATTATGGCTTGGCCCTAATGATGATATTTTAGAAACCTATTATTATCGTTGAAACATTAATTTTAGTGACCTACGACATTATTTAAGGAGACAACAACAATAATAATGTGTATAATATACTGGCTCAACATTAAATTTTGCACTTATTCGCCTTTCGTTGATATTCAACAAGTAAAATATTTTGTAATCTGTTATTTGAATCAATCAACAAAAACATCATACTGTGTTGTATGTGCACCATTTCACGGATTACGAGACGGTATATTGGTGAGTCCTTTTACTCTAATCCTGTACCGGTATTTTCACACACATGCTGTCTCGCTAGCCAATAATATTTATTTTAAGAACAACAAATTTAATACTTCAATAACTTTGTGCCACACACCTAACTAAGTTGAGTGTTTGAAATAAAGTTTTTAAAGTCGATTAATTTTGTTGTTCTTGTTAATATGGCATACAAATTAAGTTTTCATAATAATTATAAAAAAAATATTTATTATATATACATTCCACATATAATGTCGATTCGCAATTCGGCGAAAGGCGTTTACTTTTTGAGATGCTAGATTTTTGTATATGAAAATATATTTTGTTTATAGTTCTCCCGCTAGGTGAACACGATTATCGCATCAAAACCCCATTCCTTAATTCTCCTTAAATACTTGAAAAATCTCGATGTAACACGACTACTCAACTTTCCCCGCTGTTTCTGTATTACTTATAACAACTATTATCGTAACGGGGATCTCTTCTTTCTTCTCATTCACAACTAAATATTTCTCTTCTCTTATTCCTCTATCAATACCTACTCTCTCCGTACAGCTGCAAAGTATTGCGATATTTTATGATATGGTAACATTTTTGTGTGGTTGAAGTTAACAAGTTTTTCGACTTATCTGGCGAAACTATGTACATACGGTACAAATGAAAATTGGATGAAACTGTATAAAAATTCAGACAGCAAATAGGTATATGTTTACAAAACACAAAATACGTTCCCCCTTCAATGGACTTTTTAAGTGAAACTTTCAAGCCATGGTGGAAATATTACTTAAGTACTAGAAAGTGAAAGAAAATCTTGAGAATCACAGTTTCAAGTTTTATATTTTACAATCATTCTTATACCCTCTTGATTTACTGAAACCCTAAGATGAAATCCTACAGCGGTAATCGCGATTATTTACAAAATAAAAGCATCATAATTTAAGTATTGATTTTGTATTAACATAAGGTTAATAAAAAAATATATTTATCAAATTCATTTCAACAGTAGTAAAATAACCTAAGTTGGCAATTACGAAAGTTTTAATAACATCCTTAGGAAAATTTTGGCATGAAACAAGAATGAAAAGTAATGATAGAAAAAAAAATTAACGAACATGTTTTGATTGTTTTCAGTTTATGTGTCCCTGGGCAATCATTACGACCATCTCGGACTTATGGTGGCCATGGAAGAGATGAAATTGTTCGATAAAGGTAAGTTACAATAAACTTCTTTAAGTGTTCATAAAATGTGAAAAATAAGTCGATGCGGTGAAATGCTGCTCACATTTCACACGAATCATGGTGAAATGTGAGCATGATTCGTGTAGCAAATTTATTAAATGATTATCTGACTATATAACGTACATATAGTATGCTATACACGGATGAAAAAAATGCACTATCCCAATCCAGTCGCATAAAAATAATATGCTTGATATGGATAGAGACTGCGAAATTCCTCTCAATATCCAAAAACAGTTCATTATCTATTCTAACTATACACTTGTTACTCTAATGTTTTTACTTATTAGATTTCGTTAAAAGCTTATTAAAGCGCAACTAGTTACGACGACGAAACTCACAGTGTGCACACTCTACATGATATTCTTCTTCTTCTGGGTCACAAACCTAGGATTGGTCTGCACCAAACACTCGATCTCTCCACTTATCTCTATTGTCCGCCAGTCTCTTCATCTCTTTGTAACTGCTGCAGCGCACGTCACCGATTATCTGGTCTATATAGTTGTTTCTGGGGCGACCTCTACAGTTGCCCCCATTAATCATTCCTTCGACGATGGTAAAATGCAGGCCTGGGTGCCGGATGTTGTGGCCTATCCAAGTTGTTCTCTGTTGGGAAATTCTTTTCATAAGTTGCCTCGTCTCTCCAACCCTACTAAGTACCTCGTCGTGGCTGATGTGTTCTGAACAGTGGACTTTAGCCATGCGTCTGTAGCACCACATCTCAAACGCAGACAGACGTCCCGATTCGCATATGATATACCCATTGAGAAATTGATGTTAAAAAATATGCTTAAATATTGTGAAATCATGACTCTCCACTATTCCATAGTGTGGAGAGTAAAAAATACTATTTGTGACGCGACAGCCGAGTGATGATTTATCAGGATTTTGACAAGTTAAGCTAAAATGTGGTTAATATTAGGTCCTTACATATGAAATTGGCGTTTTGTATGGGAGGAACATAAAGTCGATTTTTTTTAAATATAATATATTTATTTAATCAAACTATGTACCATTGCTATCTATGCACTTTTGCCATCTCATAGGTATTTCATCGATCTCTTTACTAAAAAAACCATTCGGACGGGAATCAATAAAATCTTTGAAGGCGGTTTGGACTGCCCCATCGGAAGTGAATTTTTTCCTTGCAAGAAGTTATCCAAAGGTCCGGAGAGTACGGTGGATGTCTTAGACATTCCAATTGAAGCTCCTCTAATTTGGTAGCCGTCTGTTGTGCAGTGCGTGGTTTAGCGTTATCATGAAGCAGCAGTGGCCTAGAGCGATTAACCAGCCTCAGTTGTTTAGCAGCTAGCTTTTCCATCATGATTTGCAGTTGCTGACAATAGACATCTGCCGTAATCGTCTGGCCAGATTTAAGAAAGCTGTAGTGAACGACACCAGCACTAGTCCACCAAACGCTCACAAGTTACTTTTTTGGAGTCAATTTTCGCTTGGGGTATGGTTTGGCTGGTTCGGCAGGGTTCAGCCATTTCGATGAGCGCTTCCGTTTATCGTACAGGATCCACTTTTCATCACAGGTAATGATTCGATTTAAAATCCCTTCATTGTTGTGCCGGTTGAGTAATGTAACGCAGCAGTCAACGCGCGTTTGTTGATTTGCTTCACTCAATTCGTGAGGTACCCACCTTTCAAGCTTTTTCACCTTCCCAATGTGCTTCAAGTGGATTAAAACAGTTTTATCACTAACACCGCAGCCTGCAGCTAACTCGGACGTGGTTTGCGATGGATCTGCTTCCACAATAGTCTTCAATTCTTCATTATCAACTTTGGTCTCCGGCCGTCCACGGGGCTTGTTCTGCAGGTCGAAATTTCCAGAACGAAAACGTTGGAACCAAAACGCACTGTGTTTTCTTTTGCGACACAGTCGCCATACACATCATTAATCCTTAGAGCCATTTCTGCACCACTGGTGCCACAGTGGAATTCATATTCGTAAATAACGCGATATTTCAAGTTTTCCATTTTATAAAATGAGTGACGTAAAGGTAAAAAACAATTGAGGAAAAAACAAATGAATTATAATTTTCAAAACACAAATATATGAGTAAATAGCTGTATAAATTTGAATTTCGAATTCCTAACCAAAGAGAAGATATTTGAGATCAAAGTTGCCAGTACGGCAAAACGCCAATTTCATATGTAAGGACCTAATATAAGTAGATATAAAATATTTTTTTTAATCGGGAGTGAATCCGACCTACCTTATATTTCGATATCTCTAAAACAAAATTTTGAAGTACAGAGCCCATATAAATTATTATCGTAGAGTTTTTACTAATAAGTAATTATTTTGAGTCATGATTATATAATATTTAAAAATATTACTAAATTTTATTGTCATGCCAATATTTTATGTAATAATACCATGTTCGGCCAAGTGTTCGAATAAGTATGTATATATTTCCTGCATTTGTCTCATAGCTCGCAATACATACGAATAAATTATACCTAAACAGAATATTGAACATATTATTTTCAACATTTAGAGGATATAAAATGCCAATAGTGTTGGAATAATGGTACACTTACATAAATGGTACGATCTCATATTCACATCTTGATGGCCCCATAATAATATTTTGCAGCATCCAAAGACTTGCAATTATTATCGCATATACGAGTTTTCAAACATTTACTGCAATTCAAATAATATTCGTTCAGATGCCCCGTCAGCTCAAAAGGTATTTTAGAAAGAGGTATGTAACATTACTTTTAAATCCCCATTTTTTTCAGAATTATCCATCGTTTTCGATATTAGTGGGTAATCCCATAATGCAGTTCATAAAGTGAATTGTTACTGTCAACACTTGAAACATATAAAAATGGACACACTAGTTTTTTTGTGATAGTTATTTAATATTATTAATTTACTTAGCGCCATTTTATGACACTAGATCATTCCAAGGTGACTATGAAACAATTTCGTATTAAGATATTAACTGTTGACTTCGTGTCAGGTGTTAACACATTCCACTTTACACTCCGGTTTTAATTAAACCATGATCATTGTAAGCCGCTTTATTGACTAATCCAATTCCTAGTTAAAATTAAATTATGCGAAGTTTTACCAACAAATGCACTATCATTAACTATGTATTAGAATTCAAATCTTATATCGGTATAGTAGATAGGTATGGTCGATGAAGAAATTCGATTCTGAATTGGTTATCGTTGCGCGAACGCATAAAGTAATCACGTAATCGTCACAATTTCTGTAAGCACCTAATTTTATACTTTTTTCTTATTTAT
Source organism: Molanna angustata (assembly GCA_963576475.1). Lineage (NCBI taxonomy): Eukaryota > Metazoa > Arthropoda > Insecta > Trichoptera > Molannidae > Molanna > Molanna angustata. The sequence continues at coordinate 36,074,462 of OY754970.1, read as the reverse complement.
CTAAAAATATAAAATAAATTAAAAAGGATAATTATACACAATAAAAATATAAAAACTAGGTATATATGTCAAACTGCATACATGAATTCACAATTTATACAAATAGTATCCTTTTTTCATAAAGTAGATAACAGTTTATCACTGGCTGAAAATCAATACATTTTTATTTATGCAATACAAAATATTGGTATATATATTTTTTTTAAATTTGATTCAAATAAATTTAAATTTTTTGTGTATATATTAAATCATTGATTGAGATAACATAGAAATTCACATGCGGTGAATTTATTTTTTAGATTGGTTACAAATTCCATTACAACTTATCTATCTGTAACATCAAGTTGACTTCATATGGAAACCCCAACGAGTGCTTTACAAGTATTGTGTATATTTTTTGCCATTTGCATATCAAAATCAGAATTCCATTCTAAATATATACGATGCGAATCAACAGAATGTTGAAAGCAATCGATGTGTGAGGAAAAAATATTTTTATCCAATTTTACACGTGTTAGATGTTATTTTTCTTACACTTACTATGATCATTCTAGTAGATCATTTTGAGAGAACCGAACACAACGTTTTTTTGTCGCGTATATTTCTTCGACGACCCAATCTAAAACAAAAATAAAGAATATTAAATATGTATGAATAACAGTTATTAGAAGGGCAGTATTGTTGATTAAAAAACAATTAGCAAATTTGTTTTTTCCATACACAATAATTCTATGAATTTTAACACGATTCATGTTCTTCGTATAATTTATAAGATAAAACATAAACAAATTAACGTATCCCAAGATCATATTTAATTATAAAACAAAGTTTATGTTAACATATACACTATACCTACTGATTTTATAGAATTACAAAAGAGTTACTATATTTTATTCTTTATTTCTTGCTCAAAAACTCATTTCAACTTTATTTATATGAGTTTTAATGTTATCATTCGCAAATGCCAAAATTCAAGTTCACTCCTACGTAAATTACAATATTTTTTTTACCCACCAATACCCAATTTGTTGGTATAGAATTTTGCAAAGTTTAGTATATTTTCTACAATAAATTTCATAAAGGTTACCATTTTGAGAGTGTATACTATGATTTTCGTCGTTTATTTTTGTGTTTATGGGTATACATCGTACTATGAAATTTTTTGTACTGTAAATTGTAAACTTTTCAATTCAATCAACGTCATATTGCTATAAAAATGTATGCTTGTTTACGAATGAATATTTCTAAGAAGCACTCTTTAAATATTATTTTGTACCACATAATTTATGAAGTATAGATTCATTTACTTATGTTGTCGTGCAGAGTTCTAGTTAGTTCAGATAGTTGCAATGTGTTTGATCTTACGAGCTATTTACTTATTACATAAATGAATTGTTTTAGGTGAATACTGGGTGCTAGGAGTTGACATTGAACAGTACGATGCCGGATCACCTGAGAAGTATCTCAGAGGTCTACTACGTGACGGAGCCTATGGACCTGACCCTCAAGTGACAAAGGCTTTTCGTTCATTCCTCGGTGTGGTCCCCAGTGCTCCTCGTGGCTTCAAGAACTTCTCTGTGATGGTCAACAAATACATGGAACTACCGCCTTTCAACTACAAAAATGCAGTTACATACATCGGTGGAATGAAAATGGTGAGTTATAGAAAAGCATAATAGTTCACAGCGTACTCTAATTAGTGCACATATTTAAACTAATATCAGTGATGATCAAATTAAAGACCAACATCGAGTAATCTTGATCTTTCGCGTTTAGTAGTGTCTTGTTCTCCGTATCACATTCTCAGTTTTGGTTTTGCGATTCTTGAAATAATTTTGAACAGCAAAAACTTTAGAAAATATTTTTTTATTTTTCTTGACTCTTTTATTCGAATCTTGAAAACTTATGATCTTTCAAACTTTCTTCCACATTGTACACAAGATCAAAGTTAATGTAATAAAACATTGCTTAAACTAGTTGCATGTAACACATGAGATCTGTTGATGCCGTTATTATGTATGTATAGATGAACAATACGTACCACAAATCCAACTATAAAACCACAAATCCAAATTTCCCTCGCCACTACCCTAATAATGGCACCTTGCAAAACTCTTAAAGAACACACTAGAACATAATAAGAGTCCGAAGAACTCTTAAACCTTGCAAATACTCCACGTGCCAAAGAGAGCCAATTATGAGGGAATAGCTGACTCAGCGCAAATCTAAATTATTGAGTATTTTAAATATTTTGTTTTTATTTACAAAACATGTAGGTATGTCTGGATAGGATAGTGTGGAGTTCAGTCCCTTTTTCCTTTTATGAAAATAAATTAGGTACCTATTTATAAAAACCCCCCGTAGATATTGTGTATTTTGCCATAAAAATTGTATGAAACAATGTCGTCACTTTTTTAAATGTTTACAAAAATACTTCAAAAAGTTTAAGATGTACTGCTATAATGAATTTTTTTTTTGTATAGAAAATTAAATTATCTATTTGGAATGTTTCAGCGTTTTTCGAAATTTTCATTTTTTTTTTGAAATACGGGCAGTTACACACAAATAATTGTCATAAAAATAATGTTATTCTTAATAAAAAAAGGTTGAGAAATCCACTCTGAGTCTGAGTCCACTACTCCATACAATTCTCTCACACGGGACTAAGCTAAATTCTGTCGATTTATTTAGAGAAATAAAAACTCTTTAATACACACCATACAATTCTCTCACACGGGACTAAGATAAATTCTGTCGATTTATTTAGAGAAATAAAAACTCTTTAATAAACTCCATACATTTTTCTCACACGGGACTAAACTGAATTCTGTCGATTTATTTAGAGAAATAAAAACTCTTGAACGAATCGACAGTGGACAAGCAACTAAATTAGTTAATTTATTTATTTTAAAAATGAATATGTCCTTGTTAAACAAGTTCATATACATCTTCCTACGTTACCTAAAATAAGCATAAATGCTTGTGCTATAGGTGAACGAAATCGGTCGAGGCAGGATTCGAACTCGCGACCACTGGATTACTAGCCCAGCAGCTTACCGCTCTGCCATCGACCCATTTATCTATTACTTCTCGGCCAACTTACATGACATGTACTATGTCAAATATTTATTTAACACGCACCCAATAACAATTTGCCACATTCTGGAGACTTACGATATAAATCGTCTCATAGATTCAGACTGAAAACACAATTAAAAACTGTGACTTCACAGGGAATAGAACCTGGCATCTTTGGATCAGCAGTCATATACCAAACCAACTGTACCGCGAAGGACGACGAATTCATGCATATCTTGCTGTGAAGCCTCTAAGTTGATGTGTTTTTTGCAAAAAAAATGTCCACTACTGCATAAAAAATGTTCCTTCTTATTACCCGCATCTTGCTTGAAACTGTCGAAGTGGTATGGGTAATAAATACTCATCAACAAATCGACAGTTGGATATAATTTTACTGTATAAGTGATTAAACTTTATCAAAACCGCCGACTGTTATTCATGAATAAACTTAATATATATGTTCATGCTGTAGAATAATTATTTCGTTAATTTCTGATCGTGTATTATTATAAATTAAACGTAATATTGCAGATAATTTATTTATTTACCCCCTATGACTTATGATAACAAATTATTCCGAGAATCATTCCTATTTACTGATCGAAATGAATTATATATTGTATCATTTCAATTAATCGAAATCAAACTTCAATGTTCAATATAAAATCATTCAATTTATTAATTCCAATCTGTATTATGAAAGCGTACTTTCACGAAATATAATTCAAACTTGTAAATCAAATAATCAATTGGAACAGTGATTTGAAAATTATCAAACAAAACAAAGAATCTAAAATATCATTCAAGAATTTTTCGACAAGGTTAAGAAGCAGAAGAAGAATAATTTCAAAATTAATCCAATTTGTCTAATAACTTGGAACCTTTGCCCGTAGGCAAATTCTATCCATATTTTACCCAAGAAAGTTAAGATTCTTAATGAATAACGCCATTTTGAAAATTTTATGACTATTTTGTAGAAACAGGGTCAAAACAAAGAATATTGTATAAACTGAGTCATATGAAAATGAATTTCAATTTATTTTATTCATTACGAAGTTCAACAAAACAGACCTTTCAGAACTTTATTGTTTTGGGGTTATATTGGGTTGTACTAATAATTTATACACGACAACGATATTGATCGCTAATAATTAAATTCCAGACTCTATCAAAACATCCTTGTGTTAAGAAACTTTCTTTAGTTTTAAACTGTTCGGGGGTAAAATTCTGTACATGCCCAAAAATTGATTCAATAGTTTTTGCTGATTTTTTTTTTCTTTTTAAAATAATAGAAAACATAAATATTTCATTATAGGTTGATACGTGTGAATAGTTCAAAATCGTCTACATTTCACTTAGACTTAAATAAACATTGGAAATACAGATTATTTACCAAAGCAACTATTGGTCAGATACACAGATTGAAAAGTTTTGAGTCTACTGCAACGATAACAAAAAAAAAATTTTCCTTGTGTAATGTACATAAGTAAACATACATCCTCATATATACATAAGTAAACATACATCCTCATATATACATAAGTAAACATACATCCTCATATATTTCTCGTGCTTGTGCTATGGGCGAACGAAATTGATCGATTTAGCTATGGTGGGTTTTGGAAAATCTAACATTTTCATATTTTTTTTAATGAATTTCTTAAATTCATATAAGAAATAAATAAAAATAAACTGCATAAAGGCGAGAAGGCAATATCTTTCTATGCTCAAAATAAAAATTACCGTCGTTTTTATGACCCTCTATAATTTAAGGTTATTTAGGGATTTATTGTTTTTTTAACATGAGTTAAACATGAGTTTATTTTGTGTCATCTTTATATTTTTCAGTTTTCATTTATATATGACATCTGTTTTTAATAAGCTCATTGATACTGCAGATATTTTATGTACCTGCCTACATGCTCAACATTATACAGCATTACTTTTATTTTTTCTTTTATATTTTATTAATGAATAGGTATATTAATTTAATAATTCAGATAGAGAATTGACGTTTGTTCTAAGATAATATTTCCACTCAGAAAGAGGTTTATTCTTACGCCATCATACATCCTTATTACACATATCCACACATCGCCATACACTTATAATTTTTATAATTTTTTGAATTTTTATACATAATTGTAAATTTATGTAGCAAAAATAAATTGCGTAATTATTGTTGATATTACTTCAAAACAGGCTTCGCCTAGTGAGGTTATGAATAATTCTGTTATAATATTTAGGTTTTGTTATTTTGTATTATTGAAATAAATAGAAGAAATAAAAAAAAATATGTAGATATGATTTTTTTGTATTCAAATGTCTTCACGAGTACACACAAGTGATTGCACTCTGGTAAAGGGCAATAAGTTTTTTTATTATGTATATCTTTTTCTGTATTTTGTCATTGTATTTTTTGAATACGTGTTGTATATATTATAAATAAAAAAAATATGTCATTGTCAAACAAGTTAATATATCTACATATTTCTACATTCCCTAAATTAATCATAAAAGCTTGTGCTTTAGGCGAACGAAATCGGTCGAGGCATCACTGGATTACTATGCGAGCGCGATGCCCGCTCTGTCATCGATCCATTTCAATTTCGCAAATTCGATTCACACTATCGTTACATCGACGACATGCTGTTACTTAACCACAAGAAACCAATTTATTTGAAAAAATTTTCTTTCGGGATTAGGTACTCTATTAACAGAATTTGATTAAGAAGGATAGAACCTTCTGAGCTCTCTCAAAAATCCTCAGATATTTTGCACCCGAAGAAAAACCCATCTGCTAACATTGATACAAACTCAACAGCATCTACTTACTTGCTTAAGCTTACAAACTATTTTTTAACGAAGTAGGTACGCAAAAGCGGACTTCTTTCCATGATGCAATCTCTTTCAACCAACTCAATAGACGTCATACCTCAAGTGAATAGTCAATTTTCAATAAATAACACTTTCCGCTCATCAATATATTTCCGTCAACTTAATTGTTTCCGCCTTTGACGACATCCCCCATTCCCCTTATTATTAAAAAAATAATATTTGAATTTATTGTCTGTCTTAAAACGGGAATTATTCCTAGTTAGATAGACATAGATAATATGATGGAATGATGCCAACTAGGGAGCACCCATATTTTTTGTTTTATTTTTTTTTGTTTGTTTGTTATTAAATAAATACTGAGTGGTCTCTGTGGTGTATTGTTTTGTAAGTTTTCTTTCTTATGTTAAATAAATGTATTATTATTAGTATTAAATTTTTTTATTATATTTTTTTTAAATTTGGTAGGTTTAATTATAATGACGTATCTAAAATTCAAATATTGTATGTTTATCAGATGAGACCAGAAGCAGCATACCTCTATGATGCTGTGCACCTTTATGAGGTTTCTAAAATTCAAATATTGTATGTTAATCAGATAACACCAGAAACAGCATACCTCTATGATGCTGTGCACCTTTATGACGTTTCTAAAATTCAAATATTGTATGTTTATCAGATAAGACCAGAAGCAGCACACCTCTATGATGCTGTGCACCTTTATGACGTTTCTAAAATTCAAATATTGTATGTTTATCAGATAAGACCAGAAGCAGCATACCTCTATGATGCTGTGCACCTTTATGACGTTTCTAAAATTCAAATATTGTATGTCAATCAGATAACACCAGAAACAGCATACCTCTATGATGCTGTGCACCTTTATGACGTTTCTAAAATTCAAATATTGTATGTTTAAGACCAGAAGCAGCACACCTCTATGATGCTGTGCACCTTTATGACGTTTGTAAAATTCAAATATTGTATGTTTATCAGATAAGACCAGAAGCAGCATACCTCTATGATGCTGTGCACCTTTATGCTGGAGCTCTTTTGAACGCTCTACGAGAGGGCGAGAATCCAAGAAATGGAACATACATCATAAGTTCTATCAAGAATACACATTACCATAGTGCTATGGGGTAAGCAGATTTTTAATATTGCATACCTACTAGGTTTGACCTGATAGATTTCACATAGTTATCTGTCTATGTAGATTTTTGTATAGTACATTTATAGAATACCTAGTCTTGTGCAATTTTTTACTACGTCGCGTCGGTACTCTCTCGATAGAGTTAAAAACTAGTGCTTACATATAAGTATTACAAAACGCAACATCAGTCATCCTCTTACATGAAAACACGGAAAAAAGTTATATAAACAGAGGTATAAGACAAGGCGATACCATCTCTCCCAAACCCTTGCTCTAGAGAATGTTTTTAAAGAGTTAAACTGGGAAAATTAAGGAATAACTATCGACGGAGAGCGATTAAACAATATGCGATTCGCCGAAGACATTGTGTTAATCTCAGAGGATGTCGATGAAATGGCGAAAATGATCAGCCAACTGAAAGGTATATCTGCTTCAATCGGTTTCAAAATGAATGTCAAGAAAACGAAAATAATGACATACTTGGACACAAGCAATTATTGCCTTCCAGTAGAAGAGGTTGACCACTATAAGATAACTCTAGGACATAAGATAACTCTAGGCAGAATTATTTTATGTTTGGTTAAGTCTCGCATGGGCGGCCTTTGGGAAACTCGATAACACTTTTTATAGTCCCATACCGAATTCCCTGAAGTCAAGGGTGCTTGAGCAGTGCGTTCTGCCAGTATTCACTTATGGCATGGAAACTACGACCTTAACCAAATTGTCTGCCAACAAGCTGCGTGTAGCACAAAAAAAATGGAAAGGAAAATGTTGACCATAAAACTAGAAGACAGGAAGAGGAATGACTGGATACGCAGTCAAACCAAACTGTCCGATGCGGTTAAGAGAATAGCCATGCAGAAGTGGAGATGGACAGGACACATATCATGAATGACCGACAATAGATGGACGAAAAGACTGGTGGAGTGGAGACCGAGAGGCGACAAGAGACCACAAGGGCGACCACCTAACATATGGATGGACGACATTAAAAGATTTGTTAGACTCCAGTGGATGGGAGTCGCACAGGAACGGGAGGAGTGGAGAAGGAGAGGGGAGGCCTATGTCCTGGAATGGGCAAACATAAGCTGATGATGATGATGATGTCTTACACATTATCTACATATAGACATTAGAAAAATTCAAATTTTAATTAACGTGTATTACCAAATATATAACCTTTTAATAATGCTAGTGGGCAGGTTATTGAAAAGTAATATTCCTCTATTTGACAGTAATGTATGTGCTGCAGTTCTTTGTTATATAAAATAAGTTTTCAAGTTCCCACTTTCTTTTTTAACCTTTTTTTTATTAAATTGTTATTTTTTTTATTTAATGCATTTAATTATTATTTGCGATAAGAAAGGTTTCAATCCGTATAAATAGGTATTTTGAATTTCCTATTGTTTGGAATTTAGTATGATGTGTACAAGTCTTATATAATTGTATATTTCTTGAAAACAAACTCATATTTAGCCCGGTGATTTAATTCGGTGCGCCCTGTTTATTATCTCCTATGTTATTTGGCTTATTTTCACTAACACATTTTTTTTTCAACGCAACATTTCTTGTCTTCCTTATCCTTTCCTAATATTTACCCTTGATCTACTCGCTTTCGTATCTTGAAATATCCCTTTAGGTTCTAGACGAATATTGAGAGAATATTCACATTGACTTTCCATTGTAATAAACTTCTAAACCCTTGACGTCTTTCAATCCAGATAGTGATAAAACAGCTCAAGCAAGCTAACCCTTTCATCTTAAGTAAAAGACAAGTGCTGCCAATTTGACAATGTATAGTTCTAAGTGTAGTGTATGGTTTATAAGACCAAAAACCCTTTCTACAGAATATATAAAATAAGGTTTTTTTATGAAATATGTAAAATAAACCCTTTTTCGACGTCATTTTCTTCATTATAACTTGTATTATATGATAATCAAATAATTGAAAGGTATTTTGAAACAACGTAAGATGATGAAACTCATTTTTTAATTAGAAATCTAGAAATATAATAATTTTATTCTTGAATAATTATGTCCATCAAATAAACCAAAAGCATTATATCAAAATAAATGAGAAATTTGTTTCTCAGTTACATGGCTTACATGGACGATAATGGAGATGCTGAAGGAAACTACACATTGATAGGAAGACTAGAAGATCCTGAGGCAGCTGGAAAGTATGGATTATATCCTGTGGGAACACTCACAAGGAAGAAACACAATGACAGCAATTTGCCGGTAAGACCATTTCATACTAAAATATACAATCCAAAACTCTTCAAGTATAACCCACGTAAGTGGAGATTGAAAACAAAAATTTAACAATAATTACAGTACATAAAAGCACTAAAATAAGAAAGCTGATTAAATCAAAGTACCTACTAGGAAAGAGAGACAGCTGTCCTAAAGGCACTAAGAAAGCTTGCATAGATGTCGAATGTACCGTGCAAGCACGGTACACAAAAGCATTCTGAGTGTAGTTGTTATTACACTTATATAGGAATATAAAAAGTGTTAGGATATCTGGTTGTTCTGCTCGGAGACTAAAGTCTGGGGAATCTACAAAATTATTTACCAACTTAAACAAATATACATATAATACCAATTAGTTTCCTGCGTTTTGCCAGAGTTATTTAATTATATTGCTGGTTACATTTTTATCATCAGTCAACTATATCCACTAAACGACTAAGCTGTTACTTGTTGTAATTTTATTGTTTAAATCAAAAACTACCTCTTATTTCTTATTAGAACATTTTTTGATGTTATAATATTTTTTGTGAAAACATCCCACTGTTTCTAGTCCATTCCACAATTTTATTATACGACCACTGATTTTGACCTCTTTCACCATGAAATTACTGGTTGACCACGTTTAGTATGCAATCACTGGCTAACAAATTACTGGTTGACCACGTTCAGTAAGCAATTACTGGCTGACAACGTTCAGTATGCAATCACTGGCTAACAAATTCCCCAGTGCAATCAATCAATTCACTATACAATCTCAATTAACATGTCTAAAAAAATACTTGAATTTCATACCTACTTCATATTTTATGGTAGAAATATTTATAAGGATACTTAATTGTGAAATCCACCTGTTCTCACTCGGGGCCAAATTAGTTTACGCAGAATCCAAACAAGAAGATTCATAAATAAATAAACTGCGTGATAATTTATTTTTCATTTTGTACTTAAGTTTTCCAAAGATAAAAAACAGATCATCGTGAGGAAATTCGCCGCGTCATAAACTCTGAAATTACCCAATAAATATTTTTTGTGTTAGTGGCTCTATATTTTATTTTACGGTGTCAGTTATCTTAGTATTATTATCAAGAATATGTGCAACTAAACAATGTATATAATATGTTAAAAATATTACTTTGATGCTTAAATTATTATGTAGTGTAGGTACTTCAGAATTATGAACACAAACATTCTTAAAATTCTTATTGAATGTACCAACTTGACAAAGATTTCAAAAAGAAAAACTGTGTCCATTTAAAATTAAAGACGGTTTATTAGACACCTCTGAATTAACACAATTACCAACGCGATAGTCTTCACGATGGAATTTATTTTAAAAGCTGCACACAGTGGGTTCAAAATTTGATAGTTCGTGATACACATAAAAGCCTTTGAAGAATCAAAAATCTCATTCTATCCCATTTGGAACTATATTTTATAATCACCGTTTGTACTTTAACTGTATTTTTTCTTGGTATCATAACTATCTGAAAAAAATAAGTAGGTAAAATAGATTCAAATATTATTTAATTTTTTTGTGCTGTTCATATTAGTCTAAGAGATGGCAACGTCAAAAGCAATTCATTTTTGATGTCTGGTCTTTTGATATTTAAGGTAAGTTTGGCAACTGCGAGTGGTTGCGTTTACGAGTGCGCATCCCCTTTAGTGAAAATTATAGATTTTAGTATCATTTATATCTTTGTGAGTCCTTTTTGTGCTCTTATACCATCCAACAATTAAACTTGGTTATTTGTTCTGCGCACACCCAGGATGATTTCTGAAATAAAATTCTTCTCTTTTTTTCATTTTTATATTTTTTTTTTAATTTCAGTAACAGTAAATACATTTTTCTCAAACGTGCGGATTTCATAGGTACAAATAACATAGAAGTACAAATTAAATTGAAATAATATTAAAATCTGCAATTTTTACCTAAAGAGGCGATGCCCTGCCCACTGGTAAAGCCAAGCACTCCCAGGTGCCAGACTTACCTATTTCGTACCTATATTCAATAAGAAAGAGAATATCAAAATACTAGCTATTAAACATTAATTAATCGAAAACGTTGCTATCTCTTGGACTTTATTTTTTTAAAGATGGTGAAACACAAAAGTTTTACTTGAAATATATATTTTTAAACGATTTTCCTAAAACTTCCTCCTACTGAAGGTAGGTATATATCATCCTGTCTGAAGATATTGAAGTCCGTAGTCGTGGGTGTAAAATCTTTATACTTTTCTTCGTCTAATCCTTCGTTTTCCAACACCCACATCAGCTTTCAGATTCAATACTGCCTGCCTTCTCTCGATATTGCAATGCACAGTTAGTAGTATTATTAAGAAGATATCTATGTATAAACTACAAGAGGTTTATAGAATTTAATATTGTATTGAACTGAAAATGATTTGGTATTGTGTATTGTCAAAGGGAAAAAATTACGTAAAAGGCGTGGATATTTATATTTAAAATACATTTTTCTGTTGATTCGTAAGAGTATTGAGGTTCATTTTAAACTAGTTTCGCCCACCCTGTACCCTACGTAAGTATCGACAAACCCCAGTAAGTCGTTGAGCTCGATGAACTCAACATGAGCCCGACGCGACGTTTGTACAAGTATAACTTCATTTCATTTATTTGGAATACGCGTGATGTGAACAGGCTTTCAAACAGTTATTTCCATGTTGATCTGAGAATAATTGTCACGTAGCTACTTAACTTTTTATTTATGGAGGGACTCCCACGTTGGCGTTTTTGTTTAACCGTTAATCGGTCTACCCGTGGGCTGATCTCGGTGATAAATATCCTCGGCGTAAGCAAGAGATAAGGTAAAACGGGGAGACCCGACGCGTGACCTCGTACAATTAGCTCCTGCCCCGTCCTTCTTCTTTCTGCCTGGACAAAAATTCAAATTAAAAAACCCATCGTAACAAAGGAAGGATTGTTTAAGTTTGGCGTGTTATTTCTTAACTTTTGTAAACCCTCAAACTGAACCAAATTCCAAGGGAAAACAAAAATATTTTTATTACTGAATGTACCTATTCCTGTGTAAATAAATAATCTCAGAGAGAGATTACAAACGCTCATTCTAAAACTGTGCAATTCAAGTTGTGTAGTTTTGGTTTTGAAAGTTTGATGTTTGTCCAAAACCTGTCTTTTTTTTCTCGAATCGACCGCTTCTTTCACAGGGTGTTTAATTCTATAAAACTGCGCCGCGGAACGGTGTGCGAAGGGAAATGATGTGTGTGGAATCACGTGAATTACAACGTAAACGTGCAACACTGACCAATCAGTCCAGAGAAGCTAGAATTAGGTGTATGAATTTCCTATGCTTTCCAACTCAGAACACCGGAACAGCAATCAAACTTCTCGCCACTATGACACGGTTTTCGAATTAGTTTGGATATCTCAATGGTATATCAGCTATCCTGCCTCATCTATTAGTGTGTACCTCATGGGACGCGTACCTCAATCTTACTCTCGTTTATTTTTGGACCTAATTGTAATTAATTGTTTACTGAGATCTAAGGGTAAATGAAATTTTACGTCATCCATGCGAACGGAATACTAATATTGTGTAATAGTTTCATCCGAAGAGGGAGTATGAGTTAATATATCACACCTTCAAATTGAGGTTGACCCATGAGTAAATAGCTTAAGATTCCAGTAACTTTACCCAACGTGTATCTCAATTAAAACTTACTGAAAGTATATTGTTCATCTTATTAGACAGTTTAATATTGTATCGATAATAGGATTTAAAATTTCACACTTAATATGTAGAAATCATTTTCATGAGATAAAATTTTGTATTATAAGTACCTATGTAAATGTATCTATTCGTTTATATACATTTACAAAATGAGACGCATAAAAATAAAACAAACATAAAATTAAAGTCAAAGTCAAAGTAACACAAAACAAAAACAATTAAGGATAAATACATAAAAAAAATAAAAAAGGAAATAAGTGAACATACATCGTATTTGTATACAAAATAGATAATTAATAAACCCTTCGACGTAAAATAAATATGACACAACATGAATATGTCCTTGAACAACTATTCCTCAAAAATACTACATGTAAGTCAAAAAGAGTAGAATAGGACTGTCATACATAAAGAATTTAAAATACAAAGAAAATCAGCTGGCTAAAGGTAAACTTAGTGTACTTGCCATGTGAAAACAAGTAGGTTGTGGTCAATGCTATTCTCCTCGAATATTGTATGAAAAATTTCCATGAAATAAGTTTGTTCAATTATTTTTTATTCAAATGACAGTCCACGAATGCGAATTGTTCGAATTGAATGTCGATTGTTCTTTTTGCACTATGGTGCCGAGATTGCTAATCTAGAGGACTCCATGAGCTACTTTTCGTACAATCCTTTTTTTCTTGTCACTCACTTAGCGTTCTGTGAAACAACTGTTTACAGTCCCCATATACAGAGCGGGTGGTGGTGGAAGAAGTTTCTTAAAATATTTTGGATTTAAACATTTTATTATGAAAACTTGATCGTTTTTTAATGCTGTTTTATGAAAATACTGTGCCTTTTTTAAGTTTGAAAATTAAAATTCAAATATTACGTTTCTTGCTTGCTTGGGGTCACTTTGAAATATTTGACAGTTAAAAAATGTGAAGCACTGATCAGATATCCTTCGAAATCTAAATTCTATATCTAATAAAGGAGTATTAGATATAGAAATTTGGAAAATTTTATAAGAATCGAATGGGTACGTTAATTGATAAAGTAGAATAATCTCGCCGTACATAATAAACAGCATACATACACAGATAAATTGTGATGAAACTTTCAGAATTCAATTTTAGCATGATACTAGTTGATAATCTGTAATTAAAAAATAACCTTAGAAATTGCGAGTTCATAACTCCCTATTATTTCCCCTTGGGATAGTGAGGAATAAAAATTGTTGAAATTTCACCTATATTTCAAGTGCCTACCTACTTATCTTTATTTTAGTTCCATGTCTGAGCGTATTTGTTTGTGTTAATTTTTTTTATTTCATTCTTATGTATTTGTAAAAAAAAAATATTTTTATTTCAGTACAATGTCTGAGTTTATTTGTTTATGTTAAATTGTTAATTTGTCGATTTTTTGGCACAAATCATCCAATAGGATGCAATGCCTTGAAAATAAAAAAAAAAGTGCCTACTTCATAAAAGTGTCAATTATCATTAAGATAACATAAAATTATGATCGAAGAGAAATAATTTTCAGGTCGTTTATTTGAAAACAAATAAATTACCAGTGTGTATTTTATTAAATATTAAATTTTAGTTACTTCAATAATAATATTTCCTCAGCATCTGATTCTGTATATTTTATTTTCCTTGGCATACATACATACCTGATACCTTGAAGCACTCGACCCGCCACTTGACTTTTGGAGAAATAATCAGTGTTCGGTGAAGCGAGTAAGAGATATGTTTCCTTTAAAAGTTTTGAAGCATCCAAATCGGATATCAGTAAGCGAATAAGATTTATTAACCGAAATGACTTTTCCTGAAATGTGTAAATAATTTGGTTACAAGTTGAGAAACTGATATTTGAGTTTTATTGGATAAAAATTTTATACGCAACATTTAAATAATATCCAAATGTCGACTTGTTGAAGAGAATTTATTTCCCTTAACATATCGACAGTTTAAAGTCAAGATGCGGGTACTAAGAAGGAACATTTTGTATGCAAAAAACACATCACTTTAGAGGCCTCACAGCAAGATATGGGGGGCAAGTTTGGTTCAATCGGCGAAATCAAAACCCTCGTGATTACCCATATCATAAATATAATTATTAAATGGAGTTCTACAATATCTTTAGATGTCATAGAACTCCATACGATAATTATATCCATGATATTGGTAATCACTAGGGTTTTGATTTTGCCGGTCGAACCAGACTTCCGATTAATTCACCCCTGGATGAAATAATCGGACTTCGCGGTTCAGTTGCTAAGGTATCTGATAACTGATCAAAAGGTTCCGGATTCGATTCCCGGTGGAGACACAGTTTTTAATTGTATCTTCATTCTGGATCTGTGAGACGATTAATATCTTTGTCTTCAGAATGTGGCAACTCGTTATTGGGTGCGTGTTAAATTAACACTCGATATTTTATCTGTTAGTTGCCCAAGCAATCTAAAGTAATAAAGCAATCAAAATGTTAGTGTCTGTGTGTGTTTGTCTCACGCCTTTTGAAAAACCAAGAGCATCTAAAAATCTAATTTATGTGCGAACGTGTACCAGTATACCTGATGCAGTGTCACGCTAAAAATAATGCGATAAAAATGCTGAATTTTAAAAATATTTCAATAATTATTTTTTTCATACAAAATTTTCCAAGTCGTATCTGTCAAAAAAGTGTACATTTTGCACGCAAATATCTGTTAGTTTAAAAGTTAGAAGTACGTATTTACACGAAAAAAATATATTTTCAAGTATAACTTAGCTTTTAAGTGAAAAATATGGTGAATATTTTGTGTAATTATAATGTTTAACTTATTTTTAAAGTAAGCGTTTTGTACAAATGTACATATAACCCCGCCATTTTAATATGTTTTCAAACGATATTTCATTTTCCTACCGAATGAATATGTTCTTTAAAATAATATACCTTTGAAATAAATGTGATTATGAAATAATAAAATGAAACAGAAGACATTACAGCAAGTTTTAAGACATATATTGTAAAAGTCTGTTAATTATTAGTAAAGATATAGGCATAATAAAATTGCATAATTTGTATATAATATTTGATATTTCGGACAATTTTCGTTTTGTTTTTGTGGCTTCGAACAAACCAATGTAGGTACCTACCTACATATCCAAAAAATGTATCGAGCCCATTTGATATTAATATTGGAATGGTTACTATGGTAACGGAAAGATTCTGATATTCAAATAAAATTTGTTATGAATCGAATTTATTTAGAACATTGTTGTAGGTAGGTACCTACCTAATACTATTTACTTACAAATCAACAATATACTGATTTCCTATAGGAAAATTATTTTATTTATTTATTTATGTATGTATGAATGGATGCATGTATGCTATGTGCTCCTAAACCGTTTGTCCGATTACAATGAAACTTTGGTGAATTGTCGAGCGTACGCCCGGGATGCTTTCTGGATTTAAATTTTTTTCTTATTCTTCTTCTTCTTCGTGTATTTGGTCATTTTACCAATGAAAGCGGAATATCCTGGGAAACGAAGGTCCGACTGTCCCTCCATCTCTTCGCAGGTCTTCCAGGACGGTTTCTGGATTAAAACTTTTTTCTTCTTCTTCTTCATCGTGTATTTGGTCATTTTACATATGAAGTTGGAGTATTCTGGGAGAAGAAGGTCCAACTGTCCTTCTATCTCTTCACAGGTCTTCCAGGACGGGTTCTGCATATAAACTTTTTTCTTCTTTTTCTTCGTCGTGTATTTGGTCATCTTACCTATGAAGATGAACTATCCTGGGAGAAGAAGGTCCAATTTTCCTTCCATCTCTTCGCAGGTTTCTGGATTTAAACTTTCTCCTTCTTTTCTTCTTCTTCTTTGTCGTGTATTTGATCATTTTACCTATGAAGTTGGAGTATCCTGGGAGAAAAAGGTCCAACTGTCCCGTCATCTCTTCGCAGGTTTCTGGATTTAAACTTTTTTCTTCTTGTTCTTCGTGTATTTTTGGTCATTTTACCTATGAAGTTGGAGAATCCTGGGAGAAGAAGGTCCAACTGTTCTTCCAACTCTTCGCAAGTCTTCCAAGACGGTTTTTGGATATAAACTTTTTCCTTCTTCTTCTTCTTCTTCTTCATCGTGCATTTGGTCATTTTACCTATGAAGGTGGACTATCCTGGGAGAAGAAAGTCCAATTTTCCTTCCATATCTTCGCAGGTATCTGGATTTAAACTTTTTTCTTCTTCTTCTTCGTGCATTTAGTCATTTTGCCTTTAAAGGTGGAGTATCCTGAGAAAAGAAGGTCCTTTCATCTCTTCGCGGTTCTTCCAGGATGGTTTCTGGATTTAAACTTTTCTTAACCGACTGAAGGGACGGGATGTAATGAAGGGAAGGGATGCACTAAAGGGCCTGAAGGGACGGGAGGTACTGAAGGGCCTGATTGGAAGGGACGTAATGATGGATTGAAGGGACGGGAGGTACTGAAGGGACGGGAGGTTCTGAAGGGTCTGAAGCGACGGTTCATGGAGTTTAATTCATTTTCTTCTAAATTTTATGTAGACTTTACAGTTTTTACACAAACTATTTCCTTTAGTCTTTTTCTTCGTTTTCTTATTTTATGTAGAACTTGGGTGAATTTTATAAAAACTCTTTCCTATAGATTAATCTTCTTCTTCTTTTATGAAGACATTTTAGTCAGTTTTTATACAATCTATTTTCAATAGTCTAATTCTTCTATTTTATGTATTTTTTATACAAATTTTTTCTTATAGTCTTATACTTATTCTTCTCTTTTTTATTTAGACTTTTGGGTTAGTTTTAAGTCTAATAGTCTTTTGTGCAGAAATATTATTAACGATATGCACACTTGATGAAAATACATATGTAAAAACGAATGGGATGTGGGATGTGACGATGTAATCTGCACTAGAATCTTTTCAATACTTTTGTTTAATCAAATTTTAACCATTTATATCATCCTATTTTGAATAATTTTCAACACCTTCATATTTGATTTCGTTGACGATATTTAAATAATGGGGGTTGTGGCCATAGCTGAACTCTTCACAACGTTTATATTCAAATTAAAAACTATTTACTATAGTTTAAGTCTTCTTCTTCTTCGTTAATGTAGGCTTTTGTGTCAATTTTAAGTCTATAAGTCTAATTGTGCAAAAATATAATGCACACTTGA
Source organism: Molanna angustata (assembly GCA_963576475.1). Taxonomy (NCBI): domain Eukaryota; kingdom Metazoa; phylum Arthropoda; class Insecta; order Trichoptera; family Molannidae; genus Molanna; species Molanna angustata. The sequence goes on along the minus strand of OY754970.1, from coordinate 36,056,271 downwards.
TGAAAAAATATAAAAACGAATGGGATGTGACCTATACTAGATATTTTCAGTACATTTGTTTAATCAAATTTTAACCACATCCCAACATCCAAAATTACTAAATTTTCAATAGGTACATATAACAATTTGTTTTCGATGATAATATTTAAGAATGGGGGTTGTGGCCAAACCAATCTCTTTACAACGTTGATGAACAGTCATATGTAAAACCATTTCGCATAATCCATGCTTGCAGAAATTGTATATTATACTTCATTCACACTTTATAGCAATATATAAAAAAATAATGAGTTGTGGCCATCACTTGAACATTTTACAATAAAATTCAATCATATTTCAAACCACTTTTCATAGTCCGATTTTGAAAAATAATTGGGTGCCAATATTATAAAAACGATTGCTTTTTCCTTCACAATTTTACATTCTTGGCCAACGGCGGGACATAAAGCTAGTATTAAATAAATTCAGAATTTTTGAACATTTTATATGTGTAGGTATGTGTGTCCTTATAACTTTTGATCAGCTTAAATCACAGAGCCCAAAATTTCCCAAAGTTTTTTGTTCCAGTAGGTACTTCAGGGTTATATTTCCACATATATCAAAAGCTTGCTTGATCGAAAAAAATTGTACAAATATAGGCTAAACTAGTTGCATGTAACACATGAGATCCAATTGTCGATAGCGATAGTATGTATAGTTGAAGACTAAGTACCAATCTATAAACCCATAAATCCAAATTATTGAATATTTTAAGATATGTTGTTTTCTATACAACACATGTAGGTATGTATGTCAAGATAGGATAGTATGGAGGTCAGTACTTTTTTCCTACCCGGAATATGAAAACGACATCGCTTTATACAATTTGTAGGGCAGCCGCCTATACACAATATGAAAGAAGACTTAATAGATTGATACTTAATCTCCAAACATCTAAGGTACATACCATCATGCTGTTTTCATACTCCGGGTAAGAGAAAAGGACTGACCTCTATGCTGCCATGTCGGCCTTCGTGGCTCAGTTGGTTTCGTATCTAACTGCTGATCCAAGGGTCCCGGGTTCGATTCCCGGTGGAGACACAGTTTTTAATTGTGTTTTCAGTCTGGATCTGTGAGACGATTAATATCGTAAGTCTCCAGAATGTGGCAACTTGTTATTAGGTGCGTGTTTAATAATTATTTGACATAGTACCTGTTAGTTGCCCGAAAAACTACATAAAGCTACATAAAATAATCTTGACATACATACCTACATATTATTTATTTATTTATTTAATATTGCTTCTCGGGCAACTAACAGGTACTATGTCAAATATTAATTTAACACGCACCCAATAACAAGTTGCCACATTCTGGAGACTTACGATATTAATCGTCTCACAGATCCAGACTGAAAACACAATTAAAAACTGTGTCTCCACCGGGAATCGAACCCGGGACCTTTGGCTCAGCAGTCAGATATCTAGCCAACTAAGCCACGAAGGCCGACAAATATACATATGTTGTATAGAAAACAAAATATCTTAAAATATTCAATAATTTGTATTTATGGGTTTATAGTTGGGTACATATTCTACAACTATACATACTATCGGTATCGACAGTTGGATCTCATGTGTTACATGCAACTAGTGTTACCCTTAATTATTGCTATGGATTGCTGGCCTAGGGAGGTTCAACAAATATTGCACAAAAATCAATAATAAAAAGCATACTGTTTATGTGCCATACAGAACAAGCTCCACAGTAATTTTCAAGACTCTGGAAGTTATGACACTTCGTCAACTATACGCAATATCTGCACTTCTGTACCATTTTAAACATAACATACCCACTATTCACAATACACAACCTCCAAGAACAACAAGATCCTCTATCACCAACACAATAAATATCCCGAAGTTACAAACTACTCATGGACAAAGACACTTTAAATACTATGCCATCAAACTACATAATCGCCTACCAACTTCATTAAAACTGCTACCTACCACAAAACACATCGTCACAAAAATACAAAAAACACTTAACAGCATGGATATATAACACCGGTTCATAACAAATCAATAACATAATTACACCCAATCAAATATAATTAAACTTCACATTTTTTTCACAATAATTCTTTAATGTAAAATTTAATTCAAGAACTATATCTAAAGTAATAAAGCAATCAAAATGTTAGTGTATGTGTGTGTGTATGTGTGTGTTTGTCTCACGCCTTCTGAAAAACCAAGAGCATCTAAAAATCTAATTTATGTGCGAACGTGTACCTGTATACCTGATGCAGTGTCACGCTAAAAATAATGCGATAAAAATGCTGAATTTTAAAAATATTTCAATAATTATTTTTTTCATACAAAATTTTCCAAGTCATATCTGTCAAAAAAGTGTACATTTTGCACGCAAATATCTGTTAGTTTAAAAGTTAGAAGTACGTATTTACACAAAAAAAATATATTTTGAAGTATAACTTAGCGTTTAAGTGAAAAACATGGTGAATATTTGGTATAATTATAATGTTTAACTTATTTTTAAAGTAAGCCTTTTGTACATAAACGCCGCCATTTTAATATCTTTTCATACAATATTTCATTTTCCCACCGAATGAATATGTTCTTGAAAATAATAAACCTTTGAAATAAATGTAATTATGAAATAATAAAATGAAACACAAGACATTACGGCAAGTTTTAAGACGTATATTGTAAAAGTCTGTTAATTATTAGTAAAGATATAGGCATAATAAAATTGCATAATTTGTATATAATATTTGATATTTCGGACAATTTTCATTTTTATGGCATCGAACAAACCAATGTAGGTACCTACCTACATATCCAAAAAAATGTATCGAGCCCATTTGATAGTAATATTTTATATGTTCGATGGTTACTATGGTTACGGAAAGATTCTGATATTCAAATAAAATTTGTTATGAATCGAAATTATTTAGAACGTTGTTGTAGGTAGGTACCTACCTAATACTATTTACTTACAAATCAACAATATACTGATTTCCTATAGGAAAATTATTTTATTTATTTATTTATGTATGGATGCATGTATGCTATGTGCTCCTAAACCGTTTGTCCGATTACAATGAAACTTTGGTGAATTGTCGAGCGTATGCCCGGGATGGTTTCTGGATTTAAATTTTTTTCTTATTCTTCTTCTTCTTCGTGTATTTGGTCATTTTACCAATGAAAGCGGAATATCCTGGGAAACGAAGGTCCGACTGTCTCTCCATTTCTTCGCAGGTCTTCCAGGACGGTTCCTGGATTTAAACTTTTTTCTTCTTCTTCTTCATCGTGTATTTGGTCATTTTACCTATGAAGGTGGACTAACCTGGGAGAAGAAGTTCCAATTGTCCTTCCATCTCTTCGCAGGTTTCTGGATTTAAACTTTTTTCTTCTTCTTCTTCTTCTTCATGTATTTTTGGTCATTTTACCTATGAAGTTGGAGAATACTGGGAGAAGAAGGTCCAACTGTTCTTCCAACTCTTCGCAAGTCTTCCAAGACGGTTTTTGGATATAAACTTTTTTCTTCTTCATCGTGCATTTGGTCATTTTACCTGGACATTTTAGGTGGACTATCCTGGGAGAAGAAGGTCCAATTTTCCTTCCATATCTTCGCAGGTATCTGGATTTAAACTTTTTTCTTCTTCTTCTTTGTGTATTTAGTCATTTTACCTTTGAAGGTGGAGTATCCTGGGAAAAGAAGGTCCAATTTTCCTTCCATATCTTCGCAGGTATCTGGATTTAAACTTTTTTCTTCTTCTTCTTCGTGTATTTAGTCATTTTACCTTTGAAGGTGGAGTATCCTGGGAAAAGAAGGTCCTTTCATCTCTTCGCGGTTCTTCCAGGATGGTTTCTGGATTTAAACTTTTCTTAAGCGGCTGAAGGGACGGGATGTAATGAAGGGAAGGGATGCACTAAAGGGCCTGAAGGGATGGGAGGTATAAAAGGGCCTAAAGGGACGGGAGGTACTGAAGGGCCTGATTGGAAGGGACGTAATGATTGATTGAAGGGATGGGAGGTACTGAAGGGTCTGAAGCGACCGTTCGTGGAGTCTAATTCTTTTTCTTCGTTTTCTTATTTTATATAGAACTTTGGTGAATTTTATACAAAACTATTTCCTATGGATTAATCTTCTTCTTCTTTTATGTAGACCTTTTAGTCAGTTTTTATACAATCTATTTCCAATAGTCTAATTCTTCTATTTTATGTATTTTTTCTTATTTTATGTAGACCATTGAAATAGTTTTTTATACAAACTATTTCTTATAGTCTTATACTTATTCTTCTCTTTTTTATTTAGACTTTTGGGTTAGTTTTAAGTCTAATAGTCTATTGTGCAGAAATATTATTAACGATATGCACACTTGATGAAAATACATATGTAAAAACGAATGGGATGTGGGATGTGACGATGTAACCTGCACTAGAATCTTTTCAATACTTTTGTTTAATCAAATTTAAACCATTTATATCATCCTATTTTGAATAATTTTCAACACCTTCATATTTGATTTCGTTGACGATATTTAAATAATGGGGGTTGTGGCCATTACTGAACTCTTCACAACGTTTATATTCAAATTAAAAACTATTTATTATAGTTTAAGTCTTTTTCTTCTTCGTTAATGTAGACTTTTGTGTCAATTTTAAGTCTATCAGTCTAATTGTGCAAAAATATAATGCACACTTGATGAAAAAATATAAAAACGAATGGGATGTGACCAACACTAGATCTTTTCAGTACATTATTTAATCAAATTTAAACCACATTCCAACATCCAAAATTACTAAATTTTCAATAGGTATATATTACAATTTGTTTTCGATGATAATATTTAAAAATGGGGGTTGTGTACAACGTTGATAAACTGTCATATTTAAAACCATTTCGCGTAGTCCATGCGTGCAGAAATTGTATATTATATTTCATTCACACTTTATAGCAATATATAAAAAAGAATGGGTTGTGGCCATCACTTGAACATTTTACAATGCTTAAACTCAATCAAATTTCAAACCACTTTTCATAGTCCGATATTGCAAAATAATTGGGTGACAATATTATAAAAACGATTGCTTATTCCTTCACAGTTTTACATTCTTGGCCAACGGCGGGACATAAAGGCTAGTCTAAAGTAATAAAGCAATCAAAATGTTAGTGTATGTGTGTGTGTATGTGTGTGTGTGTGTGTTTGTCTCACGCCTTCTGAAAAACCAAGAGCATCTAAAAATCTAATTTATGTGCGAACGTGTACCTGTATACCTGATGCAGTGTCACGCTAAAAATAATGCGATAAAAATGCTGAATTTTAAAAATATTTAAATAATTATTTTTTTCATACAAAATTTTCCAAGTCATATCTGTCAAAAAAGTATACATTTTGCACGCAAATATCTGTTAGTTTAAAAGTTAGAAGTACGTATTTACACGAAAAAAATATATTTTGAAGTATAACTTAGCGTTTAAGTGAAAAACATTGTGAATATTTGGTATAATTATAATGTTTAACTTATTTTTAAAGTAAGCCTTTTGTACATAAACGCCGCCATTTTAATATCTTTTCATACAATATTTCATTTTCCCACCGAATGAATATGTTTTTGAAAATAATAAACCTTTGAAATAAATGTAATTATGAAATAATAAAATGAAACCCAAGACATTACGGCAAGTTTTAAGACATATATTGTAAAAATGTGTTTTTTATTAGTAAAGATATAGGCATAATAAAATTGCATAATTTGTAAATAATATTTGATTTTTCTGACAATTTTCATTTTTATGGCATCGAACAAACCAATGTAGGTACCTACATATTCAAAAAATGTATCCGAACCATTCGATATTACTTACGTGTTCGAATCGTTTCCATGGCTACAGAAAGAATGTGATATTCAAATAAAATTTGTTAGGAATCGAATTTATTTAGAAGGTTGTTGTAGGTAGGTACCTACCTAATACTATTTACTTACAAATCAACAATAATATACCTATACTGATTTCCTATAGGAAAATTATTTTATTTATTTATTTATCAACCGTTTGTCCGATTATAATGAAACTTTGGTGAATTGTCGAGCGTATGCCCAGGATGGTTTTTGGATTTAAACTTTTTTCTTATTCTTCTTCTTCTTCGTGTATTTGGTCGTTTTACCTATGAAGGGGGAATATCCTGGGAAAAGAAGGTCCGACTGTCCCTCCATCTCTTCACAGGTCTTCCAGGACGGGTTCTGCATATAAACTTTTTTCTTCTTTTTCTTCAACGTGTACTTGGTCATCTTACCTATGAAGATGAACTATCCTGGGAGATGAAGGTCCAATTTTCCTTCCATCTCTTCGCAGGTTTCTGGATTTAAACTTTTTTCTTCTTCTTCTTCATCGTCTATTTGGTCATTTTACCTTTGAAGGTGGACTAACCTGGGAGAAGAATGTCCAATTTTCCTTCCATCTCTTCGCAGGTATCTGGATTTAAACTTATTTCTTCTTCTTCTTCTTCATCGTGTATTTTTGGTCATTTTACCTATGAAGTTGGAGAATCCTGGGAGAAGAAGGTCCAACTGTCCTTCCATCTCTTCGCAGGTATCTGGGTTTAAACTTTTTTCTTCTTCTTCGTGTATTTAGTCATTTTACCTATTAAGTAGAGCATCCTGGGAAAAGAAGGTTCTTTCATCTCTTCGCGGTTCTTCCAGGATGGTTTCTGGATTTAAACTTTTCTTAACCGACTGATGGGACGGGATGTAATGAAGGGAAGGGAGGCACTAAAGGGCCTGAAGGGACGGGAGGTATAAAACTGCCTGAAGGGACGGAAGGTACTGAAGGGCCTGATGGGAAGGGACGTAATGAGGGATTAAAGGGACGGGAGGTACTGAAGGGCCTGAAGCGGCGGGTCCTGGAGTCTAATTCTTTTTCTTCTTAATTTTATGCAGACCTTTAGGGCAGTTTTTATACAAACTATTTCCTATTGTCTAATTCATCTTCTTCTTCTTTTATGTATACATTTGGGTCATTTTTTTATAAAAATTATTTCCTTTAGTCTAATTATTATTCTTCTTCATTTAAGTACGTAGACTTTTGGGAGAGTTTTAATACAAACTATTTCCAATAGTCTTATTCATTTTCTTTTATGTAGACCTTTTGGTCAGTATTTATACAAACTATTTCCAATAGTCTAAATATTCTTCTTCTTTTTTATAGACCTTTGGGTGAGCTTTTATACAATATATTTCCAATAGTCTAATTCTTCTATTATGTATATGTATTTTTACTTATTTTATGTAGACCATTGGAATAGTTTTTTATACAAACTATTTCTTATAGTCTTATACTTATTTTTCTCTTTTTTATTTAGTCTTTTGGGTTAGTTTTAAGTCTATTGTGCAGAATTATTATTAACGATATGCACACTTGATGAAAATACATATGAAATGAATGGGATATGGGATGTGACGATATAACCTGCACTAGAATCTTTTCAATACTTTTGTTTAATTAAATTTAAACCATTTATATCATCCTATTTTGAATAATTTTCAACACCTAATATTTAAATAATGGGGGTTGTGGCCATTACTGAACTCTTCACAACATTTATATTCAAATTAAAAACTATTTACTATAGTTCAAGTCTTCTTCTTCTTCGTTAATGAAGACTTTCAGTCAAATTGAGCAAAAATATAATGCACACTTGATGAAAAAATATAAAAACGAATGGGATGTGAGTACCTACGTTTGTTTAATCAAATTTTAACCACATCCCAACATCCAAAATTACTAAATTTTCAATAGGTACACATTACAATTTGTTTTCGATGATAATATTTAAAAATGGGGGTTGTGGCCAAACCAATCTCTTTACAACGTTGATAAACAGTCATGTTTAAAACCATTACGCATAGTCCATGCGAGCAGAAATTGTATAAATATTATACTTCATTCACACTTTATAGCAATATATAAAAAAGAATGGGTTGTGGCTATCACTTGAACATTTTACAATACTTAAACTCAATCAAATTTCAAACCACTTTTCATAGTCTGATATTGCAAAATAATTGGGTGACAATATTATAAAAACGATTGCTTTTTCTTTCACAATTTTACATTCTTGGCCAACGGCGGGACATAAAAGCTAGTATGTACATAATATAGAAATAGACCCCCCAACACGGGTAGGTACACCATAATGTTAATGTGTTATGTAACTTAATTGTTAATCAATGAATGAATGAATAAATAAATGAATAATGTACTATCTATGTCACACAACTTTTCAAATGAACACCTCGGCACAGAACTTCCTAGTGAGGTGTTCATCGTATCCTATCAATAACAAGAAATAATACACATACACACACATATGTACACACGCACTTAACTTCTAGCTCTAGTATGTAATTGTATTTGTAACTTCCTAATTGTATTCTCAATAATAAATAAAATAAACTTGTGACAATTGTACAAGCATTTAAGCAAATTCTTAATGCGCCTACAAGCATCGGTTAGGGAAACTGTCCTTTCTCTCTCTTCCTTCTGCCATTTCATTCCTCAATTCCCAGTTTCCTAACCATACCCCATTCCTAAACCCTTCATGATCAATATTCTCCTAAATTAGACGTAAATGTATTTGTAACTCTGTGAAACATTATAATAGGCTTCTTATTAATTAATTTTTAACTGTATTATATTTTATATACAAAAGCTGTTATGTTTCCAAATAAAATAAAATAAATAAATTCTCAAACACATCTGTGAGGGGACAATGGCAAGGAAGGGATACACAGAAATATGCTTCTACATAATTATTATGAAATAATATTTTTTTTGCTTTGTTTTTAGGTGTTGAAGCTGCTGAGGACTATTCAGTGGGTAGGCGATGGACCACCAATATCAGAACCTCCGTGTGGATTTAAGGGAGAAAAATGCATTAGTGAGCTGTTTTTTTATATAATTGTTTATTTTACTTCATGTGCTATAATTAGCTACTTGTATACAAACGAGGAACATCTCAACAAACTTGAACGCCTTCAAAATGTTTGCATCAGTTTTATCTTTGGACAAAAAAAATCGATCATATTTCTCATTACCGTAATCTTCTTCATTGGCCCAAGATACGACAACGACGTAATATACATATCTTGTCATTACTATACAATGTCCTTTTTAATCCAAATTTACCTCAGTATCTCAAAGATAAATTCACTTATCTTTTAAGCCACGGGCGTCCCCTTCGATCTTCTGAACGTACTTTACTATCAATTCCTGTTCATAGTTCTGAATTTTTTAGCTCTTCATTTGAAGTACATTCAGCTAGACTGAGTCCTGACATTACGTCGCCTATCTCACTAAACATCTACAAGAAAAGGCTAAAGCAAAAATATTTATCTGACAATACCTAATTACATCTTCCCATCCTGTTCATTTCCTAATCCTTTAGTTTTCCTATCATTGCTTATCCTTTAGCCGACCGCCGTGGCACAGTTGGTAAGCCGTTCGGTTTCTGTGCGGGCGTCCTGGGTTCGATTCCCAGCAGAGAAGAAATTTATTTAAATTCATTTCTCACGCAAATATTGCTTCTCTGGGCTGGAAACACTGGTTAGTTGGAAGAAATTGCCATACGGCTATAAACTCGCCACTTGCGCAGGGTGCAAGGAAGTTTCATTATTATTATTAATTGTTCTTATATACTATCTTCTTTTTTTACTTTTCTTCTGCTATCTTTGTTTTTTTTATATTGTGATTAACTTTTTGCCATAGTACCTACCTACACACTTTTTTGTATATTTATATTAAACTCTGGTTGATTGGAAGAAATTGCCATTAGGCAATAAGCCCTCCAGTGTACTAATTATATGTACAGAAAGATACAAAAAAATCAATAAATAATACGAACACTGAGGAGATTATTGCCATGAGGCAATTTCTTCCAACTAACCAAAGCAAATTGAGTCTATAAAAAGTATAGTGATAGGTACATTTAATTTAAAACAATAAAACCAACATGTTACATTAATAAATGTAAAATCAAAGAAACAAAGAAAGAAATAATTTATGTTCAAGCATTATCGGTTTTTCTTATAAACATTATTCTTTTCCCTTTTAAATTTATTTTATGTTCTTGTTTACTTTTTATCATCATAAAACAGAGCCTTTATCATCATAAAACAGATGACGATCTATATCCGGGATTCCTTCCATTCACTGTATGTTTCCCAAACAAATGAAGATGAAGAATTCGAGAACAATTGACTTGTGACTTTTTCAATTATTTCAAACTGTTTATACACGGTGTATCATGAGGAGTGGATCAACCGAATCAGGGAGGTAGGGGACCTCAATACCTATCGATTAAGCCCCCCATATATGTTCAGCGATATTGGGTGGTTCAAACAAAATCCAAATTAATAAACAACCCAAATTCACTAAGATTCCTCGCGAGAAGTCCTCCTTCTTCATTCACAATATTCAGTTCGCACCAACAAAACTGAACAAAACTGTACATACTAATTCGGCGCCGCACGCCGTGCGCATATACCTTTATTCTATTCATGTTCGCGGCTTTTCGAAAGTGAAAATCGAAAACACTGTACTGATAGATTGTATTCATTTTGTCAGTGCCAACATGTTATACTAAATTGTCAATTTTTAAAAATTTTTTTTTTGTTCTATGTTTCACTGTCGTATTGTTGTATTTTTTTATGTATGGTTATTGTGGATTTAAATAAATAAATAAATAAAATCAATGATGAGAAGGAAAGAAGAACTCGACTAGCTTCAAATTTTCCATCTTTCCAATCTGTTTCTTCTGCTGTTATCGTTAAAAGTTTCTCCTTTCTGTATCAGGTCATTCCACGGAGATAAGTGCCGGAGTGGCCGGTGGAGTATTGTTGATCCTGGCCATAGTCTCCCTGGTGCTGTACAGGAACTGGCGGTATGAGCAAGAACTGGACAGTCTGCTATGGAAACTGGACTTTAGAGAGATCAAACTGACGGACGAGAAAGAAATCACCAATAACACGGGGTCAAAAGTGCAGAGAGTGAGTTTTTTTTTCATCCTTATTAAATACGAGCTATGTAACCCACTCAAATGCATTATTTCAACTGGTACAAAAATTCTTAAAAGGTTCTATCTATTCCATTGTCATGTATTCCTACATTAAACCTTACCACAAATCAATTTTTCTATATTTTTATATGTTAGTAATTACAGAATTACAGAATTTTATCAAGCGTTTTTTTCTCTGTCGATCACAAAAAATGTAAAACAATTTGCTATAAAGTGGGATCGCCCCATACACAAGTGTCCGCACTTCTAATGACGCAATATTTTTGAATTATTGTTGTATTTAATTTTCAAATGTACTCTTGTATTCTGTATTGTAAAATAAATATGATATAAAAAAATTAAAAAATTAAAGCAATATCAATGAGATGTAAAGAAGACAAATAATATAAAAGATATATGTTTACAATTTGTGTGATTGATAAAAACGAAACATTTAATATTTTTTTAAATATTCGGACCGCATAAAATTAGCAGTCTTTTGGGAAATTATAAACATACGCATCACAAAATTTCCTCTCAAACGAACAAACAATAACATATTCAAATAAAATCATTTTCCTCGAAAAGTTGTGTATTTTTCTTCAAAACTAAAAATAATACAACGGCCTCCTGCGAGCAGCCTTAATCATAAAAAGTGACCATTTTATTACCCCGAAATTAAAGCGATACCATCAATAAATAATTCCCTTTGCAGCGGCCGCTAACGAAAAACCAGGAAAGCCTCGTTAACGTTTTCGATAAAGCGAACGTCGACACGCGGTCACACGACAAAATCAACCAATTTCAGCAAACCTCGACCAACCCAAGAATCTTTTCCTTCTCTTTAGAAAATTTCAACCACATTTTCGAATATTTATCGAGAAGACTCTGACTAATCTTTCTTCGTTTATTTCGGACCTACTCTGAATTACGTATTGTTTCAAATGTTCTCTCTCTCTCTCTCTCTCTCTCTCTCTCTCTCTCTCTCTCTCTCTCTCTCTCTCTCTCTCTCTCTAAAAAAGTTATCTCCCGTAATTTCAAAAAATAATAAACTTATTTGCTTATCGTCAACATTTGGGACACCCTGTAAAAGTACCGTAGGCTGATGCGCATATTGTATCCTTCTACAAAATTAGGTTTATTTACAAATAATTATTAGTTCAAGTTTAAAAATAGCCAGTTCTAGTTAAATACTAGTGTTGTAATAAAATACAAATTTAACGTTGAACTACGGTTACGGAAATTTCAATAATATTCTCGTAACATGTTACCGCTTTTGGTATTTTAACGTTTCCTTAGTACAAAAAAGTTATTCTTTGTCATGCGACAGGTCAATGGTCTAAGTTAAAGGTTAAGGCTTGCACGACCCTAGAAAGGTAATTCAGTTTTCGATATCATGTACTTAAAAAGGTATGAAAGTATACTTTTTTTGTCCTGAAATACCAGGAAGTCACAAACGCCAATTAAGTTTTATGTCACAGTTGACAGGAGCTGAAAACTGATCTGACACAATGTAATATCCCATATCATCTTCCGAACCATTGCAATGAGAAATGGCTTGGTGCTTGATAGCATTAAGCGCAAGCTTAAAACAGCATCCAAAATACAGGTTAATCAAAACATCGCTAAACACGAGTATTATTAAATTTTCTCCTTTATTTGTGACCTCAATTAAAAATGCCATTTATGTGAAAAATAGCAACATTTTAGTTTTAGCTTGTTCCGCGTTTCGTTCAATAGTGTTTTATCTTACTCTCGTTTTCTTCCTTTGACTTTGCATTTTGACTACCCGGCATTTGACTTGAATTGAACATGATTTCATTTGTTTTGGACCCTCACTTTTTTTTTGTTTTAAAACATTGCTCTCTGATCGAGAGATGCCAAATAAACACAAGATACCGCGAACGTCAAAGTCAACACAACACACATGGCAGCCATGTTGACTCGTCGACAGCGAATAATTTACAGATTTCTGTTTTACGAAAAACGAAACAAAACGCGTTTAAAAATAGAGCACATTATATTTTTTCCCCACCGCGTTGAAAACCTAAACCCCGTTGAAAAACTCGTCCGTGTAAAGTGTGCTTTTATATTTGACTTCAAATCATGCATAAAGTCCACGAAATCTTTGTTCTTGACATGCTAGGATTTAAACTTTGACTTTAAATCCTAGCATGCAATTCACGAAATTCTTAGATATGGTATTAAAACAAACACTTAATTTTAATTAATGACATCGCGTAGTTATACATACATACCATCACGCCATTTCCCTTGCGGGGTAGGCAGAGAGAACCGAACGCCACATTTTTCTATCTTGGCACACATCCCTCGCCTCGTCCACATCGTCTCATACATGTTCGTCTATTGCTCACACTTCTAACATTTCCGTCTTTCAAAATATCGTTCACATGGTCGTGCCATCCCTTTCTTGGGCGCCCCCGATCTCTCATACCGTTCCTTTCCGCTCTGTATATTTTCTTCGTCAGGCGTTCCTCATTCATTCTCCCCATGTGACCAAACCATCTCAATGTGTTCACTTTTATTCTAGTAATGACATATTTCTTCATCTTACATTCTTTCGTTATGTCCTCATTTCTTACCCGGTAATACATCGTTCTATAACAAATTCTTCTTAACGATCTCATTTCAACTGCATTTATTCTGCTTTCATGCGTCTTCTGCCATGTCCAGGTTTCATTTGCATACTTCAAGGTTGGCACTACGATGGAGTTATGAATGGCAACTTTGGCATCCTTTGAAATTCTCAGATAATAAAAAAAATTATTCTATCTAACATGTATTAAAAATCGCATAGATTCATTTCAAATGAGTGAAATGACAGTTGTTTATAAATCCCGAAAATTTAATTAAAAGTTTTTCATGAAGTTCTCAAAATAAGCCAATTATTGTGAAAAAATCCCTATCAACTTTTCTTTTTTCATCGCTCTTGTTTCATTTGTTTTCTGGTACGCTCATTAAATTTGACTGTGAAATAAATCTGAAATAGAAATATCAGCTGCAATAAAATGTATTCCGTCGTAGCAATATAAAACACATTTCACATCTAACTAAGTATAATTTATGGTCTCAATTTATTATTTTTACAGTTTATATTGAATTACATACTAACTGGAAAGTTAGTATATAATTCAATACACACTTTACTTAGATCGTGTCATTTTTTTTCAAATTAACATTTACTTTTCTCACTTAGCTTACTTAACGTGAAGTAAGAAATAAAATTTTCCTCTTTTAATCGTACACTATTTGATCTTCTTTCGGCCTTAGTGGCTCAGTTGGTTAGGTATCTGACTGCTGATCCAAGGGTCCCGGGTTCGATTCCCGGTGGATACACAGTTTACAATTGTGTTTTCAGTCTGGATCTGTGAGACGATAAATATCGTAATAATAATAGTAAGTCTCCAGAATGTGGCAACTTGTTATTGGGTGCGTGTTAAATAATTATTTGACATAGCACCTGTTAGATGCCCGAGAAGCTACTTAAAAAAAATTAAAATAAAAACTTCATTCAAAAAGAAGTTTGCGGTAAGATAATATTTGATCAAATTTTTTCAATCCAAAGATCAATCTGATACATGTCATATCTTTATATTGAGTTCCACTTCATAAGAGTCTGCAAATTATCAGCATTTTTTTTAACCATAAATAAATAAATTATAATTGTGACGCAATTAGTGATTAGATAAAATGACATAATAGGTGATTAGTTCTCTTGGCTCACCTCCACAATTTAATTCTCTATTTGTTCATATACATTTTTCATAAATTATTGGTTTGGTTTTTCATATTTTTACTTGAAGGTGTGCAAAATAGTCTCCGACGTGACTTGGGTAAAATTTTAGAAAATCGTCGCCATGAAAGATTCCCAAATTTATTGTCGGCACATGTTACCCACCCACCAGAGTATGTATGTATGTATGTATACTTGATTCATCCCCGTGCTATCCTTTTATTGGAGAAATGTCACAATCGTTCTTGATGTGATACTTACAAGTATAAGGACTAGACAATATTATTACCATTCATGTCAGTTCATATCACACGTAGTGTAACCACGAGGATATTTATGTATTTATGCTAAAACATATCATCATCAGACGTTATTCGTCCAGTGTTGGACATAGGCCTCCACTTTCAACCTCCATGCTTCCCTATCCCTCGCCACCCTGACCTCCTGTCACTCGTTTTATGTCGTCAGACCATCTTGTTTGCGGTCTGCCCGGGTTTCTTCGTCCAGTTCTCGGTCGCCACTCCAGGGTGCGTTTGGTCCATCGATCATCTGCTGTCCTTACTACATGGCCAGCCCAATTCCTTTTGACAGATGTTATCCCATTTAAAAAGACATGAATTAAATTCATTCAATTATTGAAATACTTTATTATACTTTAAATGAAAGGTACCAGGTTCGTGAAATAATAGAGTATAGATGAATTAAAGATTAGATATTCACAATATTAAAAACTAAATTTTTGTTACGAATTTTCGGACATACAATACAAGTACATACAATACATGTTAGCTGTGTGGCATTGGCTTATAATAGTGCTTCCATTCTTTTGAATCATTGTTTTCGAGTGTCCCGTAAGAGCCGAGTAATCGAAAATACAACAGGCAACAATAACATCTCACATAGTTCAGCAATGAGATTCACCACCCATTCTGAATGTAGTGCCTTTTTTGGTGAAACGAGACTGGTGTGTGGGTATACATAGATGTGTTGTTCTCCCTTTTATAAGGCAATGCACACCCGCACACCTTTCGCTGGTTACCCCACATTGTGGGATATGCCGTGATGGTATGAATGAATGAATAAGAATTAAATTCATTCAATTATTGAAATACTTTATTATACTTTAAATGAAAGGTATAGATGAATTAAAGATTAGATATTCAAAATATTAAAAACTATATTTTTGTTACGAATTTTCGGACATACAATACAAATTCACTAAATAATAAACATAGAAAATTAACAAGAAAAATGAGAGATTTGCAGTGAAGTGCGTCGCTTGTATGTTCAGTTTAATACCCCCCTAGCGCCAAATTCCAGAAAGACCGATGCTCGCTGATTGGAAGCTAGGAGGCGTATGCATCCATTTGACAGGGCAGTCGCTAAACACTGTGCCGCCACAATGTGTACATATAAAAAACAACTCCAAAACATCTATTGACGTGGTAAAGAATTACTCGTCCGGTCATCTGCAATTTTCACGACTTTATCATACCATCGTACAGATTGCAGATTAAAAAATGAAGAGTTGACCAAATTTTATGGATATACCCTGAGAAACCCTCTAATGAATAAAACAATCATTGAATTCAGACAACTTGGTAAACAATCAGTGCTACACAAAGTCGGTTAAAGAGTGATAAATGACGCCATTTTATCCAAATTGAACAAGATGATTATACACCAGGTACTACATATGTCTAAACCTACATAATTATTATATACAAATCATAATGCCAATTATATTCGATTCAAAGTCATTGCGTACAAAGCATATTGAGATATTATGTTGTACATACTTATGAATTATTATACTAATAGGATTATGTTCTTATACGTTAGACAAATCAATATTATTTGCATATTATAATATAACTCTCTGGTATACAACATTTGGGTGAGCCATCATATTAACTTATATATTTATTTATATATTTGTCTATATGGCTAGAAGCCTTTTACAATAAATAATATATACAGTAGTTACAAAAGTATTAGACAAAAAAAAATTATGAAATAGATGAGCTACAAAATAAAATAACAATTATAATAATAATGGATGAAAATCCAGAAATTATATAAAATCACTAGATACTAAACAAAAAACAGATAATAATAAAGTAATAAAAAAAAATAAAAACACATTATACATTATCAACAAGAAAGAATAAAATAATTCAATAATCAATGAACGATGCATTAAAATGATGAAAAACTGTCCATGTACCTACATAAATAAAGAAACGACGTTATGTTAGTTACGTATGCGGTAGCGGGCTCTAAGCAACGCGCTATGAAGATAATAAGAATTATCAGGACATTATATAAAACAATTCATCCTGATATAGAATGCAAGTCCTATAATCAATAAACATTGGTTAGAATTAAGATGAACGAAATAGTCGAACTTTTCAAAATACACAAATGACTTTGTTATAACCACTAGTTGAGTTATTTTGATTCGACAGGTTCGGAGCGAACCGCTTCTTCGTCAGGGCAGATAACAACTAACTCTTTACTTGTGGAGCTGATTGTGTTTGGGAGTAGTAGAGGGGTTGAGAAAATGAGAAACGGGGACGGGGTCAATTTTTCTAGAGGGAACATATTGATTAGCGCACTATTTGTTGAAATTTGATTATTTATAATATTTTCGCCTTTGTTTATTGCTTTCCTAATTTCTTGGACTTCTAAATTATCTATAGAAACTTTGACTTTTTCTTCTTATTCGTGCCATATCAGCCCGCCTACTTGATCACTATCCGCCGGCGTCCGGAACAATTCGCCGATGTCTCTGATGCCGGTCTACTCACGAATGTTCCGGAGCCATCACATCTGACGTCTTCTTATTCTGAGGTGCCCCTCTATTGCAGCCCTTCATTATCACTTGGGGCAGCCTGAACTTTTTACCTCGCAGAACGTGACCCAAATATATTTTTTGTCGCTTAATGGTGTCAACCAACTCTCGCTCGAAATTTGCCCTCCTGAATACCTCTACATTTGCATCACAGCATATCCCACAATGTTGGGTAGCCAGCGACAGTTGTGCGGGTGTGCATTGCCTTATAAAAAGCCCACACACTAGTCTCGTCTCAACTAAAAAGACAACATTCAGAATGGGATATGGGACTACGATAATAATATTACCTACATACTAGCTTTTATGTCCCGCCGTTGGCCAAGAATGTAAAATTGTGAAAGTATAAGCAATCGTTTTTATAATATTGTCACCCAATTACTTTACAAATTCGGACTATGAAAAGTGGTTTGAAATTTGATTGAGTTTAAGCATTGTAAAATGTTCAAGTGATGACCACAACCCATTCTTTTTTATATATTGCTATAAAGTGTGAATGAAGTATATACCTACAATTTCTGCACACATGGACTATGCAAGATGGTTTTAAATATGACTGTTTATCAACGTTGTAAAGATATTGGTTTGGCCACAACCCCCATTTTTAAATATTGTCATCGAAAACAAATTATAAAGTCTACATTAACGAATAAGAAGAAGACTTAAACTATGGTTAATAGTTTTTAATTTGAATATAAACGTTGTGAAGAATTCAGTAATAGCCACAACTCCCATTCTTTAAATATTGTAGGTGTTGAAAATTATTCAAAATAAGATGATATTAATTGTTTTAATTTTTATTAAACAAAAGCATTGAAAAGATTCTAGTTGAAAAGATTATGGTTACTATGTGTAACCATAGCAACCAATCGAATGTCAGTAAAATCAAATAGATACATTTTTGGAATATATGTAGGTTTGTTCGAAACCATAAAAACGACAATGTCAGAAAAATCAAATATTATGAGACATATTATCATATTTTATTATGCTTATAACGTTTTTAATAATTAACAGATTTTTACAATATATATCTAAAAACTTGCTGTAATGTCTTGTGTTTCATTTTATTATTTCATAATCACATTTATTTCAAAGATATATTATTTTAAAGAACATATTCATTCGGTAGGAAAATGAAATATTGTATGAAAAGATATTAAATTGGCGGGGTTATATGTACAAAACGCTTACTTTAAAAATAAGTTAAACATTATTATTATACAAAATAATCAACATAATTTCACATAAACGCTAAGTTATACTTGAAAATATATTTTATTCGTGTAAATACGTACTTCTAACTTTTAAATTGACAGATATTGGCGTGCAAAAAGTACCTACACTTTTTTGACAGATTTGACTTTTTTGACAGATTTGAAATTTTGTATGAAAAAAATAATTATTGAAATATTTTTAATAATTCAGCATTTTTATCGCATTTTTTTAGCGTGACACTGCGTCAGGTATACTGGTACATGTTCGCACATAAATTAGATTTTTAGATGCTTTTGGTTTTTCAGAAGGCGTGAGACAAACACACACACACACACATACACACACACACTAACATTATAATTTATTTATTACTTACGATTACATATTATTATCGTAGTGTAAAATATTACACTTCGATAAATAGATTCTTCGTAGCAAAATGATCTTAATGTATTTTTTTGTTCAGTTAATTTGTTTCAAAATTGTTTTTTTTAATATACTTTGTCATTGTAAAAAAAAAATATATTTCACCAAGGGTCGTATTACGGGAGTTATTTGGGAAAAATATAAGAAAAAGTTGAGGTTTTGTAAGCAGCGTTCTCGCAGTACGGGACCTTAACTTTTTCTTACATTTTTCTTAAGTAATTCCCGTAATACGACCAAAGTTTTCCTGTGATGTTAAACGAACTGCCTCCGGTTCATTTAATAAAGGTCTTTAAATCGAATATAAAATTCCCAAATAATATCGCTTCGGGTTGGTCACAAATCCCTTTTCTTATTCAAGACATAACTAAACACGTCACCAAAAACACCAATTTTACGTCTCTTCAAGTTATGATGCCGTCATAATTTCACATATAGCTGCTTGTGTATGATCTACATAATATAACAATATTCTCTTATCAAAACATACAAGAATTTGTATATTTTCGAATACTTGCTCATATTCTTATTTTATGCTGACTTTCGAAAAAATAGTTCAATATCAAACTTGGCTAAACATATTTTAGTATACTTACAAAGCAAACAAGAAATTGCAAAATTCTTTTTTAATTGCTTTGTAAGAATTTTGGCATAGTGTTATTTGTATTGCTTCTCGGGAAACTTTCAGGTACTTGTGAAATATTAATTGAATACGCCACCAATAGTATTGTCATATTCTGGAGACTTGTGTTGATCATTTCACAAATTGTCATATTCTGGAGACTTGTGTTGTTCATTTCACAAATTGTCATATTCTGGAGACTTGTGTTGTTCATTTCACAAATTGTCATATTCTGGAGACTTGTGTTGTTTATTTCACAAATCCAAACAGAAACATCACTGTTAGATATTGTCATACATAATTTGTTTTTTTTTCCTTCTTTTTATAATACTTACTTACTTTCCGTGTCCGGAACACCATCATATTGGTTGGTGCTCCGGTGGTGGAAGGATTGGCCGGCATTCTGCCGTTTCCAGGGACGCCCGATTGCTTTTCCGAAGTTAACCGAAACTCAATCTACGTGGAGGCTCCTTCCGTGTCCCCCTTTTTATAATTTTTCTATGGTATATTATTATCCAAATGTCAATTTGTTCAAGAGAATTTATTTCTCTTAATGAATCAGCTGTATTAATCTTATTTATTTATTGATTTATTTATTTAATTATTTATTTATTTATTTATTTATTTATTAATTAATTAATTTATTTATTTATTTATTTATTTATTTATTAATTAATTAATTAATTTATTTATTTATTTATTAATTTATTTATTTATTTATTTATTTATTTATTTATTTATTTATTTATTTATTTATTTATTTATTTATTTATTTATTCATTTATTTATTTATTTATTAATTTATTTATTTATTTATTTATTCATATATTTTTTTATTTATTCAATTATTTATTTATTTATTTATTTATTTATTTATTTATTTATTTTTTATTTTTTTATGTATTTATTTATTTAATTATTTATTTATTTATTTATTTGTTTATTTATTTATTCATTTATTTATTTATGTATTTATTTATTTATTGATTCATATTTATTTATGTATTTATTTATCTGTGTATTTATTTATTTATTTATCTTTCTGTACATAATATAAACAAATATATTGTTCACTGTCGGGCTTATTGCCATTAGGCGATTCCTTCCAACCAATCAGATTACAAAATATGACAAAATTGTGTATGTACAACAATAAAAGAATAAGAGCGAAAAACAAAGCTAATATAAATATAATACTAAGGTACAATTAAAACAAGAAAAAATAAATAAAAATACTTCATAGCAATAAAAAGGATATGGTAAGGACAAGGAGAGGAAATCAGGATCAGGCGTTCAGGGATAAATATTCCTTCTTTAGTTTTTCCTTGAAAATACAAAGTGAGTTAAACGACGCAATATCCGGACTTCGGCTATTCCATAATCTTGATGATTGTACTTCGAACGAAGAGCTGAGAAATTCTGTATTATGGATAGGGATGGATAGTGTTGTACGTTCAGCAGATCGGAGTGGAAATCCATGATTGGATAAATAAGTGAATTTGTTTTTGAGGTAGGTACTGTGGCAGGTTTGGATTAGAGAGAATATTGTACAATAGTGACAGGTGAATATTGCGCCGCTGGCGTATCTTGGACCAACAAAGAAGATTGCGGTAAGATGATATGCGATCAAATTTTTTCAACCCAAATATGAATCTGATAGATATATTCTGAAGCCGTTCCAGTTTATTGAGATGCTTTTTTTTAGCATTAATATTAAATAGCATACATCGGCATAATCACGCAACGGAAGAAGTGATTGTACTAGAGTTCTTTTATATCGGCGTGGAAAGAGGTTTTTGAGTAGATTAAGTAAGTGTAAGGCAAAGAAAATATATTTGATAACATGCGATACCTGTTCATGCCACGAAAGGTCATCATCGATGAACATTCAAAGATCTTTTACAATCCTGGTAAAAGGAAAGTATACTTAAATCAAAAATAATTTAACAAACTCATTTTATGAAAATGTTGAATATTTTCCATACAAAATTTGAATACTTTATAGAGTGACTTGTTTGTGAGGAGTTTAGCGTTGGCCGTAACCCACTCGTTTTGTTATACGATCATTGCTCATTTTTTTGTGACCAAACATCCTCAAGTAATTTATTTTCATCTTACTTCCGATATATTTTTCAATCGTTCATTGTGTCTAGACAAATCTTCATTTCTTATTCTATCTTACAATGTTCTGTACGTTTTAGAAATAATATGAGGAAAATAAGCACGGACCATAGTTTTCGTTAGCCTCGAAATTATATTTTATTATATTATGTATAAAATAAATAAATTATTTCATAATTATTTATTTTTTGATAGTCAATTCATCCATTGATACGCACCAGCCAAGTGTCGCTAAGTTCTAATCCTGACGCTGACTTTCGCTACTCGTCAATTTTCACAGAAGTGGGAATCTACAAAGGAAGAGTGTTGGCCCTCAAGAGGGTGAGAAAGAAATCCATCGACATCACCAGAGAGATGAAGAAACAACTAAAAATTGTAAGTATTATAACAACCAATTACAAATTTGTATAACCTTATCTACATACAATAGCTTTAACATAAGTGAATTTTAATAAGGTCGATCCATAACAAAGATTGGTATGTCTCATCACATAAAATGGAACAAATTTGACATACGCCGTCAGTCTTATGTATATTCGCCTTAATTTATTGGCAATACAGTGACCATTTTTTTGTTCTAAGTTTACACACATTTTACCGATTTTACATTTTATTAAATTTTGCAACGATTTGTATGTATTTTGGAAAATAACGAATGTAATTATTACTTGTAACTATTACTTCCTTGCACCTTGCACAAGTGGCGAGTTTCTTGGCACATGGTAATTTCTTTCAATTAATCAATATTTCCAGCCCAGAGATGGAATGTTTACGTGAGAAAAGAATTTAAATAAATTCAATTAGATAGGTCGATGGCAGAGCGGTTAGCGCATTGGGTTAGTAATCCAGTGGTCGCAAGTTCGAATCCTGACTCGACCGATTTTGTTCACCTATAGCACAAGCATTTATGCTTATTTTAGGGAACGTAGTAAGATGTATATGTACTTGTTTTGCGATGAGTCGTACCAAAATTTATTTTGGATCGAGTATACGATATAAATTTGTAATATTTACTTGTGTATTCATTTTATTTAAATACCACTCGAACCAAAGTATGATTTGGTATGACTGAATTCGAATGTGTAAAGTTGTAGTTGTTAAATTTTATATCAAAATAACATAAACTTTGTTACCCTTATTTAAGTTTCTAAAGTCTACTGGCGTCACCACATAATTATATATACGAGTATGTACCTACATATATTCCCCTTCCCATTTCTTAGTCACATTTTCATTCATTATGCGAGGCGTATTTTATATATATATATTTTTTATGATATTGTTGTTTTACAGCTCTTGAAAGACAATTTACGATTAGATCTTATACAAAGTAACGAAAAAATTTCCACTCATATTCCGTATAATCTTAGAGAAATTAAATCTTTTGTTCTCTGTGGCTATAAAAATTTTTACTCTTTTCCCGTGTAAATTATGAGAAACTGGTCGTTAACGTTTGGGTTGTAAAAAAATGAAATTTTTCATAGATGACACACTGATTATATCATACACAGTATCTTATGTATACACGATGGATAGGCATTTTTGTTTACCATTTTTGTAAAACATAACCTATTTAAGTTTGGTAGAAATACCAATTTAGTTATTTATTTTAATATTTTAGTTACTTTTTTTAATATATAATGCAACTGGCTCACGCCAGTCGCAATTATAACTACAAACAAACCTAACCAACCTATTTTTTATTTGTAAAAAAATGAAATTTTTCATAGATGACATACTGATTATATCATACACAGTATCTTATGTATAAACGATGGATAGCCTAGTCTTCACACCATTTTTGTAAAACATAACCTATAAAAGTTTGGTAAAAATACCGATTTAGTTATTTTTTTTTATATTTTAGTTACTTTTTTTAATATATAATGCAACTGGCTCACGCCAGTCGCAATTATGACTACAAACAAGCCAAACCTATTTTTAGTTGTAAAAAAATGAAATTTTTCTTAGATGACATACTGATTATATCATACACAGTATCTTATGTATAAACGATGGATAGCCTAGTCTTCACACCATTTTTGTAAGACATAACCTATAAAAGTTTGGTAAAAATACCAATTTAGTTATTTTTTTTAATATTTTAGTTATTTTTTTTAATATATAATGCAACTGGCTCACGCCAATCGCAATTATAACTACAAACAAACCTAACCAACCTATTTTTTATTTGTAAAAAAATGAAATTTTTCATAGATGACACACTGATTATATCATACACAGTAAAACATAACCTATAAAAGTTTGGTAAAAATACCAATTTAGTTATTTTTTTAATATTTTAGTTACTTTTTTTAATATATAATGCCAGTTGCATTATATATTAAAAAAAGTAACTAAAATATTAAAAAAATAACTAAATTGGTATTTTTACCAAACTTTTATAGGATATTGGCTCACGCCAGTCGCAATTATAACTACAAACAAACCTAACCAACCTATTTTTTACCAAACTTGTGTAGGTTAGGTTTTTCAAAAATGGTGTGAAGACTAGGTTATCCATAGACGATGAGGTCATAGATGTCTTTTGATTTTTCATAGACTCCACTGAAGTAATGCGGGACAATTTTCGACTAAAACAATTTAATTTTTTTCTATCACAAAACCACTACCGTTTTTTTTTTCTATTCACCAATGCAAAAAGATGATTATTACACTATGGTTTGCAGCTGAAGATAAATGAAATATGGTTTCCTAAATCTCAACGATGTCAAGAGAGATTTTATAAAGTGGTCGATTAGATATTACGATTATGGATATATTTTTTAGACAACACTGGTTTTAAATAAAAAAAACTATAAATTATTTGGGCTATAACCGTTAACATGTATAATTTTAAACGTTACAAAGACGCGTACGTGCAGAGTTGATTTTTAGAAAGACTACTCTTACATTTATAGACGCTTTTCAATTTTACAGATGAGAGATTTACGCCATGACAATCTGAACGGATTCATCGGAGCTTGTACAGATCCTCCCAACATATGTATTGTAACAGAATACTGCACTAGAGGAAGTTTAAAGGTAGACTCAATTAAAATATCAAAATTAATAAAGTTTTATTCCTCCTTCTTGAATAAGGACGGCGGTTATACTCACTCGCCGAATGGTCCACTTATATGTAGTCATGTAGAAAATATTTATGATCGGTCTATCTCAATATTTTATTTAAAAAAAATATTTTTCAATTATATTGAAAAATATGGGGGGGGGGGGCGTATAAAACATCCATTTTGCCTCTAGAAATTACGCAAAGGTTGATAATAAAAATTATAAATAAAAAACCATCTGACTACCCAACTTTGCAACTATTTCGTGATTTTCAAGTGCCATCTTTTAAAAATATCTATAAAAAAAATGTGCTATTTCAAATACATAAGGACATTGGAAGGTCGCACCATGCCTTTGTACGTGTGGCGAGTGATAGACATAATATAGTGGGTCAACTGTGTACCCCATTAACACATACATACACAACACACCACTACTACACGTACAATGGGGTGGTGTGGTTCAACCAACTTGAAACAGATTTGAGACTGGCAATTGAACATAATGATTTAAAAAAAAAATAAAGAATAAATCAAACTTATTATTTGACTGATATGTAAATTATATTAACTTCTTTTTGTATAGATAATAATTATGTATGTATAATATTTTGTGTATTCTGTATTAAATTGTCTCCTTTACACACGAGTGCTTGCACTCTAGTAAAGGGTAAATATGTTTTGTCTTACTGTGAATCTTTTCTATATAGTTTGTTTGTTTTATATTTTGTATATGTTATAGTAAACTTAATAAAATAAAAAAAATAAAAAAAAAAATATTGAAAATAGAATAAAACACTAGTTTCATTGTTTAATAGTTATAAAAGACCGTACGTATAATAGGAACGTTTTAAAGTTTTATAATTAAGGTCATTTGAACTTAATTTCGCATTCTGTATCTGAGGTTGTTCTTAAAACTAAAATCTTTGGTAGGTACTAGAGCACCGTAGATAATAATTTGAACTAAAATTAGCTACGGCGCAGACTACGCATGCGTACTGCTCACTGTTCGGCCATGTTTATTTAAGTCATGTCGCCTAACCTAACATTTCTGTTGATCTACACTAATTTTCTTTGGTTTTTATTTTCAATATTACGCAACACGTGTAAATTATCCATTTTTTCCGTACACAATTGGTGTTTTCAACTTAACTTCAATATCCCGGACTGCTGTGAAAATAACTAGTACCTACGCGTCCAATTAGGTGTGAACTAAAATTAGAAACATTTTGACAGTCGATTTTGAATTTTTTGAAGTTTTGACTAAACTGTGGTTATAGAATAGGGAATGAACTAATTTGTGACTTGCTTGGAGTGAGAACGTTTCTAAATAGAAACGTACCTATTTAAGCCGGAACGTTCTTAAAAAAATTTGAATTGGACGTAATATTGACCTTCGATAGACCGATACCATTTTATTCCTTTAATAAACTTTAATAACTATAACTGGTGACCCCGAAGTGATTGGTGAGGGCTAAAATATAGACAGCCAGAGGGGCTATTTCGTGATCCCCACAAAGCAATAAAACTAAACCTAGTGTCTTATTCCATATCATAGTGAAAACTAAATAAATTTAATTGAGACCTTATATTATATGCCTTTATTTTTTCTTATAAATGTATGTAGTTCATAGCTACATATCTTAGCATATTTCACATATCCACATTTGATAAGGGTGAAATTCGACAATTTTGTTGGCGATCAATCATCCTTCAGAGAACCTGGTTTGGCCTATATTGACTTTATTTATACTCGTATCGATCGGTTCTGTGCACTTTTAGAATTTCCTCTCATGTAAGAAATTATAATTTGCCTTACTTCCGTCTATTTTATGAGTTTACAAAGTAACATAATATTCATAGGCATGAACCGAAAAAAACGCATAGTAAGTGTCGTATTACAAGAGTTATTTGAGGAAAATGTAAGAAAAGGGTAAGGTCCCGTACTGCGAGAATACTGCTTACGAGACCTCAACTTTTTCTTACATTATTCCTAAATAACTCCCGTTATAAGACTCTCAGGCTGTGTTTCTCGAACTTTTAGATGTTTCATTGAAATCTAACGCCATCTAACGACTCAATTTTGAACAATTTTATGAAGTCAAAGTTTTTTAACTACATATAATACCCAGTCTAAGGCTGTGTTTCTCGAACAAAGATTAAAGTAAAAGTATAGTTAAAATACTTCGATTTCATAAAATTATTCAAAGCTTTTGGTTGTTTCATTGAAAT
Source organism: Molanna angustata (assembly GCA_963576475.1). Lineage (NCBI taxonomy): Eukaryota > Metazoa > Arthropoda > Insecta > Trichoptera > Molannidae > Molanna > Molanna angustata. The sequence goes on along the minus strand of OY754970.1, from coordinate 36,028,914 downwards.
AATTTGCCGTCAAATGACACAATTTTGAACAATTTTATGAAATCAAAGTATTTAAACTATATTTTTACTGATACTATTGTTGAAACAACCCAGCCTAAGTAGTTAAGTTACATATATTATGTTAGTATTGCCTCAAATATACTTTTGCCTATTAAAACAATTTTAAATTGAATTGATTTAAGGCTTAAAAGCCAATAACAAACGAAAGCGTGCATCAATTAATAAAAAAATGAAATTTTCGTCTTACATCTCCAATCCAAATAGATTTATAACACCAAGGCTCGAATGCATGTTTTGGGGTCCTGAAAAATATTTAATCCAATTTTGTTTTACAGGACATTTTGGATAATGATGACGTCAAATTGGACAGCATGTTTACAGCATCATTGGTTGGTGACGTCATAAGGGTAAGACAAACCCATGTTGGTAAATACTCATCAATTAAACAGCCAATATTTTAAAACTTATAAAGTTGTATGCTCTTGCATATTCAATTATATTTCTGGTGATATAAGGCATTTCAAACATTTCATTGAATTTTATTGCAAATATGCTATTTACTTAAAAACACTACCTACTTATATGAAATTGGGATTTGTAGAATCGCCTACTGTTTCACTTTTTTTTATTATATTGGACAACCCACCCTCAGAATAGCGATTTGTGCCAAATGGAAGAAAATGTAAACATTTGGTGAGATAATGTTAATATTTACAGATTGATACCATTAATTAAGATAAATTTAGTTATTTCGGAATAAATAGGAAGAGAGTTGAGTGATAAGAGATGCGACATGTTTACTGGTAGAGGACTTTTAAGTTGGGATAGATATGTCATATTCGTAGTAAATCGGACAAAAAACACGTGTTCGAGTGTTTCCAAATCTGTCCCGCATGCATATAAATGTTTTTCTTTTATATTCATTTTATATAAGTGAGTAGCAATAGAGCAATGACTCAATCACATTCTTGAGATATTAGAGATCTCTTTTTTGGACATTTTTTGTTAAACCAAGGGAAAGATTGAATGTTTAATTGGATAGTACCTATAGTAGTATGTTCTACAGGTCTTGCCATTTATTTTTAGCAATGTTACAATGAGAACGAATCAACGTTAAAATATGAAGTGTCAGCACTGAGATTTTGTTTTGCTAAGTGATCCCCGATCTCGTTCGCAGTTATACCTCTATGGTACGGGATCCATGATTTTTTACTTCTGCTACATAATATATTTTTTATTAAAACATGAACAATTTAAAAAAAATCTATTCTACAACTGTTTGTACGCAGAGTTTTTTTTTTAATTTAAAATCATGCAATTAAGGGCTAATCTTCTTAACATTATTTATAGTTTCTTCTTACCATTATATCCTTTACTTTTGGATCGATCATGAACAGAGAGTTTTCAAGTGTACAAAGCTTATTAAAGCCCAATTTCAATGCAACTTGTTTTGCTTCCAAACTCAGTCATCCTTACTGAAAAAAGTAACTACATGAGAATTTACGCATCAAAATTTTTCACCATTTTTGATGCGTAATAATAATTATTTTGATTTCATGAGTTACCTACTGAAGAAACCGTCGATTTTCTTTTTAAATCAAATGTCACAGAATTATCATATTAATGAATGTTTCTAAAATATGTACGTCAACACTATTTTGAAGTTGAAATTTTATGTTTGACAGCTTAACTTACCAAAAGTGATTTAAAAGTGATTAACTTACTTAAGTGATATCAATTTTTTCAAAAAATCAGTTTTTTTTAAATATTACAGATGTACATAGCGATACTTTTGACATTGTTATTTTTCTAATGATGACTTCAACATTAATGTTTATCTATTTTATTTATGACTGTAACAACAGTGAATATAACACCCCTGGACACTTTTACTGTCGACTTTGAAAAACAAAATGGCGACAGACAGACTAATAAAATTCGCCACCGCAATAACATTTCGTTAATCTTTCTATTTTTGCTTATTTTTAAACATACTAACTGCAACACTACGAACTATATTGGATATATATACATACATACATACATACCATCACGCCATGTCCCTTACGGGGTAGGCAGAGAGAACCGAACGCCATATCTTTCTATCCTGGCACACATTCATCGCCTCGTCAACATTCATGCATCGTCTCATACATGTTCGTCTATTGTACATGCTTCTAACATTTCCGTCTTTCAGAATATCGTTCACATGGTCGTGCCATCCCTTTCTTGGGCGGCCCCGGCCTCTCAATCCATTCCTATCCGCATTGTATATTTTCTTCGTCAGGCGTTCCTCATTCATTCTACCCATGTGGCCAAACCATCTCAGTGTGTTCACTTTCATTCTATTAATGATATCTTTCTTCATCTTACATTCTTTCCTTATGTTCTCATTTCTTACCCTGTCATACATCGTTCTATTGCAGATTCTTCTTAGCGATCTCATTTCAACAGCATTTATTCTGCTTTCGTGCGACTTCTGCCATATCCAGGTTTCACTTGCATACGTCAATGTCGGCACTAAGATAGCGTTATGAATGGCAACTTTGGCAGCCTTTGATATGTTGCGATCATTCATAACTGGTCTCAGTGCTCCATTCACTCTGTTTCCTGCCATAACTCTTCTTTCGATATCCTTATCAGGTCGTCCATTCCGTTGAAACATGCTTCCCAGATATACATACTCGTCGACTTGCTCGAGCCATTCATTCTCTACTCTTATTTTACACGCTGTTCTGCTTTCACTCTTTTCAAAGACCATTACCTTTGATTTGCTGGCATTCATTCTCAGACCGTTCTCTATGCATCCTTCATATACCATGGTTACAAGATATTGTAACTCTTCCATACTTTCAGCTAACAGTACTTTGTCATCTGCATACATCAAATCACGCACTATTACATTACTCAGTTTCAGACCCTTGCTTTCATCCTTAAGGGCTCTTATACAGAAATCAATGTACAGGTTGAAGAGCCATGGAGACAGAACGCATCCCTGTCTAACGCCATTATTTATCGAGAACCACGATGTTACTGTGTCGTTGACACGAACACATGCTTCGCTGTTCTCATATAATGACGCGATTGCGCGTATCAGCTTACTCTTCACTCCATACGCTGATAGTATATCCCATAGTTTCTCTCTAACAACTTTATCATAGGCCTTTTCTAGGTCTATAAAGGCACAGAACAGTTTCTGGTTTTTATCCAGAACCTTCTCTGTGACCATTCGTAGAGAAAAAATTTGGTCTATACATCCTCTGCCGCCCACAAACGCTCCTTGGACATCCCATATCTTGCATTCAGTAACCTTTCGTACTCTTTGATCCAGGATCCTTGCGTACATTTTACCAACTGAGCTTAACAAACTTATGGCTCTATAGTTTTTGCAGTCGAGTTTCGATCCTTTACCTTTATACAAAGGTACCACGACTGCATTTCTCCAGTCCGCAGGAGTGCGTCCTGCTTCCCAACACAAGTTGAAAAGAGAGTGGCACCACTCCAACGTCTGCTCGCCGCCATATTTTATAAGTTCAGCTGATATACTATCATATCCGGCAGCTTTTCCCGCTTTCGCGTGTTTTACTGCTTCAAGCACCTCCTCTCGCGTAATTTCATCTTTTTCGTCTTCACTTACTTGCCATGCTCTCTGAGTCACGCCCCCGCTTATACCGCTATCGTATAGCTCCATGAAATATTCTTTCCATCGTTCTTTCACGCCCTCTTCATCCATAATTATTTTTCCGTCTTTATCATTAATTCCTTGCAATGCTTTCACAGTTCCATTTTTCCTTTTCGCTACGCCTTTCCAGAACATTTTCATGTTTCCAGGAAAGTCGTTGGCTATTTTCAGGCTTTCTTTCTCTTTCACACGATCTTTTTCTCTTTTTACGGTGTCTTTTACTAGTTTCTTGCACACTTTATACTTCTCTTTTGCTCTCTCTTCACTATCCGATCCTTTCGCAGCTATTAATTCCATCCATGCTTTTTCCATATTGGATATATCCCTAGATGTAAATAAACTTATAAAATCAGAATTTAAAATAGGTATGTAAATTCGAACCGTCCGACACATATACAGTGTTTATTTTATTTTATTTTTTTTAAAGTACACAAAAAATTACTGGACAAATAAACTAGTGATACACAATATAAAAAAACATAGTCACGCCCAGCAGCAATTATATGTTTACATTTATGCCTTATTAAAATTTATTTAGTAGTGTAAGATAAACATTGAATAATTAATGAGATTAAAGTTATAACTACTATATGCAACCATGCGTGTGTTTCTGTTTTTGTGAATGTGTGTACGAAGGTGTGAGTGTAAGGGCTTAGGGCCCGCTCACATTGGATACGAATTTGGTCGTACGTAAACGTACGATGCTGGTCGTACGAATCGAGTGCGCGCACTGGCTCGCTCACATTGGATACGAATTCACATCGTACGTATACGTACGATACTGGTCGAGTGCGCGCACTGGATACGGCTTTCTCCGATTTTTGATACGAATTTGATCGTAGGTCGACGTACGATGCTGGTCGTACAATTTTATTTATTTAAGATTTGGCACACGGATAACAAACAATACACATAAACATAATATCAATCACAACAAAGCAACCGTGCATACAATAATCCCACAAGGCACAGCCTCTCTGTGGGTTAGCCAATTTATTTATTTTTTATTTTTTTTAGATAAAAATGTCCTTGTTAAACAAGTACATATACATCTTCCTACGTTCCCTAAAATAAGCAAATAAATGCTTGTGCTATAGGTGAACGAAATCGGTCGAGGCAGGATTCGAACTCGCGACCACTGGATTACTAGCCCAGCGCGCTAACCGCTCTGCCATCGTTCCATCTAATTTTATTCCCATTTATTTATTTATTCATTTATTTAATATTTCTTCTCGGGCAACTAACAGGTACAAATATTTATTTAACACGCACCCAATAACAAGTTGCCACATTCTAGAGACTTACGATATTAATCGTCTCACAGATCCAGACTGAAAACACAATTAAAAACTGTGCCTCCACCGGGAATCGAACCCGGGACTTTTGGATCAGCAGTCAGATACCCAAACAACTGAGCCACGAAGGCCGACAATTGTAATATAAACAAAATTATTTTGTTAATAACATTTTATAATAACATATTCACTTAACATAGCACAAAACAGCAGACAAGCACACACATACATGTACACGCACACACCCTAGCACGTGCAAACGCACACGAACACACACACACACACACACACACACACACACACACACACACACACACACACTCACACACACACCCTCACACACACCCTCACACACACGCATGCACGCACGCACGCACGCACGCACGCACGCACACACACACACACACACACACACACACACACACACACACACAGAGCGGTTATTTGAAACCTTGGGGTAAGCAAATTATTAAAAAAAAACAGGTAAATGTAAAATAACATTTTACAAAGATAAAAATACCAAGTCATAAAAAATATTTAGTTATTTGAATTCGGATCAAATTGCATAACGTAATCAGAAATCCCATAAACTTTTGTGTCCAAAAACCAAATTAACAAAATTTTCTGTATCCATTTATGTATAATCAAAGTACGAACGGAGCAAAATATCCAAACAAGTTTGGATCGAATTCGTATGTCGGAACTATACGCACGTCAACGTACGACTAACTCGCACCCAGTGTGAGCGCTCTCATAGTGCTCAAAGGATCGGGATTATTCGTGCGTTTTCGACGTTTTCGTACGTATTCGGACGACTGAATTTCGTACGAAAACGCATCCAATGTGAGCATGTCCATGATCGAACTCAGACGTCGTAACAATACGTGCGTATACGTACGACCACAGTACGACTACGTACGACCACGTACGACCAACTCGCATCCAGTGTGAGCACTCTCATAGTACATCAAGTATCGGGATCGTTCGTGCATTTACGTACGTTTACGCACGAGCGAAATTCGTACGAAAACGCATCCAATGTGAGCGAGGCCTAAAACCTCTCATCGGCCCTTTATGCGCTTGCGAATCGTTCACCAATTATTCCTTTTTATTGAGTTCCCTATCAAACCCTGTCGGAAGTCAATGTTTTCCTTATTCTCTTATCAACTAAAAGCAGCTTTTCTGCCATGACGTAAGTCTCGCAGTCCCCGGCTCTACATCCAAATATCTCATTCGAAAATACATATTTACAAGATCAAGTACCTACCTACAAATAAAATTTGCGATTTTTAATATCTACAGAAATATTTTTTCAAAAATTTACATACACAAAGATGAACGTGGATTAGTGTGCTGCAAAATGGAAACATTTTGCTCTATGCCAGACTATGCCTAGGAAATTTTTAGTGTAAATTACGAATATTTATTAACATTTGCTTTCTTGTGCTGAATTTCCAACTTTGTTGAAATCAAAATTGCTTGTAATTAAATTCCTATGGAATTTGCTTTAAGACTATTGCTGTGATCAAACTTGAAAAGTATCATATTAACATTTTAGTTACAAATAATTTGTAATATAAAACAACTTTGTTATAAATATTTTATAACAAACTCCCCTGTAATTTGTTTCAAAGTTTAATCAACAATAATTTTCTCTAGGCTAGTAAATCAAAGTGTGTTATAAATATACACCAGGCTTTTTCAGACCATCGTAATATAATTACCTAGGTTTTCTTTGAATAAAGTTTTATTCGAATGTATTTTATTTTTGTTGTAACGATGCTGCAATTGCAATATCTTTGGACAAAGGAGCGGAATTTAGTGAAATGACTACAGACTGCTTTGATTGTGAATTCGTTTTTAGATCCGATAGACATAAAGACCAAAACTAAGAGACACATTTTTGATTTTACAGAAAATCAATAAACATCTATCTATCAATTACTAGTTGCATGTAACACACGAAATCCAACTGTCGGTGGCGATAGCGTGTATAATTGAAGAATACTTACAAAACTTTAACACAAATTATTAAATACTTTAAGATATTTTGTTTTCTATATAAAACTTGTAGGTATGTATGTCAGGATAGGATAATATGGAGGTCATTCTGTTTTCCCTACCCAGAATATGAAAACAACTTTATGTATATCGAATATATTTTTTAATTGCATATACGCAAACATTTGATTTTTTTCCCTGTCGGGAGTCAAACTCAGTCGGGAAATCAATAAAGGCATAATTGGTGAACGTTGCGCAAGTGCATAAAGTGATCACGTAAACCAGCCGGTGACAGATCGTAAGCCCTGTAGGTGCCTGAGTTCCTGTTCCTTCTATGATATACCAACTTCGTCTCTATTGTCATTAAAAAACATGATGTATGTCTGTAGATTAAGTAGGTATCAAACTGTTGAGTGAGTGTGTTGTTTACTGCCCTACAAATTGTATGAAACGATATCGTCACTAAATTCAATTTTTATAAAATTTGTTAAAAAAAGTTTGAGATGTAGGTACTACTACAATGTTAATATTTTTTTTAGAAAATCAAGTCAGATTTAGCCGAAACACTCCAATCTAGTTGGGGTGTTACGGCTTTTTCCGATATTTTTAAAAACTTAGGAAATAAAGACAGTTAAACACATAAATTTATCACAAAACAAATGTTTTTCTTAGTATAAAATGTTTGAGAAACTCTGGACTTTTTTGAAAAAATGAATTATAAGATTTTATATTTGTCTTTATTAATACCAATCAAAAATCATAAAAGCTAGAACGATGAATTTATTGATATTAAATTATTCGATTGGAAAAATAAGTAATAATTCAAAAGTTGATAACGCCTGACTGAAACAAAAATTCAAAATTCTGAGACAGAGTTCGGAACAAGATTTTTCTTCGACGAATGAAAAAAGATGTTGTTGCTTGACAAGAACATATATAAAGAAATACTAACTCAACCACTCAATCACACAAAAACCATCACTACGAGAAATATTAAAGAAATATTGATTAAATAACTGCATTTTATACGAAATCACAATTTTTAACCGTGACCTGTGTAATTTTGCAATAACTAAACCATATATGTACTTATATGTTGATATTTTTTTTCAGTATAGGTACGAAAATTCAATCAGAAGTTTTAAAGTAGTTTCTAGTATGAACAAAAATATTTCAGAGTGTATATGAAATTGCGGTATAGTTCAACAGTTCGCGTAGGCTTTATGATGAAACTTGTATTATAAGAAACGGATTAAGGCTGCTAGAGTTCCCTGCTACTTAAAGAAATTTCAAATTTATTTTTTTTCCTTTTCAGCGAGTATGACAAGGAGATTGTACAATGTAATAATTTACCTTACATTCTTGCGGAATCCATATTTATAAATTTAATTATAAGATCACATTTCAATTTTGACTAACGTAATAAAAATATTATGCTCAGTATACTCGAACCTCGTACTATCGTATTGATTTGATTCGATTTTCACATAGAATATAACACGCCATCTATAATTTTGAAATAAAAAAGTTGTAAATGCTCTTATATTTTGAGTCCTATTTGAATGAGAAACAAACCTACCTGGATCCCAGGACTGAGGACATATTATGGGAATCGAAAGGAACGAAATAGCAGATTAATAAGCCAAATCAGCTTATTCTGGTAGCAATTTAAATATAAATCTGAACATTCCATCTACTGATCACTTACCAACCCTCAAAACTAACAGTTTCCAGAAATAAGACAAGATTGTTTTACGCCGGAATTCAACCCTCTATTCCCAAAAAACCTTGGTTTCAGGCAATGAGACTCTCTAGGGGGGACATATCTTGTATTACACGTATTAGCCATGTTGCTTCCCACATTTACAAAATCAATGTTATTAACAGTCCGGTTTGTGAGTGTGGTCAGGAGGAGGAGACTCTTGACCATTTATTTTTCAATTAACAATTCATTTTATTTTAATCTGGTTAAAATAACTTGCATATCCCCAATCAATATGTAATACATTATGTATTTTCAAAATTTTAAATTAACAAACATATTAATGAACTTCTTAATGTCAAATAACATCCAACTTATATAAATTTAATTTCAACAAATTTAACCAAATTATGATATTTTAACCAAGGCACTAATCACTCTCTCTAGGGTGAATAAACCTACTACATATATTATATAATCTTTTTTAGATTTTTGAGTTTAACAAAAAAAAATAAAAATGAGATGTCATTATACTTTTACTATATTTCATCGGATACTACAAATTCAGACACCTACCGGGTTCACGACCTGCCATTGGTTTGTTTAAGTGATCACTTGATGCGTCGGCAACGTTTGACCATTCACTAATTTTCTATTATTGGAAGTCTCCAGAATGTGGCAACTTGTTACTGGATGTGTGTTAAATTAATATTTGACCTACACCTGTTAGATGCATGAGTAACAGTACAAAACTAAAAAAATAAATAAAGTTGAATAAGAAGATATATTTCAAATATATAAAATACTTGGTATATGTTCTAATGAAATTTATTCGATTATTGACGCGTTTCGTGCAAGACACATCGTCAGAATAATACTCTCCAAGACTGAGACTAGTGGTTATATACAATAATACTTCTGATACTCCTCCATACACCTGACATGTAAATTTTGTATATGCAGAGTATAGAGTATATTCTGAATTGTCGATCGACAAAGTAAACTTAGTTAAATCAGAAAGTTGAATAAATTGTTTCTATGACAGGTTTTGGCTTGTAAAACATAAAATATATAAGACTAAATTTATATTTATTCATATTATTTAATAATAACATTTCAATGTAATAACCAGACTAGCCAATTCCAGGATCATGGTCAAAGTGTACCCCGATTGAAACGGGACAATAGCGCTAAGGGAAAAAAAATGATTCAGTTAAAAAATTCTGAGAATCTGAAGAGAAAATTTTGGTTTATGTAATTCCCTAAATATATTTATTTTTATGCTAAATATAATCATTCAGTTTCGAGACCGAATTCGAAATACCGAAATAAGAAAAAATTGTAGTACGGAAGACATCATCAGATGGGGAAGACAGCGGAGGCGATATTGGAGCTCACATGTAAACAGAATGGCTGAAAATAGACTCCCACGTATCGCTCTCCAGGAGAACCCAGCTGGAAGAAGACCACCAGCAAGACCTCCAAAGAGATAGCGAGACAGTTGGCAGTCCACATCGCAGGAGACAGAATAGCGGTACAAACAGATCTTCGGATCTATGAAAAGGAAGAAGAAGAAGAAGTTTCGAAACGACGAACAGATTTCTAAGATTTTACAGAATTACCTGCTCTATAAGATTTTCTGGACTAAATATGTTTTTGACTATCAAGTAGTTCATCTCATCCCTACTAATGAAATTATTCTATGAAATTGAGATGACTTATCATCATATTAATTATTATTTATGACTGATATATTTCACTCTTGTCATTATTCTTAGAAGCATCATGTTTAATCCTCGATACTGCTATCTCCAAATTACTACCCATATTAATAAATTATAATAGATTGATGATTTTAATATTTCTCTACATCTATTTGCTAGAAAGAGAGGTATTATTTAAGTATCTTGAGATTTTGTATCTTGAGTAAGTTGTTTGAGATTGCTGTATCTAAAACTTAATTTTAATATCATTTAAATTCAATCACTTATTAGGTATATAGATAAGACGTTTAGGGTATCTGTTTTAAATCATAAACCGATGGTTTCGTACCTCATTAAATAATAGACAACATAAAAAACCCAAAAATTATATAAATACACCAATCCTTTCTAGGGAATAAATGTTGAATTTTATTATTTTTTCTCCAGGGAATGACGTATCTTCACGAGTCTCCCATAAAATACCACGGATCTCTGCAGTCATCTAATTGCTTGGTAGACTCCAGATGGGTGGTGAAGCTCTCTGACTTTGGACTGGAAAGCTTTCGTAGAGGAGAAGAAGCGCCAGTTGAGCCATCGTTAGTTCAAAATAAAATAGAAGGTTTGTTTTGTATCATGTACCTACATATAAAATAAATTTTATTTGATTCGAATGAAGCAAAATTTGAGGTTAGGTTACTGCCAAAAATGATTCAATTTCTCGTGTAGACAACTTATTTCAATGTGCACATATAGTGGACATAATATTATTATACTCTGGGCGTTGCTTAGAGCCCTACACCCTGCTACCCCCCCTCATGCATACATAATGTTTCGTTCCTTATATGTACATATATAAATAATATTTCATAATATTACATTATTTTACTATTTCTATTCAACAATTTATTCGAGATGCTTTTCTTTCTTATTGATGTTGTGAATTTTTAAATGTTTTGGGTGGTTTAAATTCACAAATCGAATTAAAAATTGTAACAGTGGAAATAAAAAAAACATGTCAAAAAAAGTGTGCCTGGTTTATGCAAACATTATAGTTTTTTTCCACGTTAGAACGTTAGACAGCCTTAAATAGAATCCGAACTAGACATGGCAGATGTGCTGACTTTTTTCACAAATGTGGCTGGTTGGACTCCCCTTGATGCGACTGCGGGGCGGATAGACAGACCATGGACCACATTGTGTCCGAGTGTGACCTCAGGGCGTACGCCGGAGATTTCAAGGACTTGAGTGACTCAGCGACGAATTATATTTTGAACATTGACATTAGATCTTGACAAGCAAGCCTACTTGTGTTATTATGTTATTATTTTTGTTTTTTTACTATTATTTTTGTATCTAAACTTTGTTTTGTTATGATGTGAATGTGATCGACCCATACGATAAATAAATATAGCTTTTGAGATATGCAATAAAATGCGAAACAGGAGATTCATTGAAATCTTTCTTCTTCGTTCAGTAGACCTAGTTGGTATATTCTTCAGAAACTATGCCTCCTGGGATAATGATGTCCATCTATCCTTTCAAAATCTTTATATTTATGTAATTATTCTGTACGTATGTATTTCACTGAACTCCGAAACGACTGGACCGATTTTGATGAAATAGCGGGCAAACCAACGCTTGGGCATGACAACGTCTGTCGAATCCGCTATATATTATAATATGTATTGTTTATTATTGTAAAAGGCTTCTAGCCGTATATACAGAATAATGTATTTTTTTTACTTATTATAATTAATCAACGAATGATTATTGAATTCTCCGGTCTGATAAAATAACTCATACGTAGTTTGAACAAAAGTAACTATTTCAATTATCTTTTTCACGATTTGCTCAAACATACTTACAGACGCTGCTCAGATACAAAGGGATCTAGATGCTGTACTGACTTGGACCAAAGAGTGGTTGCTCCATCTTAATGCTGATAAATGCACAGTGCTACATTTGGGCAATACGAACCCAAAGATTGTATACACCCTAGATGGCATCCAACTTAAACCGGTCCAAGAGCAGAAAGATTTGGGTTGGAAGGATTATCTCATAACTTAAAATGGGAGTCACACTTAATAGCAATGACCAAGAAAGCTAACAGTGTCATGTATCTCATTAAGAGAGCTTTCAGTTGTCTTCCACCTGCTCTACTTGTTAAATTATACAAGACGTATCTGAGACCAATTATTGAGTATGGGTTTCAGATTTGGAATCCATATTTCGAGAAGGATATTCAGTTGGTGGAGAGAGTGCAGAGAAAATTTACGAAATCGGCTGCAGGTTTGAGTAATCTGTCCTATGAGGAAAGACTGGATGCCCTGAATTTGACAACCTTGGCTGACAGAAGGAGGAGCGGAGACCTGATACAAAATTCTGAATGATTACTATGACTGCCCGGTGCTTCATACTATGTTTCATCTGAACAGGAATACACATCTGAGAGGACATACTCTAAAATTAGACAAATGCAATTTCAGGATGAATCCAAAAAAGAATTTCCTGAGTAATAGAGTTGTGAATGATTGGAATGGACTTCCGCAGTGTCTGGTTGTTGCCGATAGTGTAAATGGTTTTAAAAATGGACTTGACAAAGTGTTGTGAAATTGTCATTGTCTGGGTACATCAGCTACAGCTGCCTGCCCAGGAACAAATAATAATAATAATAATAATACTTAGAGAGATTTTAGATGCGATGTTGCCAGCTGCTATATAAATTAGACGAATCACGAAATCTTATAATCAAACAAATTTGTTAAGAAAGATGTATCATTGTATTTTGTATTTATTAAACTCATTTTGAATTAGGTCTTCTATATCGAGCTCCAGAACTACTGAGAGCTGGTGAAGGAGGGGGCACTCAAAAAGGGGACGTGTACTCATTTGGTCTTGTTCTTTATGAAATCCACACAAGAAGAGGACCATATGGGGACCAGCCATGGAGCCCTGCGGAACTTCTAAATAAAATTATGAACCCCGAATCAGGGTCATCACCATTCAGGTACATTAAAAAAAACAGTATTTTCTATCATACAAATTGAACACGTCTTCACTAGGACTTATTTCAGATGTAATTATTGCAATTGTGTTGTTTACTTATATGACATCTATTATTTGCATTGGCGTTTCCTCATTAACTAAGCCAATTCTGATATTATCATCTTAAAACAAAAGACAGGGATAAACAATAACAGGGATAAATAAGAATATTTGTAAATTCTCTCGATAAAAAATAATTCCACAAGTACCCCTGAAATTTGCGAGATTATTTCGCAATCTGTTAAATTTGTTAGATTCAAAATGATATTTTTACCAAAAAGATTAGTAAATATGATTTTGTCTGTTTTCATCATTATCATCATTGGCGCTACAGCCTTGTGTGGGCCATGGCCCCCTCCAGGATCCTTCTCCAAACGTCCCTGTCCTCCACCGCTCTCCTCCAGTTTGCTATTTGTCTGTTTTAGATTTTTATATTCATGACATGGTTTTTTTTTAAGTATAATTCATATTATCACAAACGTCGTTCCTGTTTCGCGCCAGAAACGTCGTACAAAATGTATGATGGGACGAACCCTACCGCTTCTACTTCTTGCTAAAAGTTCTCAGTTCCTGTGCGGTCTTAACACTATCTATAAAAATCTTAACACTATCTTCCGTAGAAAAAAAAATCTATGGAAGTATCCTGAAGCTCTTTATATGCATAACGAACCTGTTTGCTAGATGAATTAATCGATTACAATATTTTGACAAATGAATACCTAATTATAATATAATGTATTGCATTGAATTTCCTTATAAAAAACGAGTGTCATTTTGAAAAGATTTTTTGAACTGAAATGTTTGGCAAAAGAATTAAACTTTCTCTTTTTTGATGGAAACAAGTATACAAAGCTGATATAGGAATATAAAAAAAATTCGACACAAACTGTCGCAAAAAAACTCAGTAATTCTTCTCGGGAGTACCATGTCAAATATTAATTTAACACGCACCTAATAACAAGTTGCCACATTCTTGAGACATTGACAGAAATAAAGCGAACTTGGAGACAGAACAACAAACTAGAGTAGATGTAGCTGTAATAATATTGATACGACTTGTATTAGTACCATTAACAGATTTTCTGTTAAACAAAAGCTAGCTGAATCAACACAAATTTATTTAAAATTATAAAATGGAATTTTGTCAAAAAAATCATTTTGCCGTACAACCTCCTAAGACTTGTGAGGGCGTATAAATTTCCAAAATGTAATTATTTTCCTTGTGAATTTGCTTGACTTCAGGCCACCGCTGGAACCCTTGGAAAGCAGTTTCGACTTTGTGCGGGAGTGTCTAAAGGAATGTTGGAGTGAACAAGTTGAAGACAGGCCAGACTTTAAGGCCATTAGAACAAAATTACGACCAATGCGCAAAGGAATGTGAGTACAACATATTTTACGACTCTTCCACGCTCTTTGCTTTATAATATTATTCTTACTTTCTTGAACTAATTCAAGTTGACGATACGTTTTGATTAAATTTCAACATAAACTGGAATTGTCGTTATTATTTCTCCGAAAAAGTGTACACGCCATATTTCACAGAAAACTTGTATTCCATTTCATTGACAAATTTTTCAAGAGAAATAATTTCTGACTAATAAATAACAACATACCATTTAGTCAATAAAATTAATTCAAAATCATTAAGTAATTAAATTTACTGTCGTTCTTTTAAAGGAAACCCAATATATTTGACAACATGATGGCAATGATGGAGAAGTATGCTAACAATTTAGAGGTGTTGGTTGACGAAAGAACTGATCAACTGCAAGAAGAGAAAAAGAAAACAGGTAAACATAATGTATAAACAGGTAAATATAATGTAGAAACAGGTAAATACCTATAATGTAGAAACAGGTAGTAATGTTTAGTACCGTTCTAAGAAAAACGATCTAATAATTTAAATCATTAAGATGAAGTGAAAAATAATTTCCAATTTAGTTGATATCCCGATATTTCGTCTACAAAATACAGAATATAATATGCCATTGTTCTAGAATAAGTAGACGTATTATATTTTTTTAAAAAAACTTTATTCTCTACGATTACTCACAATACGGCAACCAACGATTGAAGCTTTATTCTAATTTTAGTTCTACTGATTCCTTGGAATCATATTTGGCTCTTTTAAATGCAGTGTCTGAAAGATTTTAGAGATGAATGAATGAATGAATAATAATATATTTCCAAAGATATAAAAATTTCAAAGGAACAAAATCACAGTTTCTATTTAATTCACAACTACTTACATTTTTTCATTCACACACTAAAAAATTTTACTGCCTTGCTAGACATAGTCTGTTCTGAGGCAGTACTAGTTTAAAATTGCTAAGGCTACTCTGTGATCATAAGATTTGTTTATTTATCCGGACTTCTTATGTTGTCTCAGAGTTCTGCAAGGGGTCTTTATGAAACCCCATAATCAGAACAGGTGGTGGTGTGGTAGAAGAAGTGTCATATTCCCCGATTGTTTTTTTATTCAATTGTTTACTTAACAGTAAGACCTTGCAACATGATCGTCCTGTATTACATTTGATACAGTATTATCATATTATGTAAAACAAATAGTTATGTTCAGGTATATAGGTAATAAGTAATACACCAAAGATTTTTTAAGTGGGTACTCTTTCGTTGTTTGCGGGTAAGATTTATTATCATGATGGTTTTGGATTAAATTATATATTTTTACAATAGAGGCACTTCTGTTGGAGATGCTTCCGAGACCTGTGGCAGAACAACTCAAGAGAGGGAACAAAGTGGACCCGGAGAGCTTCGACTGCGTCACCATATACTTCAGTGATATTGTTGGATTCACTTCCATGTCTGCTGAGAGCACACCACTTGAGGTCAGTATATTTTTATACTATTATTCAAATTAACCTCTTCAATATCAGTGACCGTCAACAATATGATCTTAACCCAGTTGCGTCTGAATTTACATATTCAAGTTAAGCGTTAAACCTTAGATTATATATGATACGTTAAACGTTTGACATCTGAATATACATAGGATATAATTATGTAGGTCAGAGCGTACATCGCACTGCCTTAGTATTCCAGTAATGGCGAGTTCCAAGCTTCCTCGACCGATTTCGTTCACATATAGCACAAGAATTTATGCTTAGTTTATCGACAGTATGTGGATGTATCTGAAATTTTCACAAAGACATGATATTATTCATTCGTTTACTTGAATTCAATTTACTTGAAATCTTCTATTCCTTATTGTGGTTATATTCAATATTTTTTTGTCATTTTTAATTTTTTTCTGTTATATTCATTTCATTAAAGTATTTAAGTAGTTTTAATAATTGTACCTAATTGGTGGGAGGGAGGGAGAGAGAGAGAGAGAGAAACTTACATAGGTACATATATGATATAGTTCATTACCTACCCATTATAATTGTTGCCTTTTTAGGTGAGGCAAGATTGATATGTGGGTATACATTCATTTTTATGTATGTTAAACCAGATAATAACAGGCAAGCCAACGTTCGTGCAGGACAAGATCTGTCGGATCCGCTAGTATAGTATATTATTTCTCAAATTTGCAAGATATCCAAAATTCTAGGTAATTACATTTTTAAGTACGTTTTATCAACACTTTCCTCATTCAAACTTAAACATGTAACAATTTCATATTACTTTCAGGTTGTCGACTTTCTCAACGATCTTTATACATGCTTCGATTCGATTATCGAAAATTACGATGTGTACAAAGTCGAAACCATCGGAGATGCTTATATGGTGGTGAGTGTATTTTTTTCTATTCCCAACTGTTTTTGGTTTCCTTTCAAAATATGTGAATAATTCTACAAATTAATAGTAGTAGAGTTTTTTTTAATATCAAACGAATAAAATTGATAGTTGGTATTATTTTCTAAACGTCAGTTAACTTTTTTTGCATTCTATCTTTTTCTGTACTATTTTGAAGTTCTTGCTTCAAAAATATGTTTCCGTCTACACAAAGTAAAATTGTGATATTTTGATCCCAAAATATACGAAATAAATATATTACAAATAAAATATTTCATTACACAATTGTTCTTCACATAATGTGGTGGGCTTATTGCCCCTAGGCAATTTCTACCAGTTAACCACACTTGTCAATAAATCAGTAGCAATTAAAAAAATATTACATATAAATACTAATAAACATTACAATGAAGAAAATAAATACAAAATTTATAATTAAAACACAATTTAAAAATAATAATGAAAATTAGTAAAAGGATGGGATGTGAAGGAATGAAGGATAAAGAAATTATAGATATGTGGATATGAAGTGTGACTTCAGAAGCTTCTTGAAGTACATTAAACTAGGAGCTTCTCTTATACCATTGGGTAATGGGTAATTGGTTCCACAGCCGCGCTGCGTGAATTGTGAACGAGTAAGTGTAAGAGGATGTGTGGTGCATAATTTTGTTTTACCACAACATAATATAATACATAAAGTATCTTAAAAACCATTAGTTTTAATCATTAATATTTCAACTGCCAACCTAAAATTTCACTGACATTCATCTTCTGACCAAATGTCTTTTACTAAAACTATGAACTAAGGCATTGGAACTATGAGGCATTTTCTAAGAGAAAATCGTCATATGACACCACCGCCGCCGTCTGGGTCAAAATGACTTTCAGGTTAATGTATAAGGAAGGCACCTTTCACTTCAATTTAGTTTGAAACAAACTTTATCCATGTGGAAATATTTGGAATATTTAAACGAGTAATATAGACGGAACTAAATGAAGTCGATGAACAATTTCAATGAATGTATAATTTAAACATTCCTCGAATTTTAAGTAAATACTTATGAAACCTTAAGTAAATTTTTGAAAATAACTTCAAAGAGCGCGATACAATTATACAATTTTATTTTCAAATTTCGATTCATGACTGAGTGTCACGAATGCTCCTCGAGGTTTCACTGTCTCCAGCAAGGTGTGATGCATCTCTAATAGTTGAGCTGGCAGCTTACTTGACCTGGTACTTGCTTACTTTGCGGATTCCAGACCTTAGACCTTGCCACTCCAGTAGGCGGCGATAGATATCGCCATCTGCATGTCATCTTCATTCGTGGGCATATTAGCAGATGGGCGTCAACCTGCTCCTCTCCGCAATCGCACCACGTATCTTAAGAATCCCCACCTCTGCTGTTTCCTTTTACGTCTAGTCACCCACACTCTTAGTCTGTTAAGGGTCGTCCATGTTACAGGACCTTGACCTGGTAGTTCAGTCACATCGGTGATCTCTCCCTCGGCCTTCCTACTGGAATGTTCTCCATCATTACCGACCTATCGAGGTTTTCACTTTATCTCATTGATACATGATATTAGTCTGTTTATTACTATCGTATTTTTTTTTTGAAAATAAAAACATATCTCTCCGTAACCCTATTAAATTTATAGTTGAAACATGAATGTCATATTAAGGTTGTGGCATATCCTGAATTCCTATTAAACAAATATTTTTAAGGTAATCATATTTTACTTGGGCACGTAAGCGAACAAGGTGAAAATCACCTTGATGACAGCCATACTTCATTTGGGCGGCGTTCAAAGAAGTAAAAAATAAATTTGATCAGATTTTAATAACAGAAAATCTTCGGCATAATTTAGGAGGAAAAAATAATGAATTTGTCTGTCACCGGAGCTAGGTATTCCCTCTATCCCAAGAGCTACTCCGATGTAACTAATTTGGGTAATTTGAACAAGTTGAAATGAAAAATGGCTGTCAGACATCTCAAACGGTTTACCCCTCCCATACACTTGAAAACTGTTCACGTGAAAATACCCAAGAACTCTCCAATAAAATTTCGTTCGATCGTGGAGTAAATTAAATGAAATTTCTCCTCACTTTTACTTTCACTCTCGAAATGGTGCATTTTTATTAGCTTGAATTTGAAGCATTTCATTATGGCTATATTTTTATTCACTTTCGTGAAATTTTCGAGGTTATTTTTAAACTAGATATGACGAGTATCGTAGTGTTTTTTTTGTGAATGTCTAGCAATTTATTGACTCGATCAAATCAATTCCTTTCACATTCTCAAAAATAATTTTGATTCCAATTTTACTCTTTATATTCGACAACTACGGTCGTATAAATTTGACACATCAATCTTAGTATATCGTTTACATATTTCTTTAACAGTTGTCATATACGTCTACAAATTATTTGCAAGCAGATTGTTCATTTTATATAATAATAAATTATTTTTTTAGTCTGAATTATTATGAAAAATTAATTCGATGTAAGGCATAATCTATTTTTAAAAAAAATGTTTAGCTTGTCGGGCAACAATCAATGACAAATTAGAATTTAACACACATTTATTGACAAGTCTTTCAAATCTTTCCTGAAAACCATGATCCTACCTGGAACCTGTATTGTGTACAAATCGTCAACTCAATCCCACCAATACATAGCATGAAATGCCATTTGTATTTGTGGAAAATCACGATGACCATAAATTTGTATTATAATAATTAAACTAATTAACTAATTATGTACCATAACTATTCACCATGATTTGATTTGTTCACGTCAAAAGATATACATATATGTCCAAAAAAAAAAACAATTCTCTCAATAGATGGCGTTCCAACAAAATAAATAAAAATAATAAGATTGTTGTTCATGATTTCACCCATAGATGGCTGTAGTAAAAATTCCTTATTTTCAAGCGAAAAGAATTTCAGTATTACAATACATAGAACTTTCAAAATTGAATTGATAGGGATCTCATTAAAAGGCATAATTGGTGAACGTTGCGCAAGCGCATAAAGTGATCACCTAAACCAGCCGATGACAGGTCGTAAGCCCTGTAGGTGCCTTGATTTCCCAGTTCTCCTACAGTAAATATTCCAACTTCATCTCTATTGAGATAATTAAAAATCTGTTAAAAAATATCTTTGACTCCCGACAGGGAAAAAAATCCAATGTTTGCGCATATGCAATAATAAAAATATTCGATTACATATATGTCGTTTTATGAAATTATAATAACACAACACCAATTTGGTTTTCTTACCCCACAAATATTTAACAAATTACCTATAGATAAAAAGAACATTAATAGGCTATAGTAGGCTATATAGTATATTTTGAAAATAATCTCACCAGCACTCTCAAAAGATAAGTCTTTGAAATTAGGAACATTTTGTATGTATATCTTTATTCTATTGCATGCGTTTTTTGAATTTTGAATTTGATCAATACTTTTCTTGTAAAATTGGTTTTAGTGAAACCTTTTTTTTATTTTTTTGTTGTAAGTAACTAAAAAACTACAAAGCCTATGAAGTAGAAAATCTACCGACTGAGTTTTTTATTATGATAATATTTTAATAACTATCCTTGCTATTTAAAAAAAACTCTAAATTTTACATTTTTTGCACGATAAAATGTTGTATGTCACATATCAGGTGATATAATATTATTTCACTTTTGGCTTGTTTACCTACATGTACCAATGTGATAAGGGAATTAAATTAATAAGGAAACTCAATAAAGGCATAAGAGTTCCTGATTCTTCTATAATATCCCAACTTCGTCTTTATTGAGATGTTATTGTCAACAAAAATATCATAATTATTGTTGTTGATTATTATTATTACCGTATTTTTTTTTTCTTTTTTGATGGCTTTTATTTTATTTTTTTATGATCATTTTTTTTATAAAGTACCTTCCACATCACGGAATGTAATCCTAGTGAAACAGACACTTATTAAAAAAACGTACATTTTTATAAACATAATTTAAAATATAATTTCATCGATAGTAGTTACTATTATAACCACACCTCATGATGCATTGGAATTCATACAATTTAAACTATATACATTTTTTTTATATTCCAGTAGATCATTACTAAAATTTCATATAACAATCCAATGTCGTATCTGGCGCCAGTTGCAAAATATTTGATCATGCGATATTCACTGAGCACGTGTCTGCGGAAGCTTTAGCTTTCTTTATATAGGGGAACTCTCCCTACGTTTATGCGATAACCTACACACATCGGCACAATTTCCAATATGCGAGATTATTAACATATTTTTAGAGTTCGCTTAAAAAATCCTTAAAAATAACCAACAAACTGCGTAACGATCCATGCGAAAAAACATCATTTTTCGGAATTTACTTCTATTCGATCGGCCAAAGGATATGTCTGAATTCAAAAATTGATTATGGCATTACATAATGAATGTCCCTGAAACAATTGCACAGTACGGATTTATTAGCAATCATAGCCAAGCCCCTAGTTTAAAATTAAATTAAATGTATCTATACATATTTCTTACAAACTAAACGTTATTTCTTCACTTAGATTTTCCTTAAAATATTACTACATGATCTAGCACGATGTTATTTTTTCACCTGTCGGTATCCTATTCAAGATGTCATATCATTCTTTTCAACCCAAATCTCTTCATTTCTTTGATTCCTGCAACATTCTTTTTATATCTTTTTAGAAATTCACAATATCCAGAATCCTAAGCTGATTTTACTATCCACTTGTTATTTTCATCATAACCAGATCTAAATATTGTAGCATTATTGTAGAGAATGACACCTCTCACCCTAATCTTAGCAACCCACAGACGTAGATCCAGCGTTTTCATATGGGCATTAATATATAATACAATTGCAGACAGGGACGGAAGATAAGGGAAAAGGTCTCCTAATGATTTATGTCTTACCCAAATCAATCACGAAATAAGACAATCTATAAGAAGGCACCTAATTGGCTTCCTATTTCTGAAGACTCTAAAACATAAATAGAGAATATTAAAATGAATAAGTGTGTAAATAATTGGTAGTTCTCAAATCAGTCAAGATGTTATTTGTTTATTGGAGAAAAATAGAAAACAAGAGTAATATTGGCGTATTGGGAGTTTCCTTGTGATGTGTAATGTTGATGACATAAAATACTTGGGAGTATTGATTGACAATAGATTAAGATTTGACAAGCACATAATATATTATGTACTAGCTTTTATGTCCCGCCGTTGGCCAAGAATGTAAATTAGTGAAGGAATAAGCAATCGTTTATATACCTACATAATATTGTCACACATAATTTTTTTTAACCGTAGTATGAAAAGTAGTTTGAAATTTAATTGAGTTTAAGCGGTGTAAAATCTTAAAGTGATGGCCACAATCCATTTGCTTTTATATATAAGCACATACAATTTCTGCACGCATGGACTATGGGAAATGATTTTAAATATGACTTATTATAAAAAGACAACGTCGTAAAGAGTTTGGATTTGGCCACAACCCCTATTTTTATATATTGTCATCGAACGCAAATAATGTGTTTTAAATATTTAGTAATTTTGGATGATGGGAAATGGTTTAAAAATTGATTAAACAAAAGTACTGAAAATATTCTAGTGTTGGTCCCATCCCATTCGTTTTTATATTTTTCGTCAAGTGTGCATATTTATAGTTTATTATAGTTTTGCACAATAAAACTGATAGACTTAAAACTGACACATAAGTCTACATTACAGAAGAAGAAGACTTAAGCTATGTTAAATAGTTTTTAATATGAATATAAACGTTGTGAAGATCCAGCAATGGCCACAACCCCGATTTTTTATATATTGTCATCAAAATGAAATGTGTAGTTATTGAAAATTAAGCAATATATGATGATATAATAAATGGTGTAAATTTGATTGAACAAAAGTAATGAGAAGATTCTAGTGTTGGTCATATCCCATTCGTTTTTATGTATTTTCATCAAGTAAGCATGTTGTTTATAATATTTCGTTACAATAGACTATTAGACATAAAACTAATCCAAAAGACTAAATAAAAAAAGAAGTAGAAGTATAAAACTATAACAAATAGTTTGTAATAAAAACTGACCCAATGGTCTACATAGAAGATGAAATAGAAGAATTACACATTAGGAAATGTATTATATAAAAAACTGACCAAAATGTCTTCATAAAAGAAGAAGAAGATGAATTGAACTATAGGAAATATTTTATATAAAATTCACCCAACATCTACATAAAATAAGAAAACGAAAAATTAGACTAAAGGATAGTTTGTTTAAAAATAGTTTGTTTAAAAATAGTTTGTTTAAAAACTAACCAAAAGGTCTACATAAAGGAAGAAGAAGACGAATTAGACTATAGGAAATAGTTTGTATAAAAACTCACCCAAGGTCTACATAAATTAAGAAAAAGAAAAATTAGACTATAGGAAATAGTTTATTTATGAACTGTCCCAAATGACTTCACAAAAGAAGAGGAAGAAGATTTAAACCCCAAGAAATAGTTTGTAGAAAAAATCACCCAAAGGTCTACATAGAAAAAAGAAGAATTTCACCATAGGAAATAGTTTGTAGGTATATTGAATGTGTATTGTAGTTAACCTAAAATAGTTTAATAATTTTCCTATACGAAATCAGTATATTCTTGGTTTTTAAGTAGTAAGTATTAGGTATGTAGGTACCTACCTACAATGATGTTCTAAATTAATTCGAATTCGATTTATAACAAATTTTATTTGAATATCAGAATGTGTCCGTTACCATAGTAACCATGTTCCAACATGTGAAAAATATCAAATGTTATGGACACATTTTTTGAATATGTAGGTACCTACATAGGTTTGTTCGATACCATAAAAATGAAAATTGTCAGAAAAATCAAATATTTTTAACAAATTATGCAAATTTATTATGCCTATATCTTTACTAATAATTAACAGACTTTTACAATATATGTCTTAAAACTTACTGTAATGTCTTGTGTTTCATTTTATTATTTCATAATCACATTTATTTCAAAGGTATATTATTTTAAAGAACATATTCATTCGGTAGGAAAATTAAATATCGTATGAAAAGATATTAAAATGGCGGGGTTATATGTACATTTGTACAAAACGCTTACTTTAAAAATAAGTTAAACATTATAATTAGACAAAATATTCACCATGTTTTTCACTTAAAAGCTAAGTTATACTTGAAAATATATTTTTTTCGTGTAAATACGTACTTCTAACTTTTAAACTAACAGATATTTGCGTGCAAAATGTACACTTTTTTGACAGATATGAATTTTGTATGAAAAAAATAATTATTGAAATATCTTTAAAATTCAGCATTTTAATCGCATTATTTTTAGCGTGACACTGCATCAGGTATACTGGTACACGTTCGCACATAAATTAGATTTTTAGATGCTCTTGGTTTTTCAAAAGGCGTGAGACAAACACACACACACTAACATATTGATTGCTTTATTACTTTAGACTAGCTTTTATGTTCCGCCGTTGGCCAAGAATGTAAAATTGTGAAGGAATAAGCAATCGTTTTTATAATATTGGTACCCAATTATTTTGCAATATCGGACTATGAAAAGTGGTTTGAAATTTGATTGAGTTTAAGCATTGTAAAATGTTCAAGTGATGGCCACAACCCATTCTTTTTTATATATTGCTATTTATTTATATAATTTATGTACATGTGTACAAAGGCAGGTTTATTGCCATAAGGCATAAGGCTATAAAGTGTGAATGAAGTATAATATACAATTTCTGCACGCATGGACTATGCGAAATGGTTTTAAATATGACTGTTTATCAACTTTGTAAAGAGATTGGTTTGGCCACAACCCCCATTTTTAAATATTATCATCGAAAACAAATTGTAATATGTACCTATAAAAATTTTTTTTTTAATTTTGGATGTTGGAATGTGGTTAAAATTTGATTAAATAATGCGTACTGAAAAGATCTAGTGTTGGTCACATCCCATTCGTTTTTATATTTTTTCATCAAGTGTGCATTATATTTTTGTATAATTAGACTGATAGACTTAAAATTGACACAAAAGTCTACATTAACGAAGAAGAAGAAGACTTAAACTATAGTAAATAGTTTATAATTTAAATATAAACATTGTGAAGAGTTCAGTAATGGCCAAAACCCCCATTCTTTAAATATCGTCAACGAAATCAAATATGAAAGTGTTGAAAATTATTCAAAATAGGATGATATAAATGGTTAAAATTTGTATTGAAAAGATTCTAGTGCAGATTACACCGTCACATCCCACATCCCATTCGTTTTTACATATGTATTTTCATCAAGTGTGCATATTGTTAATAATATTTCTGCACAAAAGACCAATAGACTTAAAACTAACCCAAAAGTCTAAATAAAAAAGAGAAGAATAAGTATAAGACTATAAGAAATAGTTTGTATAAAAAACTATCCCAATGGTCTACATAAAATAAGAAAAAATACATAAAATAGAAGAAATACACTATTTGAAATAGATTGTATAAAAACTGACTAAATGATCTTCACAAAAGAAGAAGAAGATTAATGTATAGGAAATAGTTTGTATAAAATTCACCAAAGTTCTACATAAAATAAGAAAAGGAAGAAAAAGACTAAAGGAAATAGTTTATGTAAAAACTGTAAGGTCTACATAAAATTAAGAAGAAAAAGAATTAGACTCCATGAACCGTCGCTTCAGACCCTTCAGAACCTCCCGTCCCTTCAGGCCCTTCAGTACCTCCCGTCCCTGCAATCTATCATTACGTCCCTACCAATCAGGTCCTTCAGTACCTCCCGTCCCTTCAGGACCTTTTATACCTCCCGTCCCTTCAGGCCCTTTAGTGCATCCCTTCCCTTCATTACATCCCGTCCCTTCAGTCGGTTAAGAAAAGTTTAAATCCAGAATCATCCTGGAAGAACCGCGAAGAGATGAAAGGACCTTCTTTTCCCAGGATACTCCACCTTCAAAGGTAAAATGACTAAATACACGAAGAAGAAGAAGAAAGAAGTTTAAATCCAGATACCTGCGAAGATATGGAAGGAAAATTGGATGAAGAAGAAGAAGAAAAAAGTCTATATCCAAAAACCGTCTTGGAAGACTTGTGAAGAGTTGGAAGGACAGTTGGACCTTCTTCTCCCAGGTTAGTCCACCTTCTTAGGTAAAATGACCAAATACACAATGAAGAAGAAGAAGAAAAAAGTTTAAATCCAGAAACCTGCGAAGAGATGGAAGGACAGTTGGACCTTCTTCTCCCAGGATACTCCAACTTCATAGGTAAAATGACCAAATACACGACGAAGAAGAAGAAGAAGAAGAAGAAAGTTTAAATCCAGAAACCTGCGAAGAGATGGAAGGAAAATTGGACCTTCATCTCCCAAGATAGTCCACCTTCATAGGTAAAATAACCAAATACATGATGAAGAAGAAGAAGAAAAAAGTTAAAATCCACAAACCGTCCTGGAAGACCTGCGAAGAGATGGAGGGACAGTCGGACCTTCTTTTCCCAGGATACTCCCCCTTCATAGGTGAAATGACCAAATACACGAAGAAGAAGAAGAATAAGAAAAAAGTTTAAATCCAGAAACCATCCCGGGCACACGCTCGACAATTCACCAAAGTTTCATTGTAATCGGACAAACGGTTTAGGAGCACATCGCATACAATTTTCTGATAGGAAATCAGTATATTGTTGTGTGATTTGTAAGTAAATAGTAATAGGTAGGTACCTACCTACAACAATGTTCTAAATAAATTCGATTCATAACAAATTTTATTTGAATATCAGAATCTTTCCGTTACCATAGTAACCATTCCAATATTAATATCAAATGGGCTCGATACATTTTTTGGATATGTAGGTAGGTACCTACATTGGTTTTGTTCGAAGCCACAAAAACGAAAATTGTCCGAAATATCAAATATTATATACAAATTATGCAATTTTATTATGCCTATATCTTTACTAATAATTAACAGACTTTTACAATATATGTCTTAAAACTTGCTATAAAGTCTTGTGTTTCGTTTTATTATTTCATAATCACATTTATTTCAAAGGTATATTATTTTAAAGAACATATTCATTCGGTAGGAAAATTAAATATCGTATGAAAAGATATATAAATGGCGGGATTATATGTACATTTCTACAAAACGCTTACTTTAAAAATAAGTTAAACATTATAATTAGACAAAATATTCACCATGTTTTTCACTTAAACGCTAAGTTATACTTGAAAATATATTTTCTTCGTGTAAATACGTACTTCTAACTTTTAAACTAACAGATATTTGCGTGCAAAATGTACACTTTTTTGACAGATACGACTTGGAAAATTTTGTATGAAAAAAATAAATATTGAAATATTTTTAAAATTCAGCATTTTTATCGCATTATTTTTAGCGTGACACTGCATCAGGTATACAGGTACACGTTCGCACATAAATTAGATTTTTAGATGCTCTTGGTTTTTCAGAAGGCGTGAGACAAACACACACACACACACACACACACACACACATACACACACACACACACACACACACAAACACTAACATTTTGATTGCTTTATTACTTTAGATTACGAAAAAAATTGCGAAGGAGGTTGGTTTTTTAGGCGGAATAAGAAACAAACTAGATGTGAAGACAGCTAAATAAGTGTACAATAGTATTGTTATTCCTCATATAAACTTCTGCTCAAGTGTACTATTTATGAGCAATACAACGGATAATAGAATGTTACAAATTATACAAAACAGAGCAATGCGGAAAATTTTAAAATGCAACAGATTCACCCGAATTCTTGAGCAGTTGAAGTTGTTGATAATAAAAGAGCAAATAATTTTAAAAGTGTATAAAAATATTTTTTTAAAAATAAAAAATGGACTATTAACGCGATATTTACATAAAATGTTCTTTATAATTTTGAAGTTCACACCTACCCGATGGGAAGTCGGCGGGACTTTAGAATGCCTCAGGTACACAAAATAATGTGTATTAGAAAGGTTTTCAATTGTTTAATGATTTTCCAGAATGTGTGAACGAAGCATCTAGTCTTACCGCTTTTCGTCGTCTAGGTATTGAATAATAATAATAATAATGATAATTGAATACATAAAGGAAAAGTTCTTTTAAGATATTGTGTGCTTCCTTTGTTTTTTGTGGAAATTTAAATATTTTCTTAATTTTTGTGGTTTTTGCTGTGTAAGAAAATGTAGTTAGTTATATTTTACATATAAATAAAATATAAATACCCTACATACAGACATACCTATTGTGAAACGTAATGTCCTCTGTACAATTTAAACTATATGTTCATCGACATTACATACATTATTGATATCATATTTGCAAAGAACATAAAGAAAATCATTGTATCGTGGTTGAATCTGGAATCAATTGAACCCGATTCAATGCTGTATTATTCCACGTTCAATTGAAACCAATATTTATAAAAATATTTGAACCCTAGTTCAGATGATCTTGATTTTGAGCTATACTTCATAAGACAGAACCGAATTTAATTTTGTTAAGTTGGTTGTCATGCCCCATGATCACATAACAGTATGCGCGGCATGGAACACGTGCGCGCTACACAATAGTTTTGTCGAACTCTAGCTTATATTCGATATTTTTATTTAAATTTAAAGTCGATCGAAAATTCTAATTGCTATTTATATGTTTTTCTCATATCTAATGGTCATAGGTACTTCAAAATTGTGAAATGGCAAGTTGAACCAGTGTTAAACTACCCCCGTCGCCGGTTCAATTGATGTTTGTGTTGAATCACGGTTCAACTCTTGATCCATGTGTATGAATAATAAAAGTGATCAATTTGTACATAGTTCAACCACAGTTCAATATTTAAGCCATGTTTATAAATAACTGGATTAGTTTTTCATAGACAAAGGATTATCTCTGCTCTATGATTTCATCTGTCAAAACATTCGAAATGTTCTCATGAAAAATTGAAGACCTCAAAGAATGGTCTAAAAATGCACTCATAAATTTCCGACCTCTGAAATTTCATTTTATTTTCTTGAATTTGGTACAGGTTAGCGGTCTACCGATCCGCAATGGAGATCAGCACGCAGCCGAGATAGCCTCAATGTCTCTCCATCTTCTGTCAGCTGTCAAGAGATTCAAAGTCCGACACAGACCTTTGGAGCAGTTGAGGTTGCGAATCGGTATTCATTCAGGTAAAAAACAAAGATTTATTTGCAAAAATATCGTACCTATATCATTTATTTAGACTCCTATAAATTTTTCGAGTTTGGGTTTGAACCATTAACCGCTAACTTCAATAGTCCATCGCACGAAATACTAGATAAGCACGAATAAAATACTAAAGATCGGTATTAAATAAAATCTTACTTATAGACGTATGCTAAAATGTAACTAACTTGTTCATCGAATTGTTTACTAACACCCTCGTTCATTTTTTTCATATGACCGCATCGGCTTCATAGATGTCAAAAAATAGATAAATACATGTAATCTTTGGATAACTGACATCGAAAAATGAAAACAAACACCACGTTGTGCCGTGTTGAGTCAATTTAAAAAAGATTGCGACGAAGAATAACAAGGAAAAACGTTATAAGGATTACATTTTTATTTCAATCTCAAAAATCTCAAATATGCGCCGGATCAAATGTGAAAAACCACCATTTTGAAATAACTGATATGACGCGTTAGTCAAGCGTTAAACAAACACTCGACCCGTCCTAACTTGACGTCTACTAAATAAAGGTGTAATTAAGATAGTCACGGTTTATAAGTAAACTTTTTCGTTAATCACGCTCTATTATCAGGTTCTATAGATAGTTTACGTTTATAAGTAAGGCAGTTTCTCCTTAAACAAGATATATTCAATAATATAGCTAGTAAAATTCATCTCGCATTTTGTACAATTTAAAAAGTATCACAAAAGTGTTCACGCATCCAAAAATTAAAGATTTTTTTGTGTTTTATGTTGGTATCTAGGATTTTATTATCAAAAATGTAAGCTCGCAAAAAATGAGAACGATAAAAATCTTCAACATTAATCAGCGATGTTCGCAGACAGTAACAATGAAAGAGACGCTATTCACACGAGGATATAATATGTAACACCATTTCACTGATGTAATATTATCATTATATTATATGTTGTAACATTGAAGATGAGAATGATATAATTTAGACAATATTAATAATAATATGAAACTGTTACTCGAAATAAACCATTTTCTAAATTATGCCATAAATATTGGTCTTGCCTCATGCCCTAAGAAAATTCTCACACAGTCTTCATGTAAGTATATTTCGCAAAGTTATAATTAATTTTAAGTTGTATCCATGAGGAGGATCATGAACGTATCGTTACGTATATTTTCCAAAAAAATTGTAACTCTCATAGGATCTTTCATAAAAACTACACGGAAAAAAAAAATTCAAAAAATTTCTTCAGTCAAGAATATTTTTTCATATATAACGAAAATAATATTCTCTCAAATTAAGATTTTTTTGTTTTATCTCAAAACAGTATTTTCTTAATTCAAATAAATTTGTTTGAATTAAGAAAATATTGTTTTGAGATAAAACAAAAAATCTTAATTTGAGAGAATATTATTTTCGTTATATATGAAAAAATATTCTTGACTGAAGAAAACTTTTTTTTCTGTGTATTTCATATACATACATAGGTTGCATTGCCGTCGATAAAAATTGAAAAAAAAAACACTTAGTTTATTGCGATAGAAACTTCATTCAATCATTCATTCATGCCATATTTCACAATATAGAATAACAGTGGCAGGTGTGTGGGTGTGCATCACCTTTTAAAAGCACAATACTTGCGTATATCCCCACACACCAGTCGTTTCACCGAAAAAGGCAACGTTCAGTATACATAGGTGGTGAACCTCATTGCTGAACTATGTGAAATAGGACACCCGAATACGATAATAATAGAAAATCGAGGAAGCACCATTCTTAGCTGGTGCCTCACATGAAAGGTATTTCATAGAAGTATTTATTAAGTTTAGTCAAGCTATTACTCTAATAAGTGAATTAAGTTGACCTTTCTCGCTAAAAAGTAGTTTGAAACATTTCTTTACTTCCAAAATATCCAAATACTAACTTACCTTTAGTTGATATTGTGGTGTAAATATTTTAGTTAATTCAAATATGTTGTGTCATTTACTTCGCTATCGACTGCACGGACATACAATTTTAGCATCAACTTAACACGAACACGAACAGAAAAGTGTTTTTCCATTGTTAAATATTTTGACTATTTTTATGGCAAGCTTTTACGATTACTCACCGTACGATATTATTCTAAGCATGAAACTTGATAATGTAAAATGCACAAGTTTCACATTTTTATATGACTAGTTGCATGTAACACATGAGATCCAACTGTCGATAGTGATAGTATGTACAGTTGAAGAATAAGTACCAAACTATAAACCCATAAATACAAATTATTTAATATTTTAAGATATTTGGTTTTCTATACAACACATGTACCTAGGTATGTATGTCAAGATAGGATAGTATGTAGGTCAGTCCTTTGATCCTACCCAGAATGTGAAAACAGCATGATGGTATGTATGTATGTTTGGAGATTAGTATCAAATTATTAAGTCTTCTTAGATATTGTGAGTAGGCTACTTCCATACAAATTGTATGAAGCAATGTCGTCACTAAATTCAATTTTTATAAAAATTGTTAAAAAAAATTTGAGATGTGCTAATACAATGTTAAAATTTTCTATAGAAAATTAAATTTTCTAGTTGGGGTCTTTCGGCTTTTTTCGATATTTTTAAAAAAATTGGAAATATAGGCAGTTAAACTCATAAATTTATCATAAAAAAAATATTTTTCTTAATAAAAAATGTTTGAGAATCCCTGGAATTTAAAAAAAAAACTAATTTGAGATTTTGTATTTGTCTATGTTTATACCAATTTTCAGCGATCTAGCTTTTACGGTTTCTGAGATATATGGAAAAATAAAACAAAATTTCAAAAGTTGATAACCCCTGACTGAAACAAAAATTCACACTTCTGAGTATAAATTTTTTGTAGGCCTATAACTGTTTATATATTCTGAAAATTTGGGCTCTGTAAATTGAGCGGATCAAAAGTTATAAGGGACACACACACACACACACACACACACACACACCACACACACACGCACACACACACACACACACACACACACACACACACACACACACACACACACACACACACACACACACACACACACACACACACACACACACACACACAGACACACAAAACTCACATAAAATGTTCTACTCCGAATTCTGAGTAAATCCATGTATCGGAACATATATGCTGCGAGGCCTCTAGTTCGTGTTATTAGCATGCAAAAAGTCCACTACACCATACAAAATTTTCCTTCGTACACGCATCTTGGCTTAATAATGTCGATTCATTAAGAGAATTGAATTCTCATGAACGAATCGACAGTTGGATAAGAGTAAATTCCTTATAGGTTACATAAAGTTTCTAAACTGGTATAAATCAGGCATAACCGGTAAAGTGAATTTTCGTGATATTTTTCATATCAAGTCATGTTTGTTCGTAATATACAAAAAATCACCAAATTTTGGGTTTCCGATAATTTAAATTACGTATAAACCTTTTTTGTAGCACGAGATTGTTTCCCTTACTAACATGTAACTTCATAGTGCATTAGGCGGTTTTTATATGAACCCCCGGCAAACTCAGTATATTGCGTTTATAATTTAAAATGGTCCTTCATTTCCACCAGTCGCTTCAGACCCTTCAGTACCTCCCGTCCCTTCAGGCCATTCAGTAGGTACCTCCCGTCCCTTCAGTAGGTAGGTTAGAAAAAGTTTAAATCCAGAAACCATCCTGGAAGACCTGCGAAGAGATGAAAGGACAGTTAGACCTTCTTTTCCCAGGATACTCCACCTTCATAGGTAAATTGACCAAATACACGAAGAAAAAAGTTTAAATCTAGAAACCTGCGAAGAGATGGATGGAAAATTGGACCTTTTTCTCCCAGGATAATCCACCTTCATAGGTAAAATGACCTAATACCCGATGAAGAAGAAAAAAATGTTTTTATCCAGAAACTATCCCGGGCATTCGCTCGACAATTCACCAAAGTTTCATTGCAATCGGATGAATGGTACATTGCCGCAACACAATCGTACAACAGCCTCATTGCAGAGCTTTAAAAAGTATTGCAGTGAATGGCTGTTGAGTACACAAAATTAACTAATAATACGGGTAATTCTTTGTTTATTTTATTTTTTTTTTAATTCTTTTCTTTTTTTTCCTGTTTAGATGTTTTCGTATATAATTATATTTTATTTTATTTTATCTTTGTATTTTTATCTATATATGTATCTAAATATATATTTTGTGATCGTCCAAGGCATTGCTGAAAACCAGCTGCACTGTGGATCTCCACGGGTGTACAGCTGAGCGATAGCCTATTTGTTGTAAAATAGTGCAAAAGATGTACAATTGTTTGTTTTTTTTATTATATCTTCTTCCGATGGCCATGCAACTCCGGTAGAGCTTTAGCCTCCTGAACAATAGCTTTCCAAACCTTCCTGTCAGCTGCCATGCAGTGGACTCGTAATCATCACAAGCATTCAGCACGTTCATATCTCGGGTAAGATTGTCCATCAATCTCTGCCCTGGTTTTCCCAGGGGTCTCTTGCCCACAGGGTTATTTTGCAGGATACGTTTTGTGGCTCTTTTTTCCCCTGATCTGACAACATGTCCAATCCAAGCTAATCTTCTGGACCTGATTTCGCTGGTGATCAAAGGTTGTCCTGTCAATGCACGAATTTCCTTATTGCTTCGTGGTCTCCAGGTACCTGCCGCAATTCCTGGTCTTGGGCCTAATTAACAAACATTGAAAATTATAATATAGATGTTGTCAAATCACTATATTTAGTGTAATATGCCATCTTAATTTGATCTTTCAGGACCTGTCTGCGCAGGCGTAGTTGGGCTTAAGATGCCGAGGTATTGCCTTTTCGGCGATACTGTAAATACTTCCAGCAGAATGGAGTCAACTGGATCACGTAAGATTTGTTTTACTGATGAAACATTAATTTAAAAAAAATATATAATTCATATTTCAAGTCAAACAAAATGTATGGCGGGACGAACCCCGCCGCTTTTACTTCAGTACGAGGAGAGTGGTACAACTCGCTATAAATTGTCAGTGCCTGTGCGGCCTTAAAGCGCGAATTATGGAGGATATGTAATACTGAATTAATAAATTATTTTTCTGAAAAAATAATATTATTTGATCGTTCTGCTTGTTTTATGAAAATGTTATTTATACTGTTTATAGAGCAGATTTTAATCTACAGTACAGGTCAGCTTCCTTGGAGTTAGACACTGACACTGAAAGTCACCCACCGCTTACCTCGATATCTCAGGCGCGTTAGCTCCTCTTTTCTCTTGGAGTTTGTGAACTTTCATTAAATCGTGTTAATATTATTTTTAGTACAGAAACTCATGGTACGGTTTGTTCGGATTATTAAATAAAGATTTGGCATTCGATTCTGTTTTTCGTAATGTTGGATTTTAACATGTTTTTTTGTCATAAGAGATTAATTAATTATATATTTACATAACTGTTTCTTCTTCTTCTTCAATGGCACTACAGTCATTCATCCTTTTTATGTCGTCCTGCCCTCTGAATCTTGTTTTCCCATTATGAATGTTTAGCATATATATTCCTGATAACACTTTCTATGGTATTAGCTAACTTGGTTAAATAAACCTTTCTCACTGGAATATAACCCATACTGACATTAGCATATATTTGCATTGCTCAGCTACAAATTCAAATTATTAGCGGTTCATTTCCGCCACAGTTTCACCACTTTAGTAAATGATATATCTGACCTACACCGCAGTATATTCTATGATATGTTCCATTATTCAATCCAGATTCTTGTTTTAGCTCTGAAAATTCACTGCAGCCGTGAGTGCAAGACATTACTGGACAGACTTGGAGGCTACCAATTCATGGAGAGGGGAATGGTGGCCATGAAAGGAAAACGCGATCAATTGACGTACTGGTTGGTCGGGGAAGATAATATCAGGGCGGCCAGGAGATCTCCAGCAAGACCACAACCTCCCAGATCCTCTCTCAAAAATAAACATCTCGCAAAAAGTCCACTATTAAGGTTAACATGAAATTTCTTTTACTGTTCAACATTGAATTTTGGTTATTTTAAGTGATACTCAATAACTATGATTGCTATTTCTCTTTGTCTATCTGCTCACTGGTGAGTCTTAGTGTTCTGGGTTCAATACCCAGTGGAACGCAATTATTATTTATCTAGGGAAACAATTGCTAGTTAAAAACGAGTGCGTTGTAGCCAACGCTAAACTCTTCACTTTACAGCATTTTCAGGAAATGAGTTTGTTCAATTATTTTTTTTATTATATATTATATTATGATAACTCTTCAATGCCATTTTATGAAAGTGATGTGCCTTTTTACCTAAGTTTCCTGAGCTTGGGGTTACTTTGAAATATTTGACCTAAATCTCCTGAGCTTGGGGTTACTTTGAAATATTTGACAGTTAAACTAGAAGCACTATTCATATATCCTTCAAAATCTAATGGGGTCTAAGTGAGTATTAGATATATATATATATATATATATATATATATATATATATATATATATATATATATATATATATATATATATATATATATATATATATATATATATATATATATATATATATATATATATATATATATATATATATATATATATATATATATATATATATATATATATATATATATATATATATATTTGCAAAATTTGAAAATAATCGAATGAGTACTTTAGTCTATAATCGATAATGTAAATTAAACACGCCGTACATAGCACATAGCACACACACAGATACATTGTGATGAAACTTATAAAAAACAATCTCAGCATGTTACTAGCATGTTGATAATCTGCAATAAAAAATTGCCTTAAAAATTGCGAAATCATAACTCTATATCCTGTTCCCTTGGGTTAGTGAGGAGTAAAAATAATTCATTAAAGGTTATTTAATATTTCTAATTGCTTGTCGGGCAACTAACAGGCACTATGTCTAATCTAACACGCACCCAATAACAAGTTGCCACGTTCTGGAGACTTATGATATTTATCGTCTCACAGATTCAAAATACAATTAAAAACTTTGTCCCCACCGGGAATCGAACCCGGGACATTTGACTCATGTGTCATGCAGTATTCTTCACAAGGTAGTTGGAGAACGCCAAGCGCCTCATATTTCTTTTTTACGTACCTACATTCGTCGCTTCTTCGAATTCACGCGATTTCTGTTCAAAAATTAAATTCGACATTCTAAAATTGAAATAAAAAACGTTTTTTCGGAGACATTGTATCAAAAACAATAAATTGGCTTAAGATTATTTATTTTTGTTATAGATGCTCCAGTTTGGAATCACCCAAAAAGCTTCGTTTTGCTTCTGGAAATCTTTTGGAATTTCACAATTATTCTGCTATACCACATCATCATCACGAAAAATCATCATTTAATAAGGACCACTTAACTAATGTAATTAAAAATCATATTTCATTTTATTTGTTTATCCATAACTAATAAAAAATTTATCTTTGATGCCTACAATGAGGCACAATTTCTGCGATTCGCAAATTGAGTTGAAATATTATTTCACTATCGGTCTGAATGTTAAAGACGCCGCCTATGGCTGACTTGCCTTACGCCACTATTTGCATGTGGTGTAAGGCGTGTGATTTTGTAATTCTACTCTAAACGAGTGTGTAATGCCTTATCTTCGAATAGATCTCTAATAATGTTTGTTTTCGAAACAGGGAATAACGGATCATAGTCCATGCAAGAAGTCTACTGGTTCCCTGGTGTTAGAATCGTCCGAATGCTGCTCCGAATGCGTCCGAACATCCAGCACTTCTTGTCCCTGCATCGAACACATGGCTGGATCCACAGCAACTCTTTCGCAGTCGCAGCTTTGTATATTCCCAACAATAGATTATAGGAAACCACACGGAGCTCAACCGTGCTTCCAGAGTGTGCCGGCACTGAATTGCAATCACTCCCCAAAACTCGAAATATGCATCCACAGATCAGTGCCGAACAGTCCGTGTTCTAAAGTGAACTGCTACATTAAACCGAAAGAAAACACCAAAAACAACGGATATGTGACTTACAAACAACCGACGGAAAGATACAAAAGAGAGAATGACGTCTGCAGAGTAGTGTTAATTGACGAAGACAACATTGCCACGGAATGGATTGACGAAAATTCAATAGACGATGAACCAAATAAACCTCTCTTGATCAACTCTGACAAAAAACAGTGTATGTTTAAAATGTCTATCACTGATTCTAGAAATCTCAATGACCAAAAATAATCTTTTCAGTGTCAATAAATGTTATAGGAAGTTTGTACGAATTATTTCTCTGGAAAAGATAAGCAATTTTGTTCCTTTCCATACACTTTCACATACAAATATGAGGCATTAAAAAAGAACATTTGTGATTATAAAATATCACGTCGTAGTTTCTCACGTCGATTATCTCCATATTTCAAATAACAATATTTCTACGAAATTCGATGGGAATTTACTGATTTTTTCTATAATTATTGGAATAAATTCAATCAATACCTAGATCG
This sequence comes from Molanna angustata, assembly GCA_963576475.1. Classification (NCBI taxonomy): domain Eukaryota; kingdom Metazoa; phylum Arthropoda; class Insecta; order Trichoptera; family Molannidae; genus Molanna; species Molanna angustata. Next base: position 35,990,958 of record OY754970.1, on the reverse strand, counting down.
TACTGAATTCAAAAACATTTTTTTACTGTATTGATTCAGGATAACATACTTAAAAAATGTAAGGTGCACTATTTGTAACTGCATGTAGTTATTGATAAAAAAAATGTACAATTTCGTTCAAATGTTTGGGCCGTCTAAGAACTACCATAGATTACTACTTTTCTAATTAGTGTTATTATAGAAACTGTACTTATGTAATTATTATTAAGAAACTTGTGCTATTGTTAAATAATAAAAGTATTAGATTTTGTAAGGATTTTCCAAAACAATTTGTATTGTTAGTCATTATAAGGCATTTTAAAAAACGTATCTTATACTCTATTAAAATAATATTCAAAAATAGTTGTATTAATTTTTTAAATAAAAAAAAACATAATAAACGTTTATTTATGGAATGAAAGGCAAAGTTCGAATGCGGAAAGGATGATAGGCTCATTGAATATCAAAATTATCCCGACAATTATAATTTATTAATACAAAAAAATATTGGTACTTTTATTTAAAAAAAATCATTAATTAAATATAAAATAAATATCTTCAATACTTCTCAAACTATATTAGGTTCTTCAACATAATATTATGTAACAGAACAGCTAGGTATTTATTTAATTCTACTGTTAAAAAAAATCGTATGTCCAGTTTCCACAAAAGTGTTCTAGTCATTCTTGTTATAAAATAAAATAGATTTTTCAAAAATTGCTATATATTTTAATTAAATAGTTTTTTTTTAAATGGTACCTATTAATTTTATATTGCATCACAAAAAAGGCTCGTGTATTACAATTATTATAATATTATTGTTTGATTAATAATTTATTTTTTTATTCATTCATATTTACATACTTTAATTTATGAAACACTAATGTATAAATAAATTATTTATTTTTAACTTTAATTGGTATTTTATTTTATAAATATACAGAATTGACCCATTCAATGAGTTATTATATAATATTTTATCAATAACTAGGTACTTCATATTTTAAGATGTTACCTTCTATCATCATCATGTCAAACGTTTACCTAAATAACACGAAAAAAAATAATTGTCAAATAAATTAATATTGTATTTATTATATGACATTTTACAGTGTATTTAATTATAAACTCATTGTGAATTGTGACACAATGTGACAAACTTTCTGCCCGCAGGCAATTTCTATCAATTATTAAAAACAAAAAGGTAAGTTAATAAAATGAAAAACCAGTTGCTTTGTCAAGACCCTCCGGATTCGTTTTTTTTTCTCTTAGATCTAAGGTCCCGGGTTCGATTCCCGGTGGAGCCACAGTTTTTAATTGTGTTTTCAGTCTGGATCTGTGAGACGATTAATATCGTAAGTCTCCAGAATGTAGCAACTTGTTATTGGGTGCGTGTTAAATTAATATTTGACATAGTACCTGTTAGTTGCCCGAGAAGCAACTTAGCGGAATATTCTGTCTTATACCAACGACAATTATTGTTCAAAAAATACCTATATAAACATTTTCAGTCAGTTATTTTTATAATAAAACGTTTCGTGACACTTTTGTTATACTAAAAAAAATATCCTAAAAATATTCAAATTGCTTTATTTATTTGTATAATGAATATATTTACTTTACTAGAGACCTGAATTATTTGCGAATTCAATAAACCAGAAACCCGATTTCATTCGGGAATTTTGCGCTGTTTTCGCGAATAACGCGAGTTTTACACTTTTTCGTGAATAACGCGAATTTTACACTTTTTCGCGAATAACGCGAAAATAATACCGAAAGTTGTCTCTTTTAGAATATTTACGTAATAAATACACAGCAATTATCCACCGAAAAGACAAGTTTAAAAATAAATTTATAAAATTTTCAGTCAATGCATTAAATATTGTTAAGTTAAAATAAGACGACATAAGAATTTGTTGACAATATAAGCAATATATGGATGCCTTACACTAATATTGATCATATAAATTCATATCCTCTCATAATACTGTTTTAATAGAAGAACTAACCTTAAAGAAATATCTTGACTACGATGGCGATTCTTAATTTCGAATATAATTAATTTTTTTATGAAATAAATCATGTTGTTTTTACATATAAATAAATGTGATTTGAATAGATAATTTCGTTTAAATAGTTTTTTTTTATAAATACGTAAGCATATTATCATTTGAGAGATTGGCATGGTGTTAAAATTCAGGGACAAAAAATAGACATGATAAGGTATGCAGCCGATATCGCAATGCTAGGAGAAACAGAGGAAGAATTAAATGAGGCTCTCAGAAAGATGGAAGGCATCCTAACAAGCGATTACAACATGAGGATAAATAAGGACAAAACAAAATGCATGGTTGCTGGAAGGGAGGAATGCACCGCAAATATTGTTCTGGGGGGCAAGTGAAAGAATTTGTATATCTGGGAAGCAGAATATCTCAAGACGGGCGTTCAACAGCAGACATCAAAAGCAGAATCCACCAAGCAAGTGTCGCCTTCAACAAAAGATCAACAATTTTTGAATCCCCTAATATTTCCATCAAAATTAGGAAAAATTTGATCAAGACTCTTGTCTGGAGTGTACTGCTATATGGTTGTGAAACATGGATCATCAGCCAACGTGAAACGGGACGTCTGTCTGCGTTTGAGATGTGGTGCTACAGACGCATGGCTAAAGTTCACTGGTCAGAATACATCAGCAACGACGAGGTACTAAGTAGGGTTGGAGAGACAAGGCAAATTATGAAAAGAATTGCCCGACAGAGAACAACTTGGATAGGCCACAACATCCGGCACCCAGGCCAGCTTTTTACCATCGTCGAAGGAATGATCGATGGGGGTAACTGGAGAGGTCGCCCCAGAAACAACTATATAGACCAGATAATCAGTGACGTGCGCTGTAGCAGTACAAAGAGATGAAGAGACTGGCGGACAATAGAGATAAGTGGAGGGATCGAATGTTTGGTGCAGACCAATCCTAGGATTGTGACCAAGAAGAAGAGTTCTTTATCATTTATAGTGAAAAAAGAACTTAAAAATCTAAATCATTCATTTTTTTTGTAGAAAATAACATCGTTTTCTTAAAAAATGTCACCCTTTTACATAAGTAAATACCCTTTTACTAAAAAATAGCAACGTTTTTCATATGAAAAATAGCAACGTTTTTCGTATAAAAATAACACTATTTTTCACTCTTCTACAACAATATCACTTTTCCAAAAAATAACGCGAATAATAACACCGCTTTTCGCTTTTTTACAAAAATTACATCCCTTTCCCAAAAAATAACGCGAATAATAACGCCGTTTTTATATAAAAAATAACTCCTCTGTTCTAAAAAAAAACGTGAAAAATTAATACCAATTTACTACTATTGCCATCTAGCGAGAGAAACTCAAACTTATTACGCGAAATAAATAAAGCATTTGTTGAATGAAAACCACGACAATCTGATGTGCAATCTTTAGTTGCCCAACAGTTTAGTTTTTTTACCACCTTCACGGTTATTACCCCAGTGAAACATTTTGTAGATGCGCAAATATTATAGCTGATGACATAGTTTTTTTTAAAAATCAGAGCAAAGGAATACCGGCGTTTATTTTTTTCCTTTATTCCGCACAAACATCGATAAAAATTTTATGTATTGAAATTAATATCACTTTTATATTTTTTAGCTAGAAATTGATAAGGGCAATTGAATTTAGTCAAGAACATCTGACACAACCAAATTTTTGTGACAAATTATTCACTTGGCGCAAATAAGTTTCATATTTCGTCGCTAGATGACTCCCATGGTCTTCGCTGTTCTTATTTTTCATTGAGATTAAGAAAATGAGCAAAAAGTAATAAACTATTAGCTGCATTTATAAAAATTATACATAAAATCGAAATAATCTTTTTTACATATTTTTTACTAAATTTATTTCCAATACAATTTAAAAGTAAACATCGAATGATGATCGGTTGTGTTCGTCACGTTTCGGTTATTTCCGTAACAAAAGTCAATCTGTAAACGCGAGAGAGTGAAATAGTGATGTTGAATTCGGAAAGTTTTGCTTTGCGATCTCGGTGGAGCAACAAGTTTCATCAGTAAAGAACAACTTTGTTAAGTCAAATGCGCGTTGTTGAGTGCAAATGAGTGATAATATTATCTTTTAAAAAGTTTTTAAACGTCACGAAAAGAAATTATTTTCATTTTTATCTTATGTTGTACTTAAAACTGTGACATTAATATTTATTTTGTTTATTTGACTCTCGCATCGGATAATATCAACAGGTAAAAATTATTTTGTTGTTTTATAATATTTAGATATTATTTATTTTATCAATTCTGGTTTTGACGTTACGGAAAATACTAATGAAGACATATCCTACGAAGTTTAATCATATTCAATACAAATTTATTTTGATAACGAATAATACATGTTGACGAGGCACTTGTCGTTCCTGTCAAAATGTGCAAGCTTTCAAAATATCTATGTGGGTACTCGCTACCCATTCAAAATAAAATTATACTGTCATTTCCTTATGTTCAGGGTTTCTGTGTATTGAGATGGTCCAATTTAATATTTCAAACGACCTTTAAGTCGTGTTATCTTCTTTTGACTTTATAATATATCGGCCTTTCCGGTCGAGTAAGCAAAGCTATAGCGCAATATACCTAGTTGTTTTAAAACCACAAGATAACTTAATTGTTACTCTGTGATAACGCTGGAGATCTCGGCAGTACAAAGATTTTTTTATGTAGGTATAATGACTCTTTCAAACGTCACATAAAAATGTTAACGGGTGCCTCTGAAAATACTTATTGTGTTATTTTACTCATAACCCGTCGCGTCGGTCCCATTTAGATATTATTTTTGGTTTTTAAAATATTCGTAGATTTTTAAATAAAATGTGAATATTTTTATATTACCTATCGTAAACAGTTGTAGGTATTTATTTGTCATAGTGATAGGAATGCGTTGTGCGCAAAGACAATAGTATCATTGCACTATGCATCGTGTACAACTCACATGAAATTATATTATTTTCTTATCACAGAAATAATTTTAACTGTATAGGTACCTACGTACTGAGAATATATTCCAAGAACTGGATATTATTACGCATAAATTTATTTATTATTAACAAAATCACGCAGTATTCTTATGAATAACAGTTAGGTATAAATCGTTGGTACACAAAAATCCAATATAGATAGGATGTTAGATTTACATTATTTGATTTGTATGTTAATAATGTGCAAAGTGTTTAATTTATTAGTTTAAAATCTGCATTTTAAATGTGTATTTATAATAATAATTGTAAATTGTACATTTTCCTATCTTCTTGTATAGAATTTGTTGCCCTTATATAAATCATAACGAAAACTTCTGATAAATACTTTCAAGAAATTCAAGAAAATATTATTTTGAAATAACTTTCAGCAAATATAGTAGCTACTGGATTAACACTTAAGTAGTTTATTTAGTAATTGAAGTCAATAATATCTCCATGTTTGACAGCTACTCGTCTGTGGTACATTTTAACTAATAAATAAAAATTACAACTTTGGTTTCACCACCTAACATTTAAGTTTATTCGGATGAGGAAGCGGCTCAACTCCAAAACCGGTAAACATAAATTTCTCAATAGTGGTAAAAATAAAAATAAATAAATTGTTTGAACTTGAAGTAAATTAAACTTAATTGACACTTCTCCATTCTCTCTCCTTCCACAACCTCTATCTCTTTTCTTTCTTTCTGTGATTTTACATTTCATACTGTTACGTATTTCTCTTTCTGTTTTTTGTTATAAATTTAATATACCACTACTACACCCATTTGTGGCTTCACGTTGCTTCGGTCGGTTGGAAGAAATTGTCTTATGACGCCAAACTTTGTTGAGAAATCTTAAACGTCGGTTGATGGCGTGGGTGAATTTTTTTACAAAATCTCCTGAATCATTTCTTTTTCTCTAAAATTCAATTAGGTAATTCAATCTTTCGTTAAACTTGAGAATTTATTCCCTCTGATATTTGCACTCGTACGACAAAGACAGGTGTGGGAAGACCATAGCTATGGTGAAGGGATGATATACCACGATATGCTGGCACGTCCTGGATGTAAACTGTACAGGACAGGACGACGTGGAGTCAAATGGAGGAGGCCTTCGTCCAGGAGTGGACGGAAATAGAGAGAAAAAGAAGAAGAATATGATATTTTTACTGCTGCTTATCAGAATATCATAATATTCACGGTGTTAACATTGTCGACTCCATTGTGACATTAATACGCTAGTTTAAGTTTCACTAATATTTTTAATAAAGGCGCTTACCGGTTTCGGTTTGTCGAAGACCATCTTCAGAGTGATGATGGCTCTCTTATTTCAGTGGCGTAGCTAGAAATTTTGAGCCCTCGTGCAATAATTACGTAAGGGCCCCTTAGTGAAATAATTTTTACTACACTTAATATTTGCACTTGGGTAAAGTATGTACAAAAGATAATAAATAAAAAATAACTTCACCGACTTTTAAATGTGTTCTTTCTTGCTTTAATTTTAATTGCCCTTAAGGTGAGATATTAATTAAAATTTATTATCAGGTATACCTATTTACAAAATCACTATTTTAATTTTTTGAAAATTAATATAATTTCTGTTATAGGTTTATATTATATTTAGAAATATTAATAATTCTTGTGCCATATTGGGCCCGCATGCTTTGCATGACCGCATGCTTTGCTGTCTCATATGGAGTTATTATAATTTATGATATCACTAGAGAAAAAGTACCTACCAAGAAAAACTTTCTTTTATTTTTGTATTAATTACAAGTTATACCTACCTTAGCGGTTATTTTGTTTTCTTACCATATCTTACCTTTCCCTCTGATCTGTTTTTATGGACTCGAAGCGAAATCAGCAATATTGTAAAATAACTAAAGTGTATGATTTAGCGTAATTTAAATTACGCTAAATTACAACTAAATTACGATAATTTAAAGTGTATGATAATGCATTTATGAAGCAGTTACACCCCTTGCCCAATTAAATTAGCTTGTAGTTATTTATTTATGAATTTAAATAGTCTTTTCGAGACAAAAAAAACAAATATTTCGTGTATTTTATTCAGATAACGAGCTGTATAACAAAAAGATCAATATTTCTTTAAAAATGAGTGGGTTAGTGGTCAACTATATAAGTTAACTACATAAGTTTACTCTGATAATCTGACAGTTTTACATAATGATATATAAAAATAATAGATACGTTACTAGTGTTAATATTCGGTAAAAAAGTAAGGCGCATACCTCACTTAATTCTTACCGCTCTTTAGTTTCACGCAAGAAGTTGTAGTGTTCGGACGTATTGTAGTCAAAATGCCATATTGTGTGATGAAAACGAGATAAAATCACACTAGAACTGTGAAGGAACTACCAGATATATAATTTTATATTGCATGTTTATTCGATTACTAATATTTTATATGGATTTTCAATAGTTACTCGTATTTTTATTTCGAGTAAACGAGAAAGTAATAAAGTCGTAAAAAAGTAGTTATGCAGAGGGATTCTGTTGTTGTATTCTCTTTTTCACACAGCTATAACTTAATACAATTTCGTCTCTTTGCAGTCATTATTTGGTGTGAGAGATAATTTTAATGTGATTACACTGGAGTAAAAGAGAAAATACAGTGTGTGTCTTTTATTGTATGATCTCTTTCTCACTCAATGTATTCTGTCGTGTGTGCGCTTTCTTGGTGATATTGTAAGAATTTGTTAAAATGTACCATTTTTGTAGAGCGTTTTGCTCTCATATAACGTGTCTATACATAAAATATCATTGGTTTTACACTGTAACTTATAGTCAGGATTTGTAAAACCTATCATAAATCTCCTGAATGTGTCTTGCCTTTGTGCTGTTGCTGTACATAAAGGATATAATTAAAATATAATATCCTCCAGTCTAATTTTGTAGTGAAATTTGTAAACAAACTATAAGCGGCGGATATGTTTTAGCAATATTAATTCAGACCTTTTGACATCAAGATTTAATTTTGTTTTTTTTATTTTTTATTCAATGTCGTTTAATATTTCAGAATAACAAATTAAAAAGGCCTATCGATTCGACCGTCTTTCAAATAAATATCGAATTACAATCAGAGTTTTCAAATGGTTGCACAAAAACGAAGTGGTTCTCTAGAACCTTCTACTGTTTTCTATATTTCAGCAACTTTCTATTTGTTTATTACATATTTCTATAAGATACAAACATGATAGTTTGTAAAATGTAATCACAAGCCTCATTTACAAGATGAGCCATTTTTATATTTTATTAGTAAACCATCGTCTAAGAAATTGGTCTTCACTTTATAGGTAATTTAGTAATTACAAAGTTTACTAATAGTGTGTAAGTTATCCGTGAAACAATTTATTCGGAAACATAATACATAGGTACATAATGCAATTGAATGATAGATAGGTATGATAGGTACATAATGAATTGAAAATTGTTATGCAATTGGAAAAGATATTATCCAATTATAATATTACACTTAATTAAATAAAGATATTTACATTTTATTCCAAGATAAGAACATTAATTAGGTTGACGGCTCAACGAATAAAATTTTGGATATGGTTAGGAAACTGGGAATCGGGAAATGAACCGGAAGGAAGAAATAGGATAGTTTCCCTAACCGATATTTAAAGTCACATTAAGAATATGCTTGTAGAGACAGATTAAATAAATCGGGTTGATGCCTAAGATTATAGTAGTTGTTACAGCAGCAGTTTTAGTCTTAATTTTGTTCTTGACAAAGGTGTAAAATAGGTTGTTGTGACGTGTTGTTCTAGATGGTCAGTAAAAAGGCATTTTTACAACAAGATACGGACCATCGACCAGATTATTAAATATTTTATGAAGAAAAAAGATGCCTGTAGTTTGTGCTACCTTAAAGATTGGAAATAAGTGTAAGTGATTTGATTTAGGAAGTTAGGATTTGACAAACTTTTTTTTGAATTTTTTCAATTCGATTTACTTATATGAATTCGAATTCGATTTATGTTAGGTCTCCTCACAGTTACTGCGAACTCTAGGTGGCTACTAACAAAAGCATTATTAAGAAGAATAAGGAAACTTGTACGTTTAAATGACTTCGTACAAATTCCTAATAATATTATGATATTTCGCCCAAATTCCTAAAGCTCTTGTTCACAATGCTAAAAAATTCTGGAATGAATGAAAGTTGACTGTCAATGATAACACCCAGGTCCCTTTCTTGGGAGTTTTCTTAACAAGCAAATATTATTGATTGTATAGTTGTGAACGATCAAATATTTTTTTCTACAAAAAGACTTGAAGAAATATTTATTCATATTTAAATATAGTTGATTACCTTCACAGTAATTAATGAGACTATTTAGACTATTCATCATCATTGGCTCTACGGTCCGCTATGCCTCCAAGACTTTTCTTCCTCTAATTTTCTGCTTATGGGGACTAATAACTTAATTACATCCCCGTGAAGAACAGGAGAACTTTAAACTTTGTAGGCTAAAAAGTGCCAAAAAGAACTAATTTTATGGGAAACAATATGACTTAAATGACTAAAGGTTATATATGGGCCCTTAGCCTCCTCCAACAATCGTCTCCAATTCCTTCTACCCTGGTATATGCACCTCCAGACTCTTATCCCAATTATGTTGGAATCTTCTTTCACTCCTTGCAGCCACTCACCTACCTCACATCTTGGGGTAGCTTTGGAAGTCTACAACGTGCTCAGCCAATCGCAGCCTTCCTATTTTAATTTTTGACGATATTAGGTTCTTTGAAGGCGTTGGAGACTTCTTTGTACCTGCTTTCTCCAACTTCGAATTTGCCTAGAACACACTACAATTAATCAAGAAAATTATTGATTTTAAATTGTCAATACTGTGACGGGGTGTAAGACTCCATTATACTAGGTATTTTCAACTTTAAAAAAATATTTATTAAAGTTTTGACACTTAACTATTTTTATTTCGTAACATTTTTGTTATTTAAGAAAGAAGAATTGACAAAATTTTATGAATTATCAAGCCTAAAAATGTATTAAATCAATTTGAAGATATTTTAATATATTTAAAGTTCAGGCTACAGTCTATGGTATACTTACTCTAAACTATTCGATTACGACAAGGCCACTTGATGTAGATGTAAATTAAAGACATTGAAAATAGTTGTTTACCTCTGAATGTTTTGTTAATGTTGTATAAGTTAAGTATACATTCTTTAAAAATATTAAAATATGTTATGTTATGTTCTAGAATTCAATTCCAAAGTAAAACTTGATCAATTTGTTCTATTTTTTTTTATCGTGATCATAGATTGTCTATAATATTAAGTAGTTACATATGTGTAGATATTTTATATACTAAAAAGAATATAGCTTACTGTATTGTCTAGTATTTTTTTGTATATTTTATGTAGGTTCATAATATTTAATTTTAAATTTCAAATATCGACGATGGTAAGATTTAGAGTTTTCTTATTGACTATTTTTTTACATATCGTACATCGCAATAAATTATTTTCTGGGCTGAACACAAAAACCTGCTGTCTGTACCTACAATGTTCATGATAATTTAAATTAGGTATTTTTATCATATATTTTTTATCAACGACAATACTTCTATCGATTATTAAAGCTCTTTTATAATTACTGTTACCAATAGTAGCCACATAGTGGAGTATGGTGTTCATCTATCGTTTCCAACACAGGTACCATCAGGTGTACCACAGGGTTCCCATTTAAGGCCTATTTTTTAATACTAGCGAACCCCCGGCAAACTTCGTATTGCCTGTATAATTAAAAATGGTCCTTCATTACCACCCGTCGCTTCAGACCCTTCAGTACCTCCCGTCCCTTTAGTACTACCCGTCTCTTCAAGCCCTCAGTATGTCCCTTCCCTTCAGGCCCTTCAGTACCTCCCGTCCCTTCAGGCCTTTTAGTACCTCCCTTCTCTTCAGTACCTCCCGTCCCTTCAGGCCCTTTAGTACCTCCCTTCCCTTCATTCACTCCCGTCCCTTCAGTAGATTATGAAAAAGTTTAAATCTAGAAACCATCCTGGAAGACCCGCGAAGAGATGAAAGTACAGTTGGACCTTCTTTTCCCAGGATACTCCACCTTCATAGGTAAAATGACTAAATACACGAAGAAGAAAAAAGTTTAAATACAGAAACCTGCGAATATATGGAAGGGAAATTGGACCTTCTCCTAGGAATGTCCACCTTCATAGGTAAAATGACCTAATACCCGATGAAGAAGAAAAAAAAGGATATAATATTTTAATCCAGAAATCATCCCGGGCATACGCTCGACAATTCAAAGTTTCATTGCAATCTGATGAACGGTTTAGAAGCGCATTGCATACATGGATACATGATGTATACAAAAATTGTAATTTATAATATAGTTTTATATACATGACATTGGACTGTGCTTTAGGAACAGTAATTACATATTATACGCTGAAGATATGAAAATACATAAAACTTTTTTGATATTACTGACTGTAAGGACCTGCTACTTGACCTTGTTAGACTAACTTCTTGTGTCTCCAATAGGCTCTTACTAAATGTAAAAAAGTCACTCCATTACATTCTCTAGGAAAAAGATTACATTACAATACCTATACACAATCAATAGGGAGACAATTGATTAGAAATCGAATCGACAATTGAAAAGAAACTTAGGCATACAACTGGACAGTAAACTCTTATTGACAAACACATTGACACAATTACCCTGAAAGCTTATAAAATGTTGGGATTCCTGATGTGAGTATGGAAAGCATTCACTCAAGTGAAAACATTTACCTTACTTTATTTCATCTGTAACCAACAATTTAACATTTATATGAACAGTATAGAACGAATTCAACACATAATTTTGAGACGCGTAAAGTACAAATTTGGTAATAACTTCAAATATGGAATGCAGACTTTACAGATTTTACAGGTCCGTGGACATATTCTGTATGTCCAGGACCCTTTCAAGAGCCACATTAGACAAGAATAATTAATTGTTTTGCTACCAGCAGTGAGTACATTAACATGAAATCAAAGGTGCAATTCTTATTTTTTTTAAATATTATTTTTTTATTTTTGTACGTTGCCCATTTTTAAAACGATTAGTAAAAAGTCAATTGAATGCCATATATTCCATCATCAAGGCCCTTAAATATTTTTGATTTAAACTAAATCTCTTTTAAATAAATTGCAGTTAATTAGCATGGAAAAATTGTCTAATAACGTCACAATGGTACATTTGATACGTCTTTTGTCATTTGACGTCAAAACATAAGCGTCTCTTGTAATCCCAGCTTAAAAACTGTGTACCTACTGATCAAAGTTTAGTGATGTTTCGTATGAATGACAGAGTGTAATGCAATGAAATTTGTTCATGTAATTATGCCGACCTTAGTGGCTCAGTTAGTAAGATATCTATCTTCTTACATAAGCTCCCGGGTTCGATTACCGGTGGATTCACCATTAGCAGAACTGGTGGTGATGGGGAAAGAACGGGGTTTTCACAAGTATTACGTACCTACCTTTGTGTACAAGTGATAGAGTTTGATCATGTATTGATCAAATATCGCCGCCCTTTGAGGTCAGACGTTCACGAAAACGGCGCTTTATGAATCATCGAATTTTTTTTCAGTCTGTAAATACAGACGATTATATCTATTAGTGAGTGTAGAAGTTATTAAAATTAAGTATATGTAAAATAAAATTCGTCACGTTTGATTTTTGCTATACGAGTTGTCAAAAAATCAACAGTCGCATCAATCCATTACAAGCGCTTGTTTCTTTCTCTCGTCTGTTTTCTTGAAAAATGATCTTCTTGGCTGTGAATCGTTTCAAAACGAATACTTCTTTAATACTTACTTACTTACTTTCCGTGTCCGGAACACCATCATATTCGTAGCCCCCAATATTCGGCCACTCGGATTCCACTAGTGTTTGCTATCACTGTGTCTTAGTGCATGCATGTCGCTCCTATCATGGGATGGGACATGACAGTAGGTGCACGTTGTCCTGTATGGCGCCACACTCGCAGATGTCTTCCTCTCTGTAACCTCATTTCTTGAGGTCACTGTAACAGCAGGAAACACCCGTTCTGAGCCTATTGAGCGCTCTCCATGTTGGATAAGGCAGGTTGTGTCCCACTGACACGTCCTCCACGGGTGGTAGCTGGTGGTATCTTTAATACTGTCATAATATGTACCTTTCATGCAATTACTTTTAGTTTCAATATGGCTTTAACAGTCTTTTTTGCTACAATTTTCCTTTTATTAACGGTTATAGCCATAATTTCCAGAATATGAAAAGTCATTTTGGCCTTGTTTAGTACAAGAATTGTCTTTTGACTTTCAGTTATAGCCGATTTTATGTTGACGGCTAAAGCAGTCAAAACCGTCCATGTATTCTATAAATTTCGAAATCTTTACAATTATCTACAATATTACATATTAGTAAAAACACATGAGTGTGTTCATCATATTTATTTTAAGTAATTAGGTCTCATTGCGAAGAAAAGAGTGAATAGGATTTTTCTATGGATTCTTACTTTGTTTTAATCTTGTTTTGAACTCATTCGTGCTATATTTAGACTGTTTTCTCACATTATGTATTTACACTAAATTTCTTGTGATAATTTAATATGTAGATATATATGATTTTGGTGTTAATTGATTGCTCAACTACATGAATCTTACAATGTTTAAAATAGTACGCAAAAATGACTTCTGCTGTTCTGCCTGTTTTAGACAACCTTATTTCTTATTTTTTTTATTTATTTCAACAGTAAATTAAGATAAATAATATTACACAACTCGGGATCCATGTTTGACTGTCAGAATGATGATTTACGTCCCACACTAACGATTCCTGTTTATACCGCTGAAAAAGTTATTTTTTAAATTATATCTATGCAGTAGGAATAAGTACCTATCTAAAGACATTGAATCGCCTCAATCCATATACATTTTTAATAAACGATATTTACGATAAAATATTTCGATTTACCTATGAACCGGAATTCCGTTGAATTCCAACGACTGGTTCGAACCAGAACACGACCCAGTCACTTATCTAACTTTTTTATTAACACAGCAGCCAAGCTTTGGAACGATCTTTGGAATTCTCTGTTTCCACCTTACAATCCAGAGGTCTTCTTAAGATTGCAAGCTCTCCCCAACGCTACTTAGAGCGCTTCTTCGTAAGATTACAATGGACCTAAATCCTAATACTTTGTTTCCCATGTGTAACCATATTAAAATAAAACATAATTTTGGATTTAATTTATTTTCTCGGTGTGTTCCTATATTTTATCATTTTTCTTAGCAAATAGACTTTCTAACGTTCTTCTTCGTGCCATATCAGGTTCCTGTTAAGGTATCTCTATCCGCCGCCGCGTCCCTGATACCGGTCAACTCACGAATGTAGCGGAGCCATGACATCTGACGCCTTCCTATTCATCGACGTCCCTCTATTTTGCCCTTCATAGTCAGTTGAAGCAACCTGTACTTTTTGCCTCGCAGAACGTGTCTCAAATATGATATCTTCCGTCGCTTAATTTCATCAAAGTTTTTTAAGTAAATTGAGACTGAAATTAGTCAGATTGTTTGTATAGTCATCAAAAGCTCATCGAAATCCAGGTTAGGATTAATAAAGGTATGTAATAAGCAAATGTAAGCTTAAGACTAGAGTGGTCTCCGTTTATTTGATGGTCTTTTTGATGATCTACATTTGGGGATCATCCTCTTCACGTGTTCCCTACAGTAACGCTTTCTTTGTCTGCTCCACCTTACGATGCCCTCTAAATCGCAGGTTCTGTGGATCTCCTCATTGGAGATTCTGTCTCTGAAATTTGTTCTCATTATTAATATTGTCAATTTCGTAGTTGCCATCCCTTAAAAACAAAATAATTTTTGTTAATATGATGTGAAGTCAATCGGTAATTGAGTCAGTTGTTTCAAGTTCTTGATTTGTATTTAATGCGTATCACGAATAAGTAGTTTATTGCGCATAGAACTATTCTAAAAATATTGATATTTTAAGTATCATATTATAAACGTCGACAATTTTATTTTGTGTATATTTAAAGTGTTTATTTATAACTATAGACTTACCGAATACCGGTTTACCAATAGTATTGCAATATTGTTCAACAGAGGTCGGTAACCCTGGGTTCAGGTAAAATACTAAATAGGTATATTTCTTAAAATACAAAAATAACCTTCTTCGTATTGCTTGTATGCAATTAGTGAGTCACAAGCTACTTTGCATACATACCTTCTCGAGTGACACCCAAAATTAAAATCATGTAATAAAATCATTTTGGCCTTCGTGGTTCAGTTGGGTAGGTATCTGACTGCTAATCCAAGGGTCCCGGGTTCTCTTCCCGGTGGAGACACAGTGTTTTCAGTCTGGATCTGTGCGATGATTAAAATGGTAAGTCTCCAGAATGTAGCAACTTGTTATAGGGTGCGTGTTAAATAATTATTTGACATAGTACCTGTTAGTTGTCCGAGAAGCTTTATTAAAATATAAATAAATAAAAATTATGATGATCATTTGTTTTGAATATAACTTTAAAATATAAATATGTATTTTTAAGTAAATCATAGGTTTCTTTGAATTATTTGTTTATTCAACAATTTTAATAGCCATATTTTTTAATTTCAAAGAAGCCGACCGCGGCCGTGTCATAGTGGTCAGTCGATTTACTCCTATGCTGTCATCCATGGTTTCAAGCAGATGAAAATATTTTATACTTTTTAATAAAAATATTATTTTGCTCCTTTGTTGGAGTTTATTGTGTCAATATACCTACTCAATTTTTTAATGTCAATCAAAAATCTACTATCTGTATCAACTATTAATTAAATTTGTCGTATGAATTATTTAATTCCTGATGATCTCACAGTATTTTTTGCATTTCCAGTTTTTGGCTCGTTAAGCGCGTGGTGCTTGTAAAATTACTATTTAATATAATACATTTAAGTTTTAAATAATCATGTAAATTTCATTTAAATTCTCTTTTTTCTTTTTTTTTTCCTTTTAGTTGAATATTATGTTTGAATCATTGTAAACTTGAAATATTGCTCTTACCTACATACCAACCTATGATCATATTTTATGATTTTTTGTAAATTTATTGTATTATTTTATGTTAATCATAACGACAAAATGTAATAGGCCTTAATACTTGATGTTACTATTGTATTGTACTATGTCTTAACGCTGTTTTTCGTCTAAATTTAACCTAAATAAATAAAATACAAAAAGTGGCTCCGAAACAAATGGTTTCCGTTGAATGTTGTGCCGTATTTAATCGTCACGCGGAACCATGTTTTAGCATTTTTAATCTATCCGTGAAATCAAATCTAGATATACCTATCTATGTAGGTAGCAGAGGCGGCTCGTGATTGAAATTATAGGCGGTGCATATTTACATAAACATAATAATATGTACCTACATTCATCTTTATATTTCTTACGCAATTCTTGCTTCTGGGGGTTTTAAACACTGTTAAGTTGGAAGAATTGCCAAATGCCACTTAATTCGCCACTTATGCAGGATGCAAGGAAGTATTTATTATTTTTTGACAAATTTATTTGATTACTAGTAGGAAAAAAGTCCAATCTATGCGTATATAGTAAGTATATGTTATCATAAAATAGTCGATTGTATTTTTTTTCTCAAGCAATTTAAATGTACTTATTCAAATATTAATTTAACACGTACCCAATAACAAATTTACACTTTCTGGATAGATATTTATCGTCTCATAGAGCTAGACTGAAAACACAATTAAAACTATACCTCATCTGGAAATATAACCCGATCCTTTATATAACTCTATAAGTTGATTGGAATGAATTGCCTAATGGCAATAAGCCTACGAGTGTGTAATAAATTTGCATATATTATGTACAAAGGGATTAATAAAAATTAAATACACAAGCGAGAAATTCAAAATTTTTGTATTACAAATAAATTACTACAGTAAGATTTTATTAAGTTAATTTAATTAAGATTTTCATATCGTTTGGCCAAATACATCACAATAAAAAAAATATAAAAACATTTTTTATTTGTATAAAAAATGGATATTTCTTATAAATTAAAGTTTCATTATATGCTAGGTAGGTACTCACACTAGGTATATCTAGATGCAAATGAAAAAAAAACTTTCGACACTTTCATTTGTATAAACACTTCGATTACACGATTGTTTTAATGATATGGATTTGTTTTTGGACACCATTGATAAAGCAATGAGACAGTCTTCTGTTATAATAAGAATATAATAATGTATTATCCTCAAAAATATTAGAAAAAATGCGTAGAAAATCACCGATTGCACTCTTCAGTTGTCATTGAGATTGTACAAATAATTGTATGATAATTTACTATAAGACTGGATCGTAGGTATTTCAAATAGTTTTTAAATTGTTATCACTCCATCGACGTTGAAAAAATACCACGAGAATAAAGAACACGCAATTCAGTCGATATTATTTCATATCTTTATTCACTCTTGAAAGATGTTTTGTTTAAAAAACAGATAAATCGATGAATGACACTTTGTGTTCTGTGTGGACAACCGGTCAAACAGTCAAACTTGAATGTGTTGTATTTGTATAACATTATACGTTGTATAACATTATACGTCAGTAAATGTAAAATAATCTTTACTAATCAAATCTAAAAGGTCATTTTTACGCATGTTTTTGGTAACTCTTATTATGGACAGAATATGTCTTTAATGCGCATGTGCGGGGCAGATCGGGCAGTGCACGACAACTGAGTGATTACATCTCTTTCTAACGCATATGTAGACCAATGAGGCATTATAACACCGACGATTTTGAACAAAATATAGAATTTGTATGAGATCTCACATTTATTTACGGGCATTATTGAAAGTGCACATAATCCTTAATGCGCATGCGCGAAATATATTTCGTACTACAGTATACTCACGACTCACGACTACACCGCGCATTCACCATGTACCTACAGGAAATTTACTACATACATATTATTATTGAAATGTATGTTTACAAGTGTTTTGATAAATTTCTAGGGATATTTCTTTTTTATTTTAGTAAGCAGTGCAGTGCACTTATGCACACACTAAGAAACCGCCTGTGGTAGGTAGGTACCTAACTATCTACCAACATGACTCGTAGGTCTATACTTCGTGTTTACAAAAATGTGCAATTATTAATATTTATTTTTTATCTTCATTTTAACACTTGACAGTTCAAAACTATAATATAGTTAGATATACTGTCTTTCTGGGGAACACACCAAACCTCTATTCATATATAATTATTTCAACCTATCGAAGCAGGCGTTTCCAACTGGTATTACCAGTACAGAAATACATTTTATTTATTATAGCTTCTTGGGCACATAGGTAAGTACTATGTCAAGTTTGTATTAATTTGTCGCGCATCAAATAACAAGTTGCCACTTTGGGTATTGATCGTCTCACAAATCCAGACTGAAAACTTGTAGGTGATTGAACCCGGGACCTTTGGCTCAGGAGTCAGATATCTAACTAACTGAGCCACGAAATAATTATGGAATAAGTATTATTATTTTTGCATCCATTTCAGACATTACAGCAAGTTTCATTGTATAATATAAATATATCATTGCATGGATACATCAAGCGTTGATTGTTATACAACTTAAGTAATTCGGACATTACAGCAAGTTTCATTGTATGATATAAAGTTATCATTGCACGGATATATTCAAAGAAAATCAAGCGTTGATTGTTATTCAACTAAATTCGGACATTACAGCAAGTTTCATTGTATAATATAAAAATATCATTGCATGTATATATTCAAAGAAAACCAAGCGTTGATTGTTATTCAACTTAATTCGGACATTACAGCAAGTTTCATTGTATGATATAAAGTTATCATTGCACGGATATATTCAAAGAAAATCAAGCGTTGATTGTTATTCAACTAAATTCGGACATTACAGCAAGTTTCATTGTATAATATAAAAATATCATTGCATGTATATATTCAAAGAAAACCAAGCGTTGATTGTTATTCAACTAAATTCGGACATTACAGCAAGTTTCATTGTATAATATAAAGATATCATTGCATGGATATATTCAAAGAAAATCGAGTGTTTTAATATCGTTGATTGCTATACAGTTTAATTCGGACATTTCAGCATGTTTCATTGTATAATATGTACATATATTAACTATCATTGCTTGGAAATATTCAAAGAAAATCAAGCATTTAATATCGTTGATTGTTATACAGCTTAATTCGTACATTAAAGGAAGTTTCATTGTATAATATAATGATATGTATGTATGTATGAGATATGAGATGGTTTGTATTTATTTTATACCTTAAACTAATGATGTAATGTTTTATTTATTTTCAGAGCATCAATCGATTCGCATGTACACGTGAAGTATAGAATAATTCCAAAACGTGATTCGTTTAGTAATAAACATTAAAGACAGGTAAACTGATCATCTGTGATATTGTGCAAATGCATTGAACCATTAGCAAGGTAGCGAGCAATATTCGTAGTTGTTGACAGGTCTTGGAGTGTTAAGATCAAGAAGTGTTGTTAGTGCCAAAATAGTTAGTGTGATGCCAATCTTTGCGGCCAGTGTACCAGGTTGAGGATATTCAAGAAATCGGAAGCATACCAACTTTCCTACAACGCATATGGTAAGTCTTTTTTTTATTTTACTTAAAATTTGAATTGACTGAATTCTGTTTTTATAAATCAATATTTTTTGCTCAATGTATAAACCCACAACTATTTTGAGTTATAAATTTACGTACCTATTATGCATTCAACTAATTTATGTAGTTTTTTTTATATTATAAAATGGCAGATTCATTAGTAACTTTTCTGAGAGAGACATGGTCTAAGATATTTTTTGTGTCTCTTTGTTTCCCTGAATGTATTTTGTGTGTATAGATTTTTTTGGTTGGGCTTTCGATATTTTTATACACATACAAATATTAACCTACATATAATATTTGTTTGTGTAGGTATATATATATTTTTGTTTAAGATTGGTTTATATTTGTAGTCCTGGGGATTTAATTATGACAAATGACAACGCGATGTCAGTCGCTGCTTATTGGAGTGGTAGAGCTTAGCCAGACACGAAAAAGAATGAAAGATGACAAAATATCCCACAATGTGGGGTTTCAGCGACAGGAGTGCACTACATGATAAAAAGAAGCACGATTCACAAGCTAAACCTCAACGCTGAACTGTGAGATGTTATTTGCCTGTTGTTTTTTCGATTACGCGGCTCTTCACTCAAAAACGATGATTATAGGAAGGAGGGGAAACACATGAATAATTAACGTCCGTGTAATAAGAAGATACATAAATGCTTGAGCTATAGGTGAACAAAATCGATCTAAGCAGCTAAGGTGGGGTTCGAACTCTCCATCGCCGGATTGCTAAACCAGTGCGATGCCCGCTCTGCCACCGACACGCTTTACGAAATGTCATGTTTATGTAGGTATAACATCATTTTTTTTTCTAATATAGCATTTTGCCAGCATGGCATTAGACGAATTAAAGGATTTCACGAAATAATCTTGTTAACTTACGTACTCAAATCAGATTAGCGGCTTACGTTTATCTTGTATATGACACATCACAAATGTTCGCATATTCATACCTACCGTAAACCCTTCTTATTCCATTATGTTCCTACACACAGTAGCAAGCTATCTAAATCTGAAGTAACATATGTTTCACAAAATTGTTTAATGTGCCAAATTATCACACAATACCTACAGACGAAATTCTTAATATGAACAATATACCTTTGCCGGTTTCCTCACATTTTAGGATATGCCGTATTGACCTTTAAAATTTAATGAACCTTTTCCTTAATTTTAATGTATCCTCACATTTTGGGATATGCCGTATTGACCTATGAATGAACCTTTTCCTTAATTTTAATGTATCCTCACATTTTGGGATATGCCGTAATTGACCTATGAATGAACCTTTTCCTTAATTTTAATGTATCCTCACATTTTGGGATATGCCGTATTGACCTATGAATGAACATTTTCCTTAATTTTAATGTATCCTCACATTTGGGATATGCCGTATTGACCTATGAATGAACTTTTTCCTTAATTTTAATGTATTTTCGTGAAAATGATGGATGTTCATGATCATTATTCAGGAGTTTTCACTGGTCCACTAATAAATCAATGCAACATTGTTTGTTTTATAAATAGTGTAGACTGTATAACTCTCTATTAACCAATAATAAAATACTCATGAGACATATCCTGATTTTTTAATTTATATCTTTTTCATATTGTCGTGATAAATTAATATCATTTAGTACCTACTTATTACTCTAAATACAAAAAAGAGACATATTAAAGATATATCTGATGAAGAAGACAAATAAATATTATCATGCAGGTACATAGTGTCATCGTAAAAATATTATAAACAAAAATTATATTTTACATCACAAAGTATATGGAATATTAAGCACTGTTATATTGGGGCACAATCTACACATCACAGCACGATACTACATCACAGCAAGATCCATCATTTAACCTCTTTTCTACTGAAGCCCTGACTGCCTTTGCCGAAACTACAAACGAAGAAATCTGCAAATACATAAACAGTTCACCCAACAAACATTGCTCACTTGACCCCATCCCGACATGGCTTCTGAAGTCATGCTCCAGTGAGCTAGTTCCATTTTTCAAATATATTATAAACATTTCAATAAAATCTGGATATGTACCTAATGCCATGAAGCGGGCTGTTATTACTCCAGTATTGAAAAAACCTACACTAGATCCGGATGACCTTAACAATTACAGACCAATATCAAACTTACCATTCATAGCAAAACTACTCGAAAAAATTATATCAAAACGTATAAATGACCACATTGAAACGAATTCGCTATTTAACAAAAATCAATCAGCATATAGAAAATATCACTCGACAGAAACGGGACTTCTAAAAATACTTTCAGACATAATACTGGCTACTGAAACAGGAAATGTGGCACTAGTGTCTTTTTTAGATATGAGTGCTGCATTCGACACAATTGACCATGAAATTTTACTAAACAGAATGGAAATAACATATGGTTTTCATGGCACTGCCATTAATTGGCTTAAGTCATATCTAACGGACAGATTTCAGACTTTTCAAATCAACGAATCTACCTCAAAACCTTCACCAATGAAGACGGGAGTACCACAAGGCTCCGTACTGGGTCCACTGTTATTCATCATTTACACAAAATAAATATTTGATATTATAAAAGGACATGACCTAAATGCCCACTGTTACGCAGACGACTGGCAGCTATACTCACAGTGCTCTTCAGAAAACACAGCTACTTTAAAAGACAAAACAATCAAATGCATACAAGACATATATGACTAGATGTCATCAAACAAACTCAAGTTGAACCCGACTAAAACTGAATTTCTTTGGACTGCCACACAAAGGCGTGAACACCTTCTGGATAAATCAGAATTTAAAGTAGATCAATCAAACATTCTCCCTAATTCCAGTGTAAAACTCCTTGGAGTACACCTAGACTCTAGCCTGTCTCTCAAAAAACAAATAAATTGCACAACTAGAGCAGCATTTTATCATCTTCGTAGAATCAAGTCAATTCGCAGAAATCTTCCAATAGACGCTACTAAATCTCTCATCAACGCTTATGTTATTTCAAGACTTGATTACTGCAATAGCATATATGCTCATCTCCCAAAACAAGAAATAAAAAAACTCCAATCTGTATTTAATACCGCTGCTAGAGTTATCACGGGTGCTTCTAAATACTCTCGCATCTCTCACCACTTAAAAAATCTTCACTGGCTCAAGTGCCCTGAAAGGATAGAGTACATGATATGCCTAACAACATTCATTTTATATATAATCCGTTGTCTGTATCAACAATAACATCATCGACAGTGAAACTTTCAATATTTTGTTAAGTTATCAACAATTTAGCTAAATGTTTATCAACTCTTATTTATTCATTATTCATATTATTTATTAATTAACCTTTTTGAACTATTCTTAATTGATTAATTAAGTAACATACACATATATACATTCATATATACCGTATGTGTGTGTGTTTATATGTAAACCACATTCGTTATCAATTTCGCACATTTCATTTTCGTCGGCGATTTTAAATAACTTAAATACCAAAACATACAGTAAAAACAAAAATACTCGTAATAATAATATTTTTTACTGTGCCGTTTAATGATTCTCGATCATTCCAAGGGCGCTAATGTTTCGGTCTATATTGCTCTATGAAACAAAGCTGTTTTCGGTCCAGCAGGGCTGCTCGTGAAGTTGATTACAGTAAAATTAGCTTCAGACTTTAGCAATCTTTGAGGTTAAATTAATTAAATAGTACTATAAATTTACGCAACAATTCATGACAATTTCATACGAAACGATTTTCAAATTTATCAACAAATTTTCACGATTAAATGTAGAGAAAGATTAATATTGGATTATGATCGAGTACTGATTTATACATTTTTAAGATAAAGGCAAGCTAAGATCGTATTAAGAATATGTCATGAGTACTTAGCCCCCCTGTTTTCAGAATAAAATGCTGTTACTTTAAACACATCTAAAGTACTATTATTAATTTCATAATGAATACAAAAATTTCAAAAGAAAATAAATAAAAACATTTTTTTTACATAAAAACAGCAATTTAAGAAGAAAAAAATATCAATAATATTACCTACAGTAAAATGGTAGGTATACATTCATTTGAAAACCCAATAAAAATAAACAAATGAATGCATGCTAGAGTAGAGAAGAGTGTACAAATATTAATTATTAAATATGAGTGACTAGAAGGAAAATCATATTATGTGACAATTTAGAAGCCACGAAAGTTCGTAATTCGTATCGATTCAAACGTCCACCTAAAAGTAGATTTGATTATACTACCTATATTTACCTACATACATGTAGAATGATGTCTATCGGTACCTGTAAGTACTTACATATTTGTGTCTATACACAATTTAAGACAAAGATTATTTCTATGACACGATGACTTTGACAATTTTTCAGTATTAGGTAGGTACTAGATAGGTGTTGGCATAGCGGTTATTAGTAATTAGTGGTCGCGAGTTCGAACCAGTGAAAGAATTTATGCTTTGTTTAGGAAATGTATAAGGATATATAATATATATATATATATATATATATATATATGTACTTGCTACAATGACATACTTATTCATCATTTAAAAAAAATGGTTTTGTATTATATTTCACATTTTTTTTATAGTTTGAAAATAATTGTTTTTTCTATATTATATTTTTATATTTCAAAAAATCAAACCCTCAAAACACCAAACAACAATCAGCAACTCACACAATACTAGACAAGCATTACTATACACGACGAAATACCAAAAACTAAGACAACACTTGGTCAGAAAAATTACGCGTACATAGGGCCTAAAATATTTAACATCTTTAAAACTGACTTTCCATTCCTAGGAACCTACTCACATATCAAATTGAATGCTATAGCATACAACTGGTAAACTTATTACTAAAGGAAGAAAAGGAACCGAAAATGTATTTTATAATACTACATAATTGAATACAAAAGAAACAAAATTATATTAGCATTTACCCTTTTTACATCAAGCAATGTTCTCCACTACACTAATACGTACACTTGCTCTTCAACCGTACACTCACTTCATACGTAGGTACCACTTCAAACTACCACTAAACCTAATAAAAATTAACTTACACTAGGGCGAATAAAAAATAATAGAACTGGGGGGCAAGTGTGGTTCAATCGGCGAAATCAAAATCCTCGTGATTACCCATATCATGGATATAATTATTATATGGAGTTCTACAATATCTTTAGATGTCATAGAACTCCATACGATAATAATTATATCCATGATATGGGTAATCACTAAGGTTTTGATTTCGCCAGTCGAACCAGACTTGCCCCCCTGATTTACATAACGCTACTCTGGAACAGGCATAGCCTAGTATAGTAGCCTAATCCACAAATTAAAATAAATATATATAGGTATATACACTATGTCCGATTCTGATTCGTTTCAGAGTACGAAAACGTCTATTACCAACAGGCGACCGTGGATAAAAGGATTTTATACGCGCTCTGTGACGTAATGAGTCCCGTATAAATGAAAGCACTTTTTTACATTTCTCATGTACGGATAAATTTAGACGAATCAGAATTGGACATACGATTTAAACTTTTAACTTAATTATAGTGTTATAAATTTTATTTACTACTTTGTCAATTTATATTGTATCTACATCAGATATTATTATACTTGTAAAAAAGGATTTTTCATAAATAAATAAATGTATATTTCTATATGTATTTCGAGGAGTCGGTGGCAAAGGCGAGTGCCCTTGTGTCCTAAGTGCCCTAATAGTGCCCTTGTGCCCTAAGCTAATCTTGTCTCGATCGATTACGTACATTATATTTTACATTGTGTTATTTATATATTTTCACAATCAACTTGGTGGCATATTTTAATTATTTATTACTATTCACTTTGTTCATTTACACAAGTGAATTATTAAGTGATGAGACCTCTTCTTCCTCAAGACGGACAGCACATTTTAAAGCTGTCATCTATTCTGAGAAAGAAGCGATCGCTTCAAAATCGATCGTATCGAATAACTCAATCGTGGTAAATCCGATCGTATCGAATAACTCAATCGTGGTAAATCCGATCGTATCGAATAACTCATTCGTGATATAAATCGATCGTATCGAATACATTATTCGCGGTTTAAACCGATCGTATCGAATAACTCATTCGTGTTTTAAACGATCGTATCGAATACATTATTCGCTATTTAAACCGAACGTATCGAATAACTCATTCGTGGTAAATCCGATCGTATCGAATAACTCATTCGTGGTAAATCCGATCGTATCGAATACCTCTTTCGTGATATAAAACGATCGTATCGAATACATTATTCGCGGTTTAAACCGATCGTATCGAATAACTCATTCATGGTTTAAACGATCGTATCGAATAACTCATTCGTGGTTCAAACCGATCGTATCGAATAAATCATTCGTGGTTTAAGCCGATCATGTCCAATAACTCATTCGTGGTTTTACACAGTGAATTGTAATAAATAAATAAAAGATGTGAGGTATTTTTTGTAGAATTTAGAGTAAAATGTGACGTGAATTTATTGTCCTATATTGGATATTGTTATAACACCGTCCCATGAATTATTCCATCCGTCAATTCACTGAGTCATATGTAATTAATAATTTAAAAACACGAATAGGTTCTTTGCTGTCGTCGTCCATGTGTTATGTTACTTTTGTTGTCTATAAATAGCACAATAAATAAACTGGTATTATTCTTTCAAAGTTTCTGCTAATTTGCATTTGAATAATATAACAAAAATGTTACTGCAAAGTCCTTGAAATGGACCAGCCTTTATTTTGATATGTAAATATTAGCAATTTAGATTCTTCCTGAACATTTTTCAACGTGGCCTATGTTGTGTGTGAGTACATATATTATGCGAGAAATAAAAAATAACTGTCTGTATTGAACCTCGGCCAAAAACAAAACTTCTCTACTACACACGGCTGCGTGGGCAGTCGGTGTATTTTCACACTAAATATAAATTATATTTGTTTGTTCAAACTTTATATTATATATTGGACTAATGTTATTCTTGATCGGATTAACAGAGTTATTAGCGAGGTATAACAGACTTAGTATTGTAGGTACGTCAAATTATTTGCGGTAGCCGCAATTATGTTTATTTACAAGGCAATTAAATGTTTGGATTGTTTTCTCATGGATGAAATATAATCATAATATTGCATATCTCATCTATAACCATGACAAGTTGATAAAAATAATATCAACTTGTTATTGGGTGCGTGTTAAATTAATATTTGACATAGTACCTGTGTTAGTTGCCCGAGAAGTAATGTAAAATAAAATTAATTGATATGATAATGTGTGCAAGCAGATACACATCGCTTTAGCAAAAAATATAATTCAATAGATTTTCCATCACCATGGTTCCAATACTCCCCATTAGCAGTTGTTGGAAACAACACACATAAACTTTATTGGAATAGAGATATAATTACAGATAGAACCATCCTGCATAATAGACCCGATATAACCCTGATTGAGAAAGATACAAATCAAACCCATTTAATTGAAACATCTATGTATTCCAAATACAACAAATTTTGAAAAAAAAAAACATGCTGAAAAAATTCAAAAATACCTCCATCTAGCAGAACAGTTTTAAACCCAATGAGGGAAAAATAAAGTTAACAATAATACCGTTATATCATACAAAAAATATAAATGGTAGCATAAAAAAACTCGATCGGCCCAATTTTATAGTCACACATATTCAAAAGAGTGTGATTATAAATGCATGTTCAGTAGTTCGTAAATTTTTATTATCACCACCATAAATTAACTACAAAATAACAGTATCAGTATAATAAAATGATTTTTAATTTTAAACTCCTGTTCCCTATGCTCATTCGTTCATACCATCACGCCATATAACATGATATGGGGTGACCAGCGAGAGAGGTGCGGGTGTGCATTAAATGAAAAAGGAAGCACGACACAGGCGTGTATCCTTACAAACCAGTCTCGTCTCACCTAAAAAGTCACTATCTTCAGAATGGGTGGTGAACCTTATTGCTGAACTTTGTGAGATGATATAAGAAAAGACTGGAAGCGTTATTATAAGCCGGTGTCTCCAAACTTCTAATGCTGAGGCTGACATTCTAAATATAGAGGAATCGTAGGCTAGATTGTGTGTTTTATGCATAGCGATGGAAGGAAATGACAGTGCCCATACGCAGAGCTATAAGGAGATGGAAGTATTTAAATTGAAGAAAGGAACCTTGATATGTTACGTTATCACGTTCCTTTCTTATAAACATTCCCTAAGAAATATTTTGTAATTTCAGCCATATTTTAAAGACAGATTGAATATAAACATCTCAATAGAGACGAAGTAGGGATATTGTAGAAGAACCAGGAACTCGAGGCACCTACAGGGCTTACGACCTGTCATCGGCTGGTTTACGTGATCACTTTATGCGCTTGCGCAACGTTCACCAATTATGCCTGCTTATTGAGTTCCCTTATCGATGTAATTTTGAAAGTTCTATATATTTGAATAGTGTGTAACATTTTACATGACAATAATGCATTATTACTATAGCCATCTATGGAGAAACGGAGAAACCTTTTTGTAACGCCATCTATTGAGACATTGAGGTGCCTCGAGTTCCTGGTTCTTCTACAATATCCCTACTTCGTCTCTATTGAGATGTTGAAAAAATATTTGTCAATAAAAATATCATTTGACTCCCGAAAGGGAAAAAAATCCAACGTTTGCATATATGCAATTAAAAAAGAATATTCGAATATAATATATGTATATACAGAAGGTAAAAACAAGGATATTGTGTAAATATCCGTTGAAAAACCGCATGAGTCAAGAATAATGGATATATAGGTATATGTTTATCGTTTCTATCTTTGTGTTTCACGCGAAAAATTGTCATTCTATTTAATGTTTTTGTGGTATTTTCGTAAGCTCACTGAAAATTTATTTTATTTTATATTACTTCTCGGGCAACTAACAGGTACTATGTCAAATATTAATTTAGCACGCACCCAATAACAAGTTACCACATTCTGGAGACTTGCTATATTAATCGTCTCACAGATCCAGACTGAAAACACAATTAAAAATTGTGTATCCGCCGGGAATCAAACCCGGGTCCTTTGGATCAGCAGTCAGATAACTAACCAACTGAACATAAGGTAACTCTTTAAACCAACCCGAGAAACGCGAAGCATTGAATAAATTCAATACAGAAAAATGCGTTCATTTCCAAAACGACAACGAAACAAATTAAACAAATGAAATAAAAAATTGAGGTCATATTTTTCAAAGTTTCAAAATCGGTCTAAAAACGATATAAATAACGCCTGAATATTATGCAACATTTATAGCAGTCAAAATCCAAGTTCGTAAATATAAAACAGTTTAATTTTATCAAAATATCAAATGAATCAAGCTGGAAACAATTTGAACGTGCATTGTCATCGGAAATATACAAATTATGGCTGTTTCAGAGCTCAACTGGTCAGGAAGTTAGTTGAAAATCGATAGCGAAATTCCAGTAGGTACAGAAAGTGAAGTTAAAGGAAAGAGTGTAAAAATTAACAATTTCAATATGCAGACTAATCTCAGCAATGAGGAACCAAGGGATGTCGTAGAGCTCACCAATTGAAAGAATACAGGTGAAGTCACCTGAGCACAAATCAATTTTGATTCGTCAATGTACTCATATTTTAACTAACCAATAAACTGTTGTCTAGCGTATTGCGTGTCACCTTTGTCCCGACATGTGCAACCATACATATGCAACCATGTATATATGAAACGGTCACCCACACTCTGTCACTTAGCGAGGTTTACAGTAAAATGTGTTAATTTTTAAATCAACAGATGTTAAGAAATAATAATATGCAGACTGATGACAAAAATAAGCAAAAAAATATTGTTGGTTATTAATAGTAGGTATGTATGTTTTTATTTAGATCTAAAAAAAATACAAATCCTTAGATACATATAATAAAAAAAACATCAAATTGAATAGACAAATTAACATCATATTACGTATATAAAAACAAAAAACAAAATCCTACTTTAAAAAAAGCTATGAAAGAAGCATCCAGAAAAAAAACAAGGAAAACACAATATTATATTAGAAGAGCTTTTCTTATATATATATATATTTTTTTTTTTTTAACATGTCTACGTAGGGGACGCCAGCAATTAGGATTTGGGTCCATTTTACTCTTCCGAAGAAGCGCACTACGTAGCGTTGGGAGGGGTTTGCAATCTAGAAAAGAGTTTATTAATTCGGATTTTAAAAAGACCCGGGTTGTACGAAGATGGAAACACAGAATTCGGAAGATCGTTCCACAGTCGGGCTGCTGTGTTAATAAAGGAGTTCGAGAAGCGACTTGTTCGTATATGTTGAAGGTCCACTGTGAATGGATGCTGCGATTGAGTGAAGCGAGTGACTCTGTTGCGAGTGGGTGGAGGAGGGACCAAAGATGCAAGTTCTTCTGAGCAATTCCCGTGGTAGTATCTATAGAATAAACTTAAAATACCGACTCTGCGTCTGTGTTCTAGTGATTGCAATCCATCAGTCAGTGATGGATCATCAATCAGACGTATAGCACGCCTTTGGACAGCGTTGAGGGTATTCAGTAGGTATTGGGGGGCGCCACTCCAGAGGTGACTGCCATATTCAATAATTGGGCGTATTTGCGCTTTGTAGAGTATACAGATCTGGATCTTAGTAAAATATCTGCGCGCTCTATATAGTACCCTCAATTTTTTGGAGGCGAGTTTCACCTTAGCTTCGATGGAGCCCTTGTAGTGTAATTGTTTATATACTGTATATTCAACATATAGGCGACGAAAAGCGGCATTACTAGACACTTCCTTCGCATATTTTCTAACAAGAAAACTCTACCACCCCAAAACACATCAAGTACACACTAGCTCTATAAAAAATGCAGGCCTGCCGTGTAACTGCGAGACTATTGAGAGAGCATTTGAAATTAAGTATCTCGGTATGAACATTTCACTATTAAAAATGGTGTACTACACACTTTGCCAAAGCATTAACACCTTTACAATTAGAGTCGTATTACGGTAGTTATTTAAGAATAATGTAAGAAAAAGTTGAGGTCCCGTAAGCAGTATTCTCGCAGTACGGGACCTTACCTTTTTCTTACATTTTTCTCAAATAACTCTTGTAATACGACCCTTAGTGTCTGGGGTGGTGCTTCTCGTTCATTATTGGATCAACTTATCAAATCTCAAAAATGAGTCACTTACAACAAGCCATTTAGATATTGTTCTGAAGAGATTTTTAAGCAATTTAAAGTACTTGGTGTAACGCAACTTTCTACTAGATATACCTATTCTTAATTTATTTTTTAAAAAACAAACCTAAATATTACTCTACCTCAAAGGACACAAGAAGCAAAACGTTTTTTTTTTATATATACTGTTGCACCTCGAATTTCTCAACTCATAGGCCTTGGTAACAAGTGTTTAATCACAAGATGAAATCAATACCACAACAATAATTTCTTCATTAATATTAGGTATTTAAGTTTCTGTTCCGAACATGTGTTATTATCTATAAAATTGGTATTTATTTGTTGTATTATTTGTTGATAGAAAAGTAATAAATTCACAAATGTACAGGTAGCTGCTTCAGAAAAAATTAATCCTAGTAAAGGAGCTATCTTATACTTATAAATTGTATATTTTTATGATTCAATAAATAAAATAATTATAAAATAAATATTAAATTTACTTATAAAAATAAAACGCCGTTTTAATTCACAAATGAGTACAATTTAATATGCCTAAGTACTTTCGCTAGGTACAACTAGCATCTTCAGAGATGTGCCTATGTAGATGCTAGTTGTAGGTACCAAGCGAAAGCGTATTATTAAATTGTATTATTAAAGCTTATTAAATTAGCGTATTATTAAAGCTTATTAAATTGTAGGTACTCATTATGTCCAATTCTTATTCGTCTAAATTTATCCGTCTGAATTTTAGTATATGAGAAATGTCAAAAAGTTGACTACATTTATACGGGACTCATTACGTCACACCGCGCGGATAAAATCATTTTATCCACGGTCGCCCAATGGTCATAGATGTGGTCATAGACGTTTTCGTACTCTGAAACGAATCAGAATAGGACATATTATGTCCAATTCTGATTCGTTTCAGAGTACGAAAACGTCTATAACCAACGGGCGACTTGTGTAAAAGGATTTCATCCGCGCGGTGTGACGTAATAATTCCCGTATAAATGCAGTCAACTTTTTGACATTTCTCATATACTAAAATTCCGTATAAAATTTTTAGTCGAATCTGAATATGGCCTATTGTGGATTAAAACGGTGTTTTATTTTTATAAATATATGTAATATTTACTTCATAATTATGAACTTCCACTGTGTTAACGAAAAAACATTGAAATTATTAAATATTATTATTAAAGTAATAATAACCCTGGCACACCATTATACTAATTAAAACCTTTGTTGTATTATGTTAGTTCATAAAAAACGGGAATCTATGGCGTTTTCAGCTGGATATAACAACTTAGCAACTATTTTATTTGACGAAACTAGTTATTTCGTCAAATGAATGACTGCCCGATCTGGCCTGGCGGTAGACAAACAGTTAGAATTTGCATTCCAATTCGAAGGTCGTTGGATTTTATCTAGTTTTCACTCTGTCAGTTATTTACATATTTCAATATCACCTCGACATTATCAATAACGTTTCATTAATATTTGCAAATATTATAATCGTTTGTGTTTTCTTTTACTGTCCATTACTATAGAATAATGTAGAGTTATGTTTTATCAATTTTCAAGCATATTTTTAAATCAATTTATCGACAAAGTATTCTAGAGCACACGTGGGCAAACCGCAGCCGCGGCCCAAATGTAAATTAAAAATCAAACCAAAAGTCGAAGGAAGGATTTTAGAAGATTTGTCCATCCCTGACCTAGAGAGTGTATACCTTAAGTTTCTTCGTGATGTTTTTGTGTGTAACCTACTTTGAAATATTGTGTCCCTTTAGCAGTCCAAACTTTTATCTCAATCAACCTCATATTGATAACATACGCATAAAGTATGTACATTAACTTGTTTTTTTTGTGAGTTCGTATCAATGCTCTGAGCTCCACGTATGTCAAAGGGCAATTTATTCCACTTTGAAGGCCCGTTCACACTGAAACCACGATCATTGTAAGCTGCCTTTTTGACTATCCAATTGTTTTAAAGATTTGGTGCTCTGTGATCCAGATGTTGGGTATAACCTTGAGAGATAGAGTGCGGAATGAAATAATTAGGCAACAAACAAGAATTATAGATGTCGCCAAACGTATAGCAACTCTAAAATGGCGGTGGGCAGGTCACGTGGCCAGAAGCTCAGATGACAGATGGCCAAAAAGAGTCATAATATGGAGACCAAGAGCAGCAACCAGGAACGTGGGGAGGCCACCATTGCAATGGAGAGACGACATTGTAAGATATGCTGGTATAAACTGGATGCAGGCAGCTCAAGACAGAGCAAAGTGGAGAGAAATGGAGGAGGCCTTCGTCCAGGAGTGGACGGGAGTAGGCTAACAAGAAGAAGATCGCGATGATCTCATTGAAAGCTGTTTCCACGATGGAATTCTTTTGGCACAGTTCTTGAATGTAGTGTGGAGCCAAGTCATTCAGAGCCTTAAACTCCATCAGGCATATCTTATAGTCTACTCGTTCTGTACATTTCAACCAGTGTAGTTCGTTAAGAAGATGTGTTATGTGACATCTGTTGTCAGCTCTTATCAACCTCGCATTTGCGTTTAATACCATTTTGTACTATTTGTATTTGTAGAAAGGAATAGAGAACGTGCAAGAATGGACGGAAACAAGATGAGAAGAAGACAAATGATCCAGGGGTTGTCGTCAACCTTCGAACACGAAAAAAGTTTACTCTAAACGTTATGATGGAGAGTTTAGTTTTGGCCACAACCCACTCTTTTATTGTTCATTTATGATTTTATATCCGGAACTGGTTAAAGTGTGTTTTCTCCGCGCATTCTTCGCTGACGTTGTTTGCGGAAATAATTTCTTTCCAGCGACGACGCAATGTGACGTGATTGAGAAGACATAACAGCCCGCAGTCCTAACTAATGTCCATCTTGTGCCTTCTTCCATCCATCGTACCTCTGTACCTATTGTCCGGTCGGTGAGTTAAATTTAAATTCATAAATAATAGAGTCGTGCTTGCTAATACCTAATATCCTTTGATTCATCCCATTTCCGTTCTTTCCGTCTCGCTTCTCCGTATGCCATTGCCGGTGACCAGAGAAGGGAGACGACACGAGATGGACACAACCAATACCCACACCACACACAGCACACGTATCAAATGGTATTTAGTGCTATCGTTCGCCAACTGAGGGTATCAATTTATACGCGCTGGGGTCAAGCCAGTACAATGGCAGTCTTTACAAAATGCGTCAAGCGATGGGTCTGTGTCTCTCCGAAACAGCGGCTCTCAACCTAAAATATTATAACAGACGATCTGCAAAAATTTGTTCTTCTTTTCCTTGGCATAAATATTTCGCGACCAGATAAATAAAAAATAATATCCATAAAACGGAGACCACCAGCCCACTTGGTAAACCAGACGATATAGTGAATCTTCCTCGAAAGTCGTCTATGCGAAAACCCAAGAACTCATGGACAATGCAATGGCATTCGTGGCTCATTGGATTCGATATCTGACTGCTGATCGATAGGTCCCGGTTTCATATCCCTGTGGAAACACAGTTTTTTAAATTGCGTTTTCAGTCAGAATCTGTGAGGCGATGAATACCCATCGTTAGTCTCCACAATGTGACAACTTATTATTGGATGCGTGTTTATTAATATTTAACATAGTACCTTTAGTACATAGTACATAGAAGACGATAAAAGCCGACCTTAACAGCCAACATGAACGATTAGTTGGGACAGTGCCGGGAAGAATAAAAAGCCGACACTCTTAGTCTGTTCTGTGTGTATCTAGAGAGACTTTTCGGTATTCCAAATTCAAATTGATCACTTCATTACACATGCGCTTGTATCTGTCTCTGAACTTCCTACCAGGGTCATTAATGTTGTTTTTTGTTTATTCCCAAACCGCCGTAGCCTGTTTTACTGTATTTATTGTATATCAGGGAAAATTTTGTATATATTTTAGAAATCCTTTATATTATTGTTATTGGAGCATTAGAACAACTATGCTAATTTTGCCTTTTTTGTATGTTTAATTCAAAATATGACTGTCCAGATTTATGAAATAAAATTAATTTCCATGCGAAATGGCAGATCGACCAACTTGTTATACGAAGCAACACCAATTCAAATCAAAACGAATCAGAAAGGCATGTCATTTTTATAATATCAATCCCTCGGGTAGTATCCCACATTCTGATGTATTCACTGCTAGCAACTAGTTGCATGTAACACATGAAACCCAACTGTCGGAGACTATAGTATGTATAGTGATATTTATTTATTTAAAAATTCAACACAGACAGCGTTTGCTGGTATGAGTGTTGACATACATTTTGGTTTATATTGACATTTTGTTA
Organism: Molanna angustata; assembly: GCA_963576475.1. Lineage (NCBI taxonomy): Eukaryota > Metazoa > Arthropoda > Insecta > Trichoptera > Molannidae > Molanna > Molanna angustata. The sequence continues at coordinate 35,955,601 of OY754970.1, read as the reverse complement.
GATTAATACATGTTATACAATGTGGTGAACAATAACATTACAATGAAGTTTACAAAAAAAATTGAAAATTCAACCATAGTGGAGCCCAAAACAGTTAGCCGGGAGTACAGGAAAGCTATTTGAAAGCACTATCAAGCAGTATGTGTTGTTTTAACTTTTTTTTTTAATGGAGTTTTTGGCAGTGCTTAATGTCATCTGGTAGTTCATTATACAAATTAATGCTGGTGGATAATAGTCCTTTGTTTATAAAACTTTAAATCCAAATTATTGAATATTTTAAGATATTTTGTTTTTTGTAATGTGATAGTTTAATGAACATCGTCTGTGGACAAACGTTATTAGTTTGTTTTTCTTTTTATTTCATAATGTATGTTTTTTTTTTATACTTTATAAGACGGTGACTTTCCCTTAAATAAATTAATGTTGTGTAAATAAAAATCCAAGATGACGCGGTTAGAATCTTCTTTTATTTTTCATTATTTACAAAAAATACGTGATATTGCGAAATTCAAATTAAATTGATTCTATTTTGTAATCTTAATAACAATATTTCCTCTAGACATTTTATTTCTTTATTATTTTTTTTTGACTGTTGCGTAATCCGTTTCATGCGCAATAAACATTACATCTGTATATTTTTCTGTGTTTTCTGACTGTTTGATTTTGGTGCTCCGTATTTTTTCTTACAAGTGTACCGTGACCTCGAAAAGGTTAAGAGCCACTGCTCCAAAGCTTGGGAAGCGAATGTTCCAGTACTACACAACTAGGGTTGCCAGATGGTATCCTAAAGGAGGACATGTCCTCCTTTTCGATAAATTGTCCTCCCTTACCTACCGTATGTCCTCCTTTTGCGTTGATTATTATCCAATATAATTTAAAAAAACATGTCTACTAAATTATATTAAAAAATAAAACAGTTTGTTTTAGATTCTACGTATATTTTTTAATTCATCGATAACTATTTGGCCTTGTTAATTCATCTTCTACTAAAGATTTTTATACATATTTCATAAAAGAGCACCAAGAACTTATTACAAAAAAATGTGTTTTGGTGTGAAACATGATGATTAAAATGAAGTGAATTCATTAAAAAAATCTCGTTTCATTGTTAATAGTTTAAGCAGTGACTAAACTATATTATGTAAGTTTTATAGCGACTGCATTGAAGATTTAAAAAAATGACGAAATGAAGTAATTATCAGACGACGAAAATTCTTCGATATGCGTCTGTATGTATGGCCGTTTTTTTTGTCATTGTCCTCCTTTTTAAGGAAAATCCTCCTTTTTTGTGCTATTTGTCCTCCTTTTTCAAATTTCCATCTGGCAACCCTATACACAACACGCTACTCGATAATCGTGTATCGAGATCGGTTTACAACTACCACTGCGTAGAAAGGGTCATGTATCAATCAGCGATTCTTTTTTATATCACCTTACATACCCCGCCTCTCCTACCCGGGTTGCGGATCTTATACGCACTATAGACGCCGATGTAATTAACAAGATCTAAAAATACATCCAAATGCAACGGATGATTATAATAATAATATCTGCGAATGTTTTGGATTTAGTCCACTCATTTTATAGATTCAGTTAATTATTGAATCAATTAAGAAATTTCTTTGTGAACGAGGTCATATTAACTATATAGCACATTTCTGTTCAGACCAATTGACAAATGGTTTTCCTTCATGAAGAACGATCTTGGACAGATCCAAGGGCTTCAGAAATTGAAGATTCTGAAATGAACGTGACCTCTTCCACCCTGCACGCTTCCCATTACGACGAACTTCTCGAAGTTGTCCATTTTGTATCATATCCTTATTTTCCGAATTGGACTATTCTGTCGATTCTTCGTCCTTTTTCCTTGTCCAGCGATCTACCTCTTAGTCACAAGTCTCGTTCAGGGGGGGCAAGTCCTGTCAATCGGTGAAATCAAAACCCTCATGATTACCCATGTCATAGATATAATAATCATATGAAGTTCTATAATATGTTAGGACATTATAGAACTCTATATGACAATTATATCCATGATCATGAGGGTTTTGATTTAACCGTTTGACCAAAATTGCCCCCCAAAACTCATATTTAGTGATTTTTGTGTTATTTACTGAATCATTGATTTTTTAGAATGAATATGTCCTTGTAACAAGTACATATACATCCTCATACAGGGCCAGATCCACCATAGGTCTAAATGGTTGAGCCAGGCGCAAAAAAATCTAGGGCGCCAAATGTAAAAAAATATATAAAAAAGGAGAAAAATATATAAACATCACGAAATTGAAATAGAATATAAAGGATAAATTTGAATTCAATTAATGCTATTAATTATTAAAATTATCTAACAATTCAAAGATGTCGATGATGATATTTTTAATAAAAAATTAAATACGAACGGTTAAATAATTTTTTTCTTAATATTCTTATGGAAGTGGGTTCCCAATTAAAACTGTATATAATAATAATAATAATTGTTTAAAAATAATAATTTTTTTTTCTACGAATATCGATAACATTAATCATTTGAATTTCTCTCCATACAAGTAACTTACAATAATATGTATGTACATACTCTAAAACTGCCAAATTTTAAAATAATTAGTATGTAAGTACTTCATAATCTTTTTGGAGATACACAAAGATAATTTTAATTCACACCATTTATTAATCTACGTTTACCTAATATAAATATTGTTACCTAGAGATAAAAATAAGTACTTGAGATTTAATCAAATGTTTATTAATAAACATATCTTTCTTAAAATAGAATGTAGTAGGTACCTATATATACTTATTATTTTTTTTTATTCAATATTTTATATGAATATGTGTCAAGATAGAAAAATGTGGCTTTCGGTTCTCTCTGCCTACCCCGTGAGGGACATGGCTTAATGGTATGAATGTATGTATATTTTATATAGTTTCAATTTCAATTCAAAATTTTCTGAGCTTGGAGTCACTTTGAAATATAAGACAGTCAAAAAAAAACTTCAATGCCATTTCATGAAAGTGATGCCTTTTTAGTAGTTTGAAAATAAAAATATCTAATTTTGACGTTTCCTCATCTTGGGGTCACTTTGAAATATTTGACAGTTATTAAAATTGAGAAGCATTGATAAGATATCCATCAAAATCTGATGGGGTCTAAGCGAGAATTAGATATACCTACCTATAAATTTCCGTAATTTGAAAATAATCCAATTAGTACTTTTTTAATCGATAAAGTAGAATAAACACGCCGTGCATAGCACATAGTATACAGCATACACGCACAGATACATTGTGATGAAACTTTCAGTATGATACTAATATAAATCTGCAATAAAAAAAATAATCTAAATAATTACGAATCCATCACTCCCCACTATATCCCCTTGGGTTAGTAATAATAGAAATCTTTTAGTACGCAAAAACAATCACATAATGTGGCGGACTTATTGATCATAGGCAGTTTCTATCAGTCAACCGCACTAGTTAATACATCAGTAGCAAAAAAAATAGTTTAAATAAAAACTAACATTACAATACATTGAAGAAATAAAAGAAAAAAAACACGTAAAAACACAATTTAAAAATAATAATGATAATGTCCGAAAATAGGAAAAAGAAGCGAAGGGATGAAGGATAAAGGAATTATTGGTTTTTAGATAAAAAGTATGACTTCAGAAGCTTCTTGAAAACAATTAAGCTAGTGAGGAGAAAAAAAATAGTGAATAAAAAAATAGTTGTAGAAGAATATTCTACTAAATAAATTATTTATTACTTGAGGTTTTAACAGTTATTTATCACTAACAATAATAACTCATATATGTATAAACAATTTACAACTGGTAGTTATTGAAAGATATGCAACGTTTGATTTGTGTACAATAACATTGTAGACGGATAATGTAGGTATTTCAAAAGTAATGAATACCTATTAAAATTTATCGAGTTGACTCTGTTATAAACGACACTATATCAAGTAAACAGTTGGCGTTCTAAGAAATGTCAGACCTTTTGTAATACCAATAATATTTTCATTTGACAGACCGATTATCGTGATACAGGGGTTCATTGTTTGACTTCTGTATTCTTTTTGAGCATTTTAAAATTGTTTTTTAAATCTCTATCCACAATACCCATATATCGACTAATTTTAATTCAACAGTTAGCCATCCACACAATGAAGATAATCGGCCTTTGTACTTCAGTTGGTTAGGTATCTGACTGCTGATCTGAGTTTTAAATTGTGTTTTAGTCTGGATCTGTGAGACGATTAATATCGTAAGTCTCCAGAATGTGGCAACTTGTTATTGGGTGCGTGTTAAATTAACATTTGACATAGTTCACGTTAGTTGCCCGAGAATCAATATTATATATATATATATATATATATATATATATATATAAATAATGAATATGCTCACTTGGGTGATTTTTTTGTAGTAAAGTCACAATATATTCGGATTAGTTTCCACAGACCGTACATTCAGTTGATTAGGTATGAGAAAATATGAGTTAAAGAATTTTGTGGTTTATTTTTACTCAATAATTACAAAACAAGAATATTTTTTTTATATTTCTTATTTAGTAACGATACAATAGTGACATACATAGCACAGTACCTACCTATAACAACATCAAAATAAATTACAGTGATTATATTATATAATACCTACATCGTATATTTATATTTCTTATTTAGTAACGATACAATAGTGACATACATAGCACAGTACCTACCTATAACAACATCAAAATAAATTACAGTGATTATATTATATAATACCTACATCGTATATTTATATTTCTTATTTAGTAACGATACAATAGTGACATACATAGCACAGTACCTACCTATAACAACATCAAAATAAATTACAGTGATTATATTATATAATACCTACATCGTATATTTATATTTCTTATTTAGTAACGATACAATAGTGACATACATAGCACAGTACCTACCTATAACAACATCAAAATAAATTACAGTGATTATATTATATAATACCTACATCGTATATTTATATTTCTTATTTAGTAACGATACAATAGTGACATACATAGCACAGTACCTACCTATAACAACATCAAAATAAATTACAGTGATTATATTATATAATACCTACATCGTATATTTATATTTCTTATTTAGTAACGATACAATAGTGACATACATAGCACAGTACCTACCTATAACAACATCAAAATAAATTACAGTGATTATATTATATAATAACTACATCGTATATTTATATTTCTTATTTAGTAACGATACAATAGTGACATACATAGCACAGTACCTACCTATAACAACATCAAAATAAATTACAGTGATTATATTATATAATACCTACATCGTATATTCATATTTCTTATTTAGTAACGATACAATAGTGACATACATAGCACAGTACCTACCTATAACAACATCAAAATAAATTACAGTGATTATATTATATAATACCTACATCGTATATTTATATTTCTTATTTAGTAACGATACAATAGTGACATACATAGCACAGTACCTACCTATAACAACATCAAAATAAATTACAGTGATTATATTATATAATACCTACATCGTATATTTATATTTCTTATTTAGTAACGATACAATAGTGACATACATAGCACAGTACCTACCTATAACAACATCAAAATAAATTACAGTGATTATATTATATAATACCTACATCGTATATTTATATTTCTTATTTAGTAACGATACAATAGTGACATACATAGCACAGTACCTACCTATAACAACATCAAAATAAATTACAGTGATTATATTATATAATACCTACATCGTATATTTATATTTCTTATTTAGTAACGATACAATAGTGACATACATAGCACAGTACCTACCTATAACAACATCAAAATAAATTACAGTGATTATATTATATAATACCTACATCGTATATTTATATTTCTTATTTAGTAACGATACAATAGTGACATACATAGCACAGTACCTACCTATAACAACATCAAAATAAATTACAGTGATTATATTATATAATACCTACATCGTATATTTATATTTCTTATTTAGTAACGATACAATAGTGACATACATAGCACAGTACCTACCTATAACAACATCAAAATAAATTACAGTGATTATATTATATAATACCTACATCGTATATTTATATTTCTTATTTAGTAACGATACAATAGTGACATACATAGCACAGTACCTACCTATAACAACATCAAAATAAATTACAGTGATTATATTATATAATACCTACATCGTATATTTATATTTCTTATTTAGTAACGATACAATAGTGACATACATAGCACAGTACCTACCTATAACAACATCAAAATAAATTACAGTGATTATATTATATAATACCTACATCGTATATTTATATTTCTTATTTAGTAACGATACAATAGTGACATACATAGCACAGTACCTACCTATAACAACATCAAAATAAATTACAGTGATTATATTATATAATACCTACATCGTATATTTATATTTCTTATTTAGTAACGATACAATAGTGACATACATAGCACAGTACCTACCTATAACAACATCAAAATAAATTACAGTGATTATATTATATAATACCTACATCGTATATTTATATTTCTTATTTAGTAACGATACAATAGTGACATACATAGCACAGTACCTACCTATAACAACATCAAAATAAATTACAGTGATTATATTATATAATACCTACATCGTATATTCATATTTCTTATTTAGTAACGATACAATAGTGACATACATAGCACAGTACCTACCTATAACAACATCAAAATAAATTACAGTGATTATATTATATAATACCCACATCGTATATTTATATTTCTTATTTAGTAACGATACAATAGTGACATACATAGCACAGTACCTACCTATAACAACATCAAAATAAATTACAGTGATTATATTATATAATACCTACATCGTATATTTATATTTCTTATTTAGTAACGATACAATAGTGACATACATAGCACAGTACCTACCTATAACAACATCAAAATAAATTACAGTGATTATATTATATAATACCTACATCGTATATTTATATTTCTTATTTAGTAACGATACAATAGTGACATACATAGCACAGTACCTACCTATAACAACATCAAAATAAATTACAGTGATTATATTATATAATACCTACATCGTATATTTATATTTCTTATTTAGTAACGATACAATAGTGACATACATAGCACAGTACCTACCTATAACAACATCAAAATAAATTACAGTGATTATATTATATAATACCTACATCGTATATTTATATTTCTTATTTAGTAACGATACAATAGTGACATACATAGCACAGTACCTACCTATAACAACATCAAAATAAATTACAGTGATTATATTATATAATACCTACATCGTATATTTATATTTCTTATTTAGTAACGATACAATAGTGACATACATAGCACAGTACCTACCTATAACAACATCAAAATAAATTACAGTGATTATATTATATAATACCTACATCGTATATTTATATTTCTTATTTAGTAACGATACAATAGTGACATACATAGCACAGTACCTACCTATAACAACATCAAAATAAATTACAGTGATTATATTATATAATACCTACATCGTATATTTATATTTCTTATTTAGTAACGATACAATAGTGACATACATAGCACAGTACCTACCTATAACAACATCAAAATAAATTACAGTGATTATATTATATAATACCTACATCGTATATTTATATTTCTTATTTAGTAACGATACAATAGTGACATACATAGCACAGTACCTACCTATAACAACATCAAAATAAATTACAGTGATTATATTATATAATACCTACATCGTATATTTATATTTCTTATTTAGTAACGATACAATAGTGACATACATAGCACAGTACCTACCTATAACAACATCAAAATAAATTACAGTGATTATATTATATAATACCTACATCGTATATTTATATTTCTTATTTAGTAACGATACAATAGTGACATACATAGCACAGTACCTACCTATAACAACATCAAAATAAATTACAGTGATTATATTATATAATACCTACATCGTATATTTATATTTCTTATTTAGTAACGATACAATAGTGACATACATAGCACAGTACCTACCTATAACAACATCAAAATAAATTACAGTGATTATATTATATAATACCTACATCGTATATTTATATTTCTTATTTAGTAACGATACAATAGTGACATACATAGCACAGTACCTACCTATAACAACATCAAAATAAATTACAGTGATTATATTATATAATACCTACATCGTATATTTATATTTCTTATTTAGTAACGATACAATAGTGACATACATAGCACAGTACCTACCTATAACAACATCAAAATAAATTACAGTGATTATATTATATAATACCTACATCGTATATTTATATTTCTTATTTAGTAACGATACAATAGTGACATACATAGCACAGTACCTACCTATAACAACATCAAAATAAATTACAGTGATTATATTATATAATACCTACATCGTATATTTATATTTCTTATTTAGTAACGATACAATAGTGACATACATAGCACAGTACCTACCTATAACAACATCAAAATAAATTACAGTGATTATATTATATAATACCTACATCGTATATTTATATTTCTTATTTAGTAACGATACAATAGTGACATACATAGCACAGTACCTACCTATAACAACATCAAAATAAATTACAGTGATTATATTATATAATACCTACATCGTATATTTATATTTCTTATTTAGTAACGATACAATAGTGACATACATAGCACAGTACCTACCTATAACAACATCAAAATAAATTACAGTGATTATATTATATAATACCTACATCGTATATTTATATTTCTTATTTAGTAACGATACAATAGTGACATACATAGCACAGTACCAGCTATAACAACATCAAAATAAATTACAGTGATTATATTATATAATACCTACATCGTATATTTAATGATAAGTGACAATTAAAAGTTGGTTATTTTTTTCCATCATTCTATGCTGTATTATTTTTATATTGTCTATTTTAGGAAGTCGGATACTACTTGTATCAAAAATTTAACCATATTTAATCTTTATAATAATAATAATATTCTTTATATTAATCTTTAAATGCTACTTGTATCAAAAACTTAACCATATTTGATTCTTATATTGTCTATTTTGTTGGATAAGTTAATACTACTTATATCAAAAACTTAACCATATTTAATCCATATATTGTCTATTTTAGGAAGTCGGATAAGTAAATACTACTTGTATCAAAAACTTAACCATATTTAATCCTTATATTGTCTATTTTAGGTAGTCGGATACCTAAATACTACTTGTATCAAAAACTTAACTATATTTGATTCTTATATTGTCTATTTTAGGAAGTCGGATAAGTTAATACTACTTATATCAAAAACTTAACCATATTTAATCCATATATTGTCTATTTTAGGAAGTCGGATAAGTAAATACTACTTGTATCAAAAACTTAACCATATTTAATCCTTATATTGTCTATTTTAGGTAGTCGGATACCTAAATACTACTTGTATCAAAAACTTAACCATATTTGATTCTTATATTGTCTATTTTAGGAATTCGGATAAGTTAATACTACTTATATCAAAAACTTAACCATATTTAATCCATATATTGTCTATTTTAGGAAGTCGGATAAGTTAATACTACTTATATCAAAAACTTAACCATATTTAATCCATATATTGTCTATTTTAGGAAGTCGGATAAGTAAATACTACTTGTATCAAAAAATAACCATATTTAATCCATATAATTGTCTATTTTAGGAAGTCGGATAAGTAAATACTACTTGTATCAAAAAATAACCATATTTAATCCATATAATTGTCTATTTTAGGAAGTCGGATAAGTTAATACTACTTATATCAAAAACTTAACCATATTTGATCCTTATAATCTCCTCATAAGTTTATTTATAATAAACTTTCAGTGGTTTGGTCATTATTTTATTGCAGAAATTACGTCGGAGTGAGCAAATACCAAGATGTCTTACATTGCAGTGAAACAGGCAGATTCGGTCTCCGTGATTTTTGCAAGACCAAGACTTTTGCTCATCACTAAATTAATTAATAGTTAAACTCAGTTTAACCAAAAATGGCGGTATGGTTTTGTCATATAATCGACATTAATTATTTCACCACGGCTTCGTGCACATCCATACACTCAGTGATGGATCTACATAAATAATATTGCTTATCTCTTTTATTTCAAATTCAAATATTTATTCAAATTTTATGTCAATTGAGAGCCTTAAAAAATCATTTCTCAAAGGTAAATTTATTCAAAATATAGCTAATTTTTTTCAGTTTGTCGTTTTTCTTAGTGACACATCATTATGACACCAGCACAAATCCTTTAACACTTTCTTTTCTTTTCCTTGTCATACTTTAGGTAGGGTCGGTTCTCCTAATCTTTTGGCGCCAGGATGGTCTGTCCTGTTTTATCGGGACATGTATTAGTAGGTACTTTATCCATGAGCTTTCTCATATTACACTAATATTCTATGAAATGAAACTTAAGCGTTTTTTTTTAATTCTGTCATTTAACTTTATTTCTGTGTGTTTATTTCATATGTACCTACACTCTCCAAATTATCAAAAATTCAAAGTGATGTATGTAGGTATATGTAATGTAGTGAACGTCCAACTGTAATTTGTTTAGTTCCATTAAGATGTTTTTATGCGGTCCATTCCGATAGCAACAACTTGAAAACTAAAATAGATCGTTCGGTACCAGAGCAGAGAGCTGTTTTTTTTTCTTCGTGAATATGTACCAGAAAATTATTCATATTCTTAGAAGATTTTGTTGTTGTTCACTAATGGTCGTGCGAAGAAATTCCTGAATTATGTAACTACTTACTTACTGTTATTACATGTTTTGTTTTTCTTCAACAATGCATATTGAGTATAGAATAAGAAAAGAGAATCGATGGTAGGTATGTTTGTACATAATATGCATTTTGATCTTATTAAACTTAGATAGGTACTTTATTTTTTTCAATCCCAGAATACAAAAAAAAATACATTAAATGAATAAATTTGATAGTTCATTTACATTTTAGTGCGTTTTTAGCATATAAAGATTTATTTCTTTACTTACGGCTAGTTATAGAGTGATTTTAATAAAATACCGTAAATTTTTTTTTTAATATTTTTTCAGGGGAATTTTTGCTGAATTTGTAAATTGTGTTATGCTTATTTAGGTACCTACTTAGAGACATGTTGAATAAACCTATGCATTTTTTTAGAAACCCTCTGTTTAAACATATTTGATATTTTTGAGATAAAATGGGATACCTACTTAAAACCTTTATACCTAAATCCTTTTTTCCGAACACTGGTCTTTTTATAAATTTTCGTTCCTTTCTTTCCTTCCGCATCCTTAGCCTGAGTCGTAGCAAGCATAAGATGATTGAAAATAGCGGCTACAGTAACTCAATCACCTCGCGAATGGTCCTTTTCCATGTAGGACGATCTTGGGCAGATCGAAGGGTTTCAGTGATAGATCCTGTAGCAGACTTCACAAGGCCGCTCTGAATCTTTTATCCTCCACGCCTTCCATTGCGACGAGCTTCTCGAGGATTTCTCCAAAATACTGGAGGTTGCGCTGTAGGCAGATTGTTTTTGTACGGTATTACAATCGGAGGAAATTCATATTTTACGGCACTGAAGTGAATGATGATTAAGATAAAAGCTCAAACGCATTCCATTTATTTTGTGTTTTATTTTTTTGTGTGTAATTTGCAATTGTTTCTGTTGCAAAAAAGAGGTATTAACAACTTATCGTCGCTTATTTTCCTTTTCCCAAGAATTAATAAATTATTTGTATCTTAAGAGCGATGAAGCATCAATGTGATTTTCGTAAAAGAACATTCTTCCTGGTAAATAAACCCATCCCTAACTTCAAATAAATAATGTGAACATGTAAAGGAAATGACGCACCATCCTTTTACACACACATCCTATGTGTGTAAGTAATTGTTATATTTTTCAGTCCTCTCAATTCCCAACGAACACGTTTATTCTATTTAGAAATAATAATTATCGATCTGCGGTGAATAGCAAATGAATGCTCGATGGACATTTATTAATTGCTATAAAATTCTATTAATGTTTAACTACGGCTTATATCTCACTGATTGCTTCACATTTAGCAACATGACCGTTCGCCACACCCTTCCTCTATCAAACATGTTTTTTTTTGTCATTTATTTAAACACTGGGATGTTACCTTATGTGTTGTGCTAACATTTTTTGTACCTGTATTTTTTTGCGTCCGTTACTATGCCGTAAACGATTGTATCTGGCGGATGTCAAATAGATTTAATAATATTCAAGCGTACTAGAAATCTTCATTTTTTTCACGTTTGTTTTTGTATTTGTTTTTTTTTATGGTGTCAATCTGGTTGCCGAGGTGCGATCATCCACGTTGGCTTCTGAGAAATGAGAAAAGAGACTAATACAGTTTATATTCTGTACTTTTCCATCCAAATACAAATGAATACCTGACTATCCCTAATTTTAATAACATTAAAAAATTATTCGATATCGTTTAAAACAACGCTTTAAGGTTAGCGTCCACAAATGGAGATTCGTACGATGCGAAACTGGACGCTAATCTTATGGAAACAAAATTAACGGAATTTGACATTCTCGTCACTAAAAAATTCGGCCACTAACTGGTTTTATTCCAGTGTCGTCAAGACTTTATTTAGAAATCCTCGATATTTTTATTTAATTATGAAGGGCGAAATAGAAGGACGCCTCAGAATTGGAAGACGTCAGATGTCATGGCTCCGCAACATTCGTTTGTGGACCGGCATCAAAGGCGTCGGTGAATTGTTCCGGACGGCGGCGGATAGAGATGCCTTCTCAGCAGTGATCGGGGGGACCCACAGAGGGAACCTGATATGGCACGAAAAAGAAGAATATATTATAATATTTGTAGAATACCTAAATTAGATTAATTTGAGCCAACGGCGTTTCTTCAGCGACGAAACAAAGAAAAAAATAACACCGATCGTTTTCTCTTATCTCTGATAATATAATATTAGCTTTGTTGGTAGGTAAATTAATTTGTGCGGTTTTTTCAGGTCACCAATGTTTTACCTATGGTTATTTTACACGCATGTTCAGCACTGTTGGTTGTCGCCATTACTATCTACGGTGGGTATGTGAAAGTAATCAAAATCAAACAGGCTTTGACCCAATTTTTAACGATATAAACATACCGATGCTTCTTTCTTCTTTTAGCCCTAGACCTTGGCCGATTGGCAATAGTCCAGAATATTCATTCGTTTTAATTTGTACGACAAGTCGCAACAAGGAATGGGGAAGTAAGAATTTTTTCGTGTACAAAAATGTGTTATATGTACGGATGTGTGGCATCTACCGGGAGGATGAAATAATTAAACTAATAAAAAAAAAATAAACTGTTATATTTTTCGGATGTAAGGTTTCACATTTTGATATTATGGGTATCACGGAGACCTATCAATGTCGACGAAATAAACCCTTGTCGAACGGTGGTAAGTTTAGATCTGACCTGAGAAGAGGAACGTATGGCATTTTATTGGACTTATTCATCCCCACCATAACATTATCTTCCCACGAATAATTCAATATATTTTATGAGGGTTCTTTTCGTCCAAAAGTAATAGGTACTTCGTTATACAATAAGTTGTGAACAATAGCCTTAAGAACTATTCAAAGATATGAATACATTATGTGCGACAGGTGGATCAAAGATGAAAATCTTTGATATACCTACCTCCAAGTGACAATTTTACAAGGGTATGGTTTTATTAATAAATTAGGAAATCTTTTGTATGGACTAACATTCTAAACCACAGAATGTTGGACAATTGTGCACACAAGTTGCGACCTTAATAAATTGTACATTTTATTAGTTCTTACCTAGTACCTTTTTATGTGGATGTATCGTTCTTTTGAAGTATGTTATTCTTTTGTCATGATTTCGGGTACTTATTATATCTATCAATGCAGATGAATTTAGGGAGGTACAGTGTTCAGGCATTACATAAAATTGTATAAGGGCTCTGTTTGCATCTGTACAACCACAACAGTAGCAATTAATGAAGTAACGAACATTATGTATACATATATAACATATACATATATAACACCATCCCCCTTAAGTAAAATTCCAATTTCAATTGGAATTTATATAAAAAAAAATAATAGAATATCTTCTATAATGATCTAAAAACTAGGATAGAATAAAGTTATATACTAAAATGTTAAGAATAATTGTTTTCAGAGTAATGAATTATTATACTGTAAAATTTCTCTCTTTTTTTTCAATCTGAAAAAAAACAGTAATAATAGAAAGTAAATAATCACATTTTTATAACAAAAAGACAAAGATTCGTAAAAGAAATAATTAATGGTGATAAATGGCGGTAGAATTTCAACAAAAGAAAATTCATTAGAAAATGGAATTCATGAATTTAAATTTGTTTGTTTAATCAAAATGATAGTAATTAGGTATGTCAATTATTTTAGTTTTGATATTATTCTTATGGTTACAATAATATAAAGTTTACAACTAAGATATAGTAAATCATTTGGAAAATAATACTTTAAATCATACATCTAGAACTTACATATGTATATATAATTTTACTAAAATACATAAACAAAGATTCATGTTTAGGGATTAGGACTTTTAGTAATTTCAACATTTCATAAAATAACTTCAAGAAAAGTATTATATTGAGTTGAAGTATGGATTAAAAACTGAATAATATGTAAGTGTATGACAGCAAAAGATGAATTTAAAGTAGCATACTGATGATTTTAAAATTTTCATTTGTTTTTCTAGAATATTAAAATTTTGGCACACAAATCACTAAAAAGAAAGGATATTTTGAGCTAATAATCCCCTTAAATTGAAATTACAATTTTAATTAGAATTTCAAAAAGAATAAAAAAAAACATCTACCATAATATCAATATGAAGAAAATTAAGAGCATATAAATACGTAAAATGTATCTAAACATTAATCAAATATTTTGTAATTATTAAATGAAAATTTAAAAATAATCAAGTCAAATTTAATTTAAAAATATTAATTTGCAAAATGACAATTATTTAAAATAATTTATTTAAATTTAAATCAATGGAATAGTACTAAATAAAAGTAAAACTAAGACATTTGTATTAAAAAATAATTCTTGAGAAATTGTTTTTTTTTTTTTTTGAGAAATTGTTTTTTTTTATAATTAACAAATTCAAGAATGGGTCAGCATTAATAATTTTAAAGATGTAAATGTTAAGAAATTGATTTTAAAATAAAATAAGTAACGTAAAGTGAATTATCAAAAAGCAATGTAAATTTTCTTTGAAAACTAATTCAAAAAATTTTAAATATAAAAATAATAAATTATATTATGAATGAAATATAATAACTTATCAAAATTCTTGAATTGCAAAAACCAATAATTTTGAAACATGAATGACAAAGTTGAAAAATAATGCAATCAAATATAAAATATTATTTCATGAATGTAAAAATATAGTGACTGACTAGAAATATTATGAAACAAAATGATTATTGGTAACATATAAAATTATGTGACAGATGTAAGAAATAATAATGAAAATCAAAATTATTATTTAGGTACTTAAAATTTCGTTATTATTATAGAGGAAATAGGGTTTCAATTCAATAGGGAATAAGTCTTGTAAAATAAGTTATGTAATTGTATACTTTAATTACGAATGTGAAATATAGCAATTGTATACTTTAATCATGAAAGACAAGGAATATTCAATTCCTTATGAAATGTAAACATTTTATATTCAAAGATCATATAGTGAAAAATTTAGTAGTTCAGAAAAAAATGTAAAAGTATATAATTGTTGAATAATGATTTTTTTGTATTAAATACATTACGCTAGGTAAATAAAAAGAAAATATTTGTGAAATTTAAAAGTTATAATGCGAATTGTATACCTTTAGAAACGTTCAAAAGGTGAATTCAAAATACAAGAAGAATTTGTTGGCATCTAAGAGTTGAGTTTTCAATGATGAATAATAATTAACTTTTCTTAGTTCTTATTATCAAATAAGTTATAATAACAATCAAGTATATAAATGATTTTTGCTGAGATTATTATTTTATGGCTAAAATAAAATTACTACTAATATGTAGTATAAAATAAATGCAGAAGACTTATGAATAATTAAATGTACCTAATAGGTAGTTATAGGAAAGTAAAATCTAAACATAGAATCATGTCTTGGATTTGAAACATTCGATCGTTTATATCTTTATAAAATATGAGTTAAAAATAAAGATTTGCGATGACGTAATTTAGAAGTTGAGAAAATAATTGATAATTTGAGTAATATGCAATTTTCATAGGTACTGAAATATAACTGGAAACACGATTTTTATGATATTTCTTTTTTTTTAAAGCTCAAAAAATGGTAAAAAATTTTAATAAGTAGAACAAATTAATCAATCTTGGATGTGAGGAATATTTTAAAATTATTCAGTATCATAACGTCATAAAGTTTTTTTTTTATATATAGTTAAATACATAAGTTAATGTAGAAAAAACATGTGTACTTACATAATTAACATGCGCACTTCACTTATGACTTTGACTTAGTTATATGCATTCCAGATGATTGTACCTAAGTAACAGATTAATTATTGTAACTATTTCAAATATAGGAATCATCAATGAAGTTACAGAAAAGTACTAAATAAACACTGATGGAATTATTGATGGATGATATTACATTTATTATATTTGAATATCTAAATTTACTAAAGTGAGTTTGTTTTGCTTGAAAAGTATGAAATAATGAGATTGATATTGAAAAACAAAAAAATTGATGTTAATAATATTTATATTGATGTTAATAATATTTATATTGATGTTACTAATATTTATATTGATGTTAATAATATTTATATTGATGTTAATTGATGTTAATAATATTTAATATTTCTTGACGGAATCTCCTTTTCTAAGGTATAAATTTGTACATATATAAGTATTCTCTACGACAAATATAGAACATTTAAAGTCAATGCTATATACATTATCTAGAAAAATATTAGAAGTTTAAGCATATCAAAAAAATATTTGCGTAACAAAAATCTAATAAAATGATTTAAAGAGAAAAGAAACATTGAAAGTTGTAATCGAAAAACATGAAGTCAATAAGATGAAGATGACATATCAAAGCATGGTTGAAATCGTAAATTGTAAAAATTAATTTCAACAAAAAAATAAATTAAAATAACAATTATATCAAATAATAAGAACAGATTTTTTTTCCGGAATATTTTGAGAAATTTTTGTGATATAATATAAAGTATGTGAATAACATGAATTAAAATTTATCAAGATTTAGATTTATTTTCGAAAATTGCTATATAAGTATGTCGCATAGCTTACGTCCCCATAATGTTTGACGATTTCCAATAAAGAAAATAATAATAGTAAGTATATAAATTACAATAGATAAATTTTCAATTACATACAAAAGATACCGTCTATTGTGAAAAAATATAGCTGATATGAATTTTCTATATGCGACTACAGTAAATATACGATTCAGAGTAAGGTTACAACTTATTCACAAATTGTTTTATAAAAGTATGAAAGGTTATTTTATTTATACCCTATATAAATTAAACTAGTACAAAAAACAGAAGACAGATCGTTAAATTGAATAATTATTTATTTACTCAAGTAATGAGTTCAGTTTTTTGAAATATTAGAGAAAAATTTTTAAATATGATTCCGTGTCTATAAAAACGTCGAAAATTGATAAAATATGATATTAATTATTAGAGGAATTTCGATGAATTTGTAAAAGTCACCACAAAATAATAAATGAAAAGGTTAGAATCGTAGTACATGTATAATTTCTAGATTTGTGACTTATATATTTTAAATTTGAATACACGTTCACTTCGTGTATTAAAATGTAATTTAAGTTTTAAATATTCACAATAATTTTGTGAGATAATAAATAATTGAAAAATATGCATATACAATAGCATAATAATAAATAATATTGAACGTTGTTTCGTCGTTTATACAATAAGAAAAACTTAGTATCTCAATGGTTTATTTTAATCTAAGTTAAAACCGCTTTTTGTTTGCAGTTGCAACCAAAAGGTTTAAGTTCAAAATTTAAACTGAACTTAGATGTTCACGACTTCTTTCTACATGTAAAAGAATACTGAAGTATCATCACTTACTTCGACCATAAATCTTTTTACATTTTCTCCTCCTCCTCTTTGAGGTGTTTATTCCAATTATTACTTCTAAGTATTGATTTATCAGTTAGTATTTCATATTGTGCAGATGTAGACTGTGTATAGTAAAACAGATTTTGTATACTGAAAAGTACTTTAAATTATGCATTAGTGTAATAATTTTTGATGTTAATATTAAAAGGAAACGATTTTACAGGAAGTTCATCACTAACAAAATACCAATTTAAAATTATTTAACTTCATTTGTAAAGTTACAAAAATTTGCTGGAGCAAATAACTATTGATAAAAAAAAAAGGTAAATGGGCAACAAAAAACATGCATACATTTTGGTAACTCAAATATTAAAGTATGCGTCGATTAATTCAATGTAAATAATAATTGGATAATAATAAGATGTTCAATGAATTCAGGAATCTCTTTGATTAGCTTCGTCTATAAACAATCAGTATATCATAAATTGTAATATTGATTCTACCAAAATTAAATATTCTGTGCAGAGAACATAAATTATTTCAATAATTTTATTTCTTGGAATGGATTACAAGTACACTTTTGAAATTCGGTTAGAATTATTACATTTTAGGGATTATGAAAACCCTTAATAATATTCAGTTATTAAAATATTTTTGATATATCGAAAAATTTACTCATAAAGTTTATGGCAAAATTATTAAAAATTATATATAAAATAATTTAGAAGAAGATTAATCAAATCTTTAAAAAAATATTCTTATATATATATAAAATATACATATAAAAATACAATTATAATAATAGGTATATATTGTAGTGCAAAAAAAAAATGGATTTACCGCGCACTACAATGGTTTGGTATGCAAAAATGGGAGCCCGAAATAATAAAAAATGTATTTTCATACAAAGGTAGGCAAGGTAGTGCAACAACAATAATTATTATAAGATGCCAAACACAAAGGAATGGACACCGCACTCCTTAAAAAGGTGAAATTTAAATGCCTACAAAAAAAAGTTCATTCATAAAAATGACGAACAATTGGGCTAGGAGTAGTGTAGAAAAAATGTGTTAAACATAAATGAATGAACACGGAACACTATAACAATAGTGTTAGGTAATGTGCCGATCACAAAGGATCGACACGGGACACTACTAAAACGATAGCGCTATCGAAATTTTTTTTAAAAAAGAATATGCATCCAACCAGACTTTTTTAGATCAAAAAAAGAATCAAAAAAATATATATAATTTATTTTTCTGGAGAAAAAAAACATATCAGAAAAAAAAACAAAGGGAACAGTTTTTTTCTGAAGCAAAAAACGCAATTATGTTAGCAAAAAAAACATGGGGAAATTATATACGTGAACGGGGAATATCAAAATGTTTTACTAATGTTTTTCATCGTCTGTTGTGGCCTCTTCAAGTTCCATGGTTTTCTTCTTCGTCTTCTTTCTTCTTACGTCATCGTCGAATGGATCCCCAGGGATAGTCAGCGAAGAGTCTCTAGAGCCGCCGAAGTGGTGGGTGATGAGCCTCCAGAGCCTCTCAAGGTGGTGGATGACAATCTCGACGATTCCATGATCGAACTTCCTTGGGTCAATTAAATCCACAAAGGATTTGTCAATACGCCGTCAACAGATGTGATGAAAGTTGTAGAAATTGGTTTGAAGTACTCGGGGTAGACGCACATGTCTCCTTACGTCAAACAAAATAATTTTATTCGGGTCTTCCTTCAGTTCAAACTAGTATTAGACCGCTCAGGAAATGCGTTCGAAGAAAGTGATCAGTTTAATTCGTCCGCGATTCAACGTGATGTTAACTTGAATAAATTATTTTCCCTTGCGTGGTCGAAGAAAGATCCCACCGCGCTGCCACCATTTTTTTTTAATGTTATATGTACGGATGTGTGGCATCTACCGGGAGGATGAAATAATTAAACTAATAAAAAAAAAATAAACTGTTATATTTTTCGGATGTAAGGTTTCACATTTTGATATTATGGGTATCACGGAGACCTATCAATGTCGACGAAATAAACCCTTGTCGAACGGTGGTAAGTTTAGATCTGACCTGAGAAGAGGAACGTATGGCATTTTATTGGACTTATTCATCCCCACCATAACATTATCTTCCCACGAATAATTCAATATATTTTATGAGGGTTCTTTTCGTCCAAAAGTAATAGGTACTTCGTTATACAATAAGTTGTGAACAATAGCCTTAAGAACTATTCAAAGATATGAATACATTATGTGCGACAGGTGGATCAAAGATGAAAATCTTTGATATACCTACCTCCAAGTGACAATTTTACAAGGGTATGGTTTTATTAATAAATTAGGAAATCTTTTGTATGGACTAACATTCTAAACCACAGAATGTTGGACAATTGTGCACACAAGTTGCGACCTTAATAAATTGTACATTTTATTAGTTCTTACCTAGTACCTTTTTATGTGGATGTATCGTTCTTTTGAAGTATGTTATTCTTTTGTCATGATTTCGGGTACTTATTATATCTATCAATGCAGATGAATTTAGGGAGGTACAGTGTTCAGGCATTACATAAAATTGTATAAGGGCTCTGTTTGCATCTGTACAACCACAACAGTAGCAATTAATGAAGTAACGAACATTATGTATACATATATAACATATACATATATAACAAATGCATATTAAAGATATACACCGTTAAAGAGTTGCTTCTTTTCTTACTCCTCACTAACCCGGTGGGATATAGTGAGGAGTTATGAATTCGCCATATTTAAGGTTATTTTTTATTGCAGATTATCAACTAGTATCATGCTGAGATTGTATTCTGAACGTTTCATCACAATGTATCTGTGTGCTATGTAAGGCGTGTTTACCTATTCTATCTACATACTTTATCGATTATAGATCAAATATTTCAAAGTGACCACAAGCTCGGGAAACTCAAATTTTCAAATTGTTATAAGGCACAACACTTTCATAAAATGGCATAGAAGAATTATTATGTCTTCATAATAAAATATGAATCAAAAATAATTTGATTGGGTAGGTAGGTAGGTACCTACTTGATTTCATTTATGAATCAAATATTTATTGAAAAATGATCAACCTTCATCTTTACAAATCTCGATGTCAACAAAAAGTCAATATATCGATTCGGGTCATTAGTCATCACTTCCATAAACCCTTAAGACTAATGATGGTATGTAGGTACCTACTAAATACAATCCTGAACAGTAATTCAGTACTACTATTTGAATTGTACGTTTATATTGTATCACGCTCCAAACGCGTGGTATCCATAACATAAGATATTTTCAGTTTGTCATAAGTCATAAGCAATAGGCTGGGGCATCTAATTACAAAATAAGAATAGGCATCTTGATATTAGTGAAATGTACCTATTGTCCATCAGTTTTGTTGTCGGTGGACCTTAATTGATGGCGCCATACCGTGTGTTTAGTAATTAAGTAACATTAGGTACATTTATATTGCCTATATTATTTGTCCAGAGCCTGGGCTTTATTTAGATATGCCGTAATCATTCTTGTCAACTGTAAACTTGTGTGTTAAACCATCCAATTAGGCCTTGAATATTCTTTGCTGTTGTTCCAGCACATGCCCTAAAGAAAGTTGTTCGTGGCGTATATCCTATATGGCTTTTACACTATTCTGAACGTTTGATTTGTTTTTAATTACAGTATTTAGTGAATAAAGTGTATGAAGGATGCACTCAGACCAGTAATGTCCGATCCAAGCATCTCAAAGAAAGCCAAAATAACCGTACATAATGCTGTTGTAGTGGCTACTTTGTCGTATATGCCAGTGAAACATGGACATGGCAAAAGACGCATGAAAGTAGAATAAATGATGTAGAAATGAGATCACTGAGAAGAATATTCAATAGAACGATATAATTTGTTTATTTTCGATTGTAAAATGTTAGTTTTTTTGTATATCTTTTTCGTTTATTTATAATTTACATGAAACTGCTATTTTTTCTGTTTATAATACTTTTATTTAATGTTTTTGTTGATTTTGAGTCCATAATTGTACTTCATTTTTTTATGTTTGCTTACGTATATTGTTTTTTTTTATTTTTGAATTTACTGTTTTTTAAATTTACTGTTTTGGTTTATTTTAAGTGCATATATATATTTTTTTATGTTTGCTTACATAGATTGTTTTTTTTTTAATTTATTGTATTACTGTTAAGGTTTAAGTTTTTTTTTTGCTAAGTGTATACCTAATTGTTTTTTTTCTTATTGTATATATTTTCATCATCAATATGTGTTTTTATCTACGTATGTAAAAGGCATTTATGCCGTTTATAAATAAATAAATACATAATATGTTAAAATAAAAAATGAATTCCTACATAAGGAGAGAATGCAAGATAAAGAAGGATATTACAAGTAGAATGAAAGTAAATGCCTTGAGGTGGTTTGGACATATTGAAAGAATGAACGACTGACTAAAAAATATACATGGGTGTAAGAGATGGAGTGATTAACAGCGGTCTCCCCAAAAAGGGATGACATGACCATGTGAATAATATTTTGAAAGAAGGAAACATAAGAAGCTTGAACAATCGACTAGCATGTATGAGACGATGCATGGATGTAAAGGAAGCCAGGAATGTGTGCAAAAATAAAAAGATAGGATATCAATTGAAAATATGAGAAATGTAAAATTACCCACTTTCCATGTCCGGAAAACCATCATATTCGTAGCCCCCAATATTCGGCCACTCGGATTCCACTAGTGTTTGCTTTCCACTGTGTCTTGGTGCGTACATGACGCTCCTATCATGAGCCACACTCGCAGGTGCCTTCCTCTCTGTAACCCCATTTCTTGAGGTACTGTAACAGCAGGAGACACCCGTTCTTGGCCTATTGAGCGCTGTCCTTGTTGGATAAGGCAGGTTATGTCCCACTGATACGTCCTCCGCGGGTGACAATGTCATATTGAAAAATATGCTGTGAGTGGAATGGAATGGAATATAGCTTTCGATGGTTTGAATGGTTCGCTGTAAAGTACCGGATTAGAAAATCGCTTCTGATGTTTTTGTATTTTAAGTATCATCATTTCGGGTGTCCCGTGAGAGCCGGGTATAGTTGTCGCCAAATATCTTGAACTTTTAGCCGAGAAGGGGGGCGATTTGCACGTAAACCAACGAAACGAAAATACACAAATTTACGCTCTGAAATTAAAATCAAAAATACAACAAGCAACATAACATATCATAAAGTTCAGCAATGAGGTTTACCACCCATTCTGGTTACTCCACATTGTGGGATTGTTTTAATTTTTTTATAACATCATATTTTACAATGATACAAACAAGTAGATTACTGCTGCCCAACTAGGAAACCCTGTTCTAGGGCTGACAGTTTACAATTTTACAGTGACTGGGTGCTGATAGTGATGATGAACGAAGGCAACGGATAGACGGGAATGGAAGAGACCCCTGGATTCAGCCAAGGCCCATCCAGGGCTGTCGAGCTTATGCGTTTTACATTATGTAGGCACACAATTAAAATTCTTTGTACTAATAACTAATTAACCATTACTTCAATTAACATCAAAACATTCACACAGCTAACATAAAACAGATCAATCAGGTCAAAATGACGATATTTGACATTTCAAAACCATAGAGAAGAGGTGTTATATCAATGGCGTCAGATTTGTAGATGTATTTGATATGACTCAGATCAAATGATGGTATATGTATGTAGGTATTTATGTTTTGGACACATATAAATAACTAATAATGGCTGATTACAGAGGATATAACTTTTATTTTTATGTGAGTTGAGAACTTTTTGTAAACTCCAAAAGAAAATAAATTATTCTCCGAAAATGGTCGGTACCGTCGGTACGTGCAACACAAAATATTAACGTTTAAAATAATGTAGGTATATTTATATTCAATACCTACCAATCGCGCTTGAAAAAAAGCTAATTTGCCGATAGTTAGAATACGAAGCAGTGAATAAACGTAACTGAAACATAAAATCGTATAAAATATATAGTGAAATCGTATAAATTCTATTTATTAATTAAATAAATAGAATTTTTGTCAAAATAATAGTTTATGGCGTCCCGTTCTCACTAAACATAGCGTATTTTTGTGTATGTAAACATATTTTTAAAGCAATAAATTAACAATTTCTTAATTTTTGTGTTTTTGTTTAATATGTAAATGTAAGACTGATATTTCACTGAAATGTTATGCTCAATAAATCTTGACTTCCTACTTATATTAAGTTTACGATTCCCGAAATTTATTTACAAACATTACCGTACAAAAATAATTTCAAAAACCATCATTTACTGCTAAAAATTTATAATTTAACTGTTTATCCTGTCAATAAATAATACGTGTTTATAAAACTTGATATTAATTAATATAAAATGAAATACACTATATTAAGTAGGCATTTGTTTTTATGGTGTTTATTTTTATATACAATGTTTATCTATTTCATCCAAGAGTCTGGACTTGCGCTATCTTTATAACGTTTTAATGTTTGCATTTTATATGAAGATTACTTTCTTCGTCTCCTAAGCTGAAAAATACTAGAGAGTAAATTTTTTATTTTCAATATGGAAGTACCTATGATTAGTGGTTTTCTTCTGTTTTAGAAAATAAATACATATTATAAAATTTATTAATCTATTTAATTCATATTTTAGGCAAAAATCTAATTTAAAGTTCATTAAAATAGTATTTTCTTTTTGACACAATGTTTATTTCTATCGAATATTCCTATTTCGAATTCAATTAGATACTTTTCAATTGCACGATGATGTCATTTTATGTTATTTTGTCGACTGTTCCAATTTCAAATTCATTAAAATAGTGTTTTCTTTTAAACACATAACACGTTGTTTGTTATATTTTTATCGTTTGTTCCAATTTCAAATCGTATTTTCTATTTTAACATTACTCGATGTTTATTATATTTTTACCGAATGTTTCAATTTATTGGTTCAATCTCAAATAAAAACGCTTTTAAAAACATTTGTCGAATGTTCGTGTTTCATTTTTACTGTTTTGTATCTCACCTTCAATTATAAAATTCTATTGACACGTAAAATTAATTCTTATCGATATTTTTTTATTATTTCTAATTTTATTTTGTCGTTTAAAAACCGCGTTTTATAGGTAATTAGTTATTTATCAATTATTATGTTTACGACGTTAAAAATATATTATAAGTCACTTCATGATATTAAAAATATCGTCAGACGCACTAAATCCGTAAACGAAGAAATTGTTTTTGTGTGTCTGGTAATAAAATGATAACGAAAGCAAATAATAATAATCTGATTAGTAACCAGTTGTAAGATAATTTTTACATGTTCAAAATATTTTAGGCGCTTATGTAATCAGTATTTTCTTGTAGGTAGGTATGTGACAATTTCAACACTTCTTTTGTCGGTGATCAATTAAAATTATTGTTTTAACAAATTTTCTTCTACTTTTAGTTTGAGTTTATACAAAAGCGTAAAAAAGAGCGCTACACATTTTTCAAGAAAGTTCTATTGAGAAGTCATCCTAAACCCCCCAATTTGAAATTCGATCTTTTTGTTTGAAAACAAATCAATAATTCTAATTTTTCAAATCGCTTTTTATATGTTTTTCATGTCTAATTTTTTTTTTACTGAAGCTTTTGATATTATTTAAACTGATTGATTGATAAGTGTTGGAAAACATGGAAGGTTTTGATTCCGCCTGCTGACCAGACTTGCCCCCACCATAACACTTCAAAAATGTGAAATGTCAAATTGAACCAGTGTTAAACTACCCCCGTCGCCGGTTTAATTTGACATTTGATTTGAACAACGGTTCAACTCTTGATCCGTGTTTATGAATAAGAACAGTGATCTAATCGGGGTTCAACCGTAGTTCAATATTTGAACCACGGTGCATATAGACATGTCTCAAAAGGTTTTCACGGTTAGTGCAGGCATGCACTAGCGATCTACCTGCACAGTTATATACAAATACAGGTAGGTAGGTATGTACATATGTAGTCATGTACAGGTACACATGCGCGCATGGCGCCATCTCGGCAACGTTTATTTATAACAAAAATATATACATGTATATACATTATACATACCCTTGTAGGAAAGGTGTCTATAAATAGAATCCCAGTTTAGGTCTTGTTTTTATTTCCACATTTGATCTTACCAGTGGTCCAGTCCAACTGCTTTTAAAACACTACACGCTGTTTAGCACTATACCTCCGTCATTCTGAGAAAGAGACTCATAAGCGCCTCCTATCATTTATATTATAGTTATTTCATTCCGTTGTTTATTTTTAAAAAATGAGCCATGTACAAAAAAAAACAATATAATAAATTAGAATAACATAAGTAATTGTAAGTTAATTATTTATCGGAAACACTTTATGTAAATTCTCGCTCACAAGAGTTCTGATTATTACATACTTACACAAGCTAACCTTTATTTTCTTTATGTTACTTCTCGGGCAACTAACAGGTTCTATGTCAAATATTAATTTAACACGCACCCAATAACAAGTTGCCACATTCTGGAGACATACATTTTCAATTGTCTTACAGTTCTAGACTTAAAACACGATTAAAAACTGTTTCTATACCGGTAATTGAACCCGGGACCTTTGGATCAGCAGTCAGATACCAAACCAAGTGAGCCACGTAGGCCGACAATTATAATTATATTCAATTATATCATAATTGATCAATGATTCGGTGTGGTGAGTACCTAATTATCACGTCTCGCATGAGCGAGTTGCATTTTATTTTTTTATAAAATCATATACTATATTAAAACAATCAACAATAACACGTTTTTAATTTTTAAAATCTTCTTTTCTGTACACAAAAAATTTCAAATTTTTTTTTTTTCAAATACTATTCAAACAACGCTATACACAAACAACTTTCTTTCTTTCTTTTTCGTGTCCGGCTTAGCTCTAACACTCTACTAAATAAAAAAAAACAACTTGTATCAATAAATAAAAAACAATAAAAACACATTTCGGGTATAGGTACCTACACAATACATGCCTACATAAAAAATGTTGATTTAAATCACCCATTCAGAACCCAAGTATAACATTAATTATAAAATGTATTGTGTTATATATGCCTTTTAAACTATTTATAATCTTTCTAAAAAAAGGCATAAATTTTTATTTTATTTTATTTATGTACAGAACCAACAGTTTACAATATACTTATAATGGGTAAATTAACTTATATATTATATTATGTTATATTATTAACCTTTTAGGTTCCTTTAAGTAGGTGAACTACAAAAAAAGGTTATTGCAAAAAATAAAAAAATAATAATAGGTACCTACGCACGCAAATTAAAAAAAATCATTTTTTTCCGACATGCAAAATATGATTTCGTAACAAATTAGTTAATCTAACCGAGATATACGGGGAATAAATGAGGTGCAGTGTTTTGAACGTCTCTCTTCCACTATCAACATGTTGAACCGGCTGCACCGATCATACCATCCCGTTCAGTTTTCTTCAAAAGTAACTATAGCTAATGTATGGTCGTCATTATTAATAGTCGTGATTGAACGGAAAGGAACATTGAGAACTTGTTGCAGTTAATACTGGTACAATTAAGTTTTAATTGATTTTAAAATAGATATGGGAAATTATTTTATTTTTTCTTCTTGTCGTTGTAAGTCATTTGTAAATTGAGTGGTCACTTTAAGCTCGACTTGTTTCTTTAATATGTCTACGATGGCAGACAGATGAAGTAATTAGTAAAAAAAGGTTTAAAATGGTAATTAGTGTCGTATTTCATGCTTCCCATTCTGAATGTTACCTTTTTATGTGAGACAAGACCAGTGCGTGGGCATACGTACCTACATGTGGCAGTGCACACCTGTCGCTGGTTACCCCACATTTTGGGATATGCTGTGATGGTATGTATGTATTTGCAAACAAGAATTATTATATTACCTATATGTAGCGCCATTCCAAAATCATTCCAATGACGCTCTTAATTCATCATTGGTTTTCCAACTGTCGATTTGTTCAGGAGAACTTTGTTCTCTTAACATATCGACAATGTATCAAGCCAGAATACGCGAGAATTGTATGGAGAGGTCTACTTTTTTCATGGATTTTCCAACTTTGAAGTCAAAAAACACCAACTTAGAGGCTTCGCAGCATATATGTTCCATACACGGATTTACTCAGAATTCGGAGTAGAACATTTCGTGTGTCTGTGTGTGTGTCTGTGTGTGTGTGTGTGTCTGTGTGTCCGTCCCCCCCTTATAACTTTTGATCCGCTCAATTTACAGAGCCTAAAATTTCAGAATATATAAACAGTTACAGGCCTACAAAACTTTTATACTCGGAATTTCGAATTTTTGTTTCAGTCAGGGGTTATCAACTTTTGAATTTTTATTTTATTTTTCCATATATCTCAGAAACCATAAACGGTAGAACGCTGAAAATTGGTACAAACATAGACAAATACAAAATCTCAAATTAGTTTTTTCAAAAAAATTCCAGGGTTTCTCAAACATTTTTTATTAAGAAAAATATTTTTTTTATGATAAATTTATGAGTTTAACTGCCTATATTTCCAAAACTTTTACAATTATCGAAAAAAGCCGAAACACCCCAACTAGATAATTTAATTTTCTATAAAAAATATTAACATTGTAGTAGAAGATCTCAATTTTTTTTTAACAATTTTTTTAAAAATTGAATTTAGTGACGACATCGCTTCATATATTTTGTATGGCAGTCGCCTATACACAATATGTAAGAAGACTTAATAGTTTGTTACTTCATCTCCAAACATACATACATACCATCATGCAATTTGCATATTCTGGGTAGGAAAAAGGATCTTCTTCCATACTATCCTATCTTGACATACATACCTACATATGTTGTATAGAAAACAAAATATCTGAAAATATTCAATAATTTGTATCTATGGGTTTATAGTTTGGTACATATTCTTCAACTATACATACTATCGCTATCGACAGTTGGATCTCATGTGTTACATGCAACTAGTGAATAACTACATAATAGCTACCAGATATTATACTTACCTACTATTGTCATAAACTGCTTCACTAGGTAAAACCTGTTCTGAGACAGTATATAGATGTTTTATTTGTTTTCAATATTGATTGATTTTCCAACTGTCGATTTGTTCAGGAGAACTTTGTTCTCTTAACATATCGACAATGTATCAAGCCAGAATACGCGAGAATTGTATGGAGAGGTCTACTTTTTTCATGGATTTTCCAACTTTGAAGTCAAAAAACACCAACTTAAAGGCTTCGCAGCATATATGTTCCATACACGGATTTACTCAGAATTCGGAGTAGAACATTTCGTGTGTCTGTGTGTGTGTGTGTCTGTGTGTGTGTCTGTGTGTCTGTGTGTGTGTCTGTGTGTGTGTGTGTCTGTGTGTCCGTCCCCCCCTTATAACTTTTGATCCGCTCAATTTGCAGAGCCTAAAATTTCAGAATATATAAACAGTTACAGGCCTACAAAACTTTTATACTCGGAATTTTGAATTTTTGTTTCAGTCAGGGGTTATCAACTTTTGAATTTTTATTTTATTTTTCCATATATCTCAGAAACCATAAACGGTAGAACGCTGAAAATTGGTACAAACATAGACAAATACAAAATCTCAAATTAGTTTTTTCAAAAAAATTCCAGGGTTTCTCAAACATTTTTTATTAAGAAAAATATTTTTTTTATGATAAATTTATGAGTTTAACTGCCTATATTTCCAAAACTTTTACAATTATCGAAAAAAGCCGAAACACCCCAACTAGATAATTTAATTTTCTATAAAAAATATTAACATTGTAGTAGAAGATCTCGATTTTTTTTTAACAATTTTTTTAAAAATTGAATTTAGTGACGACATCGCTTCATACATTTTGTATGGCAGTCGCCTATACACAATATGTAAGAAGACTTAATAGTTTGTTACTTCATCTCCAAACATACATACATACCATCATGCAATTTGCATATTCTGGGTAGGAAAAAGGATCTTCTTCCATACTATCCTATCTTGACATACATACCTACATATGTTGTATAGAAAACAAAATATCTGAAAATATTCAATAATTTGTATCTATGGGTTTATAGTTTGGTACATATTCTTCAACTATACATACTATCGCTATCGACAGTTGGATCTCATGTGTTACATGCAACTAGTTAATATAGTCTCTGAACTTTTCCAACTGTCGATTTGTTCAGGAGAACTTTGTTCTCTTAACATATCGACAATGTATCAAGCCAGAATACGCGAGAATTGTATGGAGAGGTCTACTTTTTTCACGGCTTTTCCAACTTTGAAGTCAAAAAACACCAACTTAGAGGCTTCGCAGCATATATGTTCCATACACGGATTTACTCAGAATTCGGAGTAGAACATTTCGTGTGTCTGTGTGTGTGTGTGTCTGTGTGTGTGTCTGTGTGTCTGTGTGTGTGTGTGTCTGTGTGTCCGTCCCCCCCTTATAACTTTTGATCCGCTCAATTTACAGAGCCTAAAATTTCAGAATATATAAACAGTTACAGGCCTACAAAACTTTTATACTCGGAATTTTGAATTTTTGTTTCAGTCAGGGGTTATCAACTTTTGAATTTTTATTTTATTTTTCCATATATCTCAGAAACCATAAACGGTAGAACGCTGAAAATTGGTACAAACATAGACAAATACAAAATCTCAAATTAATTTTTTCAAAAAAATTCCAGGGTTTCTCAAACATTTTTTATTAAGAAAAATATTTTTTTTTATGATAAATTTATGAGTTTAACTGCCTATATTTCCAAAACTTTTACAATTATCGAAAAAAGCCGAAACACCCCAACTAGATAATTTAATTTTCTATAAAAAATATTAACATTGTAGTAGAAGATCTCAATTTTTTTTTAACAATTTTTTTAAAAATTGAATTTAGTGACGACATCGCTTCATACATTTTGTATGGCAGTCGCCTATACACAATATGTAAGAAGACTTAATAGTTTGTTACTTCATCTCCAAACATACATACATACCATCATGCAATTTGCATATTCTGGGTAGGAAAAAGGATCTTCTTCCATACTATCCTATCTTGACATACATACCTACATATTTTGTATAGAAAACAAAATATCTGAAAATATTCAATAATTTGTATCTATGGGTTTATAGTTTGGTACATATTCTTCAACTATACATACTATCGCTATCGACAGTTGGATCTCATGTGTTACATGCAACTAGTATAATACGAAATCATTCCAAAGGCGCTCTTGATTAATAATTGGTTTTATGATGCAAAATCATTCTATAAACGCTCTTGATTTGTCATTGGTTCATGATACAAAATCATTCCAAAGAAGCTCTTGATTAATCATTGGTTTTATGATGCAAAATCATTCCAAAAACGCTCTTGATTTATCATTAGTTCTATGATACAAATCATTCCAAAGAAGCTCTTGATTAATCATTGGTTTTATGATACAAAATCATTCCAATGAGACACTTGATTAGTCATTGGTTTTATGAGACAGTGTAATAATATAAAGTACTTTTCTAAAGCTTACAAAACTCCCGATTGAAATGCAATGACGTAGCTACCAAACAGCAGAGCAAAGCACATGGGCCCAGCTGAACAAGGGGCCCAAATTTCTGGAAACCATATTTGTAATCTTTGTAAATGCGCTGATGAGCTTTGAAACTGTAAATAAATATTGTCACAGCGGTCATCACTACATTAATTTGCCATAGTAACGGTTTGTCTCATCATTTTCGTTACGATTTGTAGAATTGTCATGGCAACATTATTGTTTTTTTTGTTTTGTTGTTGTTGATACATTTAGGGTGGGTATAAGACAGGCCAGGCGCTGAGGGCACTGCGCCTAGGCAGGGCAACGACAGGGTGGTGGGTGTAATGTGAGTGGTGTGTCACCACCCCATGTGATTGGTGGGTCACCCATGTGATTGCATGGAAAACACCGATAGTGGTGAAATTATACCATATTATTCCGATGCATAAATTATCCGCCTTTTCACTCTCGACCTCAACAACGTTTATGTCCCCAATCAAATAAGCAAGTTATCGAGTACACCTCTGGAATTTTCCACCGGGGCCTAACATGGAGTTTTTCCTACATTCCATTTTTTTTCAACGAAATTCGTACAAATTTCCATTACTTCGTTTCATATTCATACGTTTGTTTTTGTTTAATCTGACATCTTACTTCCTTAATCTTACTAAATTATTATTTTTTATTTATTTTTATTATTATTTATAAGCTGACTAATAACGCTCCATAAGGCAAAACCCTGTTCTGGGACTGTTAATAGTCCCAGAGATACCAACGTTTTATATTAATCATTTTTAATGGCTGTTTTTTTTTGATATTTCCTTTCTTATTGAATATAGGTATGAAAAAGGTAAGTCTCTTTATAGGTGAAAATAGCAGATCTCAATCGAGACGAAGCGAGAATATATATTTATATGAGAAACGGGAAACCACATATTTTTTGTTTATTTATTTAAAAAATGGGTATAATATTTTTTTAAACAAATATAATAAATAAGAATAACAACATAAGTGTTGTAACTTAATCAGCCCACCTTTGATTTCATGTTGCATGTACTCACTGCTGGTAACAAAACAATTGATTATTCCTGTCTAATGTGGCTCCTGAAAAGGGTCCTGGACAGAATATGTCCACGGACCTGATCCTTTCCAAATTATTGTATGTGGTAAGGCATCGGCACAATGGCGAATTCTGCGTGGGAATATATAAATTTATATTTCCATTTCGTCTCAATCAATAATTCAATAAAAAAATTCGTACTTAATGTTTGTACTTTCTATTTTATTTTTGTATTGCTCGAGCAACTGCACTATCTATGCTCATCCGACATTGGTAAAAATAAGCTGTGGTGTTTTTTTAAGTTTACTCATATAAGGTCGTGCATGGTGTAGTTGGCCAGACTTGAGGGGCAGGTGAACAGATGTGCGGTGGTCTGATGCTCTCCAGACTGGTTGTTGGTATTATCTGTTGCAGGAAGCCCCATGTAGACAGGTTGTCCAGTGGTCTTCCAACGTCCGTCTTTAGTCGGTTCAGGAGATATTCTTTAGGGTGTATTATGAGTGGAAAAGAAAACCAAATGACGCAGTTTCCCATTTTGTTTATCACTATATTTCCATTTGTGCAATATCAACCTTGAATCGATAAATTAGGTATACGACTATAAATAATTTCAGATAACATTTGAGGAAAAAAACTGTTATCAACTATTTTTTTTAAATATATATTTCAAAACAAAACAGGAAGAACAAAACAATCGTTTAACAAAGGATTATACAATATAAATAAGTATTTTTATCGTATAAAATTGTTTATTGTATCGTTCATATATAGATATCTTTCACCGTTCCTAGGCTGCGTTCACAATGAACGCCAAGTGCACTTAGTGACGCTCTAAGCAGTTCATAATGACCCGAAACAGAAGCTCAAAAGACACTGGCGTTCAGATTGAACGTCGAGTGTACGCACCAAACGCTCGTTTATATTGTCGGGTGAAAAACGCTCTAACAGTTATAGTATATGTTGACTTCTATTTTATCTGTGGATTGATGACTTCCATTCGTTTCTGTGGTATCTATTATGTCAGTTGACATTATTTATGATGACAATGTGCATTTACTTTGAGATTAATTTATAAAAATATCATTAAAAAATTCCAATAAAAGGTTAGCGATCATTATTTACTGCACTGCCCAATTGTTGTCTTTCGATGAAAATATAACCTAAAAAAAGACATGTAAGATAAATGACATTTGACATTTAAAACGCCTGATGCTGCACTCAGCGCGCCGCTTGAAAGCGTTCAATAAGATCGGTGTGAAAAACGCCATAATCTGCAACTTCGGGCACATCCGACGCCTGACGTCGAGCGTTGTATCTGAACACAGCCCTAGATGAATTATAATCAATCTCCTCACGGTTCTACAAAATCTTTATTGGAAATACTTAAAATAGATTTGATTTTAAAGTAAGGAATTATTTTATGTGAGTACTTTGGTAATTTGTTTAGTAATTTTGAACTATACACGGCTCACGCAATTATATTCATATACATATCACAAATATGGCTCACGCCATTTCTACAAAATCACGGTTCTACAAAATCTTTATTGGAAATACTTAAAATAGATTTTATTTTAAAGGTAGGAATTATTTTATGTAGGTACTTTGGTAATTTTTTTTAGTAATTTTGAACTATACACGGCTCACGCCATTATATTCATATACATATCACAAAACAAACCTATTTTCTCCTTCTTGGCACTGTCCCAACTTATTGCCGTTGAAGGCTGTTGGAGTCGGCTCTTCTCGCCCTCAGGTTATATCTTCTGTTCTGTATATCCTCTTAGATGAGCTTCGAAATTACCAGTTAATGCTTGCTTGTATGTCGTTAAGGAATACAAAAATAATGTCAGGTCAGATAAGTATGAGCACAAAAATTGTCCGACAATGCTCGCTTGTATATCGCTAAAGAAACAAAAAACTAAATCAATCATATAAGCATACTTATTTCCCAGAATACGAAATCTTCTCAATAAAGGGAATGTAATGTTAAACTCGTGATGTATAATAAATCTTTGTGCAAAATTTAAGTTGGTGCATAACTTTTGCACAAAGATTAGAAAATTTCTGACGAATCTAAAGGTCAGAGTTAGATCGAAGTTTTGTCGAGTTTTAACAGATTATAATTTTTCTAATTCTTATATTTTCCATCAATTCTCGTGTTGTATATAAACAGCATATGGGGTTTACCATGTATGTGAACAACATCTAGTGGTATGTATGTTTTCGTTTTAAGAAAATGTTTACGAATTCTCGTAAATAAGTATTAGAAGCATTTTGTTCGATTTATTACACATGAGGTCAATGTAATTGATAAATAATAATTACAAACCATTTTATACTTAGGTCATGAATATGTTGTTCTACTATACGTGTTGTTTTGCCGAGAATACATGAATTCTATTTTTAAATTTATTTATTTTAGCATACGTCTTAATGCCTTTTACATATTATACAAAAAAAAACATCGGCACCTACATGATTAATACATACATACATAAAGTAAAAATAGAATGAGAGGAAAAAGATATATGTAAATGTGTACATACCAAAAAAAAAACTGAGATACTATATTGCGGTAAAAATAGATAAATAGGATAAAGTTACAAAATAAAATAAAATAATGAAACAAAACATTAAAAAGAAAACCAAATTGTTATAAAGAGTCGCATACAAAAACAATACGCTAATAATTAATAATATTTAGGATGGATTTTAAAATTGTGTGACGAATATTCACTATAGAGAAATGTTGAAAACACTTAAGGTATTTTTTTCCAGAAACACTGTTTAACATATTTGAGGAATTTCATTTGAAATTGGGGTGTTTCGGTTTATATGCCCCCTTAAAAGTCAATGCACATCAAAACCTATAAGATTTTATCGTACTACGATGTCATACAAATTATATCAGATATTGCCAGTTTTCTCCTAAACTTTCACGAGTTTTGAATGATGATGTTCACGATGCATTAAACGCAGCTCTTATATATATCTTCTTAATAAAACATGCATAAGGAATAGTCAACATAGGTAATTTAATTTTAGACATAGGCATTCATCAGTGCGTTCATAATAGGCACTAAAAATAGACACAAACGACACTAATTACATAAAGTATTTAACGACAGCAATTTACATATCACCTTATACTTCCTCACATAACTTCTTGACACGTTGATTATAGTTATTCCATCAATAACTGGGTGTGAATGTCGAGTTCATTTGATAGGTGTATGCACCTATGTACACGATATATAGACACCTGCTTCTATACTAGTAAAGGTAATGGAAGGTTGAGTTTCGTTTTTACTCTGAACACACAATGTATATACGCACCTTTCGCATTGTTTTATATTACATTCAACTATTATTTATGATGGATAATTGTAGAGGTAATCAATTATAAGATGTATATGTCTGCGTTATTTTTAGTAACAACATTATTTATATTTATACTGACCGTCTTGTTCTGCTGCCCTTTCCAGTTAACACTCGGCAGTTTTATTTTACTTGTATGCCAACAAGTTTACATTGGTGGATTTTTTTCCAACTGTTATTGTTCAAGAGAATTTTTTTCTCTTAACATTATATTTTTCACGGTTTTTTGAACTTTGAAGTCAACTTCGCAGCATATATGTTCTATATATGGATTAACTCAGAAGGTGCGTATGTATGTGTGTCCGTCCCCCCTTATAACTTTTAATCCGCTCAATTCACAGAGCCCAAAATTTCAGAATATATTGATAGTTAATTATAGGCGTACAAAACTTTTATATTCAGATTTTGAATTTTGTTTCAGTCAGGGGTTATCAACTATTGAATTTTTACTTGAATTTTCCATATATCTAAAAACCATATATGCTGAAAATTTGTAGAAATATAGACAGATATAAAATCTACCTCATACCATCATGCTGCTTTCATATTCTGGGTAGGAAAAAAGACTGACCCCCATACTATCGTATCCTGACAAACATACCTACATGTTTTATATAGAAAACAAAATACCTTAAAATATGTATTAATCTGTGTTTAAGTGTTTATAGTTTGGTACGTATTCTTCAATAATGCATACTATCGCCATCGACAGTTGGATCTCATGTGTTGCATGCAATTAGTTGTAAGAATGAATCTGTCCTTGAAACATGTGCATATACATCATCATACATTCCCTAAATTAATCATTTATGCTTTTGCTATATGAACGAAATCGGTCGTGGCAGGATTCGAACTCGCGACCACTGGATTACTAGCCCAGTGCGCTAGCCGCTCTGCCACCATCCATCTATTTCTTTTTAGCACAAGACAATTCTTCGAACTATGCGATATGAAGCATGAAGTAACAAATTTCTATTGAATAATGATGTTTGTTTTAAACTAGTTGCATGTGACACATGAGATCCAACTGTCGATAGCGATAATATGTGTGTAGTGAAAGAATACGTATAAATCCATGTATGTTATAATAAAAATAAATAAAATCATCCTGTTAAAATGTTTTCGAAATTGTTAAACTCTTGTAATACATTGTATAATACTGTAATTGGCAATATAAAAAAAACCATTGTATTTTTGTATATTTTTTGTTATGTTGTATTCTATAAAATCTTAACTTACACTGAAAGCTTTTTTGGTTATTGTAACAAAATTTCATGTTAAAATTAACCGTAGGTAGCCAATTCGGTGTTATAATATTTTTTTCAGTGTACCAAACTATAAAACCTTTGATCCAAATTATTGATTGATTTTATTAAGATATTTTGTTTACTTTCAGTTAAAAATAATCTCATAATTGTATGATGGATTTTACGACCATGTCTTGAGAATTTCTCATCTCTAAAGATCTGGAAAGGAATCCTCGTCAAACCCAAATTTCCAGCATATTATTATTTATATAATTTGTATATTACGTACTTACAAGTGGACTGGATTGTATTGCTCACGTGTCATGATGGTTGCCTGTTGCCTAATAGGCATCATGTTCGACATGGTGTAATGTATTCAGTGTTGTTATAAATAGTTTCTGGAGTCACCTATCAGCATTCTAGTTTATTATACATTCGTCTTATATTTTTACATCTAAATGCTCCATTGTTTGGTAATCTGTTTGAGCACTGTTATTATAATCTCATGAGATACCCATACGTTCTGAATTAACATGTTGAATGTTTTGATTCCGTGGCACGTTGGGTCCATCACATTGTGTGGCGAATATCTTTTTTCTGTCATTGGATATTTTTTTGCTCAACTAAGCAGTTTCTATATCTTATGTTTATTAATTAAAATTACTTTGAATAAAAAGTATGTTCGTATTTGTTGATTGATTTTAGTTTAAAAAAGCAGTTTGTTTCTTCTATTGTCGTGTATATTGAAGAAATGGTCTGTTATTTGATCCAAGTTAATTCATAGGTCGTCAAGATGACAGAGTACTAACTCCTGTAGGATGTGGACATAGTCAACAAATAGGCTTACTATGATCGCTCCTGTATTTGAGTGGTCCTAGGTCCTTTAAGTTACCTCCAAATATCTGCGGTCCTTAAAATAAGAGCACATTACCTGTAAATTGAATTAATTTGTTTCTTCGTGTGAACATGCTCCTCTTCCAACACTCTCTGAACCTCATTTTTTGCTACTGTTTTATGAAAATTATATTAGGTCTCATTTATTTTTATGTATACTAGTTTCATAAGATAATAAAATTCTATCCTCAATATTTAAGATGGGTCACTAGGAATTCTGAACTGGGATAATTTCCACTGTTGAAATACTTCATTCTATATAAATTTTCTAACTAAATCACTACCTGTTGCTTCTTTGGTATTACCACTTCCACTATTAAATGTCACTATCGTAGTACCCGCCAAGTTATTATTGACATAATATTTTTGTTACTGATTCAATAATATAAGGTAAACATACGTTTATGATGTGGGTGTTACAGTTACGAAAAAAGTGAAAGCATTAATATGATAATATGTACGTGTACAAATTTATCTCTTACACTCTTAGAGAATAGACATATTTAAATAAAACTAGTTGCATGTAACACATGAGATCCAACTGTCGATAGCGATAGTATGTATAGTTGAAGAATAAGTACCAAACTATAAACCCATAAATACAAATTATTTAATATTTTAAGATATTTGGTTTTCTATACAACACATGTACCTAGGTATGTATGTCAAGATAGGATAGTATGGAGGTCAGTCCTTTGATCCTACCCAGAATATGAAAACAGCATGATGGTATGTATGTATGTTTGGAGATTAGTATCAAACAATTGAGTCTTCTTAGATATTGTGTGTAGGCGACTGCCATACAAATTGTATAAAACAATGTCGTCACTAAATTAAACTTTATAAAAATTGTTAAAAAAAATTGAGATGTGATAATACAATGTTAATATTTTTATAGAAAATTAAATTATCTAGTTGGGGTGTTTCGGCTTTTTTTGATATTTTTAAAAAAAATGGAAATATAGGCAGTTAAACTCGTAAATTTATCATAAAAAAAGTAATTTTCGTAATAAAAAATGTTTGAGAAACCCTGGATGTTTTATGAAAAAACTAATTTGAGATTTTGTTTTTTCTATGTTTGTACTTATTTTCAGCGTTCTATTTTTATGGTTTCTGAGATATATGGAAAAATAAACCAAAATTTCAAAAGTTGATAACCCCTGACTGAAACAAAAATTCACAATTCTGAGTATAAAAGTTTTGTAAGCTTTTAAGTGTTTATACATTTTGAAATTTTGGGCTCTGTAAATTGAGCGGATCAAAAGTTATAAGAGGGGGACAGACAGACACACACACAAAACTCACATAAAATGTTCTACTCCAAATTCATAGTAAATCCATGTATGGGAACATATATGCTAAGAGGCCTCTAGTTGGTGTTATTAGCATGCAAAAATTCCACTATGCCATACAAAATGTTCCTTCGTACACGCATCTTGGCTTAATAATGTCTATTCTTTCAGAGAATTGAATTCTCATGAACGAATCGACAGTTGGATAAAAACTACTGTTTTCAAGTCAAGCACGGGTGGTGTTCGATTCTGTCTGCCTACTCCGCATGGAATACAGCGTGATTTTAAGTTTGTGTGTAAGTATAAACTATTATTATAAGTGTTCTTCTTCTTGTTCGTTTTCTTCATTGCTGTAGGTAAGTAGCTTCCATATTGATGAGTCATTGTTATCTCCTAAAATAAAACTTTTCCAGATGCTTCTGTCCATTTGTATATTTATACGTGTATGGGGATATTTTTTGCCGAGTGTCAATCAAAAACGAGAATGTTTTAAACGATGCGCATTACTTTATTCATAACCAGTAAGGGTTTTCATCAAATAAAAAATCATCTTTTATTTTCTTGTATTTTTATTTTTTCGACAAATGTCGTTTATTTTTTTTCATTGAATGATATTTCAAATAATGTACTTTTTCGTGAACAAATATTTGTATACGTAAATTTTATTTTTGAAATATTTAGATTCTCGTTTGTTTATTTATATATCTCAGAAAGGATTTTTTTGAAAGAAAGGACTTTCAAGAAGGACTAAAGGAGCCAACGACTAATCTTAACTTTTGTATGCACACTTGCTTCTGGTGACGATTTATAAAAACGAGTGTGTTGTGGCCAACACTTACTTTTTTCAACGCTTATATATTCAATTACAATTTAAGCCATTTGTCATGGCCCAATCTTGTTGATTTTTTTAAACATGCTTGCTTCAGATGAAATTAATTAAAAATTAATGGATTGTGGCCAACACTACACTCTTTACTATGCTTTTATTCAATCTAATTTGAAACCAGCTCCTTATGTCTATTATTTGAGACTACAGGGACATGAAAGACTCAATGCAGGGGACGGAAGGAGGGACTAAGGGGGTCGATTTTTTCAATACTTGTTTGTGTATGTTGATTTTTATTTAGTGTATTTTATATTTTTTACTCTTTCTACGTCAATACGAACATTTCAGTAAAATTAACATTTATATTATCGTTAAATTTACTATCATATCACAGAGGGCATCACTTTTACCGCAAAAATATTATATAATATATAACAATATAGCAAATTCCAAACCGCATTTGAATTTAAACGGAAAAGATAATAATGCTTTATACCGCATTTTTTTGTATTGGGTACCACATCGAAGGTAATCCCTTTTCACCAATTTTATTTAATTCAACAAACTAACAAGATAAAATTCAATAATATTACGACATTGCCAATCTTTATGTTTTAAACCAGTGGTTACCAAACTTTTAATTTCGCGTACCACACACGAAATTATAAATCAGTAGCGTACGACTGAACTGTAACCGTTAAAAAAAACCTTCAAAATGGTAAAGTAATAAAAAATGCAACAACTGTTTATGACAACATTATCATTTATTAATTACAGGAAAAAATACAATATTCTTAGTGCGAAAAATGGTGCTGCATGTTCGAGACAAGATACAAAATATATGGCTCAGTTGTACTTAATTTTAAGCGCAAATTGGGGTCTACGTTAAGCTTATTACGATATTTGTTTTTTATTATCAAGATAGCAGAAAATCCGCTCTCACAGAGATACGTGGTTGTCAATGGAATCAGAAACAGTAATGCTTTTCTGGAAAGCGATGGATATTCATTTTTAACTTTTAGCCAAAATTCACACAGCTCTACTATGTTGAATTTCGCTTGCAAATCGTGTCAGAGCGCGAAATTTAAAACCGTTTTATCTAATTAATTACTCATTTACTGTGTATGTCCTGTGGCCATGGCTGCTTGCGTACCACCTTAATAATTGTCGCGTACCACTGGTGGTACGCATACCATAGTTAGGGAATCACTGTTTTAAACCAACCGAATACTATTTCCATGGTGATATAAAAAACTATTTTTTATCTGCTCGTACGTGCTTCGTTGTTTTATGTTTTTATAAAAGGTCATGGTTATTTTTATAACGTTTGATGAAATCAAAATAAAAAAAATGACGGATCTCTGAATAATATTCGGATAAAAATAGATTTTACCAAATATTTATTTAAAATGTCAGGCATTGTGGAATGCTGCTTTGATCACACCTTTGTTGTATTTTTTATTACTTATTTCACAGGGAGTTATTTATCCAACATACATAATATACTTATGATTTATTTATCACCGTGTAATGAAACGGTATCATTCATATTTTATTCCGTATACCTCTACGAAACAATCTTAGAATGTGATCTTTATTGGAGCACGTCGGACATCTTGAGGTAATAATTATTCCATTTTATAGGACCACTCTTACTAAAACATCGGTCACAGTAAACCGCTGAAACTCTGTCTACCTCTTAAATGTATGTAATACTGTGACATCCCCGGTATATTGAAGAGATCCTGCGTATTCTACAAAATTTCAACTTTCCTTATAAATTGATTTACCCAGTTATCAATCAATATTAAGTTATTTGCAGGTACTCTGTGTTTATAATGTGTCTGAACAATTAATATAAATTTCTGGTTCAGGTTTTGTAATAGGTATTATGTTCTCATTTTAGTAAATTTATTTGTCATATCATTAGCTGTATAGACAGATGGCTCAACAACTTAAACGATATACTTAAAAAATGGAAACGTAAGAAATCTTAACTCAATGCAAATGAGACAATGGATGGTTGCCAAGCTTTGGTTTTCAGTTTTTTCTGCATGCCCCGGTTAGAGGTATGACGTTATAGTATTTATTTATTGAGACATTCACGGCTTAAAGCCCTTTACAAAATATTAGATGACACAGCATAAACTTAACCAAAGAAATATGATTTATAAACATTCATAACATCTAAACATATCAACGGTAGCAGAGGATATATATAAAAATAAAAACATATAAGAAAGGTAAATTAAACACGAAAGTACATACATTAAGAACCAAAGAATAAATAAATAAAAAAAACTCAAATAAAATAAAATAATTACATATATGTAATTATTTATTTTATTTGAGTTCTATAAAATGATTCTATAGAATGAACATAAGAATATTACTGACTGAATAATATAAAAATGAATGGTGTGAATAACTACCTACATACTTAGCCACACTGAATCAGTGATTGCTGCCAGATGTGATAATATATTACATTATTGATTTAAATAAAATAAAAATTAAATGTACAAAATTATATAAAAATGTAAACAAGTGACTACACAATCATTTGGGGGTATGTTTTTGAATTTTTTTTTAATAAAATATATTTACAGTCCTTAAAAGAATTAAAGAAAGGGTCAGTCAGATAACCAAAGTCATTGCCCAATCGATGAATTCTACTCAAGGGAGTGTTATATAAATAGCTAGTGTTGGACGTCTTACATACAAAAGTTATTATTTGGCGGGTATTTCTTGTTGGAACATGGTAATGAAAAAAGTACCAGTTTCGAAACGACCATCTCCATCATCGTCATAAGCCGACAGCTTTGGCTTAATCCAGCAATCTATTCCATTCTTGCTTTTCTGAAGCCTTAGTTTTCCCGTTTCTGATTTGCAGACCATCCATCGCATTTTTGGCCTTCCTGGTCTTCTTCGTCCTTGCGGTATGACAGCTTGCGGATGTTAACTCCAAAAATATAAATAATATTAATCTGACTTATGTCGGTGTCATAGAGTAGGTATACAGAAATTGACTACAAAGTCATAACTACTGCAGCCCTGACGCTATATTTTACTATATACACAGCACAATTCCTTCTACAGTTTTTAATTTCAGCTGAGAAATTATTTATTCTGCAACACCTGCGCTATACCTATTGTCTCTAGAATGTTATTCTCATTGCATCGACGTCCAGTACATTAGCCTCTGGTCATAGCGTCTCCTTCTCCAATATTAAAGAATAGTTGTTCTCGCTTTTGGGCCTTGTTACGACAGTAATTATAATTAAGTCTTTCCGGAACTTGCCCAAACAATTAAACAGATATCGACCTCGACTTGGTACAATCCAAATCTCTCGCAGCACTTCATATGCGAAGAATGTTGCACGGAACACGATCTCAAGTATCATAAATTGGCACCACTGACATTAACGACATATACACCGCTAATTATTATCAACATAATTAAACTATATATTTATATATATTATGTATATATGAATATCTATATTTAAATTAATGTTTTAAACGGTCAATGTTCTTTGTTGGGCGTTTTATTGAATGCTAACTTACTAACAATACTGAAGTTGAATTGGAAGATTGAAGTGTAAATATCGTTCATAATTCATCATTCTTTGTTTCTATGGTTTAACAAAAACAACATTACGAATTATTAACAAAAGTACATACTGTTTCAAAATAATATTTAAGTAAGTATTCTTTCAAAGTCAGTTTTGGGTGTAGTGTAGGTACTGTGAGATTGTTTATTCTGTATAATATCCCAAACTATAAATAAGTTCAGTAGACCTCATATTGATACTGTAGTATCACTTTTCCATAGATTCCATAGATAAATTAATGATGGTGTCGTTGACTCTGGGTCTCTTGTCGGGAGTCTTCCCATAAATTGTCCCTCTCGTAAAACTAAAACGACTCTTATCTGCAGAACTAATTATGTTCAAGATTCATTCATCCAAATGGCATGTAACATTGACTATGATTTTTTTGAGAATGTTGATATTTTTAGGTATATTAGAATAAAATATAAAAATACCATTTCAGGTACCCTTCGATGTTAACAATAGGTGATTCCTTCTTTGTTCATTTTGATTGCGAATGTCTCAAGCTTCCTTTCCCTCTTGTCATTTTTATTCTTCTGATTTTC
Source organism: Molanna angustata (assembly GCA_963576475.1). NCBI lineage: Eukaryota > Metazoa > Arthropoda > Insecta > Trichoptera > Molannidae > Molanna > Molanna angustata. Next base: position 35,910,790 of record OY754970.1, on the reverse strand, counting down.
GAGTATTTAATTGAATATTTAATAGCAATTGTTTACTCTGCAACTTAAAAGAACAAAATGTTTTATCCATAATCAAAATTGTTGTAATATTTGTTTGTATGACTTGTCTGTTTGGTTTAAAAAAAAATAAAAATAAAATTGATAACGTTTAATTTATGTTCTGTGATTTCTTCGTAGATGGGTCGGTGGCAGAGCGGTTAGCGCGCTGGGCTAGTAATTCAGTGATCAGTTCGAATCCTGCCTCGACCGATTTCGTTCACCTATAGCACAAGTATTTATTTGCTTATTTTAGGGAACGTAGGAAGATGTATATGTACTTGTTTAACAAGGACATATTCATTTTTTTGTAAAAAAAAAATGCCTCTCCATCCTGGAAAATTGATCATTTTGTTTCTTCTATTGTCATCGAATCACAAACACATTTTGATAATTTTCGCCAAATGTCTAGCATAGCCATTGTCTACCCAAAAATTCTTAAAAATGTATACAATTAAAATTGACTCCGTAATAGTACATTAAAAAATAGTTAATATTTGTAGTAATGAGTGTTTTTTGTACAATAAAATAATATATAAACTTTAATTCAACAACATTTTGGTATAATTTATGAAATTTAACCTTCTTTATTAATAAATGAATACTCAAAATGAAAGCTTGTAGACGTCTGCAAATTGTGCTAGCCACAATTTTCCTGTCATACGATTGGTACTTAAATATTAATATCATAATATCTATCAACTAACACCTGAGTTTTGTGACTTCCGAAACGCATAAAATATTATGTGATAGTATATTTCTTTATTGTAAATCTCAACATCCTAACCAAGCCACCAATCATCCTACCAATAATAATTATTAAGGCTATAACTAGCCTCTATCGATCTAAGGCTAATATATTGAACCATAAATAGTAACGTTTTCCCCACAACTATCTTATTTTTCATTCTGTTAGTTAGTCTATCTTCATTCATGTATATGTGTTTATAAATTATAAAATATACTTAGTATTAGTACAAATTTTAAAGGTCAGGTGTAAAAAAACTGTTGGTTTTGAGAAGTACCTAAGTTATATAATGCAAAATCTATGTATATAACTTCTTGTCTCAGTCTTGTAAAATATTATTCTCACAATGTGCCTAGCACGAAACGCGTCGATAATCAATTAAAACAAAATAGAACTAATATCAAGTATTTTATACTATGAAGTTCTATCAAGAATTGTCGATCGACAAACTAAACTTAGTATCCTCTTTCAAATATGTGCGTTAAACACAAACTCTTAACATCATCCATATTGTGCATGTCATAAGAAATTGCGTGTAAAAGGTGTATTTTTTAATTTTCTTTTGATTCTTCAGTAAGTTTACAGATGATATTTCAATTTAGACATTTAATGATATAATTACAGAGCCAAAAAAAGCATTCTATCATTATCATAGCATAAAGTACAAAATAAATATAACAATAGTCAACGACTCACTCACACACAACATTATTCAATTTTTTTTTTATTTTCGTTGACACAATGAAAACTCATTTTTCATTAATTTAATTACATAATGTTTAGCTTTAGCCCTTAAATCCTCCTACGAACATTGAAAATTATGGTTATAAGGGCTATCACAAGGATGACGCTTAGGGACAGAATTCGCAATGACGACATTAGGCGGACCTGTGAGACCGAGGACATCATACGATGGAGTAGAGCTACGAGAAGATTCTGGAGGGACCATATCAACAGGATGGACGCATCTCGAATCCCATCCATAGCGGCAAACGAAATCCCACCAGGGCATCGCCTCCCCGAAAGACCGCCGAAGAGGTGGAGGGATAGCTTGACCTCAGATTCACAGGAATAGCTCTCTCGAAAAAACAGATCAACGATCTAATATAAGAAGAAGAATGTTTAAAAAAATATACAACAATAAATGTATATTTTAATAAATGTACAATGACGAAAGTCGTGAGAGATTGTGCATCGATTTTTCTATTGATTTTTCTTCCGATTTTATTACTCTATGTGTTAAGATTTGTTCTCCATATCAGACCATATTTTATTTTTATTTTTTTATTTTTCATTTGTTTGGAAACTTAACAGCTATACATTTATAATACTTAATTTCAAATGAGAATACAAAATAAATAGCCAATTATAAAGTTTCACATATTTAAATTATTATACATTATTAATGTTGGGTAGTCATTGTAAGATGGTGAGTGTATGTGGGGGAAAGGGAAGGATAATGGATATAGGAAAGCGTTGATAAGGAAGGGATGAATGTTTAAGGAAAGTAGGTTTGATTTTTAACCAGTAATATTACCAATAACTGCGCGTAATTGGCGTTTCATCGATGTCTGTGTGGAGTTAAATATATCAGGTTGGGGGTCAAGACTATTGTAATAATTTAAGCATCTGTTGACATAATTATTCTGTGCGTAATTTGTTCTGCAGTATGGTGTATAGAAAAGGTGATTTTGGCGTGTTGTTTTCATGGGGCAGTTGAAAGAAATTTTTTGGAGTAGGTAAGAGCTGTCTACAAGGTTATTAAGTATTTTATAAAGCAGATAGACATCGGATATCTTTCTTCTTTTTTCAAGTGATATAAACCCATGTAATTTTAAAGATTGGTCATAATCATGGCGGTAAATTTTTTTTCTAAAATTAAGCGTTTTAACAAACCTTCTCTGAATCCTCTCAATTCTATCGATGTGAATATTGTAACTAGGGCTCCATACGGTTGATGCAAACTCCAAATGACTTCTAACGAAGGCATTAAATAGGAGAACTAGCGAGGTTGTTTCTTTGAAGGATTTGGTTATTCTTTGTATGAAACCCAAGTTTCTGTAGCTTTTATTTACGACAGAATCAATATGAGGAATAAATGATAGTTTGTTATCAAGGATAACGCCTAGGTCTCTCGCTTCGAGTTTTTGCGACAATATATTATTATTAATAGTGTAGTGAAATTTAATTACATTTCTGCTTCTACTGAAACTCATTGAGAAACATTTATTTATATTTATATATAATTGATTTTTTTCACAGTAGCGAAAAAGGTTATTTAAATCCTGTTGTAGCAGTGAGCAGTCATGTGTAGATGAGATTTGTTTATATAATTTACTGTCGTCGGCAAAAAGAATTATTTCAGAGGTAGCTATGCATTGTGTTATGTCGTTAATGTAGATCAGGAAAAGCAAGGGACCCAGGTGAGAACCCTGCGGTACTCCGGAGGGAATTGGAACAAAACACGATTGGAAACCTTTGGCGGCTACTGCTTGTGATCTATTTGTTATATAGGACTTTATCCATCTGTACAGATCGCCACGTATGCCAAAGTTCCATAATTTAAAACACAGAATATTGTGGTTAATTTTGTCGAACGCTTTGGCAAAATCTAGGTATATTGTATCTAACTGGTTATTTTCGAGTAAGGCAGAAAATGAATGGTCGGTAAATTCTAATAAATTGGTTTCCACTGATCTTTTACTAAGGAATCCATGTTGTTTAATAGTTAAAGATGTTCTTATTTCAGGATTAATTTGATCTATAATGATTTTTTCAAATAATTTACTGATAATGTATTTATTTTTACTGATAATGTATATATTTTATGTATATAATGTATGTATTTACTGATAATGTATATAATGTATGTATTTACTGATAATGTATATATTATTAATGTATTTATTTCTTCTCGTTCATATTATTGTAAATTAATTTATTGTTATTGTTACTTCCTCTGTCATCATTGTTTGATTTATTTTATATGTTAATACTTTCTTCTACCAAGCATTTAAATTTGTAATATTTCACGAGTAAGTTCATAAATGGAATTTATTTATATTTGAAAGATTATGTGAATAATGTTATGTAATACATTCTGTGAATTTGCCAAGAAAAAAAAAATAATAAATGATAATATAAGCACTTTTGAGGATGCTAGTTGTAAATTTATTATATACTTCAATGCTCTCCGCCAATTTCGTAAATTTATCTTAATTTGGGACCTTAAATTTCCGATATGAATTCTCCAAGACGCAATATATATTTATTTAATCATGTTAATATTATAGGTAGGTTGCTATAGTAAAAGACGAGATAAAAAACGTAAACACGACACTAAAGTAACATTATCAGTTTTCACATTAACATTTTATAATATATTATTATCACATGTTCACTATATTATTATAATAATATATTTACCTATCACTTGTTTTATATACCTACTATACATGCATGTTTTCATATTGCCATCATACACAATATGGCTTAGTGAATATATTAATATCATTAATATACAGTTGTTTTGCGTACTAAACAATGTATGATTTTCTTACACCGGTCAATATCCCTTTTTGTGTCCTATTTAAAATTGAATATCTAGGAATTTATATACAATTCTTGACAAAGAATTACATACATGATTTCAATCAAAACGAATGATTAAAAATTATATAATATATGAATTACTCTGGTGAAAACTAATTCGATTTACGAGGACTATTATAGTCTTGATATTGTCCTCTTAGGACGAAATACTCGAAGAGAGCCGACCCTACCTAAAGTGGGATACGGCAAAGAAAAAGAAGAAGAAGAGGACGAAATACTCGAAACAATCGACAAAGTCAAGTAAATGTGTAAAATTATAATCAAATTGTTTTATTCCTTTTAATTCGTAATGGAATTCCATCACATAAATAATAACTCAATGATCCAAACAATGTCTACTCTCCACACTATGGAATAGTGGAGTGGGGTACACCTTTTGGACCATCCTATTGTTACTATTCATATTAAATATTGGTAATAATCCCAAAGAACTAAGGCAAATAATAAATACAATGTTGTAAAACCCAAAAACCATACATGACTATAATTTTTGCGGTAATGTGTGTTGGTAGGACACGATCAATCAATCAATCACATCAATCGTTAAATCAATCGATTAATCAATCGTTAATCAATCAAACAATCAATCGTTATTCTTACTCTATTTATATCATGTCTCTTCCAATCTTTTAAAATGTAAAGTAACCATCTTTTTCTCTCGTTTCAGGTAATTATATCAACTTGATATCAACTTCTTCGATAAGCTATGACGATAATTTCGTTTGGTATGTTTTACTTTTTACACCTACATTAGCCTGTATCAACTGATTTCAAATCAAAATTTGATATGTAGTAGGTTTGCTGTATATGGATTAAAAAATATATATATCAATTTTCTATCCTTAATATATAAATTACTCCTCATTTGTGGATGTATAAAAAACTCATCAAAGCGTATGGTGCCAACTAGTCTCCACACTATAGAATAGTGGAGAGTCATGATTTCACAATTTATAAGCGTATTTTTTTACATCAATTTCTCAAACGGTATCATGTAGAGAGTGCACACTTGTGATTTTCGTCGTGATGTGTTTGTATGTATGGCGTACGGCGTTTGGCGTACGGAATTATCCTTTTTGTGTCCTCTTTACAGCCCAAACTATAAGTCCGATCGACTTCATATTTATCATATATGTAAAGTGCATAGACCTAGGGCTGATTAGTTTTCCATAGTCAACTTTTAATTTCTTCTCTATGATTTCATCATTTACGTTGTTTTTTTTGTGTCCTCTACAGCCCAAACTATAAGTCCGGAAGACTTCATATTGATATAATTTATGTAATGTCCATAAACTTAGAGCTGATTAGTTTTCCATAGAATATCCGTTAAATTCTTCTGTATGATTTCATCTGTACAAATTTTCAAAATGCTCTCACGGTGTGGAAAATCGAGGTATTTTTATACTGTTTAAAATTTTGATACAATAAAAATACACTCATCAAAATTGCATTTAAGATTGTTAAAATTTAAAGAATAAAATCTATGGTCTGCCATATCAACGTCAAATAAATCTCATATTTGTATGAAAAATGTATATAACAGAAATAAAACAGCTTCTGTATGGAAAAATTGAGTGATTAACTTCATATTGATATTGTATATGTGTCTCTATAGACAAGTGTAGGCAGTGAGAACTGAACACCGCTTTCTTTTATTTTGACACATATTCATCGCCTCATCAGCATTGATACACTGTCTCATACATGTTTCAACAGGTATCATGTAGAAAGTTCATACTATGAGTTTCGTGAAAATGTTTTTATGTGTACGGTGTATTATGAAAACTTTTGTCCTCTGGGAATCTTATATTTGTTTAAGAATCTAATATAAATGTTCTTCATAAAAAGCATTTAGAGATTGTCAACCTTTCAAGAAGAAAAAATGAACACTTACTATGGTGTGGAGAGTTTAGTGTTGGCCACAACTCACTCGTTTTATTAAGAAAGTGAACAATGGTTTTGATCTCATGATTACCTTTTTATATTTTTAATATTTTTAGTTTTATAAATAAGGGAAAAAATGAATATCAAATTTGTTCGTCCCTAGTTCCATATTAGCGCCATACATGTATGTATATTTAAAACAACTTTTAGTTTAAATTATTCAAACGTATTTTATAATTTCATTAATTACCTATATTCTTCGTTTAAATACGATTATTCAGCTTGTAAGTGATCAGTCTGAGTTGTAAGAGACCCCTCTGTGTATAACATTTATCCATTGTAAGCTTTGGAACAACGAAAAGACCAACCAGTCTATAGAAAGAAATATTGGTACCCCGTCGTGGTACTGATTATTTGTATCCGATAATGTCCGAGAGCAAATGGTAAACGAGCAATTTTCTTTAACAAACCGCTCGACCTAAGTACTCCTGGACACATCACATGTCAATATTGTGTTTGGTCATTTTGACACAGCTCCTAGCCGCACCTAGATACTGAATTCTCCAATCGACTTTTCTCGAAGAAAGCTTTGCGAGTGTTTGACAAAATCAAATATCGACAGTACCATCACGTTGGGTCCCTTAGAGCCACGGGTAAAACTGTCATATTTTTATGATATATCATATATTTGTCAGTATTCTCTCTAATTCTATGGATTCCGATTTTAACTTATTTTTTCCGCTATTAGACACTTAATTTCCCCGTTTTGTAGATCTTATGCGTCGTGTCCGTTTTGCATTCTCGTATGCCATACTTTTTGAATCATCTGCATACATATTTGGTAAGATTACTTACCGCCAATGTGGCTACCAACATTTTTTAATCACAATTTCACACTTACGTTCAAATTGCACAAATAAGATTATGTTAACACCAAACTTGTGATACTTTGCTCTGGCTTTGTTTATTTAAAATATTCTGAAACAGGAATATCAAGACGGTTTCGATGCGTCACCATGTTAAGTTTATTTATAAACACTAGGAGATAAATGTAATTTCTCCACAAGAAATAATATTGTAATCATTGCAACAAAGAAATCTTCATAGCAACAGCTGCTATTAAGTACCAGGTTTTGCGCTGTGTAATGAGTGACTGAGTCGGTCCCTTCACATTTCACATGTTTGCTGAAAACAAATACGAGATTATTTACATTTAAAGATTCACCTAATTTTATAAGGTCTATTATATTTTTTTCGGATGAACTTGAAATAGAAAGGTACTATAAACTAGGAATATACCTACAGAATATTATGTAGACGCCTATCTGTCTGCGTAGACAATTTATTAATTCTATATATCTTAAAATTTACAATCTGGATTACCAAAGGGATTATTTCTTGGGTCCATTATATTTATTTTATACACACAATAATCAACTAAATTAAATATAAAGTTTTGACGTTCGTGCGTATGCTAATGACCGTTTTATCCCAAAATTCCTCAGATCTGACTACAGATAGGTATATCTCAAAATGTAAACTTTTTGCAATACATCTGATTTGTTATGCAGAAAACAAAGCGGAATAATTGTGTTCGATCATCACCACCAGAATTCTTGGTGGTGATGGTTCGATACGTTACTAAAATCAGGCAATTTTTTTACTGGAGATCGATATCAAATATAAATAATGTTTTTGTTTTCAATTCGATAGCAGCAATATTATTATCTAAATACTAAGGAATGTGACATTGGAATATTTTTATTCCAACACTCAGTTGTAGGTACCTTTTATCTTTGTATTATCCTGTATTTTATTTAGTTTTTATTTGATCTTGACATTTCGCCGTGTGGCGTCTCTCTCTCCAGTATCGCAATAACGGTATCGAATTCCGCAAAGGATTGAGTAATAATTTTTTTTAGTCTCCACCCAATGAATTCTCCGGGCAAATATTTGAATTCGTCATTAACGATTTCGTTTCGTTAGGCATCTCACAAACCGTGGATTCCACGCGCACACTTTACAACTTGTCAAAGCGATAACAGCTATCGACCTAGTTCCTACTTTACCTATTTCATTCTTTTATAAGTTTGCAATACCATGGATGCAAATTATTCAATCGCCAATATGAATTAGATATATTAATTTGTAATTTAAATTTTTCATTTAACAACATCCTTAGAGAAATGACGCCTATATGCGGAAAAAAATATACGCTTAGCTAAGGGCGGACCTTTTGAAATACATATGTATATAGGTGTATTTCTCTGTCGAAGCCCACCTGTATCCATAAGACTTTCAACTCAGTGGAGAATTTTTCTAATATTTGACATTATTTTTGTAATATCCAGTTATGCTAACTAATTTATTGAAAAAAACACGTAAAATGTGTATTTCAAATGTTGCTGAAGCCAACAAAAACATTTGATTTATATTTTTTGTATAAAAAATCACTTTGTTTTTGATGCGTCAGCTTCTAACTTGATTTCTCATTTATCAAAATTTATACTGGATAACAAAAGTCGTATTCGTGGTTTATAACAAAATTAATTGTAATGAATAAAATTGTTTAAATTAGCAACAAAATTAACTCCTATAATATTAATAATTTGTATTCATGTATTTTGTCAAAATTTCTTTTAAAAATATATCGTACTTTTAGTCTTATTCAAACCGGTTTACATATCCGCCAGAGTCTCGGATATTAAAAACTGAAATTAAACCATTAATTTTAAATAGATTAGATATTAATCATATATAATTACAAGATAAATTATTGTTTTTTTTTATTTAATGGCTATTGCTTAAATTTTATTTTTAGTCTGCTAATACATCGTTTTATTGACCTTGGTTTATCATTATTTTATCTGTATTAATCTATATATCTAGGCCGAGTGGGATTCGTTTTATCCTCATTCTTGCGCTGTTAGACGCAATTAATTCTTACGTTCTCTTAATTACTTCTAATTGATATACTTACGTTGGTATATTGTGATATGTTCACAATCATACTATAGAATCATCTTCAAAATAATCAGTTTCCTTGATATTACTGATCCCTTTGTGAAATGTATCATTTCTTTACTTTTGCTTTATATTTTAAGTTTTTATTGAGTATTTTTCTTAAGAAATGTACCACGTTATATTGAATTCTGCCGCGTGCCAAAGAGTTGAGTACTTAGATATTTATAGTTTTTTTACATACACAATATTACAACTTTAAGTTAATACAATACAAAATAACTACGTTGTACTTTATCGACAGTCGTGTTCACATTACATTTACATAAGAAAAAGTAAACGTAGGTACACATTTATAAAATCAGGGGGGCTACTCATGACATGTTCTTAAACACGTTCTTGTCTTAATCTTAAGTATAAATCAGTACTTGATCATATTCCAATATTAATCTTAATCTACATTTAATCATAAAAATGTGATGAGTTCAAAGTTGAGTATGAAATTGCCATTAATTTTTGTATTAATAAATAATATTATTAAATTTTGAGACGGGCGGGAGTGGGGTTTCCTACCCAGCTTTCGCTTGTTCTTGCTGATCCATCATTGAGTATTGTGAGGTCTCTTGGTTGGTTTGCTCAGCAGAACTCCCTCAAGCTTTAGGTTCTTTTTTTTATTTGTTTATTCAATTCACGGTTGTTAATAAAATGATATAGAAAAGAAAAAAAAAACTTGAGACTGACCAAGAACGCCAAAAGACGAAGGTCAAAAAAAAAAATTTATTAAATCAATTTTTACCTCAAAGATTGCTAAAATCTGAAGCTGATCTTATTCTAATTTTAATAAACTTCATAAGTAACCCTGCTGTACATTCCAATTACCAACGATTTTTTTATAAAAAAGTAGCTTATATAAAAAAAATCTTTTCCGTGTTCAATTAACTATTGGTATCATTATAGTGGAGTTTCGTGTTGGCTTCTCGGCCAATTAATTACTAGGTACTATGTGAAATATAAATATGTTGTTAATTGTCTCATAGATCCAGATTAGAAACACAACGAACATCTTGAACCCCATCGGTGATCGAATCCAGATCGAATATAATTTAGCTGAAGATATCGCAGTTTAAACTGCTTTATATTTCCATTGATCGTATGTGATCTGTACTTTAGCTTCAAAGTGAGTACTGCCAAATAGGTACATAAATTTATTAGATATGCTACTTTTTTGTCTTGGGTTATGACTCATTGAGACATGGAATAATGAAAACCATATGGAGATGGTCAGGAACGAAACGAGCATTTACTATGGAAACAGCTGACAGTCGACAAGTTCTACCATAGTCTAAAATTCTTTACAAGATACGCACTTGGTAAGTTGCCATTTTCGTGCTAATCTATTATCTGCTCAAAAAATGATTTAAAAATACAAAATGAAAAATATATTTCAAAATGATTTTAAAATACCCAAATGTAATACAGGACAATTACAAAACAACTACATTTATTTGGGAATAAAATTTTTCAATTGCCTCCCAAATGAATTAAAGCAGATAAAAGAATTTAAAAAATTTAAACATAAATTAAAATTGCACTAACATTCTAAAATAGTAGTTTTCGATTTTGTTGTTTTGATTTGTTTCAATTTCCAGTATTTTATTTTTTTTTATTTTTGAATATGTGTTTTGATATATTTGAATCGTCTTTAATTCTATATTACTCATTTTTCAATTATTTTCATGTTTTTCTTTTTTTTTGGTTTGAATATGTATTCTGATATGTTTTCTCATTTGAATATTCTTCTTTTTCATTTATTTTCAACCTTTTTTAATGTTGATTTGATTTTTTTTTGTTCATGTATGATTTGATTTAATTACTTTTACTTTTATGTTGACTTTGCTTTGTATTGATATTTTTTATTTTTTTATAAGTGCTTCCCTCATCAAGCACAAGATTGTAATCTTTTTGATGAGGTACTGCAGGGAAAAATATGTAAAAATATTATTACTAGTGAATTTATATATTGATTTGTATTATAAAATTATTATGTTAAATAAAAAAAAAATCTACCAATAACATAAATCTAATTTTACACGCAACCGTTTATTCCGTTCGGAATCAATTTTTCAGAATTTGTTTGGTATCAGATATGAATGCTCTTTTGTTGTAAAAAATGAATTCATTACTTGATTTGTTTGTGCTAATAAGAAAGATATTAAATTATATTTTACAGCGATAAAAATACGGAATCAAATAAAATAGAATTTAAAATAACTCACAAAATGGGGATATCACCATTTTTACATTGCTTTTGAATGCCCAATAGTTCAAATTATTAAATTCATGCATTTGAATTAGTTATTTCTGAATTATATTAAGTAAATTCATGAATTGTTTTAAACGAATGTGTAAGAAGAAAATAGTTAAAGACAGAATAAGAAATGACAGTTAAGGGAAATGTAAAATCAAATGTTTTGTAATTAAAATTTGAAGCAAATATCCAAAAAGAGGAAAATAACTTCAGATAACATCGTAAAAAGCTGCTGGCTAATCATTATTATATTGATAGTACTATAGCCTTGTTTCACAAACAACATACCTACATAGACGACTCAAAGAATAATTTATGTTTCGAAATGCTTTCAAGTCTAAAACTGAAGTATTTTTATAATGGACACAAACTGAATGTTTTCCGTACGGACGTACCCAATACCCTCGTGTGAACCAAGCCTTAAATATGAATTACATGCTAAAAATACACATTATGTGCATATACAAGCAGTGTAACTGTGATTATTAAATACATTTGCTGTGTATATTATTAAAACAAAACATCTCAGGCGACACACATGTGTGAAAATTATTAGCAAACTGCAATAAAGAGATGTTAAGCTAACCAAAGAAAATTTATTTGTACTAGTTTGTTATAGGAGTTCACTGCACTGAAACCAAATTATTCGTGCTTTTGCATAAAGGCGTTGCGGTTATCAATCTAGCTGTATTTGACGTTTGATAAAGATATTTAACATTAGATCACTTACTAGTTTGGGAAACCCGCTCTCGCGAGTCGTAATTATAATGATGTTTTTTTTTATGATTACTTCCTTGCACCCTGCGCAAGTGGCGAGTTATTTGCCTTATGGCAATTTCTTCCAACTAACATTAATTTATCTAACAAGTACCTACCGAAATTTTTCAACATGATAACTACGTCAGAAATTATTACATACTTACCTGATAACTCATTTTATATAATTAAAATAATTACTATGTTTAATACTGAGTTGTAATTTTAAATCGCCCTTGATGTGGGTACACAAAAACGGCGCTATATAGATTTTATTTTATTTTATTTCATTTTTAGAGTACCTACAGACAGTTATAACTACAATGCATAAACACAAATGAGTTACCAGTATATGGACCAGTGAAGACTCTCAATATTACCAATTTTCAATTAAGTCAAAATTAAATAATAAAAAAAACAATAATTCGATTTATAAGCAAATAATTAAATCAATAAAAAGAGAAAAAAAATCAATAAACAAATTAATAAATATATAAATAATAACAAGCATAAACAATGGAACAATTACTTGTGTCACATATCACTTTTATTTAGTAATTAAGAATCAGATGATTCAAGTACTTCTCGTACACCTCTCCTAAACTGTCCCTTATTCAATAAAAATATGTCCAGGTCACCGAATAACATATTATACAGCGAACAACTGCGCTGCATAAACGTATTCCGAGCATAGTTGGTCGTACAGTGGGGCAACCTGAACAAGTGATTAATGCGAGTGACGCGCTGCGGACAGTTGAAGGGTACCTGCTCGAGCAAATTCGCAGAATTAACATCTCCATTTACGATCTTAAACAAATAAGTAAGTTTCTTCTCAGCCATCTCTCCACTGCTGGATTTAGGCCTCCTTGAAGTTTTTCCACCCTTCTCTTATCCTGGACGTCCCCGTAGTGAAATGTCCATCTTTACTGTGGTCGACCTAATCCTCTTTTGTCTTCCCAAGATCTCCATTTTAGAATTCGTGGTGCCCATCTGTATATATCTATAATAATAATAATTTATTTGTCTCTTTAACAAATTCATATTGGAACACAGAAACAATACCTAGATTTAACAATAGTTACATAAGCTTAAAATATACACAAAAAATGTAAGTATATGAATGTCGCCCCGTTCTTGGTGGTATATTTTCCGGCAAATAACTTCAGAATTTTCGTCGTGGAAGGGAGCGGTTTGCACATATATCAACAAAGTATAATCATGAAATTGCGCACTGCACTACGCACTTGATTTCTCGAGTTATTTACCGAAAACTGTATATAGGTAGGTTCCTACCAAAAGATAAATGTTTGCTCCAAATATGTATATATTATAACGCAGCATTGCAACGAAACTGGATGAATATATTATTATTGGTAATAAAAATATACGAATATGTAACATCGCATAAATTGTGTAGAGAAAAGAAGATATTTGTATGAATTTTTAATATCGTTTTCACTGTTATTTAGTTGAGTGAGCTGTTCCTTTACACTTTACACCAGAAGTGGTCAAACTTGCGACAGCGGGTTCAAAATTCAAAGAAAACGGCGGACCGCAGAAGTACATAATATACTAACTTCCCTAATTAAACTTCATTGTAAATCTCAATTATGAAATTCACAATTATGTATAAATTAACATAGATTATGTACTAAACGTTTTCTAAGAATTTTCAAACAAAATCAATTTTCTTTTGGTTATCCTCAATAAAATAATTCCGTGCCACGAGAAATATTTTTCAATCATCTTTTGATTTTTTCGACAAAATTTCGCGCATATAGAATTATTCAATTTTCTTTTGTTTATTTCGATTAGCTAAATTGAACAAATTCCGCGCAGCGAGAAAATGTCTATCGCTTTATTTCGATAAATCAAACCAAAAAAAAACCACGCGGACGCGTTTATATAATTCGACTAACTATACCAAATAAAATCCGCGCAGCGAGAGTTTTTCATTCTTCTTTTCTTTTTTTCAATTGCAATGCGTGCGAATGAAAAGTTTTTTTTGGACGCTAGGCTCACGGGCCACATTTCGTCAAGGGCTGCTTTACATTCTTATTCACCATTCTCTCCAATATACATTAAACTTTATTACTGTTTACCGACATTAAGTGATGTTAACAAAACGCATTTACACTTTTTTATCTACATGGGTACCAACGTAAAACATAAAGACGTTATTCTGCCTTCATTATCATCAAACATAATTTCTTTTTCTATGGCTTCTAATTTCGTATTCAGTTGTAACTTGCTAAAGGTATTTTTTTGCTTAATTTTGAACTACATCACTTCACTTGTTGCTATGGAGATTTTAGCTCTAAATTTTTCTTTTTTTTAACCTTTTTTCTATTCAACTTGGTCGATATTATAATAATAAATCATACACACTTCCTTGCACCCTGCGAAAGTTGCGAGTTTATTGGCATATGACAATTTCTTCCATGTAACCAGTGTTTCTAGCCCAGAGAAGCAATAATAGTGTGAAAATTAATTTAAATAAATAAATTGATTAAGTAATTTTATTCTAAACTAAATCAAGCACATTGTCCTTAAAAAAATATTCAAAATGTATTTATCATTACACAATAATGTACACTCTAGCACAGTGATTCCCTATCTATGGTACGCGTACTCCTGGTGGTACGTAATGGCCATAGGACATACACAGTTAATGAGTAAATAATTAGATAAAACGTTTCTAAATTTCGCGCTCTGACAAGGAACCCATTCGTTTCGGATCTGGATAGTGTTCGTGAAAAGGAATCTCTGATAGAACTATCTTGCGATGGAGGTTTGCAAACGGAATTCAACAAAGTAGAGCTGTGTGAATTTTGGCTAAAAGTTAAAAATGAATATCCATCGCTGTCCAGAAAAACATTATTCTTTCTGATTCCATTTACAACCACGTATCTCTGTGACAGCGGATTTTCTGCTATGTTGATAATAAAAAACAAATATCGTAATAACATTAACGTAGATCCCAATTTTAAAATTAAGTACAACTGAGCCAGATATTTCCTATCTTGTCTCTAACATGCAGCACCATTTCTCGCACTAAGAATATTGTATTTTTTTCCTATAATTAATAAATGATAATGTTGTCATAAAAAGTTGTTGCAGTTTTTATTACTTTACCATTTTGAAGGTTTTTTTTTAACGGTTACAGTTCAGTGGTACGCTACTGATTTATAATTTCGTGTGTGGTACGCGAAATTAAAAGTTTATGAACCACTGCTCTAGCACATGCCCATGGGCTAGCAGGATACATCCATGTAACTCCAATAACTCTTATTAGCATTTTATTTGTTTTTATATATGTATTCTTTTAATTATTGTTACTCGTTACCAATGTTCTTGTAATTGAATAGATTATAAAAATAAAAAAAATAATATTTTCATATTATCCTCGTGGTATTTACTTCGATTTTTTAAACTAAATACCTTAATCGCTCATTTATTTAAGAACTTGTTTTTCATTCAAATATTCAGATAAAAAATATTTAAGACACAGATATTAAAAAAAAATCTATTTAATTTTTTTAATGGAATTTTGTTTTTTCTTGCTGTATCATACACTGGCGGGCTTATTACCATTTGGCGATGTCTTCATAGGTACCTACTAAACATATTACATAGTTCGATATCAAATTATTTCTTTCGCAGCTAGTTTCGCAGCTAATATGGACTCTTCCAGTATTTAAAAGTAGATATAATTACAACATATTATAATTCATTCGTTACTTGCATGTTAATATGATTGTATTTTTTTATGGTAGAGATCGATTTGCTGACTAATAAAATCGAGTTCGAAAATTTTGGTACCTACGTGTATTTCTTGGCGTATTCTTCGTTGTATACCTATCCCTATAAGTGTGGTCAGGTTGGACTGCTTGCTAGTGTGTATGTCAGATCGGTCGACACCTAATGTGCGCATTTGCATACATCTTTATACTGATAAAGAGCCCTACTACATACATCTTTATACTGATAAAGAGCCCTACTGAGCCCTATGATTTTATACATACATACATGCATACATCTTTATACTGATTGCATACATCTTTATACTGATAAAGAGCCCTATGATTTTATGTCACAAAATATATTGTTTTTGAAATGTATATAGTAAAAATATCACGAATTTCGGTATCCTCAAGCTTTTTTTTGTCTACCGTACCGTGTTGAATAATATTAAAATAAACCAAAAAGAAAATTGCCGCGCAGCGAGAAAATTTCCGTTTCATTGTGTTTATGTCAACAAAATAAAATGAAAATTACCGCGCAGCGAGTAAATTTCAGTCTTGTTAGGTTTGTGTCGATAAACTACATTACTTTTAACTAAATTTTTTAAACTGCCCACGCCCTCACTGAGCCATCTCAACGTCCCCTAATTTTCTCTGGGTCTTCTACTGCCCCCCGAAAGTCTTAAACGCCCACACCTGCCCACGTTGAGAACCTATGGTCTAGCACAGTCATGGGCAAAGTACGGGCCGCGGGCCGAGTGCGGCCCTGCGGGGTATTCAATCCGGCCCGCGACATGGTTTCTAATAACCCTTAAAATGACACCTAGAAGAGGACAATATTTTGCTACCGTTTAGCTTCACATAAGCCATACTCTTCATCTGTCACATAAGCCGTACTCTTTTAAAGAATAATCAATTTTCGTAACTTTTTTTCTAACAATATATACAAGTATCTATGATCTATATAAGTTGTGTGTGATTCAACAATCAAAAATAAAGTTTATCACTTATAAAAATCCGTTTTGTTCATTTTTTGGCCCGCCAAGATATTTTTTGAGTCTATCTGGCCCTCACCTTAAAAAGTTTGCCCATCACTGGTCTAGCATAACAATTTTTAACCAATGCTTCAAAATAAACGTATTTTAGCGTCCACATATTTTGATGAGTTTCGGGGTGAGAAACAGGGATGAACTATAATTTCAAACTGCTCATGATTTTCAACAAAATATATCTACATACCATCACGGCATATCCTACAATGCGGGGTGACCAGCGACAGGTGTACTTACGGGTGTGCATTTACTTATAAAAGTAAGCAAAATACATGCGCGTTAACCCATACACCAGTCTCATCTCACCTTAAAAGGCACTACATTCTGGTGGCGAACCTCATTTATTGAACTCTGTGAAATATTATTTTGCCTCTTTTATTTTCAATTGCCCGGCTCTTACGGGACACACGAAACGATGATAATAGAAAAGAATGGAAATACTATTCTAAGCCGGTGCATCGGAAGTTATTTTTTCTTCATGTTTATGAAAATTAAGTTAGTACTCAGTGATCGATGAATATTTTTAGATAAATTTACGTTGGTTGGGTCACGTACCTAAATAATATAATGATCGAAACCGGTTAACAAAAGAACTGTACTGACCTGACCAGATACTAAATATTATACATAAATTAAGACAGGTGAATGGTATTATAATGTTATTTTAAAAGAACTGTATAAAGAATAATCATTTTTCTAATAATAAAAGGCTTCGTTGAACAATAAAACTTCAAAGATGTATCTTTCCCGGATACACACCGCTACTCTATGTATGTATAAATAACTAGTTGCATGTAGCACATGAGATCCAACTGTCGATGGTGACGGTATATGTATAGTGTAAGAATACGTAAAAAATCATGTATGTTATAAATAAAAATAAATAAAAGTATGAACACATATATTCTACAAAGAATTTATTCAACTTCCGACGACCGATTCGGCTTATAAGGCCATAATCAACTGGTGTTGAGTATACAGTTTACATTCTTTTTATACAGAAATATACAACAGGTAAATAGATAAAAATAAAATGCATTTATATTATGTTGCTAATAGTGGGAAAATCTGGATACATTTTACATAAAATGGATAAATAAATTTGTTATAAAAAATATTTTTCCTAATGAAAAAGTTTGAGAAACCCTGGATCATTTTCATAAAATTTAGTATGAAATATTGTATTTATCTATATTTATACAAATTTTCAGCGTTCTAGGTTTTATGGTTTCTGAGATGTGTAAAATAAATTAATAAATTCAAAAGTTGATAACCCCTGACTGGAACGAAAATTCGAAATTCTGAGTATTGTGAATTCTGAGTCGAAAAGTTTTGTAGGCCTAAAATTATCTATCTGGGGACCTTTTGGTAATGTGTCCAAAATACTGAAGGATTCACTGAAGCCAGATAGTTGATAAGCGATGGTCCATTCTCCTCCAACACCACATCTCAAATACAATAATTCTCCTTATTGTATTTGAGATGTGGTGTTGGAGGAGAATGGACCATCACTTATCAACTATCTGGCTTCAGTGAATCCTTCAGTATAACCTGTCGAAAGTTTTTTATTTATTGTCGTGGGTGTGTACTAAATAATATTGAGAATTAAGCATTCGCGTTGTAATTAGGAATTGCAATCCAGCAGCGTTTTCAATCCAGCAGGACTTTTGCGGATTTTCTAAAAATTTGCTGGATCCAGCAAATTTTTTTAATAAGACTAATATTTACATAAATATAACACAACATGTATTTGTATTTTTGCGTATATTTTAATCAATTATAAGAAGAAAATAGCATGCATAAGTCCATATCTCTCCTTAATTGTTTTCATGTAATTTATTATATTAATTAATAGTTTTGTACATTAAGCAAAACATTTCTCCATGACAATGACTTTTTTTATTTGGATACTCGTATTATAACATTTTTTTACAAAAAAATGAAAATTATATATCTAAGAGATGTTACATTTTTACCATAAAATAATAATAGTATAGAATACTCTTTAGCCTGGAGTAAACGCGACTGCTTTTGTTGACTAATTTGAATAAATAAATACAAAATATGGATGAGTAGTATGGATGAAAATGTAGAAAATAAAGAATCCCCACACCCCATTCTCGTCCCACCTAAAAAGGTACTGCTTTTAGAATTGGTGGTGAATCAAATTCCTGAACTTTGTGAGTGATATTATTTGGCCTCTTGTATTTTTCAATGGTTACCTACTCTTACGAGGCACCGGAAAAAAATGAAAATAGAACAGAGTAGAATCACTATACTTGATATTGTAGTTTATTTTAAAGTTTCTAGGTGGTCGATAACTATCAATAAAAGTCACTTACGTTTTTTTCTAACAGGCACGTCTTGAATTTAATGTTTAGTTGATGATGATGATATTTGATTAACTATCAGACCCCCCAAGTAATACACATATTATCAAGCTATGTCGGACGAGAATTTAGCCACATTTGGTCCAAAATGACTCATTTGTCCTTGCAAGCTATAAATAACTCAACTCCCACATGGCTAAACGTATTTCAATACACATATATTAATCATTATCATACTTATATCTAGTACCTACTTACATACCTGATACGTAACTTAATCTTACAAAGGAACCAATTCCTTTGTTTGCACTTACAAAATACATGTGTTACACTAATTGACGTAATCGAACAATGAAATCACAGTAGGTTTGTTTATTAGCTGATCGATTAGTTTACTGGACTACCAAGTAGGAATTGCAATTGCTAGATGCAGTAATTCAGCTGGTTCCAGAGCATTTTTTGGTTTCTTTGATCCAGCAAAATGCGCTGAATCCAGCGTTACGTATCCGCAAGTACATAATTTTCCAAATAATGGCCCAATAACAACAAAAAAACAATAGATTTTGTGTCACACACTTAACTCGTGAGAGGATGAATCCAGAGAACCTGCCGAAGATTGTAATGCGCGAGAGACCAGAGGGACACCGACCACCGGGAAGACCATCAAAGAGATAAAGGGAGAGCTGGACATCCTCGTCCCAGGACCTGTAGAAGCAGATTATTGATCTACAAAAAAGAGGAACATCATAATTGTTTCTATTAATTACCCAATACCTGTTACCCATTCTAGGCCCGATCGCTTTTATTTCCTAGTTGTAGAATATTTTCCACGCAAAGGATAATAACAAAAACAATTATTTGTACTACGGGCGAGATTGTTATTTAACACTATTGAGGGGTCTCAAGGCCACAGAATGAATAAAAATGGAAATGTAATGCTAAAAATAGCATAATCGCTGTTTATTCTATGAATATCTACCAATAAAGTATTGAGTGTTTCGGAACGTACCTAGACTTAATATCAGTAGCGGAATTGCTCATAGTATCCGAAAATTTTGGCTTGCCTATGAATATTATTTTAAGAAATTCTAGATCTAATATTTTTATTGAAACTATACTACAAGATAAAAATATGAACCTATGTAGATACGATGTAAAATATTTTCAATAGCCACTCAAATGAACAATGATGCTAAAAAACATTAAATTTTCGAAATTTCTTTCAGGGTTTGCCTATCTAGTCCGAAGTTTCTAGGCACGCCCCTGCTTAATATGCACTATAAAAAATATTACCCAAACGATGTTGACAAAAAACAAGGAAATGACATTTTGAATTTATTTTTTTTTTACTTGTGAACAAAAATTCACTTATCAATGTGAATTAGACGTGTGCAACTCATTAAAAAAATATGTCTGAAAAATATTTTTTCAACTTAAAAAATCTTGACTCTCCACTATTTTACAATAGTGGTGAGTAAAAATTCATACCATCACGGTTTATTCCACAATGTGGGTTAACCAGCGACGGGTGCGCGGTTGTGCATTGCCTTATAAATGTAAATACGACATATACACCAGTCTCTTAAAACGGCACCAAAAAAGGCAATACATTCAAAATGGGTGGTGAACCTCATGCTGAACTGTGTATGATGTTATTTTGCCTGTTGTATTTTCGATTTCCCGGCTCTTACGAGACACTCGAATACGATGATAATAAAATAAAGTGGAAACACTATTCTAAGCCGGTACTTCACAGCAAAAAAAGAACGTTTTACGAAGCAAATGTACAAAATCAATAAGGATATAATGAGATGTATCTGCCGGCCATGAAAAATCTGGCATAATCATATAAATGGAACGATTAAAGATTGTACATATCGTCCCTCTGCTGACTATAACTGTCGTATCTGACATTTTTTGCAAAATCGAGTTCACCAATGTGTATTTATATGTTGTACGCATATTCTCACTAAAGGTCTCGACTGTATCACCTCCCGTTAACTTGGAATAGCTTAGTGATTTGTTGTCTACCAATTACTAAAAAAAAATATCACTAATAGACCTATGTGCAAATACGATTATAATATATTATATAAGAATGATTCATATATATAAGAATACAAATAAAATATTAAAATATATTTACACCGTGTCACTGTGTGCTGGGAAAGATAAAAATATGCACGCGCAAAACACTAAAAACGCTCTCCTTTGCATTTGCATTTTGCAGATACGACTGTTAGTCAGGAGAGGGACGATATGTCTGAAGTCAAAATACTATGAGATCATATTATGTGAACTAAGTAAAAAATGTGTCAAAAAAATATGTGGCGTTCGATTCTCTCTCACTACCCCAACTAGGGAAAAGCCGTGGATCTACCTGCAGCTAGTTTTGTACTCACAATATAAAAGAGTAGAAGATTTAATATTGTAGGTTATTTTCATTTTTATATAAATAATACATTTTCGGACCATTTTTTTTTAACCCCAAGGTTCAAATAAAACCCTCGCCCTTTACAACCGCTCTGTACGAAATTTTATCAATTTAATATGAACTGAAATATTAACCTTAAATGTGTCGATGGTTAGTTGTATAAATTTTGTTAATTTTTTAATTAGTTTAATTATTTATTGTTTTAAAATAAATGCTTCATAATTAATTTTTTTTTTAATTAATAATAATATTTTTCCTACGATGATTTGATTTAGCGGTTAAGCGAGAAACTTGAAAAAATCAAGAAAAGCTTTGAAAAAATAATATTTATTAACTAAACACTTTATTGTTCATAACGTTTTTCGCCAGTAGGTACAAATGGCTGACTAGTGGCAATTTCTTCCAGACAACCATCTACGACAATAATATTTTTTTTTATTTATATCATTTATTTCAACATAATTACTATTATTTCTCACTAAATTAGTATTGTACCAATTTAACTTAGAGACTTCACGTTGCTCGGGTTGGTTGGAAGAAATTGCCTTATGGCAATAAACCTACCTTTGTACACATGTACATAAATTATATAAATAAATAATTTAATTCATTCAAGATCCCACTAACCATATATGGTTATCAGTGGGTTTCTATATCATACAATAACTAACTTAAACTAACTTACGATGAATAAATTTAGAATTTGGCCTTTCAATATAAAAATGTATCGTCCGATCCAAGCATCTCAAAGGAAGCTAAAATTGCTGTACATAATGCAATTGTAGTGCCTACTTTGACGTATGCCAGTGAAACATGGACCTGGCAAAAGACGCATGAAAGTAGAATAAATGAGTATGTAATAAAACGATATATGATATAGTGAAAAATGAGGACACAGGGAGAGAATCCGAGATAAAGAAGGATATTATTATAAGTAAAATGAAAAAGAATGCCTTGAGGTGGTTTGGATATATTGAAAGAATAAACGACTGACCCAAAAATATACATGGGTGTAAGAGATGGACTGAATAGCAGGGGCCGCCCCAGAAAGGGATGACATGACCATGTGAATGATATTTTCAAAAAAGGAAACATAAGAAGCTTGAACAATCGACGAGCATGTACACTAAAAATTCATGTTAAAATTAACCGATTTATCGTGAGTACAAAACAATTCGTTTTGTGCTACTAAATATTTTGTGCCCTTAGCCAAACAGTACAGTCAAATATACTAACTTTTATTACTGATAACAAAGGTTTGCCTAAAAATACATGTATTAGCCAGTTCGGTGGTCACAATTATTTTTTCAGAGTATGAGACGATGCATGCATGTAAAGGAAGTCAGAAATTTGAGCAAAAATAGAGAAGTATGGCGCTTGGTTTTCTCTACTTACTCCGTAAGGGATATAACATGATGGTATGTATTTATGTTTGTTATTATCTATGAAACTATGTACGAGATGTACCGATAAAAATGACATTGGAGAAAAATAGTGCAATCATAAATTGCTTCCGCAAATTAATGAAATAGTTTAATATTTATTAATATATGTAGGTATTCGCAGTGTACATATGTTGGTATTCTGCAAAAAAATCATTTAATTCCTGGAATGAGATGTTGTGTTATAATTCACATGGTTCTATAGCTTCCAATGGACCATGTTTAGTTTGAATATATTCATATAGTTACAATGACATACAAATGCCATCAAAATAACATATGATACTTCAGAAATATTATTTCTCCTACATTTTTTGATGCGTCTGTTTTTTTTTATTTTGTTTAATAATAAACACTTGCTTTGCTCTTTGCTTTCAAAAAACTATATTCAACTGTGTTCAAATATATGTAGTTCTAAAAATTGTTATGAATCCGATGTAACATTCAGTTATGAATCCGGTATTACTTCGGTCCAGTCGTTTAGGAGTTCAGTGACATACACACGTAAGAAGTATATACCTGTATATAAAGATACATTACTTCTCGGGCAACTAACAGTTACTATGCCAAATATTAATTTAACACTCACCCAATATAATGAAGGTGCTACATTCTGGAGACACGCAATGAAAAAGTAGGTATATAATAGATAGTCAAGGCAACATCATAGTGTTTGTAATTACCTTATATAAAAAAAATCTTTTTTAACAGATTTTTAATTATCTCAATAGAGACGAAGTTGGAATATTTATTGTAGGAGAACCGGGAAATCAAGGCACCTACAGGGCTTACGACCTGTCATCGGCTGGTTTACGTGATCACTTTATGCGCTTGCGCAACGTTCACCAATTATGCCTTTTAATGAGATCCCTATCAATTCAATTATTACAATATTATTACAATATATTACAATTATTACAATATATAGAACTTTCAAAATTGAATTGATAGGGATCTCATTAAAAGGCATAATTGGTGAACGTTGCGCAAGCGCATAAAGTGATCACGTAAACCAGCCGATGACAGGTCGTAAGCCCTGTAGGTGCCTTGATTTCCCGGTTCTCCTACAATAAATATTCCAACTTCGTCTCTATTGAGATAATTAAAAATCTGTTAAAAAATATCTTTGACTCCCGACAGGGAAAAAAAATCCAATGTTTGCGCATATGCAATAATAAAAATATTCGATTAAAAAAAATCTAATCTGCTGAGAAGCGTACCCAGGACCTCTGCAAAGAAGCCACTGCAGAAGTTATTTCATGGGTATATAACAGTATAAACAAAATTCAGAGACACAGTGGATTATTGTGAAGATAAGATCCTCTTTGGATGATGAATAGACCGGAAGGCAGTCAATGACGACACGATAAAATTCTATCATACTTGATCGCAACCTTCAAGCAATTACTTCAAGCAAACATTCATAGGTAGATGATGATACTATTCATACAACATCATGATTGTTGTATTAATAGGACAGTTTGTTTAATATTGTGGATCTTCTTGCACCTTGTATTTATGCCATTACCTAACTGTGTATAAAGAAGCAAACAAGCCCCATCAAGGTTACTTTGTACTCCTCACTACCCCAAGGGGATATAGTGGGGAGTTGTGAATTCGCAATTTTAAGGTTATTTTTTTCTTTGCGCAGATTATCAACTTGTATCATGCTTAGTTTGTATTCTGAAAGATTCATCACAATGTATCTGTCTATGTACTATGCGCTATGTACGGCGTGTTTATTCTACTTTGTCGATTATAGACTAAAGTACTATTCGATTATATTCAATTTACAAATTTGTATATCTAATATTTGCTTAGACCCCAATAGATTTTGAAGGATATCTGATCAATGCTTCTCAATTACTTTCATAAAATGGCATTGATGAATAAATTGTAAAGTTTCCTTTTTATTTACACCATCACAGCACAATATGGGGTAACCAGCGACATGTGTGCGGGTGCGCATTACCTCAAAAGGATGCACGACACTAGCGTGTATCCCAAAAACATCAGTCTCGACTTATCTAAAACGGCACTACATTTAAATCATAATAGATAAATGTATTCTCTCAACGATAACACGATTTGTTATTAAGCGATTTGCATCAATCAACCATTGGCTTTATTTTGTCCTTCCAGATCGTAGTGCATATTCATCATGAAATTTGTCGAAGTGAAAAATTGCAAACCAGCCTTGGTGGGCTGGTGTCAATAATACATCGTCTTCGTACAAAACGAAAACTTTTTCATACTTGAACCTTAAAAAAGGGGAAAATTTGCCGAAAATGCCGCCATCGAATTTCCATAAATTAGTTTTAGTAAAACCCTTTTTTAATTTAAATTAACAAAAAAACTACAAGGCCCACGACGTTGATTATTACTTCAATCGAAAGAGAATATTATGAAAATCTACCGGCCGAGTTTTTTTAATATTATAATATTTTAATTACCATTCTTGCTATCAAAAATAAAACTCTATTTTACCTTTTCTTCACGAATAAATGTCGTATATCACATATTACGTGATATACAATATTTTTCGTGTTTCATACTTTAGAAGGTAATTTAGTGTGCATTTTTGTGTACATCCGTATACCCAGGGTATATAAAGGCCTTAAGAGGGCATGTAACGCTAAATCTAGAGGATGAAAAACCGCCTAATACACTATGAAGTATCGCGTTAGTAAGGGTAACTATCGCGTGCATTTTTAAAGATTTACGTGATTTTTATTATCCGAAACCCATTTTTGCATTTCAATAACAAAACTGACTTTAATTTATAAAAAATATCGGTCATTAACTTTATTTTATGCACTCTTTGAGCACATAAAGATTTATTTCTCTACCCCATATTGTTATGGAGTAATTTAAAAAAATGCCATAAAAGGATATTTTTTACGAGAATTTATGCTGATTTTTTAAATTGTGTGAATTGTTGAAACACAAGAGAAGGTAATATTTTTTTTTTTAAATATTGATATGTTATTAATTGTAGAATCTCACTGTTTTATTTCACAACTGCTTCTCCAATATTCAGTTACAGTAAACCATGCTGGAGTTAGAGAAATCTGGAAGAGTTTTGTACTGGGAAACTTATTGGGAATCATGACCCTCAGTCATGAGGAAAAAAATCTCCCTAAGTGTTGAAAATACTTATCATATTTTTTTAGAAACACTGTTTAACATTTTTGAGAAATTTAATTTTAAAATGCCATGTTTAGGTTCATATACCCATTTAAGTTCTCTCTGTTAAGACACAAAATCAGTCTTCAAATTATCTCGAACGAAAACTGATATGAAGACTCTCGGATGTATGCAATAGATTTATTTCCTCTAATTTTTCATCAAATATGTCTCTATTTTACATGAATTCTTCCTTTGTTCATGAGCAATAATGTAAGTACATGTTTAGTACATTATGTTTGTCTATATTTTTTTACAAATAGAAAGTTGACAAATACATATACAAAACAATCAATGGTAGCTAGATTCGATCCTACATAGATCACCTAGCGCGCATCCACGTACACGCGTATATTTTAGTGAATTAGTCACTTATTTTGCATGAATTATTCCTTTGTTTATAATAATAATGTAAGTACATTTTTAGTACATTATGTTTGTCCATATATTTTTTACAAATATAGAATGGATAAATACATATTCTAAACAATCAACGGTGGCTTGATTCGATCCTAGATCACCCAGCGCGCAGCCATACCGTCAACCGTCCTATCTCTGGTATATTTTAGTGAATTAGTCACTTATTTTACATGAATTATTCCTTTGTATACAATAAATAATGATGTATTGTGTTGTATATATATATATTATAATATTCTGACCGCGGCGTCCCGTTCACACTGATAAGCCGTCGGCTGTCCGCTATCGGCTATCAACTAAACGATGAGGATAAGGTGGCTGCCTAGACTATAAATAGCATGGAATTTGGTACTACAGACTGCTCTCACAACTACTAACGCCATCTATCGATGCCACCCGCAGTCACTCTAAACGAAGCGCGATCTTTAAATCTATTGTGTAATTATTCTTCGTAACCGTGGAATTTGTACGCATTTGATATTGTTAGCATAATAAATATTAAGAATTATTTTCGAATCATTAGTTTTTTTATCGCAGCTTCTTTTCTGACACCTTCTATTGGGTGTAAATGAATTCTTTCACATTCTTCGATTTGATCTTGAGAATCAGCTACCGATCTCCAGTTACTCACAGGAGCTATGCTGCATCCATCTTTATATTGTCCTGCTATTCTTGGTCTCCATATCTTTCTTCAAGCCTCTGGATGCCCAACAACGATTTTCTTGGTTGCTCCGATGTTTATCATCATTTGTAGAGACAGCCTCTAGGCCCAACGTCGGTTTCTAAGTTTATTCAATAAATACCACCACGGGAGATGCTCAAAAGAACTTGCATCTATGACACAAACCAGTAGCTTCTCAAACTCTTTTATTTAAACAGCAGCACGGCTGTGGAATCATCTTCCGTATTCTGTATTTCCACCTTCTTACAACCCGGGTCTTTTTAAAACCCGAATTCATATTTTCCTGAGCAGATTGCAAACCCTCCCCAACGCTACTGAGTGCGGTTCTTCGGAAGAGTATAATGGACTCAAATCCTAATAGCTGGCGTTCCCTACGTGACCACGTTAAAAAAATCTTAGATACAATTTAACGTTAAAATAACGTTATTTAATTTAGTTACTGAAAACGTGATAAATTAAAAACGCCTAACGCACTATGAAGTTTCGTGTAAGTAAGGGTAACTATCGAGTGCGTAAAAAAGGGTTTATACGTGATTATTGAGCGTTTTATCGGAAACCCAAAATTTGTTGATTTTTTGCATTTTAAGAATAAACCTTACTTGAAATGAAAAAACTTATCGGTCATTCACTTTGATTTTAGGCACTCTTTAAGCATATAAAAGATTTATTTATCTACGACATATAGTTATGGAGTAAATTAAAAAACTGCTTTAAAAAAGGATATTTTTGATATTTTTTTTAGAGAAATTTATGCTGAATTTTAAAATTGTATGACGAACATTCAGTAGAGAAATGTTGAAAATACTCATGGTATTTTTTTTGAAACACATTGTTTAACATATTTGAAGAATTTAATTTCAAATTGGTGTGTTTAGGTTTATATGCCCCCTTAATGCATTTAATAAGGAATATGTCGCTCTCATTTTTTTTCCTGTGCAGATTGTATGTTTAAAAATAAAGTTATACCTAGTTTGATTTTGATTTATAACCACAAATACCTACATTAAAATTATATATTTAAAACCTGGTAGACATATTGTTTAGTCTTATCTTCTGTTGTGGCTTGAGGTTATCCGCTTTTGGTGATGGGAAATGTTTTCATTTTCTATATCGCTTCACAAATTGTCTACCATTTTTGATGAGTCATGGCCACCGTTTCACAGATACAAAAAACCATATGTTCCGAACATAATGTTTAATATCCCTGACAACAACAATATATTATAATTCAATAAATATTTATACATTATCTTGCACCGATTTTTTTGTCAATATTTTCACCAAATTTAATCTTAATAATAGCCAAATGATAGTGACTACATTTAAGTACATTTGGTTTCCTTGTGACTAACTGTTTTTGCACACACACCTAAATCGTTCAGTTAGTTACTAATTACAAAAGTTTAGTCAAAATATCGTAGCCAAACAGTTTAGTTAATTCATTTTTGCAGTATGATCAACTATCAATATAGTTGCCGCCAATTTTTTTGAGCCCTTTTGCCGTGGTGGGGGGCGATTACCACATGCATATACCAACCAAATAAAAAGATACAAATCTACGATCTGCGCACCCACTTGACGGGCTCAAGTTGTTTTCCGATAACTATACTGTACATGATAAGGATAGTTTTATTTGTCAAATAGTTATTTGATGCGTACACACCCACACCCAAGAACATTTACAACGTATCAAATTAAACAAAATACTCAAATTTGATACAAGCACACTACAAACTTACACAAATATACAAGTAGATATGTTTAAATGTTTAATATTTTTGGAATCGTGTTATGTGAATTTTTTTTG
Organism: Molanna angustata; assembly: GCA_963576475.1. NCBI lineage: Eukaryota > Metazoa > Arthropoda > Insecta > Trichoptera > Molannidae > Molanna > Molanna angustata. The sequence goes on along the minus strand of OY754970.1, from coordinate 35,881,389 downwards.
CGTATTACAAATATTTTATTATTATTATGTGTAATTTGTTGAATGCACAATGTCTTGAATGCAAAAATCGTGTTTTTTTGTTTGATACATGCACACCGCGGACCCTCACATAAATACATAAGAGTGGACAGCATAAAGTATCTTGGTGTACAAATTGATAAGTTCTTGAAATGGGATGAACATATTATAATGATGACAAATAAAATTAGAAAACTAAGTTACATTTTTAAAGAGCTTAGACATATAATTGACAAAGAAATGATCAAATCTGTATATTTTGCTATTGTTCAGACTTTACTTTCGTGCAATGTTGTGTGCTGGGGATCTTGTCTTAAGACTAATTTGGAACCACTTAATATTGCACAAAATTTCATTTTAAAAATTGCTTTCAAAAAGATTTTCCGATATTCGTCAGATTTATTGTTTAAGCAATGTAATATCATGACTGTAAAACAATTATATATGCTGCAAACCTTGTGCAAGTTTTATACTAGTATTGAAATAGCTAACAGAACCTAATCAAATCGAACCACTAGAATTGCATTATCCCTAAACTATATGGCTGTAAATGCAAGAACATGTAATGGGTGGATGGCAGAGCGGTTAGCGCGCTGGGTTAGTAATCCAGTGGTCGCGAGTTCGAATCCTGCCTCGACCGATCTCGTTCACGTATAGGACAAGCATTTATGCTTAGTTTAGGGAACGTAGGAAGATGTATATGTACTTGTTTAACAAGGACATATTCATTTTTTTTTATTAAAAAAAAAAAATATTTTGGTTAAAATAATAATTTTCTGTTTCAAGCTCCTTTGATGTTAAACAATCTTCCCTAATGCCTTAAAAAATAAATTCATTTCCATTGTTAAAAAAACAACTCAAAATTTATATACTCACCTGATATGATTTAAATTAATTTTTTTTTCTTATTATATGTTAAAATAATATTTTTATTGTGTGGTCACCATGGCATTTATATCCATGTACCTTGCATTAATTGTACCAGATGGGTGTGCCTTTTTTTTGCTGTGGAATAATATTATTGTCACAATAATAATTTAAGGTATCCAACTGCATAAGTAAATATTGAATTTTTGTGTGGTGGGTGCATGGATGTATGTAGATGTAATGTATAAATATAATATTGTAAATCTCCAACCTCGAAACAGGCGTAGTCCTAGTGAGGTTGAGATAGTATTTATAAATGATTTTATAAATGTCGATATGATATAAATAAATAAATAAATGAATAAATGTATCATACGAATTAAAACGTGATTTTGTTTGATTAAATACATCTTGCATATATTAAATTAAACAAAACATGATTCCGATCTATTCATTCATACCATCACGGCACACGTGCACTTCCTTACAAAAGGAAGAACGAGACATGCGTGTATGCCCACACACTAGTCTCGTCTCGCCTAAAAAGGTAACATTCAGAATGGGTCGTGAACTTCGTTGCTGAACTTTGTGATATGTTATTGTTGCCTGTTGTATTTTCGATTACCCGCCGCCTCTTACGGGACACCCAAAAACGATGATAATAGAAAAGAATGGCAGCACCATTCTAAGCCGGTGCCTCGCAGCAATGATTCTGAAAATATTTAACAAATAAAACGTATACGTCAACCTTAACACCAAACAGATTCGTTAACATATTTATGCTTCATTTAATTGAGCTTCCAATATTTTCTATTTTTATCAAAACCGAACCACTAGAATGGCATTATCCTTAAAGTATATGGCTGTAAATGCAAGGACATCTTTTGGTCAAAATAATGTTCTGTTTCAAGCTCCTTTGATGTTCAACATTCTTACTCAAAGGCCTAAAAAAATAATTCATTTCTATTGTTCAAAAAACAACTTAAAGTTTATATACCTACTCACGAGATCTGATTTAATTTAATTTTTTTTTCTCTTTATTATTAATAGGTGTATTAAAAATATTTTGATTGTATGGTCACCCTGGCATTTATATCCATGTATTTTTGTACCTTGTATTAGTTGTACCAGTTGGGTGTGCCTATATTTTTGTTGTGGAATAATATTATTGTCAAAATAATTATTTGAGGTACCCAATTGCGTATTAGTAAATATTGTATTTTTATTGTGGTGGGTGCATGGATATAGATGTTATGTAATGCAACTCACAGGTACTATGTCAAATATTAATTTAACACGCACTCAATACAAGTTTCCACATTCTGGTGACTTACGATAATAATCCAGACTGAAAACACAATTAAAAACTGTGTCTCCACCGGGAATCGAACCCGGGACCTTTGGATCAGCAGTAAGATACCTATCCAACTGAGCCACGGAGGTTGATGATTTTTATTTCTCTTCACAGATCGACAAAGTTTCAAGTCAAGACCCGCGAGATTATGTATGGCCAGGTCTACATTTTTCATGGTTATTCAACTTTGAAGTCAAAAAACACCAGTTTAGAGACTTCCCGGCATATAGAATATTAATAATAATAAACACTTCCTTGCACCCTGCGCAAGTGGCGAGTTTATTGCCATATCTCAATATCTATGGATGAACTTAGATTCAGAGTAGTACATTTAGTGTGTCTGTGTGTCCCTTATAACTTTTGATCCGCTTAATTCACAGAGCCAAAATTCTCAAAAAGTATAGAAAAGGTTAAGCCTACAAAACTTTTATACTTAGAATTATGAAATTTCGTTCCAGTCAGGAGTTATCAACTTATGAATTTTTATTTATTTTTTTCATATATCTCAAAAACCTAGAACACAGAAAATTTGTATAAATATAAACAAATACAATATCTCAAACTTCTTTTTATTATTTTTTTCCAGGACTTCTCAAACTTCTTTTTATTATTTTTAAAGGACAAATTTGTGTGTCAGAAATAAAATGCCTTTATTTCCATTTTTTAAATATATCTAATAACGCCCCAAATCCCCAACTGGATAATTTAATTTTCTATAAAAAGTACATACATTATATTAGTAGGTACATATCAAACTTTTATATAAAAAAATAATTTAATGACAACATCGTTTTATACCATTTGTATGGCAGTCAGTAGGTATACACAATAATATCTACGGGCACTGTCATAGTTTGTTTGATACGTAATCTCCACACATACATACATACATACCATCAATTTGTTTACATATTCGGGGTAGCAAAATAGGACTGACCTCCATATTATCAAATTTTAACATACACGTTTTATATATAAAACAAAATATCTTAAAATATTGAATAATATGGATTTATGGGTTACAGTTTGGTATGTATTCTTCAACTAGGTATACGTACTATCGCCATCGACAGTTGTATCTCATGTATCTAATATTGCAACTAGTCGCATATTAATCGTTTTTATATTTCTGATAATAATTAATCGGTAGGTAGGTAAGGTACTGTCATAAACTTGGTATTATAATGTTACATTGTTAATCATCTACATCATTAATCATCCGACATCTATTAATAAACTGCCCGCATGATGAAATACAGATAAATGTCTTTACTCACCACTTATATCTACAAAATGAAGAGTTATGAATTTGCGAATTTTTTTCATGAATCCCTAGTGTCACACTATCTCTTTTTCCACATGTGGAGTTTATTATTAGCCCCTTGTGCATATATTACAAGTAATAGAACCTTCTGGAAATAATAATAATAATGAACACTTCCTTGCACCCTGCGCAAGTGGCGAGTTTATTGCCGCATGGCAATTTCTTCCAATTAACCAGTGTATCCAGCCCATAGAATCAATATTTGCATGAGAAATAAATTTAAATAAATTTCTCCTCTGCTGGGAATCGAACCCAGGACGCCTGCACAGAAACCGAACGTCTTACCAACTGTGCCACGGCGGTCGGAAATCTCGAAACCATTTTGTCGAAAGACATTCAATGACATTTTATGACAATATTTTAACATCTCGATTGAGACGAAATTGGAATATTATAGAAAAACCTGGAAATCAAGGCACCTTTAAGGCTTACGACCTCTCATCGGCTGGTTTACGTGATCCATTTATGCGCTTGCGCAAAATCAATTGTGCCTTCTTATTGAGTTCCCTATCAATACAATTTTGAAAGTTTTATATAATATATGTTAATCATGATAATCTTTTTCGCTTTAGAATAAGCTGCAATACCATTGCCATCTATGAAGTGACGATAAAACTTTTTTTTTGTATCGTCATATTTTGAGTATTTTGTATTGAGCAACAGATATGGCGTTACAAAAAAGTCACAAGCTTCATCGTCACTTCCTAGGTGGCGATGGTGTTTCAGCTTTTTCTCAAGCGAAAAGACTTTCATGATTAGCATGTATAGAACGTTCAAAATTAGTTTAATTGGTGTACTTTGCGCAAGCGCATAAAGTGATCGAGTAAATCAGCCGATGTAATCCTAGTTGGTATGCCGTTTGGATACTATGCGGGCGTCCTGGGTTCGATCCCCATCAGAGGAGAAATTTACTTAAATTTATTTTTCATGCAAGTCTCGCTTCTCTGGACTGGAAACACTAGTTTTTTTGGAAGAAATTGCAATATAGCAATAAACTCACTACTTGCGCAGAATGCAAGGAAGTGCTTTTTCATTATTATTAAGGTCGTAAGCCCTGTAGTTGCCTTGATTTTCCCATTTGTCTTATAATATTCCAACTCAACTTCGTCTCTATTGAGAAAATTGTCACAAAATATTTGCGTAAAAATATTCGATTAAGATTCAATGAGTTTAAGAGAAGATTCATACTATCGTCGACTTCAAGATCTTGAGAATCAATAGATTTTTCTAACAACATGACACCATATCTTGTAAGTATTGTTTACACGCTTTCAATTTTCAAACTAAAAAACTCCGTATCCTTAGAATCCTTTTTGTCTTGGGTTTTTTATACAGGCCCACGGACAGCAGAAGAACCTTACGTTGCTTTCTTTAATATTTTACTATCGACAAAAAAATGGTTACTTATTGATATTAAAATGGAAATTCAACTAAAAGACATGAAGATGAATGACTGCACGCGTAGTCAGACCAAATTATCCGATGTGGTTGAGAGAATAGCAATGCAAAAGTGGAGATGGCCAGGACACAGCTTTTGTGGGTTTTTTCGTTGTCACGTTTTAATATTTTATTTTAAATCGTCCTTTATTTCGTTTTCCTTTGTGCATTAATGTAGGTTATTTTATGTCATTTATTAATTTTTATATTACTTCCTTACTGATAGAAATTACCCTTTAGCCATATTTCGTTACAAAATTTTAATATTTTAATCGTGTGTGCTAGAGAATTTTGCATTGGCCACAACCTTTTTATTTTTAGTATGAATATAATAATCTGTGTGAATAATGTAGCGTTTATTAAATCCATATTTTTTTCTTTAAATATCACAACATATTATTACGATGTATTGTAAATGTATGTGTTTTGGAATGGTTGCTAAGTATAAATCAATGAGTACGACCGTTTATTGTGTGGTCTTTCTATTGGTTTTGTGTGTTGACGGTTATTATTTATTCTTCTATTTTCTAGCACAATGCTTCTGGGTTCATGGCCTCTTCTAATTTTAGCAACTTGCCTGATGGCCTTCCTTGCATATCCACGCAATTCACAACTGACAATAAATTCTCTTGCAACGTAAACAACACATTATCTGATTTTACCTAATCAATCGAATATTCAAGAATATCAACTATTGCGTCTTGCTATTTTAGTTTTCAAAATTGCATTCAAAAGTACATGCTCATTCACACATAGCCAATTACTCCATGACTACCTAAACTGTCACTTAAATAAAAATCATTTATAAATTAATATATATTATAAAAGTAAATAAAAACACATAGTTAAATTCTTGCCTCTGTGAACTTCCACCGTGTTAACGAAAAAACTCTGAAACTATTAAAAATCACTTAGTTCTTATCGCATCTATTGGTTTTCACCAGTCTATTTTATCTGGGTGCCTAGACAACGTGTCATTGCAGCACAAGAAAAATATTACTTAATGTGACACTGAAAGTCACCCACCCGGGTATCTCAGGCGCGTTAGCACCTCTTTACCCGCACTTACTTGCAAATCTTTTTACGCAGGCGGGCTCGGAGTTTGCCGGATGGGCTCCCCCCAACAAACCCCGCCTGCTAAATTATAGACTCTCAGTGCCCTCATTTGAGGATGAAGCCTACCTAATGCATCTTACTAATATTAAAACTAATCTTAATTTCTAGGTACTTATAACTACTTATAACTAGCATCATAGTATAACTATACATCTTACAAGCTAATTGTCTTAATACTACTGTCTTAGTCTTAAGCCTTAGATTAATAGGTGAGGGAGCTAGGACAGAGGCGTCCTGACATTTCAAAAGAGCCATCGCACCCGCATCACCAGGTGCGATAGATAACCTCGACGCGAGGAAGGAGGACCCACCCAGATGGGGGCACTTGATTTAGACACCTCCACGAAGGGAGAAGGGACGGCACGAAACGTCAACGAGTCATTGACCACTCCGCCACAGCATCACTCCAGGCCAGATTAGACCCACCGCTGTACGAGACCTTCGACCGGGGGTAAACCCGGTCTCCGGAGCTCATCCCAGCGTGAGACCCACACATCAACAAACTCTTCGAAACGAGCAACATTGTGATGGTTCGCCAGCACTTCGCCAAACCAGACTGGCCGGGCGGTGCCTGCACACATACCTCCTATCATATTCTCCCTGGCATCCATCAACAAAGGGCACTCCCAAAGGATATGCTCTGCATTCTGGGCGCCGGTACCACAAGCACACCACGGATCCACCGCTAGGCCTAACTCAAATAGACGGCCTTTAAGCTCCCCGTGTCCTGACACGAGCTGCATCGCATGGTGGCTCAGTGCCAGCGATCTCATACTCATTCTCTTTCTTAGGTCAGGGAAGAACTTATACGTAACCCTAGCAGTTCCTCCTCTATCCCAGCGCTCCTGCCAGACTTCCATCGTCCTTTCTCTGACTCTATTGATGGCCCCACTCAGACCACCAAGTCCAGGTGCAACACAAGCAATCACTCCTAAATGTTCAGCCCGTCTGTTGAGCTTGATACTTCTACGTGCAACAAAGTCCCGCACCTCAAGATCAGCAGGCAGGACACCAGCGATGACCGGAAGACCATCGCTGGCCGCCGTGCGATACGCACCTGTAACAGCAAGCAAGGGAAGACGCTGACCCCTCAGAATCGCAAGAGCAACCGAGCCAACACTCAGCCGATGACACCACACTTCAGATGCGTATGTTACCTGGGCCACATACGTAGCCTTGTATATAGCCTTCACCGTACCCGAACGGAGGCCCCAGCTACTCCTGCTGATCCTGCGCAGCGCCATAAACAAGGCAGCTGCTTTTTTAGCCGAGGACTTGACATGCGGTAGAAAGGTGAAGCCACTGTCCAGGACGACACCCAGGTAGCGAACTTCATCGACAACCCTAATGGAATGTCCGTCCATCCGCAACACCGGGCGCCTCGCCCGGCTAGGTGCCCCCTTCATCCACATCGCGATCGTCTTACTCGGCGAGAAGACCAACCTGTTCACCCTACCCCAGTTTAGTATTGCGTTGATCGCGTCTCTAAATTTACACTCGATTTCAGACCTGGATTTTCCTCCAATGAGGAGCAGGGCATCATCGGCGTACGCAATGATTGTAGTCGTTAGCGGAAGCAGCAACCTCAACAGGTCGTCGAAGAGGACGTTCCACAGGAACGGTCCTAGGACCGAGCCCTGTGGGCATCCCATGTCGACTATTCTTTCAACAATGCGTCCGGCATGCGTGACTACAACCTTCCGGTCGCTGAAGTAGCTGCTCACTATAGCGAACAGCCAACGAGGACAACCCCGTAGCTTTAGTTTGGCCAGAATAAGCGGCCACCACGCATTGTCGAACGCCCCCGCTATATCTAGGAAGACTCCCAGAACATCTTCACACGCATTCTTCCAGCGGATGCACTCCGCAATCGCATCTTCAGTCGAACGCCCATGGCTGAATCCAAACTGCCCCGGATCCCCAGGCGTCAAGGCCTCGCCAAGCCTATCCCTCACCAAGATCTCAAGGATCTTGCCAAAGGAAGGCAGCAGCGTAATCGGCCTGTACGCCTTGAGGTCCGACAGCGGCTTATCATTGCCCTTGGGAATTATCCTGAGCAAGCCCTTTTTCCAAACCTTGGGGAAAATCCCCTCTTTCAGACATCCATTCATCAGCTTAATCATTTCCGCCGAACAGAATTTCCAAACATTCTTCACGATTCTGCCATTAATCCTATCAATACCTGGAGCCTTCTTTGGCCCCAGTCCAGCAACTATCTTATTCAATTCATCCACAGTCACCGGCGCATTCCCGCCCATATCTCCCAGAGGTGGGTGCCGAGACAGAAGGCGCAGCTGTCTATGGTGTGGTGTATCCCGCGACCAAGAGTCACGCGGCACCAGACCACTCAGGAGAGCGTTCAGAGTGTCATCGACACTCATGGTTTCCACACCACTAGCGACGACTCCTGTAAGATAGTGGGCTGCAGACCTCTTTGTCTTGATCGCATTGCGACTCACCGTCCAAGGATCAGCGTCGCCCAGCTCGGCAATCCACTCTCTCCATACCAAAACCTTAGTTCTCCTCGTGGTAGAGTGATAAACACTCCTCGCCCTTTGGAACTCCGTCGTAAGGGAGACCCCCATAATGTGACTTACTTAATGTGACAGTTGTCACGTGACAGGCAACTGTCACTTCCATACATTGAGTTATCTTTTATTGTTTCTTTTCTTGTGCTACAATAACATATATGGCACGTTGTCTAGGGGTACTGTTTCCTTGCTAGGTTATTATAATACTTATTTTGTATTATTCAATAGCATTTTTATTCGAAATGCATCATATTTTGTTTACTACAAAACGTCATTTGTATATCGATGGTATCGCACAGAAGTGGTGAGTACATTTTTCGTCAAATTGAGATAAGTACACAAAAATGCTTATATTTTTAATCATAATAAACAACGAAACAAAAAAAAAATAATAATCAGCGATAAAAATAACCCTTAAAAATTCCGAATTCATAGCTCTCCGCTAATCCCATTGGGGTAGTGAGGAGTATATAATAACTATATTAAAAATCTTATAATGAACATATTTTGTTTTTTTTTTAAATCACATGTGCATATTTATTTTGACAAACTTTTGCATTGAGGTCATATTAATAAAATATTTCATCTAATCAATACAATAAATTTCAATATCGCAATTCCATAATATGACAGTGTTTATTGACAATCATATCAGCTGACAATAATATTGATCACATTCCTACACAACTTATTACATTTATTATAAAAAAGACAAGTTATGTTTATGAGCGCTAAGCAGCTTAATAATCAATATGCCTTTTTTAATAATCCAACTGTAGATTTGTTCAAGAGAATTTTATTCTCTTGAAGTCAAAAATCACCAAATTAGAGGCTTAGAGGATTTTTATATATGGATTTACTCAGAATTCGGAGTAGAAAATTTAGTGTGTCTGTGTGTCCGTCCGTCCCTTATGACTTTTGATCTGCTCAATTTACAGATCCCAAAATTTCAGAATATATAGATAGTTATAGGCCTACAAAACTTCTATACTCATAATTTTGTATTTTTGTTTCATTCAGGAGTTATCAACAATTACTTTTGAATTTTAAAAACTATAACGCTGCAAATTTGTACAAATATAGACAAATACAAAATCTCAAGTTTATGTGTTTAAAAAGTTCCAAAGATTCTCAAACATTTTTATTGAGAAAAATATTTTTTTCTGACAAATTTATGTGTTTAACTGCATATATTTCCAAATTTTTTGAAAATATCGAAAAAAGCCGAAACACCCCAACTAAAAAATTTTCTATAAAAAATATGGACATTAAGTATTACCTACATCTCAAATTTTTTTTGACAATTTTTATAAAAATTGAATTAAGTGACGACACCGTCTCATAAAATTTGTAAGGCAGTATATACACTACACTGACTACATAATATCCACTCAATAATTTGATACCTACTTAATCCACAAACATACATCATGCTGTTTTCATATTCTGGGTAGGAAAAACAGACTGACCTCCACACTGTCCTATCCTGACATATATACCTACATGTTACATATAGAAAACAAAGTAAGTATCTAAAAATATTTATCAATTTGTGTTTAAGTGTTTATAGTTTGGTAATACGTATTCTTCAATTATACATACTATAGCCATCGACAGTTGGATCTCATGTGCTACATGCAACTAGTATACCTATATTAAAAATGTGTGTTAGTTTTTTACTACGTTATCCAAGTTATGAATAAATAATGCAAATTACTCAATTACCTTCAACTTAACTTCTGATAGTCGAATTCAATTTAAATACCATTTTGAGTGTTTGCATATCATGTCTATTAATAATGGCCAAACAGATATTTATTTATTTAAGGATCATGTCGTGAAACTTCAACGTTTTAAAAACAATGTTAGTCAGACACAAAATACACATCATGGAATTCAATACTTAATTAACGAGCAAACAAATACGTATTAACTACGCATTCTGTACTAAGTATGTCACATTTCATTCTATCCGATTTCAATTATACTATTTAATATAGTTTCAATAGGTTTACGATGTTACTGTGCTATATTGAAATTGTTTTTATAGCATTTATATTATTGTTTTATTGGTTAGGAATTGTCAATTGGTTTCAATTTCATATTTTGTTACCGATCGACAACTCTTGATGGAACTCCGTATTATTCTATAGGTCAAAAGAGAGTAATTTTTTACTTTCATTTTTTGTTAATGCAACTGACGATTTGTTTAAGAGAATTTATTTCTCCTAACAGATAGACAAAGTTTCAAACCAAGATCCGCGAGATTTTGTATGGCCAGGTCTATGTACATTATTCGTGGTTTTTCCAACTTTGAAGTAAAAAAAAACTAACTTCGTTTGACACTGGCAGTATGAAAGTAAACAATCTATGGTTCAACGTTGAATATTTTATTCAATGTATCGGTAACATTTAACTTCCTGCACTCTTACTCTATATAAAATTAAACTATGCCAAATCTTAAACTCGTCCTTGTGCACAGTTTGCTTAAAATTGGTCCAAAGTTTTCGCTTCACGTATTAGATCCTTATCCTAGTCTTATGGTGGAATTTCCCGAATCAAATCTTACTTATCTTAATCTACAGATCCTATTTTTTTTATGTGTAAATAACACAATTTATCTCGTAATTGAATAAGGGTAAATAAACATTGTAAGTTGCATTAATACGCGAACAATGCTGCGTTATTTTTAACAAGGTCTATAACCAATTGACCACACAACAGATGCCGAATGGAACACGGAGTTTATTGCTTGTATACATTAAGTTGTAGATACATGTGTGTCTATATCTGATGGTAACTCTACAATATATGTACTTACATACCTACCAGCCGTTACTCAATACTTAATTCATACCCTATTGACCCGCGACCAGGTCACAATTACTGTTCAAATCCATTAGTTTTCATTATAATTCTATTAGTGTATGATACAGCGGCACTTTGTTTAGTGTCACTGTACATTTTATTGAATCATCATCAATCGGTCAATCATTTGCGTCTACAATAAAACAAAAGAATATTGTGTAGGTGCTCGTGTTGCTGTTGTACCAGTCATCACTTATTACATTGATGCTGACATGTTACTATCCGCATACATCTTCATTTAAAGTAGTTCCATGTTTGTTAAACCGTTTGACGTATCTAAACTTCCCAGAATTATCCCGAATATTTTAACTACACCTCATTCATTGTCAACAATTTCCTAATGATCAATCCAGTCAATCTTGTGTTATTGTTTAGTTGAAATAGTATCAGACGAAGATTATTTTATACTTAAATCGCAGTTATCATTTTCTTGACGAATAAAACTCAATATTTTTTATTCATACTTTTCTACGTTAGCACAAACACAAGTCCTGGGGAAGTTCATTATAAGTTATTAGTTAATGGAAACGATTCAATTGGTTATTTATCCATGGTATATTCCGATAAATGAAGCACCTGCAGGATATAATAATTATCATTCACTGTCTCAAGTAATTTCTTTATACAATTGTGGAACGTTCAAAATGCCAATGAGTTTTCTTACACTTTTTATAATATAATTTCATACGTAACTATTACTAATAGTACTTGAGACATAATATTAAATATAGTTTCTACTATTAAACCTTCGTATGACCACACGATTATTATAGCAATGAAACATATAATACCGAGACCACCCTAGTCTTGCATTTGCTCAACACTATACAGAAGAATATTTTAGTTGTATGGACAGGTCAAACTACAAAACAGGGTAATTTTAAACAGAGCGGACATTCACTCTATAGGTAGTATGATGATAAAGAAAAGCATTCTAGAATTTCTCGATCATGTCACAAGAGGCGATAAATACTCCATAATGCAACTGATTATGCAAGTAAAAATATGCGGCAGATGATAATTACAATATGTAGACTGCAGCACAACGTCAAGCCGAAGAATTTGAAAGACTCGTTTTGACATAATTCCTTGGATCTTTTGCCTACACTACATGTAAAGCCTCTGATAATAAAAGCCACGAGACGAGGAAAACTCATAATCAATACCTGTTTTTAATGGAATCAAGTCTTGTGTAGTCATCAGTCGTGTTTCCAATGTAAAAATAGAATATGTACTCACAAATTAATCTTCAAATTAACAAAACATCACGCGCTCTCAGATACCTATTTTATTATTGCAACCAGATTACGTACTCTTTATATTTTATTTTTATTTTTAGTGCAATCGGCCTGATTTTGGTACCTACTGTCGAGTCTTTTTATCGCTGGAGACATTTTATTAATAGACTTCATATTTGCATACAAGTCAACTCCACGAGTTCATCAAATGTACACATTTAATAACGCTTGTTATCTCTTGTTTCAAGGGTAATTATCATCTAAAAATATAATATCTACATTTGTGTTGAACGCTATACCAACTGGTTCATATGATAATTGAATCATCTTTATATACGAACAACACCATACAGTTGTACCAACATAATCATTCGTATTTTTTTTTTGCTTTTGCGATAATAATAGACACTTCCTTATTCCATATAGATTCGAGCATGAGCTGGCGGCAATTGAATCAGCACAGAATACTGAAGGGGAAAGGAATTTCGCCGAAAAGAATTGTTTCAAAATCAGTCCCCAGGGGTACACCTTTTGGACCATCCTATTGTTACTATTCATATTAAATATTGGTAATAAACCCAAAGAACTAAGACAAATAATAAAAACAATGTATCAAAACCCAAAAACTATTCATGACTACAATTTTTTCAGTAATGTATGTTGATAGGACACGATCAATCAATCAATCAATCAATCACATCAATCGTTAAATCAATCGATTAATCAATCGTTAATCAATCAAACAATCAATCGTTATTCTTACTCTGTTTATATCATGTCTCTTCCAAACTGCAATCTTTTAAAATGTAAAGTAACCATTTTTTTCTCTTGTTTTAGGTAATTATATCAACTTGATATCAACTTCTTCGATAAGCTTTGACGATAATGTCGTTTGGTATGTTTTACTTTTACATCTACATTAGCATGTATCTAAAAATGCATTCAAAGATTGTCAAAAATTAAAAAAAAATCTATGGGTTGCCATATCAATATGAAAAAGATTTCATATTTGTATGAAAAATGTATATAACAGAAGTAAAATAGCTTCTGTAAGGGAAAATTGAGTGATCAACTTCATATTGATATTGTATGTGTCTCTATAGAAAAGTGTATTTTTTACTCTCCACTTCTATCTTCCTCAAGGGATAGGCAGTAAGAACCGAACACCGCATTCTTCTATCTTGACACATATAACGCCTCATCAACATTGATACACTGTCTCATACATGCTCATTTTGCTAGTAATGCAATTTTCTTCTGGGAATCTTATATTTGTTTAAGAATCTAATAGAAATTTACTTCATAAAAATGCATTTAGTGATTGTCAACCTTTCAAGAAGAAAAAATGAACGCTATATGGTGTGGAGAGTTTAGTGTTGGCTACAACCCACTCGTTTTTAAATAAATGTCCCACGACGTTAACGCCTCTACCTTAGAATAGTTATTTTTTTTATTTTTTTCCTCCATTCAAATCATAACAAAAAATTCGACTATACAGAGTGTATACATTATATTATTTACAATATCACCTCCCTCTTAAAGCTTTTTAGCTTGTGTAGAGGGAGGATGTGTGTTACTAAATGACTAAACAAAAATGTAAAAAAGAAAAAAAAATATTCAGGGGGGGACTGCTGCCAACGTACCTATTTTTCAATTTGATATACCATCATTATTTCTTATCAAATCGTTTTGAAAAAAATAATTTAGATAGTTTGGGTATTAATAAAGAAAAATATATATTTACTTTTTGATAATGTTCTGTATAAATTCTTGTAGAAAAATAATGGCATGCCCCGATTTTCAACGTTTATCTTATATTTTTAATAAAATATAAGGCGTAGAGGGATATATTTTTTTTTAATCAAAGAAGACAAAAATATCTAGAAAAATTTGATGTGACGTTGCATTAATGCTTCAGGTTTAGTAAATAAACCTAAAAAACGTTTATTTTCCATTCAGCGCCATTGCGAAATAAAAGTTTTTTTGGTTTATTTACTTAACCTGATGCATTAATGGAACGTCACATCATATTTTTCCAGGTATTTTGTTCTTCTTTAAATTTATAAAACAATTTATTGTTCTATGCCTTATTTTTTTTTAGAAATTTAAGATAAATGTCTAAAATCGGGGTATGCTTATTATTATCCTATAAGAATATATACAGAATATAATTAAAAAGTTAAGGTTTATTTCTCTTTATTAATATCCAAACAAACTAGGTTATGTTTTTTTCAAAATGATTCGTATAGTAATAATGATGGTATATCAAATTGAAAAAATAGGTACGTTGGCAGCAGTCGCCCTCTTAAGTATAATGTGACATGTTGGGAAATTTCGACGTTCAGTTATCATTTCCTACCTCAATATAAATTTTGCATTTTCATGTAAATATTTATTTTAAGTGAGAGTATACTGATCCCCAACTATTAAGTACCTACTGTGTATGAAGATAACAGCTATTCACATTATCGATTTAAGATCAAGTCAAGAGTATCCGATACGAAATTAGTGATTTTACATAAATTACATTTATTTCTTACGAAACCCGTCGTCGTTAAATACATTGTAAGAAACTTGTATATTTTGTTAAACATGTTATCTATTTTTGTTATGCAAGTGCATAATAATAAATTATTTCAAATTATAGAACTGCAACAGGAGCGATTCGAGTATCTTGAAATACATTCGATAGATTATCGTGCCATTAACGACTTATTAGTTATGATAATATTGCCATTAACAAATTATTAGTAAAGTTAATTAACAATAATCATTTAACGTGATCGTACAATTAACAACGTACTATTGAAGTGATCGAGCCATTAACAACATTTTAGCAACGTCCATCTAATCATTAGCGACATAGTAAAATTAGTCATGGATTTAACGAGTTGAAAAGTAATTTTATTGTAACAATTATAATATGAAGTAATAGTGCCATTAACTACATTTTAGTAATGTTCATCGTGCCATTGACTTATTTTATTGTCAATCGTGCTATTAGAAATTTCTTGGTCGTTTACCGTACCATTGAATAATTTGAATCAAAGTTATCGTGCCAATAAAGATTTGTCTTTAAGGTTATCGTGCCTTTATCAACATGTTAGTAATGTTCATGAAGCTATTGACAATTTATTATGCAGGTAATCGTGCTACTAACGTTTACCGTACCATTGAACAATTTTAATCAAAGTTAGCGTGCCAATAAAGATTTGTCATTAATATTATCGTGCTATTAACAACATTTTTGTAATGTTCATGAAGCTATTGACAATTTATTATGAAGGTAATCGTGCCATTAACGACATTAAAAAAGTACTACATTGTACCATTAACGACTTATCATTAAGGTAATTATACTATTAGTTACTTTTATTTTTTGTCGGCCTTCGTGGCTCAGTTGGTTGGGTATCTGACTACTGATCCAAAGGTCCCGGGTTCGATTCCCGGTGGAGACACAGTTTTTAATTGTGTTTTCAGTCTGGATCTGTGAGACGATTAATATCGTAAGTCTCCAGAATGTGGCAACTTGTTATTGGGTGCGTGTTAAATTAATATTTGACATAGTACCTGTTAGTTGCCCGAAAAATAATATATAATATATATAAATGTTCGTCATGTTATTCCTGACTTTTAATACATAATTTTCTAAATGAAATTGCCATTTCTACTATATTTGTTTTTTATTAGAGCCTAACCAAATCTATTCCACCAAAATTAAGCCGAAGGTATGACCGATGTCATTTCCTATTATTCTGGGTAACAATCCCAAGATTGGTTAGCACCAAGCACTCCATCTCTCCACATAGATATCTCTTATATTCGCTAGCCTCTTGGTTTTTAAGTTTTCTATAAGTAACTAAAAACAGTCAAAAGCAAATAGCTTTTACGATCGCTCGCAAATTTTGCTAAATTGAATTTTTTAAACAGTTAAATATTTTTATAGTTTATATACCTACAGTTTTAGTATAAAAATTCTTTGCATTCAAAGCTTCAGCCAAAATCAGAATTAAGGGGGCTTATAAACCTAAACACCCTAATTTCAAATCAAATATGTTAAACAGTGTGTTTCTAGAAAAAATAGCATAAGTGTATTCAACATTTATCTACTGAATATTCTTCACACAATTTTAAAATTCAGGCTTAATTCCGCTAAAAAATATATTAAAAATATCCTCTTTTACAGCATTTTTTTTTAAATTACTCCAAAACTATGTGTCGTAGAGAAATAAATCTTGTTTGTGCTAAAAGAGTGCATAAAATCAAAGTGAATGACCGATAAAGTTTTTTCATTTCTTGTAAAATTTGTTCTTAAAATGCAAAAAATCAACAAATTTTGGGTTTCTGATAATTTAAATCACGTAGAAACCTTTTTAACGCACGCGATAGTTACCCTTACTAACACGTAACTTCATAGTGCATTAGGCGGTTTTAATATATCATGTTTTTAGTGACTACATTTAGCGTTATATGTCCTCTTAAGTCGGACACTTATACATTATGTCCAGTTGGATAGTTATTATGATGTTTTTTTATTTGCACACGTTCATACAAAATTGTACCCGTATATGCATGTTTTACCAATACCAATGCCCCAAACTGTAGAATTCCATAATAATTATGATAAATATATACCATAATTACCAATATGATCATAATTACCAATATGATCTTAATTACCAATATGATCATAATTACCAATGCCCCACATAGAGAAGTATTTGTTTATTTATTTTAATTGTTTTTCACACACAACATAATAAGTACACAATGGCGGGCATATTGCCATGTGTATCTTCCCATCAACAATATGCATTTAGTGACGTAAATTGTGCGTATGATATATACCAATTTATCTGATTAAAATAATAAAAAAATAAATATCTAACAACGATAAAAATAATAAAAAGGAGAGGGTAGGGGAGGAGGGGACAGAATATAATAAGAAGACAAATTTTATATATTATTTGTAAAAGAAATGAAGCTTCGGTTTTCCTTTGAAAACGGGAAGTGTCAATGCATCTCGAAGTTGCGATGGGATTTGATTCCAAAGTCGGGCTGCTTGTACGGTGAAAGATGTGGTGAAAAAGCAAGTATTGTGTACTGGGATACTGAGCGTTCATTCAGTATTTGAACGAAGAGACAACCCTTGTTCTGAGAGGAAGTGAAATTGATTTCGTAGATAACTCTACCTTTTTGGATGAACTGGGACGTTTTCTATCGAATATCACCTCTAATTTACGTACTAAATATTACGATGTCAATCGAAATTGTATGTAGATCAGGCGACATAATATTTTGAATCCACCATACATACATTAACATCAAGATGAAACGTTTTGCGTGATTGATAGGTACCAGTCAAGATATTTTTTTACTAAAAAAATAAGCTTATACATTGCGAAATCACAGCTCTTTATTATCAGATAATAGCTGTGTATAAAAATGCATATTTTAAAATAATAGCGACCTACAATAACATTTACATATTTTTTTTCGCTCGATAATATTGTCAACAAAAAATAATGCAAATGAATAACCAAAAGTGTACAATTATAGATTATGATTAATATCTATGCTTAATTGAAAGAGATAACATCGTTCATATCTGTTTTTGCTGTTTGCTTTATGTTGATTGTAATTTATGTATTAATTTAAATTAATAATTTACTTATCTATGGTGTCAGTAATTATTTAGCTGAAGGTGCCTTTACTTTACACATTGGTTTATGCATATCCGATGTATCGATTATTCCATTTTTTGTACCAAAAATTGGCGTGGTCATGGCTAAATATTTAGTAACTGATTTAAAGATATCTAGTTGCACAACCAAATACACCTATATACCTACCTACGTTTGATTAAGTGTGATACAAAAAAATAACATTATCATCGAATATTTTCATTATTGCATATGCGCAAACATTGGATTTTTTTCCCTGTCGGGAGTCAAAGATATTTTTTAACAGATTTTTAATTATCTCAATAGAGACGAAGTTGGAATATTTATTGTAGGAGAACCGGGAAATCAAGGCACCTACAGGGCTTACGACCTGTCATCGGCTGGTTTACGTGATCACTTTATGCGCTTGCGCAACGTTCATACTGTACTGTATTACAATATATAGAACTTTCAAAATTGAATTGATAGGGATCTCATTAAAAAGGCATAATTGGTGAACGTTGCGCAAGCGCATAAAGTGATCACGTAAACCAGCCGATGACAGGTCGTAAGCCCTGTAGGTGCCTTGATTTCCCGGTTCTCCTACAATAAATATTCCAACTTCGTCTCTATTGAGATAATTAACAATCTGTTCAAAAACATTATCATCATTGGCGCTACAGCCCTGTGTGGGCCCTGGCCTCCTCCAGAATCCCTCTCCAGCCGTCCCTGTCTTCCGCCGCTCTCCAGTTTACTATTCCAATCGCCCTCGTGTCGTCTTCTGTGTTATCCAGCCATCTTAGCTTGGGCCTGCCTCTACTTCTGGATTGGTGTTTTCTTTCTTTCTTTTTGGAATTACGATCATTATTCATCAAACATACTTTTATGGACCAAAAATATTTCTCAGGTTTTTTCTTTCAAAACTCAAGAAGCTATTTTCGTCTCTTTTTGTTAAGATCCAGCATTCTGCTCCATTTCATTTTGTATATCGAGATTATTATTTTGTATTACTTATTAACAGTAAAAAAATATTTATAATATCCAAATTACTTAGTTTACTCCACTTATGAGGACTAACGTCGACCGGTTTCGAGAACAATGTTTCCTTCTTCAGGAAGACTTACGCACTAAAGTAAAAATAAAATATAGGTCTATCGTTGACCGAGGGAGGAGTCGATAAGTCCTCATAAGTGGTGAAAACAAAGTTATTTAGGATCGATTATTTTAATAGTTGAATATACGCAAACATTGGATTTTTTCCCTGTCGGGAATCAACGATGTTTTAAATTATATTTGTTAAAAATTTGTCATAATGTTATTTAGGATATTATAAATAATTTATGATGACGCCGCAACCTCCCGAATATTAAAGAAATAAAAAATAATTTACAAAAGCTTAATAAATCCAACTTAAATTTAAACTATGCAGATGAGTCGGGGACACCAAAAAAATATATGGACATGAAATAATAAAATTGTGTTTTGATAATTTACAACAGCAAATTACTGTATATTGTCGTTTAAATATGGCACGTTGATATCATTTAGCTTCTTCTCAGAGTCGAATAACCACTTAAGCATGTCAAGCAATATACCAAAAATACTGGGCGCACAGTATTAAAAAACAAATGGGTTTTGGCCAATGCTATCCTCCTCACTATTAAGTCACTCCACAAATTATTCAAATTTTGTTTGGAAAATTTTCATATGATAAGTTTGTTGAATTATTTTTTATTTAAATATTTTATTATGATAACTAGACAATTATTCAATGCCATTTTATGAGAGTGATGTGCCATTTTAGCAATTTCAAAATTGAAATATCAAATTTTAAGTTTCCTGAGCTTGGGGTCGGGGGAAATATTTGACAGTTAAAAAAAATGAGAAGCACAGATCAGATGTCCTTCAAAATTTAATGGGGTCTAAGAGAGTACCTATTAGATATACAAATTTACAAAAATTGAATATATGTAATTGAATGATTACTTTAATCGATAAAGTGAAATAAACACGTCGTACATAGCACATAGTACACAACACACACAGACACATTGTGTTGATACTTTCTGAATACAATCTCAGCATAATACTAGTTGAAAAAATAACTCCCCACTATTTCCCCTTGGGGTAGCGAGGAGTAAAATCTTTGATTTTATTTGGGATATCGACATTTAAATTAAATAAGCCAGACTAAAAAAACAGATTCGACTCTGTATTTGGTGTTTATAATATCGATTGCAATCATCACCTCAATTGCTTTCATATCTGTTAATAATTATGTCATGTAATCTTCCATGTTAACACATCATTATATGATTGCAATCTATATCTTCAAAAGTATAAATATACCCATAAATCATATTGGTAGTACCCATATTTATCTTTATTTATTTATTTTTGAATCAAAGAACCTATATTTACAATATAATATAGCTGCTAAATTAGAAAAAAACTGTTTTGAAGCAGCTACTTGTACAATTGTGAAATTAAACTATAATTTTAAAACGAGTGGGTTGTAGCCAACATTAAACTTTCCACTTCATTCATTCATTCCTTCATACCATCACGGCATATCCCACAATGTGGGGTAACCAGCGAAAGGTGTCCGGGTGTACATTGCCTTATAAAAGGGAGAACAACACATCTATGTATACCCACACACCAGTCTCGTTTCACCAAAAAATGCACTACATTCAGAATGGGTGGTGAACCTCATTGCTGAACTATGTGAGATGTTATTGTTGCCTGTTGTATTTTCGATTACCCGGCTCTTACGGGACACTCGAAAACAATGATTTTAAAGAATGGAAGCACTATTCTAAGCCGGTGCCTCACTACATAGTAAGTGTAATTTTTTCTTCTTAAAAGGTTGACAATCCCTAAATGCATTTCTGTTAAATTCCTAAACAAATATTAGTTTCCCTGAGGACAACAGTTTTTATAATACACCATGCACACAAAAACTCATAGTATGCACCCTCTGCATGATACATGTTGAGAAATCTATGTGGAACGAGTGGGTTGTGGCCAACACTAAACTCTCCACACCATATTAAGCGTTCATTTTTTCTTCTTGCAATGTTGACAATCTCTAAGTCCATTTTTATGAAGTACATTTTTATTAGATTCTTAAACAAATATAAGATTCCCAGAGGACAAAAGTTTTCACAATACACCATACACACAAAAACATTGTCACGAAACTCGTAGTATGTATTTTCTACGTGATACCTGTTGAGAAATTTTAAGTAAAATTGCATTACTAGCAAGATGAGCATGTACATATGAGACAGTGTATGAATGTTGATGATGCGATGTATGTGTCAATATAGAAAAAATCGGTGTTCGGTTCTCGCTACTTACCCCTTGAGGAAGATAGAAGTGGAGAGTAAAAAACACACTTGTCTATAGAGACGCATACAATATGAAGTTGATCACTCAATTTTCCATTACAGAAGCTATTTTACTTCTGTTATATACATTTTTCATACAAATATGAAATTTATTTTACGTTGATATGGCAGAACATTGATATTTTTCTTTAAATTTCGACATCCTTGAATGCATTTTTGATGAGTGTATTTTTATTGTATCACAAATTCAAACATTATAAAAATACCTCGATTTTCCAATCCGTGAGAGCATTTTGAAAATTCGGACAGATGAAATCATAGAGAAGAAATTAACGGATATCTATGGAAAACCAATCAGCTCTAAGTCTATATACTTTACACATATGATGTTAATATGAAGTCAATCGGACTTATACGATCTTCCTGTAAAAAGGAAAAAAAAATCATAGAACATTATATCTAGTTTCATTTTGACCAATATAACTAGTTATTCGATTATACTCCGACTTGTGCCAAATTATCTTTGAATAAAAATATACCGAGGTCGTTAAAAACTATCTTGATTGTAATCGAGTTAAGAACATTGAAGTGAATCGAGGGAGCTTTAAAGTCGGTGGTGTGAACTGCATACATGTGGTATGTATTATTTATATTCGAATAAATGCAGCAACAGATACCAGCATGTTTATATCAAAGATGATGCCGTATCTAGGTAGGTACTTGATGCACTTCAGTGGTGTAACAAAATTGGGACCCTCGTTTTCTGGCAAAATTTCGCCAGCCGCCACCCTCCCCCCCTCAAACCCTAAGTTTATCTAAAATATACGATAGTATTTTATATTGTATATATTTATGTAAATGAAAAAAAAATACCCATTCAACACAAATCTTGCTTTCAAATTTGCAAAATAACTCATTTTGATACTTGTTTGCAGTCATTTTAAGCATTTTTGATGCTCGTTTTAATGATTATTAGTAGTAATAAAAGATTTTTAATACGGTTTATTATTTGTGTTTTTGTTGTCTTACTTTATAGATTATTTGGTTGAAAGACGTCTTATGGCAACGAGCTTGCCAGTGTGCTATATTATGTACAAAAATAAATAAACTTACAACCGGATTTCGTGATAAATAATTCTGAAAATTGCTTAAAGAATCTATAATATAATTACTAGACGCCGTCGTTTTTCGTCGTTCTACCGTTCAATTTCGGTGTTGTCAGTTTATTGATTCTTGTTCTTTTAATTGTACATAGGTATGTATTTTCCGTATCGAAGCCCCTAGCATAATATGAAAGTTGGACCACTGTTAAGCTAGGCCCTCGTGTTTTGTATGACTGCTGTTAGGTAGCTGCGCCACTGTTCCACTCATATTGTAAATACTCGACAAAGTGTGTTTATTTGCATTTAAATATTAAATTTATAAGTCACTTCAACTCTGAGATATCAGGGATGAGCAACATTTATACATACCTTTATTGGATGTAGCAGGTTTATATCAAAGTTGTTGGATACGCTCGTATTATAATTACTTAACAAAGTGCTTATATTTTGCTTTTAAATATTAAATTTATTAGTCACTACCGACACCAAGAGACCCACCACTCAGGGATGAACAATATTTTGGATAAGTATTTCGTGTCAAAAATCTCTCGTATGTAGATTACTGTTTAGTTGATAGAAATAGCTGTTCAGCGACGTACTTACCACTCGCACTGATCAAATGAAAGTGTTTACACAGTTAAATCCTTTTTAGTTAACATTTAGGCACACCAAAAAAACATGAATATACATAAAACATATTATTTATTTATTTGGGAAACATACAGCTTATAATCTTAAACAAAAGGAAATTATTTTACACTTATGCCAAGATTGTTCCCTCGAATTAACAAACCTAATTAACAAACGAGTATAAAACCTAATTAACAAACATCGCCTAATTATTAAAAAAAAATGTACACACAAAAAAACAAGATAAAGAATGTTTTGAGAAAGAAAAAATAAAAATATTACACAATAAGATAGTTATAAAAATACAGCATTAAGCGTTAAATTTAATCGTTAGGAAAAAAAACAAAATTCAGCATTAAATAAGAAAAAAAAATTACAAAATAAAGCTGTAACAAAATACAAACACAATATAAAGCGCGAAGGAAAGAAATTAAATTAGGGAGAAAGGAAAAGGATAAAAAAAATGTGGATTGGAATAAGGAGTTTGTCACAGAGTTCGCCTACCCATATTTGCCCCGTATCGACCTTCGGTAAGCATCATAGCTCAAGTGGAATATGTCGATGTCCGTAAAATTGTTATTGTATTGTCGACAGATTCTGATGAAAGGAGAGTTTTGTCTATAATTTGTTCGACAGAATGGTATATGAAAAACTTCTGGTCGCTTTTCGTGGGACTTGTAATGAAATGTAGCTTAATATTTCAGGTGAGTCAATGTGGTTACGTATTATTTTATATAATAGGGATTGGTCAAATATAATTCTTCAAGGCAACCAGTTTATAAAAGTGTATGGATTCAGAGTAATTTGAGAATTGTGTGTTCAGTCGATAATTAAGATGTTTTGTAAACTTTTTTTGCACACTTTCTAGTCTTGTTATGTATGTTTGATAAGTTGGACTCCAAATAGGAGTACAGAATTCCAGATGCGGTCGTACGTAAGTAGTGTAAAGTTTTAGAAGGGTGTTAATGTTTCTGAATGGTTTGCATAAACGAATTATGTATCCCAAAATTTTGAATGCTTTAGTCGTGATTGTATCAATGTGTTTGTCAAAAATCAGTTTGGAGTCCAAGATTACACCCAGATCCTTAATATGGTCCACTTCTTGTAGTGTGTTATTGTCAATATTGTAAGTGAATTTAACGATATTTTTATTACGGGTGAAAGTTATTATAGACAGTAAGAATCAGCATGGTAGTTTTAATGCTTCAATTACAGGTGTTTACTATATTATATGCATATAAGTAAGTCATAATTGATTAAATTAGTATTTAAGAATAAAAATTAAATTGGGTAACTATAGCATTCACAGTGTAGTGTATTGCTCAAAACATGCTTCAGAAAAACCATTATTATTAAGAAACAATCCACTACATATGTAGAAGAGAAAACATTTCACAATGATTGTTGACTTGGTTTTATCAAACGCTTGTAGGTGCTAAGGCTGCTTGATAATATGTATTAACTTTGGAAGACAAAGCCTAAATAGAATATTATTTTCTTGGTTTTTATGCAACTCTCTGTCAATATAGTTCTTAACTTGTTTTGAATTTTGCGCTGTCCAAGATTCGTTTTCGGATTTTCACTGTTCGAAATTTTATGAATTTCTCGTTGTTCAATATTTCATTCTGAATTTCTCGCTGTTCAATATTTCATTCCGAATTTCTCGCTGTTCAATATTTTTCATTCTGAATTTCTCGTTGTTGCATATTTTATTCTGAATTTCTCTCTGTTCAATATTTCATTCCGAATTTCTCGTTTTTTCAATGTTTCATTCTGAATGTCTCGTAGTACAAATCATTATTTTGAATTTGTCGTAGCTTCGTCATAAATTCCTAATTCAGAGTTTTATTCTGAATTTCTCGTTCGAAATCGATCTCCGTGTTTCTTTATTGTACAGATAAAGATTATTGAATCTGCTAACCCTGCTGTTATCTAGCATATCATCTATTGGACAGTGGACAGGCCTCAAAGAATCATATGTACCAGTTTTGAAGCGGTATCCACTGACGTGTAATGTGCAATTAGCTTCGGCGATATTCATGCACTTTTCAGACGATGCAGTTCACGCGAAGGTGGTTCGACATTATTCATGTTCAGACTTATTTATTGTCACTGGTTTCAGGTACATAGGTACCTACATATTAATACCACGTAAGAAATGTATGAAAATCATATTTATGTTCAGACAAGTTGTTCTCTGTTGGGGGTTGGGTCCTGCAAATGCTATTGGGTAAAGTTTAATTGCAAAAAACACCATATTCAATCCATTCAAAACTATTAAAGATCTTCTATAAAACAAATATTCTACCTGAATAGTTTTTTATGATTGTTTCAAATAAAAAAATCGTTTATAAATTACTTCTAATCATTTCCCTTCGGGGTAGTGAGCATAAAAATATTGCATTACGAATATGAACGAATACTTGAAAAAATATTTAAATGACAATAAAATTCCCTTAAGTTTTGGAATTGCAAGTTTTACAAGTAATGCAACTCAATTATACACTTCCTTAACAGAATTATTAGACAAATGCGTATATTATTTAAGACTAACAAACGCATCGATCAAGCCTTCAATTGGGAATAATTCACCCTTCCAGATACTTAACATATCAAAGGATGAAGCTCTGAGGAGTTCGCTATACTACCTATCAACTCTAATGATTCCTGGTTATTAACCTCTAAAAAATCTTTAAAGATTCTACGTGTATTCATTATCACCGATTAGAGACATTAGGTATTATTTATCGTTATTAGTTATTTAAGAAGTTATTGTTCTTAAGTCAATTACCATAGCGTACATAATATATATGTAGGTCTATTGATTTTTATGCTGGCAACCCGCGTTCTAAGAAAGAATAATAAATTGAGAAAGTGAAAATTAATAAGAAATTTCTCGCGCAATTATCTCTTCTTTGGGTTGGCAGCACTGGTTGTTTGGAAGAAATTACCATTTGCCAAAAAAATTAATTATTTATTATTATTCAAATACAGTATTGTCAGTTATTTTTCTAATTTTATCTGACAGCTTTTTGTACATTCCGAGTTTCTATGTAGACGCCATTTATTTTGATAACTCTTTAAAACAAAGTAAACTCATTGGCAAATCAAGATTATAAATGTCAAAAGCTCAAATCAATAATAATATTTTATTGAAAAACGTTTATTGTTCTCTCGTTAAATACGGGCCATTTTGTGGTGGTTTTACCTAAAATTATTGTTCTCCGGTTAAATACCGGCCATTTACTGGCGGCTTTAACTAAAATTAATGTGACTAGTTAAGGCATTGCATTTTCAATGCCATTTACGCGGGGCTAAAAATAGCCGCACTATAAATAAACATAACAGTTCGGTATCCGGCGTTGGCGATTAAAGTATATATGCGTTTATAATATATACATATATACCTATTATGTATATAGGTATATACATATACAAACCATTCCCGTCCGCCTTGACGATTTTTATTTGTATGAAATGCCGTTCTATTAAACGCCCCACAACAGATCGACATTGTTTCCCAAACGCCAATTATTATTGTTATTATTTTAAACGCATTATTTATTGCCTACACGAAAATAACTCAGTTACTTCGCAACACAATACAATACATACCGGTAACTCGATTTCTGAGTAGTTTTTTTTTTCAATTTATATTGACAATCGCGGATTGTATACAAAATCATTATTTCAAATTATGCACGTTATAAACAATTTTATTTATTACAATTCACTTTATTAATTCTTTGCGGAATCATAAATAACTTTTTTGATTAGACCGGTTTTGAAACGACCGCTTCTTCCTCAGTTGTCATGCGTTCCTCCGAAGAAATGTTTTGAAACAAAAACAAATGTAATTAGTACATTTTTTTTTTGTTATTTAACGTAGGTATTTAAAATTATGGGATTTAATAAATCAAACTACTGATTTAGTTCCCCAAAGATTTATTGGTGCCGTTGACTCTTGAGTTGCGAGTCTTCTCATTAATTACTGTCCCTGTAGTAGGGGAGGAAGAGGGAATTGGAGCCATGTAAGGGAAAGTTGAAAAAAATATGAGTTTATCTGGTAATCATTTATTTTTTTGACACTAATCAGTCTATTGGTTATTTGTCTTTCAAAAATTGCTAACAAAATATTTAAAGACCAACTCTTTGTTAGTGAAAATCACGTTTTACCAAAAGGTTACCTTCGCTCCCATTACCCAACACATCGGGTAATGGGAGCCAAAAACCTTTCATATGTGTAATGAGAGCCATCACATAATACTTAACCAATTTAAGCCTACTTTGGTAACACAATAGAAACTAAAACAAGTCACAAATATAGAGTAATCAACAAAACATCATAATCAACAAAAATTAGGCAAATTTTTCAGAAATTTTGAAGCATCATCCTACGCAGTTGGCTGCGTGTTAAACCATAAAACATAAGACTTATCAAAGATTTGATTCGCAAGTATCTGTTCCTGTCCACTAGAGAATGCAGCTTTTCTCTCAAGCAGCGGAGATCGATTGAAGTACCATTATTATTTGCTAACCTGCCCCCTAGACAGAGTGTCATTTAGCTCAAGAAAAGAAACAAGAAAAGATAACTCAATGTATGAAAGTGACAGTTGCCAGTCACGTGATAACTGTCACTTCCATACATTGAGTTATCTTTTCTTGAGCTAAATGACACGTTGTCTAGGGGGGCTGTACCGTTTCTTCAGCGAAATAAAGTATATATTAAAATGTTTTGCCACTTTATTTACTGATTTTCCCTCCTTTCGTATAAAATTAATAGCGCTCTCTAACGTTGCCGTGGTCCAATTGGCCTTTGATGTGGTTCAAATTTTAGTTCGTGGCATCTAAAAAATTAAATATCATAGTAACCATAATAACATTTTTCAAATGGATAATAGTAGAGCGCTTCTAGCTCCCATTACCCGAATGTTATACCTACACCCCAAATCAATAAAACTAACACAAACAAGCATTGCTAAATAATCTATCTTCCACTTTTATCGTAAAATGTATTAAACATAGCATTTAAGAAACACTAAATAAAACACAATGATAAATTGCCAGATTTGATATTTTTTTATAACGATGACACACAAAACAAACTTCATCTCATCACCACTATAAGCACGAAACTAAGCCGGCTAGGGGCTATCAGGTCGCATGGATATTGTACATACTAGCTCCCATTACCCACTAGCTCACATTACCCATTCCTCCCCTAATACTAGAACAAATCTAACTTTCAGATTGCCTGTCTGCTGAACTAATTATGCCCAAAATTTATTCATCCAAAAGGCATGTAACATTTATAATGTTTTTTTAAAGAATGTCGTTATTTTTCATAGACCCTTGGAGGTAGGTATACGGTAGCCGATTCCTGCTTTGTTCAGTTTGACTGCGAATGCCACAACCTTTAGTTCCCTCTTTTTGTACTTTTCTTCTTCTGAATTTTGAGTACCTACCTATTATTTTTTAATAGTAATTGTTTTATACTGTGCAGCTTAATAAATCTAACGCTAAAAACTAATCCGGAAACGTAATTGGTCTGTGATAAATATATTTTTAACATTGAATTTGTTGTAATATTTCTTTTTATGGCTGTCTGTTTGTTAGGTTTAAATAAAAATATAATTAAGTTATATTATCAGTATAATTATATCGCTTTCAATAAACCAATAAATATATGTGTAGAATATAAATTTATAATATCCAGACAATTATTTAAGATACTATAAGAAATTATATTTATCCAATAATAAATTGTTAAATGATGTTGGTTATGTGTCCATTCATCCAATCCTTCATTTCCTCATTGCTATAATATTTACAATTATTTTACTCCCGAGGAGGATATAATATGTAGGTAGGTACTTTGGTAAAAAATTAACGAATTTCGTCGATCGTTTCGCATTGTTAGGGTTTTTTCAACTGATATTTTTTTTTTTATAAAAAATGAATATGTCCTTGTTAAACAAGTACATATACATCTTCCTACGTTCCCTAAAATAAGCAAATAAATGCTTGTGCTATAGGTGAACGAAATCGGTCGAGGCAGGATTCGAACTCGCGACCACTGGATTACTAGCCCAGCGCGCTAACCGCTCTGCCATCTACCCATCTGTTATATAATTAAAAATATATTAAAACGACTTGGTTGTGGTCAACGCTATACTCCTCGCTACCAATCCACTCCACAAAGTATTCAAATTATTATGGTAATTTTTCAGTATTTTCATGAAATAAAAGTGTTATTAGAAATTATGTTTGATATAAATATTTTAAAGTGATGTACCTTCTTAACAATTTGTAAATAAAAATATTAAATTTTAAGTTTCCTGAGCTTGGGGTCACTTTGAAATATTTAACAGTTGAAAAATGTAACATTCGTCAGTTATCCTTAAATCTAATGGGGTCCAAGCAAATATTAGATACATAAATTTGCGAAATTTCAAAAGAATCGAATGAGTACTTTAGTCTATAATCGATAAAGTAGAATAAACACGCCGTACATAGTACTTAAAACGCAACACAATCTCAGCATGATACTAGTTGATGAGAAAAAAAATAACCTTAAAAATTGCGAATTCAAAACTTCCCACTATATCCCGTTGGAGTAGTGAGGAGGGAGATCGCGATCCACTTCCACGCCGGCGACGCTATAGAGCCCATTGGCCCTGTTCACCACCGGACGCGGCCGCAACATCGGACAAACACAAAATATCCACCATCCATCGGGTTCAACCACTGCCCCCGAGAATCCAACCTCACACGTCAGGACCTCCGATTGGTCTCAAAATCGGCCGCTATGTACACTCCGTTTCAAGTCTGAGGGGCTTGTACCCCGACCCCTCGGTCCTCGTGTTGGCGTCCGAAGGTTCCGCGGGCTAACACCGGGGGCATCCGACGCAATCATCACCTGTCAGATTTGACGTCTAGTTGTCAACACAGGATGTCTGACCCAACGTCTGCGCCGGCGGTGTGCCCGAACCACACAACAACATTCGCCACAGTTTGACGAGTACCTAACTGCCGAACGAGACTGAAGACGTACATCCTGCTCTTCTCTAAGTACAGAATTGACGAGGGCACAACAGCGTCGGCCGCCCACCCCCGCCTTTACTGCCTATGCCCTTAGAGCCTCAACCTAGGCCCAGTAGTGAGGAGTAAAAACACCGTATGCATTGGTATTAGCAAATATCTTGACAATTTTCGGCGAAATGGTAGACGATTTATGCATCTACTAATCAAGCACAAAATGTTTTGTGCCATAAATTTTTCAAGATGTTTGCCGATCACTCTCATAAAAATAATAAATATTGTTAAAATGAAATTGACTATTATTTTGTTGTTATTTCCAGGTGGTCCCCCATCAGCGGTAGAAGTGGCGGGGGGCGGCTTGGTATGTGTAGGGTGGGGGCGGGGGTGGGGGTGGTGCCGCTGTTGCTGCTACTGCTGCTGCTGCCGGCCCCCGCCCCCACCCTCACCGCCGCCCAGTCGCCCCCTCACACAGTTCTCAAGGTGGGGTATCTCACAGCAGCCAAGGGGAAGGTCATGGACAGACAGGGACTCTCCATATCCGGGGCCCTCACTATGGCCCTTGATGAGGTACAATTGACAATTTCTTATCTGTTAACCATCTACTGATCCTTCTATTGCTTCGATCAGCCCATGTACGGGGGTAGGTCAGCCCTTCGATCAGCCCTCACGGGGTAGGCAGAGAAAACCTATCGCAACATTATTAATTCTATTTTTTGTGACAATTCTGGCACACTAGCGCATCACAATTCTGCATTAAACAGAATTCAGAGATTGAGCAATGAATATGCTAATGATATGGATATTAATAACTACCTTGTCGGCCTTCATGGCTCAGTTGGTTAGATATCTTACTGCTGAGCCAAAGGTCCCAGGTTCGATTCCCGGTGGAGACACAGTTTTTAATTGTGTTTTCAGTCTGGATCTGTGAGACGATTAATACCGTAAGTCTTCAGAATGTGGCAACTTTTTATTGGGTGCGTGTTAAATTAATATTTGATATAGTACCTGTTAGTTGCCCGAGAAGGAATATTAAATAAATAAACTACAGGATTTTTAATTATCTCAATAGAGACGAAGTTGGAATATTTATTGTAGGAGAACCGGGAAATCAAGGCACCTACAGGGCTTACGACCTGTCATCGGCTGGTTTACGTGATCACTTTATGCGCTTGCGCAACGTTCACCAATTATGCCTTTTAATGAGATCCCTATCAATTCAATTTTGAAAGTTCTATATATTGTAATACTGAAATTCTTTTCGCTTGAAAATAAGGAATTTTTACTACAGCCATCTATGGGTGAAATTATGAACAACAATCTTATTATTTTTATTTATTTTGTTGGAACGCCATCTATTGAGAGAACTGGTTTTTTTGTAAATATCAATAAATTAATAGATGGCGTTCCAACAAAATAAATAAAAATAATAAGATTGTTGTTCATAATTTCACCCATAGATGGCTGTATTGTAATACTGAAAAGAATTTCAGTATTACAATATATAGAACTTTCAAAATTGAATTGATAGGGATCTCTTTAAAAGGCATAATTGGTGAATTGCGCAAGCGCATAAAGTGATCACGTAAACCAGCCGATGACAGGTCGTGAGCCCTGTAGGTGCCTTGATTTCCCGGTTCTCCTACAATAAATATTCCAACTTCGTCTCTATTGAGATAATTAAAAATCTGTTAAAAAATATCTTTGACTCCCGACAGGGAAAAAAATCCAATGTTTGCGCATATGCAATAATAAAAATATTCGATAAACTACAGGAATACCCTACGTGTTAGATTCCACTGATTATGTTTTGTTTTATGTTTCATTATATTATATTTAATACTTACTTATTATGTTTTTTTGTTCTTTCATACCTACATTTCTTATTCTGCTTATTATTTTGTTTTATTTTGGTTAAATTATCTTTGAATGTATTTTTTTATTCAGTAAAGTTTTTCTTTGTATTTCTTTTTTGCTTTATTTTCATTTTCATTGTTGATAGATTAATTTTATCTATATAATTTTTTTTGTATGTATTTTCACACATTATGTACCTACTATATTTTGTATCTTGTGAAAACTTCATGTTAATGGCAAACGCCTTAAATAAGATAAATAAATTCTTGACACCCATCCTTTGTCTCATCAAAATTCAAACATGTTCGTTTGTCTGTTGATCAAGCTACTTACATTTCCCACTTCCATAATCTTGTTCACATGGCAGTGCCATCCTTTTTTGGACAATCCTGACCTCTAATCTTGTCAGCTTTAATATGTTATTTCTTTGTTTGATCTACTTCATTCGTTCTTCCCAAAAGGCACTACCATTATTTTTATGATTTTCTTTATCAAGCATTCAATATTGGCTATTTTTCTCATTTCTTGCACTGTCATTCATCTTACTACAAATTATTTGTAGTGATCTCATTTTGACCTCATGTTTTCTGCTGTCATGTGACTTTTCAAATCTCACAAGAATTTTATCATTATTATTTTTGTTTAACTATTTTTGACAATTTTTCAACATCTAAATAGAGGCGAAGTTGGAATATTATTGAAGAACCAGGAACTCAAGGCACTTGCAGGATTTACGACCTGTCATCGGCTGGTTTACGTGATCACTTTATGCACTTGAAAACGTTCACCAATTATGCCTTCATATGGAGTTCCCTTATCAATGCAATTTTTGAGAGTTCTATATATTTTAATAATGAAATACAAATTGTTTGAAAATAAGACATTTTTACTATCGCCATCTATGAAATAACAAAGAAACCTTTTTTTTGTTTTATATTATTCCAACTTCGTCTCTATTGAGATGTTGAAAAATTAATAATATTATTCTTGACTCCCGACAGGGAGGTATCCAATGTTTGCGTATATGCAACTTTGATAAAATATTCAATTTAATTATTTATTATTTATTTCAGATAAACAACAACAGTTCATTATTGCCTGGTGTAAAATTAGATTTAAGTTGGAATGATACAAGAGGTGAAACTGTAGTAGCAACTAAAGCCATTACTGAGATGATTTGTGATGGGGTTATTGCTTTTTTTGGTCCAGAGGAGTCTTGTTATGTAGAAGCTATCATTACACAGTCTCAAAACCTTCCAATGATTTCTTATGTAAGTATATATTCTTTTTACATATATTCCTGTTTGCATCTTTAACCAGTATCGAGTATAAATCAAATCCATACTATAAAACAACCTAGTATTTGAAAAATTGTAACTCAACCAATTTTATTTTATGTGTAGGATATTTGGTTTAATCTTTGGTTTTAATTTTTACAGAAATGTAGTGATCACAGAACTTCTAAAATACCAACATTTGCAAGAACAGAACCACCTGATTGGCAGGTAATACATTTTTAAATTCAAATATGGGTAAATTTAAATTGGCAGATTAGAACATGTGTTCTATGGTATGGGCAAAGTACAGCTGGGTCACTGACAGATCAGAACATCGCACTGCACTGTCTTATGAAGAGAACCATGCCCTAGCTACCTCAACCGAATGTATGAGGATGTATATGTACTTTTCACAAGGAAATATTCATTCTTTTAAAGAAAAATGACCTCGTTTATCATCTTTAAATCAGTTCTCACCCATTTTTAATCTTTAAAATTGCCATCTTGAAAATTTTAAAAGTACAAAAAATGTGACTGTTAAACATGCTGAAATTTTTTGAATAGATGGTGAACATAAAATTCTGTTTACACTGTCCCGTGTATTCAAATTTTATTTTAAATACACAGGATGCGCTTTATTTTGTCAACTTTCCAGCACTTAAATCAATATTGAAGTGAAAAATTTTAACATTATAATAGATTCAGTTTATTGTTGTTTTATATTTTTAAGTCCTTATCAGAATTAATGGCCTTATTTCATTGATTCAAGTCAAAATATTGTTTTTCCAACTCTTCTTCTTCTGCAAGTGCCAACTCTATAAAGGTTGATGACCATTAGGCATATGTCTACTTTATCCAGTGCTTTGAAACTCTTTGTCATCCTGCAGAGCTACTCCTACTCGTGAAGTTTATTAAGATTATATTCAAACTTTATAAATTATTTAGATTTAAAACAGTGATTCCCAAAGTGGTCTATATCGACCCCCAGGGGTCTATGACAACCTGCAAGTGGTCTTCGTCAGCGAAAAAAAAATCTGGGGGTCCATGAAATGAAAATGGGGGTCCACGATAGTGGATCTCAACATACACTGATAGTACCTATCGCATAACAATTTGTTATTATTATTCGTTGTATAATATTTTATTTTAACATTTTTTGTCATGTTACTTTCAAATTTCCTTAAAGTTCCATCATACCAAAACCTTAGATAACATTCATAACATTCCCCTTCTCAAATTCACTTATAATGGTTGTACGCCTATGCCTGCCATAAAATCTAAGACCATACAATTTAAATGTGACTTTGATTTTTGTCGGGATTCGTGGCTCAGTTGGTTAGGTATGTGACTGCTGATCCAAAGGTCCCGGGTTCGATTCCCGGAGGAGACACAGTTTTTATAATTGTGTTTTCAGTCTGGACCTGTGAGACGATTAATATCGTAAGTCTCCATAATGTGGCAACTTGTTATTGGGTGTGTGTTGAATTAATATTTGACATAGTACCTGTTAGTTGCCCGAGAAGCATAATGTCAGGTAAGTAGGGGGTCTACCAAAAATCGAAAAACTTGGCAAGGGGTCTACGACACATAAAAGTTTGGGAACCTCTGATTTAAATTAACTAAATATTTATGTAAATTTATACAAAATTGAATGACAATTTCATACTTCATACTAAACATTGATCTTAATTATTTTTTATGATGAATATAGATTATTTATCAAATAAATTGTATTAAGAACATGAGTCCTACTGGTTCTCTTCTCTCTTGTATCCTAATGTAAAGTATCCTCACTCCACACAATATTCTGACTCTGGATAATATTAAATTCAATCAAATATAATCTATCACTTCCTTATCACTATTCTTATTATAAAGATTAATTTTCTCCCTTAAGATAGATTCCAGGTATTGTTTGAAGAACACTAACAGAAATTCTCTAGGATTCATTAAGTTTATTTTGATCTTATGTTGCAGGTAACAAAATCTGTTGTCTCATTGCTCAAGTACCACAGATGGCACAAATTCTCAATTATTTACGACCATCGATGGACGACAGTCGCATTGTCACTGGAGATTGATGCACGGGCAAACAACATGACAGTTAATCATTTAAGAAAGGCAATGGACCAACACGACTGTTGTGAACGTCACTTAACATGCTGCAGTGCCGGATATTGGTATCAAGTTATACAAGACACTAAAAATAGAACAAGAAGTGAGTTACCATTTATAATCAATGTATTCTTTTTTTATGAGTTTAATTTTCTCTCAATAAAATAAAGACTTCCAATAACTCTTCCCAGTTCATCAAGGGTCTGCCCTTTGGTACACAAACTGTTTGTCCACTTGAGGTACTCCAGTTCTTGCTTGTGTGTAGATATTTAAGTCAACTATGTGACGTTCAATCACTACTGCATTAAAACAGACTACAAATAGTTTCTTCAAATCAAGCGCTCACTGTAATAAAATAAATCTTATAGTACGCATTTTGATTCAGTTTAAATACTTATATAACAATTAAACAATACCGACCGCCGTGGCGCAGTTGGTAAGCCGTTCGGTTTCTGTGCGGGCGACCTGAATTCAATTCCCAGCAGAGGATAAATTTATATTTCATAATATATATAATAATAACTTGGTATACACCACTTATGAGCACAAATAACTGTCGACCGGTTTCGAGAACGATGTTCTCATCTTCAGATATTACATACAGGACATTCAAATTTAAAATTAGCTGATTTGGAAATATTAGAAATTAGCAAAAGTATAAACAATTACCAGAATATAATAAACAATCAAATAAACTTTCCTAATAGCCCGCTACTAAATATATTCCCTATCAATATAAATTTATATTTCATAATATATATAATAATAACTTGGTATACACCACTTATGAGCACAAATAACTGTCGACCGGTTTCGAGAACGATGTTCTCATCTTCAGGATGACTTATGTACTAAATTAAAAATAAAAATATAGACTTAACCTAAACTAATGATGTGGGAGGAGTCAATTTGAAAGTAGTGGGGCAAGCGACAACCGGGTGTTTAGGAAACGCTAGATATAAATTATTTATTAATATATATATATATATATATATATATATATATATATATATATATATATATATATATATATATATATATATATATATATATATATATATATATATATATATATATATATATATATATATATATATATATATATATATATATATATATATATATATATATATATATATATATATATATATATATATATATATATATATATATATATATATATATATATATATATATATATATATATATATATATATATATATATATATATATATATATATATATATATATATATATATATATATATATATATATATATATATATATATATATATATATATATATATATATATATATATATATATATATATATATATATATATATATATATATATATATATATATATATATATATATATATATATATATATATATATATATATATATATATATATATATATATATATATATATATATATATATATATATATATATATATATATATATATATATATATATATATATATATATATATATATATATATATATATATATATATATATATATATATATATATATATATATATATATATATATATATATATAAATATATATATATATATAAAAAATATCAATGGTTTGGATATATTTTTTGAATATGTAGGTACCTACATTGGTTTGTTCGAAGCCACAAAAACGAAAATCAACAATTTTACTGTCAGAAAAATCAAATATTATGTGACAAATTATGCAATTTTATAATGCTTATAGCGTTTTTAATAATAAACAGAATTTTACAATATATAAATTAAAACTTGCTGTATTAAGTTGTGTATCATTTTATCATTTCATAATTTAATTTATTTTACAGGATATATATTGTAAAGAACGCTTTCATTCGGGGGGGGGGGGGGAAATCAAATATTGTATGGATTTACTACCAAAATGGCGCATTTTATGTACGAAACGCTTACTTTAAAAATAAGTCAAACATTATAATTATTCAAAATAATCACCATGTTTTTCACTCAAACGCTAAGTTATACTTGCAAATATATGTTATTCGTGTAAAAACGCACTTCTGAAATTGAAATAAACAAATATTTGCTTACGAAAAAATACACATTTTGACGTTTCATTCGTGGCAAATATTGTAGGAAAATTTACAAAAAAATGAAAAATATTATAATAAAGCATTAAAAAGTTGATTTTTTACTAGCCTAAAACCATCACTGATTGTGAATTAAGCTGTGTGCATAGTTTTTATCGTTTAAAACATTATAGTTTAAGATTGATACTTGACTTAAAAAAATTCCACATACATACATACAAATATATTAACATATAAATAAATATATTACACACTAAAATATTATGGTGGGGATTAAGTATTACTAAATTTTTGAAAATAAACAGGAAACTCGTTTGAATAAACTGTTCCCAAGTCTTGGAAATTTGTATATATTTTTATAAAAATAACAAATGTGAGTATGCTGTATTTTATCAAATTGTGTCTAGGACCATTGACCTGATTGTTTAATTGTTTTATTATTACACCTTGGTTGATTAAGAAATTATTATTTAAACCCATTTTAAATTTCTTTTATTTTGTTTAGTTTTATAGATATGTAATATTCCCAAGAGTGGGACAAACATTGCAGTAGGTGTGTATTCAATGTTTGTCTTACTAAGTATAAGTGGCTATATCACTCGATATCGGGTGGAGCACCAAAAATGAATTAAAAACAAAAAAACTACAACATTATGTAATAATGGAAAAATTTACAGTTTCATTTGATATTTTACTTATTTTGTGTCAACGTTTTGCAGCAAACATAGTTTTTTATTCATAAAAAACTATGTTTACTGCAAAAGAAGAATTCGAAAAAGAAGAAGAAAAAAAGAACTAGAAAATTCACTTATTGCTATATTAAGGGTACTCCCAGACTAGACTTTTTAAACAGAAAGTTTGGTTGGGTTGGACTGCTTGGAATATTTTTTTTTTAAATACCTAATAATAATAATAAACACTTCCTTGCACCCTGCGCAAATGGCGAGTTTATTGCCGTATGGCAATTTCTTCCAACTAACCTGTGTTTCCAGCCCAGAGAAGCAATATTTGCGTGAGAAATGAATTTAAATAAATTTATCCTCAGTTTTATTTTTAAGGAAGTAACTTTGTGGCGTCATTATAATTTATATTTTATAATATATATAATAATAACTTGGTATACACCACTTATGAGCACAAATAACTGTCGACCGGTTTCGAGAACGATGTTCTCATCTTCAGATATTACATACAGGACATTCAAATTTAAAATTAGCTGATTTGGAAATATTAGAAATTAGCAAAAGTATAAACAATTACCAGAATATAATAAACAATCAAATAAACTTTCCTAATAGCCCGCTACTAAATATATTCCCTATCAAATAAAATAACATATATTAAAATAATAATATGGTTACAGACGATTCTGATATTCAAATAAAATTTGTTATGATTCTGATATTCAAATAAAATTTGTTATGAATCGAATTCGAATTTATTTAGAAGATTGTTGTAGGTAGGTACCTACCTAATACTACTTAAAAACCAACAATATATTGATTTCTTATAGGGAAATTATTACACTATTTTAGGTTAACTTCAATACACATTCAATATACATACTATTTCCTATTGTCGAATTCTTCTTTTTTTATGTAGACCTTTGGGTGATTTTTTATACAAACTATTTCCTAGAGTCTTCTTCTTCATATTTTTTATAGACCTTTGGTGCAGTTTTTATACACACTATTTCCTATATTCTAATACATCTTCTTTTTCTTTTACGTATACATTTGGTTCAGTTTTATTACTAACTATTATTGGGGATGGAAAATGTTGTAGTTATTGCATTGAAAAAATGTAAAAAATTATAATTTTACTTTTTTTCATTTTTGGCAAAATTCAAATCATTTTAGGAAGCATTCTCATATAGTGTTTGTGTTTCAGTTTATGTATTTCTTGGTGAACCTCGTCAATTAATTGACTTTATGTTGGCAATGGAAGCTGCACAGTTGTTCTTGAATGGAGAATACATGGTCATCACTGTTGATATGATGACTTATGATGCTAAAGAAGCGTACAAGCATATGTGGAGTGAGTAAAGGTTCCTTTTACATTATTTTATTTTTTATTCATCATTTTTTACCTATGTTCCCCAGTTTAGGAAATTTATTTTTACTTTCCTCTCTGTCTTCATTTAATTTATTTCAAGTAAGACTAGTCATTATAAACAATTTTACATACATAAGACAACTTTTCTAAAATTGTTTCAAATAATATCAAAGTATTTCAGAAAACCGCTGTTATATGGGAAATTGAAAACTTTACTCTCAGAAATCTATCTGACTTAGGTTTACTTATACATAGTTTTTTACAACTCTCCTGACAATTATATGCTTCTATAACTCGCTTATAGGTAGATGTGAGCCCAAAGAGTCTTAGGGGGCAAGTCCGGTTAAGCAATGAAGTCTTGACCCTTTTGATTACCCATAACATATGGAGTAAATATATGAGGGTTTTGATTTCACCGTTTGATGGGACTTCCCTCCCTTGGAGTGGTGTCCAAGACAAGAGAAGTGCGCAAAGTCCTTGGTCATGATGGTTGGATTTCATTAAAGCAGGGAACAATTGAAAATGGTGTGCCAGGAATGTTAGGAATCGAAGAAGAGGAGGGAGGCCTATATTCAACTCTGAACATGGACAGTTTAATGATGATAGAATGCATGCTGATAATTGTTTATGAGAGTGAAACTCATTTTGAAAATCACATCAGATGATATTGTTATAATTAACATGAAATGTTTCTATTTTTAGGACCAGACTATTTGATAAGGAAAAACGATTGTAGCGAAGATATATATTATATGAAACGTCTCCAATCTTTACTTGTTATAGTCTCCACACCCCCAAGTGAAGAATACTCTAAATTTACTCAAAAAGTTCAGGAGTATAACTCTAAAGATCCGTTTAATTTTGTTGTTCCTCAAGTACTTCTTAGATATACAAAGGTATCTAATTATTGCCTATTATTATCAGAGTCACCTTGTTTACATATATAAATTAATTTTAAAACTGTTACTACATAATTTTTACTGCCATATCATATTTAACAATGTGTGCACTTTTTTAAAATTTTACTTTTTATTATATTATAAATTTTGTAATACCTACTATTTTATTTCTGTGTTTACATCCTGGGTTAGTTTCCCGGCAAAAGAGAAATTTAACAGAAATTATTTCACACACAATTGTTTACTCTCTGATTATTATATTTTAATATTCTAGTTTTCTTATAAGTTTTTCTACTTACTTTGTGGTTGTTTATGTGAGTGACATTTGTATTTTTCCTTTTCAGTTTGTGTCAATTTACGCTGCATATTTATATGATTCTGTAAAATTATATGCAGAAGCTTTGAGTAAACTATTAAAGGCAGAATCGAACCTAACCCCCGGTCGAATCAGAGAAATTGCATCAAATGGAACAAAGATTATACAAACTATTAACAACAATACTTACAAAAGTATGTATACACTTAATTACAATTATAAAATTTTTATTATGTTTATAGTAATACCTAGCAGTTTGATAACTTATTTTCTTTTTAGATATATTGTTTTTAAATATTCCAACTGATAAATAAACAAAATTCATACTTAATTTAACATCATATAAAATATAAATTGTGATTCTTAATTCAGTGAACTTAAATTTTTGTATATTTTTAGAAATCAGGTATAAAAAAAGGGGACTTTTTTAACACAGAATTTTTTAATCAACGCTTTTCTTCAACCTCATATGGAAATGTTTTGTTTCATTATCGAAATTCAATCAATCAGTGGTGCTACAACCCATCGTGAGTCCTGGCCTCCTCCAGAAGCTCCCTCCACCCCTCCCTGAGCATCGCTTCCTGCCGCCAATTTACAACGCCCATCGTCCGCAAGACCCTCTCTGCTCCATCTAACCATCTCAGCTTTGGCATACCGACGCTTCTTCTGCCCATCGGTCTTGTAGCAAATATCCTTTTTAGTGGACAGGTTTCGTCCAATCTCGCTACGTGACCCAGCCATTGAAGCCGGCATATTTTGATGTACTGGGTGACGTGTACATCAGAGTACAACTGGTACAGTTTGTGGTTGTACCTTATACGTTAGGCTCCATTTTCGCATACGGGACCATAAATGCATCTCAATATTTTTCTTTCAAAGGTGTTTAACCTTGTTTCATCGACCTTTGTTAGGGTCCATGTTTCAGCAGCATATGTTAAGACTGTTCGTATGAGAATCTTATACAGTTGGACTTTTGTTCTCTTTGTTACTATATCAGACTTTAATTGGTTTTGCAACCCAAAATAACATTTGTTTGCTGCTGTTACTCTGCTTTTTATTTCATCCCCAACTTCATTGTTGTTGGTGATGAGTGAGCCAAGATAGGTTAACCTGTCCACCGCTTCGAAACTATAGTTTCCAACATCAAAGGGCACCAGAGGTGGGGTCGTAATCCAACATTATCGAAATTAACCTCCTGGAAACACAATGTTCATGCATATGTTTTTTTTTTTTATTTGTTTAAAGGTATAACAGGAGCCATTGTACGTTTAGACAATGACGGTGATTCTGAAGGTAATTTCTCTGTTTTGGCTCTGAAGTCTTTCAACTTTACAAAGGAAAATTTTACTTGCGACCATTACCTTATCCCTGTTGGTTATTTTCTTCAAGTGCCTTCCGGTGAATTGCCAGTGAGTGAGTTGCACACCATTATTTTTTTTTATTTAACACTTCATATTTCCCTAGTTTTTTTTTAGCTTTGTCACCATAAATAATTCATTATTCCATTCTTCAAAAAAATGGAGAATTTTTTAGTATTATTTGAAATGTGCATATATGTTTGAAATTAATGATAAATCTTTTTTTTTTTCAATTTGGTTGTT
The DNA here is from genome assembly GCA_963576475.1 of Molanna angustata. Taxonomy (NCBI): domain Eukaryota; kingdom Metazoa; phylum Arthropoda; class Insecta; order Trichoptera; family Molannidae; genus Molanna; species Molanna angustata. Next base: position 35,838,658 of record OY754970.1, on the reverse strand, counting down.
TGGAGTGAAGATTAATATAGATACATTTTATTATATTCCTGTATAAAATGCATGCATATGTATTACCAAAATGCTGTAAGAGTTTTGTTTTCATTTTAATTTTGGCTTTATTACTTTTTACATACTACAAACTGTGAATTGCCTAAAAACTATCAGTCGTTTATTGGTTTGTGGCAAGACATAAACGTAAAAATAATAAAAATTCAGTGTTAAAAATCCAATACAATAAAAATAATTAATCTATCATCCCTCCCTCGTGACTACCCATATCATGGATATAATTGTCATATGGAGCTCTATGACATCTAAAGATATTATAGAACTCCATATTTTATTTTATTTTATATGATAATTATTATTATCCATGATATAGGTAATCGTGAGGATTTTGATTACGCCGGTTGGACCAGACTTGGCCTCCTGGTAAGTCAGGGGGTTATTCATTTCTCTTGATTGGCCCAATAACACTTAAACTATGATCATAGTAAACCACTGTCCGATTCTGTTTAGAATTTACCACTATTTAAACAATTTTTATCTATAATGCCGCTCTGAAGACAATTTATTTGATGCAATTTTTGTATTGAGTGTGAAGCTAAGTCATGAAGAACATGGTACTTCAGTCTGTATGGTTCTTTCTTCTTTGGTTTTAAATCTTTGGAATTTGGTTGGCAGCAAAGCGATGCATCTCTTCCTCCACTCCCATCTGTCTTCAGCGACACCCTTCAACTCTGTGTAGGAGGTACACTTCATATCGTGGCCCCTCCTGTTCTAGATATTACCGGTGAGGATGCTCTCTGCCAGTTTTCCCCCCGACCATTCCCTCCAAGACGATGTATAGGAGATTCTCGTGTCGCAACACATGGCCTTTTTGTTGCATGCAAACCTATTTGATATGGTATTTAACATGTGCCTTTTCTTCAATTTTGCTAAGAACCTCATCATTTGTAATATGATCCCTCCAAGATATGCCAAGTATTCGTTGGTAGGTGCACACATCTCAAAGGTCTCCAATCTTTTACGGTCTCATTCACTTATGCACCATGCCTCACACTACTATATAGCAAAATACTCCACACATATGTCTTTATTAGATCTTTTTGGTGTTTAAAGTCCATATTGTTGGATTCAAAGATCTTGGATTTTTTGTTGAAGGTGAGTTTTGCTTGGTGGTTATGACTGCCAACTTCTCTCTAATTCTTTCGCATTAGTAAATTCATCTGGCGTTCATCTCTGCCTACAGTTAGTATCTTTGTTTATCCTGGTTTATTTTTATGTTGAAATTTTCATATAGGACAAACTCCATAGTTTCTAAGGTTTCTTTTAATTCTTCTTCACGATCTGCTATAAGAGTAATATCGCCTGCAAATCTAATCATATCAACCTTTTGTCCATGAATTCTGATACCTCTTCTGTGGTCCATTTCTTCTCTTATTCCATCTATCGCACATTGAATATATCCTTTAAAAAGCATTGGAGAGAGAGCAACCTCCATCATACATAGATCAGCCTCGTACCTATATTTGAAGCATTGTTCATTGTATTATATCGTCCGTAAAATTCATTCGGACCCTTATACTACAGTAATTCTTTTGCTTTTGTATACTTTCTGTACTGTTTCAAAGTTTTCCACATTTTTTTTTAAGTTGACTATCGAGTATAAGCTTCATTGTGTGTATATTTATTTTTTTATTTGTTTTCAGTCATACAAACTCAACCCTAAATTCCCGATTGAGTGGCCAAATATTGAGAAACCAGTGGATGAACCGTCATGCGGTTTCGACAATGAAAAATGTCTGAAAGATGACGCGTATGTGTCTTCGCTGGTTGTCGCTGTAACGTTGGCCGTTACACTGTTTTGTGCAACAGTCATCACAATCAGTATTTATCGTAAATGGAAGATTGAACAAGAAATTGAAGGCCTTTTGTGGAAAATATCTGCTAATGACATCAGAGGATATACCTTTAATGATATTGTTTCTTCTCCTAGTAAAGTATGTTTGTGTTCTGTTAACATCTTTTTCCTAATGATCTTTACCAGAGTAAAGCTTCCATTTGTATTATTAATAAAAAAAAACAATAACTTTCAATAACTATCCTTTTATGAAATTGCAATTGTGTTTTCCTTCTTATTCATTATATCCCTTTCCAATTTCTAAAAGTGCTTTTGTTGTTGTATCATTTTGTATAGTCTTTGACAGTTAATGCAGAATGCAAATTTAGATTTTTTTGTTTGGTGCAAACTGCCCCTCTCCACGACAAAATTTCTCCGGTTATTTACTGGAAACTTTAAGTATTCATTTATATCGTACAAAACCTTTTAAATAAGTCCCATCATAAACCTTATTTCCCTATCATTATATTTTTTTTAAAACTAACCCGTTTAATCTTAAAATATTCAAAAATTGTGTATAATGTTTGCCTTTTTTCAGTTAAGTTTGGCAAGTGCTGGATCTTTTGAAAGTCGATGTGGTTTACAAATATTTGCAGCGACGGGCCAGTTTAAAGGAAATATTATTCGAATTAAGGAACTGAAATTTTCAAAAAAAAAGGTTTGTTTTATAATTCAGCATATAAAAATATTGTTATATTGTCATCATTTAAATTTATATATCCATGATTTCATGCACATAAGTGGTAAAGACATAAATACACAAAATGCTCGTATTTTTCATAGTTTATTATACAAAAATTAACTATATATTTTTTTTACTTTGTTTACACCACATGTCGACACGTAAAAAAAATATAGTTAATTTTTGTTAAAATGTACCACCAAGATAAAAACACAATATTTAATAATATTATACAATGAATAGTAAAGACATTATTAATTGACAATATGTGGTATATGTAAAATATTAACAAAGCATTGATCAAATATTGAATTTTTAAAATGCTCTTGTTAAATTATTTTTTGTACTAACCACTTCTGTGCACTATATTATCATCAATATTACGCTCTAAATTATTTAGATATTTTATTATAATCTCCCTTATCTCACAGGATATTTCACGCGACATAATGAAAGAAATGCGTTTGTTGAGAGATTTGCGGCATGACAACATCAATTCTTTTATTGGAGCTATTGTTGAACCCATGAGAGTCCTATTAGTTACCGATTACTGTGCTAAGGGTAGTTTATATGTAAGTATATTTCCACTTTCTTATAATGATAATGGCTTATTCTTATAATGTCGGCCTTCATAGCTCAGTTGGTTAGGTATCTGACTGCTGATCCTAGTGTCCCGGGTTCGATTCCCAGTGGAAACACAGTTTTTATTTGTGAGACGATTAATATCGTAAGTCTCCAGCATGTGGCAACTTGTTATTGGGTGCGTGTTGAATTAATATTTGACATTGTACCTGTTAGTTGCCTGAGAAGCAATATAAAATAAAATAAAATTATACAAATTATATGCATATTTTACCTTCTTTTTGTGAAAAATTTTTTTTTTGTAAACATTTGAACCTACCTAGATTTTAAGAATGTATTGATGTTAATACTTGTAATTTTAATTGTGAACGAAATCATTAATTATTCATTAAGTTTAACTTTGTTTTAATTTCATTGTGAACATCCACTAATTATTCATTAGTGGATGTTCACAATTATTACGAGTATACAAACACGGCTTTATGTACTAGGTACTAGCCATTTCATTGGACTATAATATTTAGTTTAAATTGTAACTCATACGTGGATTAAAACTGTGTTTTTTTACCCATTATTTTTAGAAATAGAGTTATTTGAAATAAGAATAATAATTATTAATTTGGATATATAATTTTATAAACATGCTTAGTCCAACCTTGATGAATTCAACTAAATATGAATTGTATATATATATATATATATATTTTTTTTTTTTCAGGATATAATAGAAAATGAAGATATTAAGTTAGACAACATGTTTATTGCTTCTCTAGTCCATGATCTCATTAAGGTTTGTTTTTATTTTTTCTATAAAAATACCTAATTATAGCTTAGATAATTATTGCCTCATTTTTGTATTCTTCCCTCAAAATAATTTTTCATTTTTGAATATTGTATTAAGTATTCTACTGAGTTAAACTGATTATGAGAAATGTTTGCTTACCAAAGTTGGACCTCTAGCACCTGTTTTATTCCATCAGATAATTAAAAACTCTACTTGATGAACAAAATGTGGATCTGTTTTAAATAAGTGGGTCTGATTCACAAATTTCAGTCAAAAATATGTGCACAGCTTTATAGGCAATCCAATATACTTTGTATCAAATTCTTTCAAAAACATGTCATCAACTAAGATCCTTCTGTCACAGGTTGTGCTAATTGTACATTGGTTAGTACAAAATCAAAAAAAAAAAGAAATTAATTTTGTATGTGAGTTTTTTTATTACTGATTTAATCTTAGAAAATATATATGTTTTGTATTTATTGTTTCAGGGCATGTGTTTTATACACAGCTCTCCCCTTGGCTGGCACGGCAATCTTAAGTCTTCAAATTGTGTTGTTACTTCACGTTGGATGTTACAGGTAATTTTATATGTGCTAGGTATACTTCTTCGGGCAGACCAAAAACAAAATGGTCTGACATTAAACGAGTGACGAGGGATAGTGGGAAAGCTCATGTTCAATTTATGTTCCACACTGAGCTGTGTTCAGATAGAAAACTCGGCGTCGGGCGTCGGATGTACCTGAAGTAGCAAATTATGCCTTTCACACCAATCTCACTGAACGCTTTTGAGCGGCGTTTCAATATGAATGCAACAATCGGGCGTTTTAAGTGTCATTTGTCATACATGTGTCTCTTAAGTTATATTTTCATCAAAAGACAACAATTGAGCAGTGGAATAGATAATGCTCTCTGGGGGGCATTCTGGTCAGCCGGCGGAATCAAAACTGTCCAAGTTTACCCATATCATCTTATGGAGTTCTATAACATTTTAAGATTTTATAAAGAATGGAAGAGGCCTACATCCAGCAGTGGAGGGAGGAAGGCTAAAGAAGAAGAAGAAGATATAATAATATCCATGATATGGGTAAACATGGATGGTTTTGATTCCGCCAGTTGACCAGACTTGCCCCCCTGACCTTTTATTGGAAATTTTTGAATGGTATTTTTATAAATTAACCTCTTTTTGAGTGCATATTATCATCATAAATAATGTCATCTGACATACTAGATACCACAGAAGCAAATAGAAGTCATCTTACCACAGAAAATATATGTCAACAGATACTATAACAGTCAGAACGTTTTTCACTCGATGATTATATTGAGCAATTGGAACGTACACTCGACATTCAATCTGAACTCGATAGAGTGTTTTTCAAGTGTCTATTTTCGGTTATTGTGAAGGGCTTAGAGCGTCACTAAGTGCACTCAGCGTTCATTGTGAACGCAGCCCTGGACGAATGATGTCTGATGATGATGATACTTCTCTATCTTCTTCTACTTTGGCTGGTCCTCTTCCCAGTTTATCTGGGGTCGGCCCTCCTGGTACGCAGTCTCCACGTCTTTCTGTCATGTGTCATCTCACTGGTCAGCTGGTCCTTCCTCAGATCTCTCTCAATACTCGTCCACCAGGTGGCCTGTGGACGGCCTCTAGCTCTGGGTGGTGTGGGAATATTTAGGGCCACCCTGACTACGTGAATGTCTCCCCTTCTATTCACATGACCATACCACCAGAGTCTGGTTTCTTTAATTTTCTCCAGGATGGACGCGACCCCAAAGCTACCACGAATATATTCGTTTTTAATTTTGTCCAGTATTGTGACACCCGCGGACCATCTCAGCATTTTCATCTCGGCTGTATGTAGTTTAAGTTCGTGCTTTTTTTTTGTAGTCCAGCACTCCGAGCCGTAGAGCATAGCCGGGTGAATAGCCGTTTTGTATATTTTTCCTTATATGATACTTATATGATATGGATGATATTTCTCTATATTTTCACAAATAAAGAAATGACAAGCAACATAAACCCAAGTATTGCACACAGTATATATATTCATTTTTCTTCAAAATGAATAGTTAGGGAATGCATTTTTATGAAGTCCATTCTCTTATGGTTTAAACAATTATGAATTTAGGGTACTAATTTTCTTAACTCAATTTTCCAGAACTTTTTTATTCCAACTGCACATTAAATTATTTTATTTTAATTCTTATTTCAGGTAACAGACTTTGGTTTGCAAGATCTCAGACATTCTGCAGAAAATGATTCTATTGGGGAACATCAATATTACAGAAGTAAGTTTGTTTCTTATTTTTGATGAACAAACTCTTTTTTATGCATAATAAATGATATTTGATCACATGGGAGGTTTTTAATGTTTTTGTGACTGTTCTGTCATGATTCCTTTCATGTTTTGCCCTTGTCTTATTTTTATTTAAAGTACACAAACTATCACTCGACAAATAAACTGGGGATTCACAATATAAAAAAATATAGTCTTATATTTTGGATGATGTGTTATTTTTTACTTTTATTCATTTAATATAGTTATTTATGGTTTATCTGTTACACAAAATTAGTGGGGTTCTATATTTTTACCTTTCAAGAAGACTCATTAAGTCTGATTTAACAACATTTACATAGGTTTCTGTGTTTTAGGTGCAGTGTAATCACATTGCAATATTTGTTGCTCATTATTACATTTTATCATAATTCAAAATCAAAACCTATATAATTATACAATTGTATAATGTGACCATAATTTTAATATTTCAGGTTTATTTTGGAAAGCACCTGAACTTCTTCGGGCAAATGGTAATTCAGGAATGGCATTTGGAAGTCAAAAAGGAGATGTTTATGCATTTTCAATTATCCTTTATGAAATCCTTGGTAGAAAAGGTCCATTTGGACCGACACCATATGAACCAAAAGGTAAATCTTTTGTTATATTCGTTATTTTAAAACAATTTTTCAGAAGGTTTCATTTTAAAAGCTAAACTTTTAAAACCATATTATTATGCTTCATTTAAATATTTTGTTATAAGAATTATATACCTATTACTGGCACAAATCACTCTTCTAAGGGTGGGTTGCCTAATATTATAAAAAAATATGTGTTACAATTATGTATTTTGGACTGCATATTTCTTGTATTGTTGTATCAAGCTCCTTTGATGTTTAACAATCTTCCCAAATGCCTTAAAAAAATAAATTCATTTCCATTGTTCAAAAAACAACTCAAAATTTATATATGATATACTCACATGATATAAATTTATATATGATATACTCACATGATATAAATTTATATATGATATACTCACATGATATAAATTTATATATGATATGCTCACATGATATAAATTTATATATGATATACTCACATGATATAAATTTATATATGATATACTCACATGATATAAATTTATATATGATATACTCACATGATATAAATTTATATATGATATACTCACATGATATAAATTAATTTGTAATTTGTTTTATTTTTTTTTCTTTAATATTAATATGTTAAAAATATTTTGATTGTGTGGTCACCCTGGCATTTATATCCTTGTACCTTGCATTAATTGTACCAGTTGGGTGTGCCTATATTTTTTTGCTGTGGAATAATATTATTGTCACAATAATAATTTAAGGTACCCAACTGCATATAGTAAATATTGTATTTTTGTGTGGTGGGTGCATGAATGTAGATGTAATCTAAAGTAATAAAGCAATCAAAATGTTAGTGTATGTGTGTGTGTGTGTGTGTGTGTGTGTGTGTGTGTGTGTGAGGGTGTGTGTGTGTGTGTGTGTGTGTTTGTCTCACGCCTTCTGAAAAACCAAGAGCATCTAAAAATCTAATTTATGTGCGAACGTGTACCAGTATACCTGATGCAGTGTCACGCTAAAAATAATGCGATAAAAATGCTGAATTTTAAAAATATTTCAATAATTATTTTTCTCATACAAAATTTTCCATGTCATATCTGTCAAAAAAGTGTACATTTTGCACGCAAATATCTGTTAGTTTAAAAGTTAGAAGTACGTATTTACACGAAAAAAATATATTTTCAAGTATAACTTAGCGTTTAAGTGAAAAACATGGTGAATATTTTGTATAATTATAATGTTAAACTTATTTTTAAAGTAAGCGTTTTGTACATAAATGCCGCCATTTTAATATCTTTTCATACAATATTTCATTTTCCTACCGAATGAATATGTTCTTGAAAATAATAAACCTTTGAAATAAATGTAATTATGAAATAATAAAATGAAACACAAGACATTACAGCAAGTTTTAAGACGTATATTGTAAAAGTCTGTTAATTATTAGTAAATATATAGGCATAATAAAATTGCATAATTTGTATATAATATTTGATATTTCGGACAATTTTCATTTTTATGGCATCGAACAAACCAATGTAGGTACCTACATATTATTCAAAAAATGTCTATAAACCATTTGATATTTTTTACATGTTCTATGGTTACTATGGTTACGGACACATTCTGATATTCAAATAAAATTTGTTATAAATCGAATTCGAATTAATTTAGAACATCATTGTATATAGGTACCTACATACCTAATACTACTTAAAAACCAACAATATATATTAATTTCGTATAGGAAAATTATTAAACTATCTTAGGTTAACTACAATACACATGTCATTCAATCTACAAACTATTTCCTATAGTGAAATTCTTCTTTTATTTAAGTAGACCTTTGGGTGATTTTTTATACAAACTATTTCTTGGAGTTTAATTCTTCTTCCTCTTCTTTTGTGAAGTCATTGGGACAGTTCATAAATAAACTATTTCCTATAGTCTAATTTTTCTTTTTCTTAATTTATGTATACCTTGGGTGAGTTTTTATACAAACTATTTCCTATAGTCTAATTCATCTTCTTCCTCTTCTTTTATGTAGCCCTTTGGGTGAGTTTTTATACTTATTCCTATTATCTGATTCTTTTTCTTCTTATTTTATGTAGACCTCTGGGCCAGTTTTGATACCAACCATTTCTTTTAACGTAATTCTTCTTTTTCTAATTTTATGTAGACCTTTGTTGAATTTTGTATAAACTAACTTCCTATAGTCTAATATTTCCCTCTTTTATGTAGTTTTCATACAAACTTTTCCTTTAGTCTAATTCTTCTTCGTCTTCTTTTATGTTGACCTTTGCGTTAGTTTTTATACAATCTATTTCCTGACGTATAATTATTCTTCTAATATGTAGACCTTTGGGTCAGTTTTTATAGTAACTACTTTCTATAGTCTAATTCTTCTTTTTCTTATTTTTTGTAGATCTTTTGGTTAGTTTTTATGCAAACTATTTCCTTTAGTATAATTCTTCGTTTTCTTATTTAATGTAGACGTTGGGTGAATTTTATATAAAATATTTCCTATAGTTCAATTCATCTTCTTCTTCTTTTATGAAGACCATTTGGTCAGTTTTTTATATAATACATTTACTATTGTGTAATTCTTCTATTGCATTTTTTATGTAGACCATTGGGTCAGTTTTTATTACAAACTATTTGTTATAGTCTTATACTTATTCTTTTTTTTCATTTAGTCTTTTGGGTTAGTTTTAAGTCTTATAGTTTGTCTTATACTTTTTTTCAATCGAAATTTACACCATTTATTATATCATCATATATTGCTTAATTTTCAATAACTACATATTTGATTTTGATGACAATATAATAAAAAATCGGGGTTGTGGCCATTACTGGACTCTTCACAATGTTTATATTCAAATTAAAAACTATTTAAGTCTTCTTCTGTAATGTAGATCAGTTTTATTGTGCATAAATATAATAATCTATAGGTATGCACACTTGACGAAAAATATAAAAACGAATGGGATGTGACCAACACTAGAATCTTTTCAGTACTTTTGTTTATTTAATTTTTAAGCCATTTCCCATCATCCAAAATTACTAAATATTTAAAACACATTTGCGTTCGATGACAATATATAAAAATAGTGCTTGTGGCCAAATCCAAACTCTTTACAACGTTGTCTCTTTATAATCAGTTATATTTAAAACCATTCACCATAGTCCATGCGTGCAGAAATTGTATGTACCTACTTATATATAAAAACAAATGGGTTGTGGCCATCACTTGAACATTTTACATCACTTAAACTCAATTAAATTTCAAACTACTTTTCATACTACGAATTAGCAAATATTTTTTGTGACAATATTATAAAAAAGATTGCTTATTCCTTCACTAATTTACATTCTTGGCCAACGGCGGGACATAAAAGCTAGTGTATCAATATAATATTGTAAATCTCCAACCTCGAAACAGGCGTATTTATAAAATAATGTAATAAATATCAAGATGGTATAAAATAAAATGAATATAAATGTTTGAAGTATTATGTTTCCCTATAAATAATTATTTAAATATTCAATTTAATTAAACTATTTATACAAGGTGGGCCAAAAGAAGTCATCCGATGTTGTTTGGCCTTCAGAATATTGGTTGTAGTTCGCGCAGTGTGTGCCGTTGCTCCGTCCTGATGGAACCACATGTCCTCTCGTGTCCTCTGGAATTCGTCCAATTGTGGCAGAAAAAACTCAGTAAACATGGCCCTATAGCACGCACCGTCCACTGTTGTCGTATGACCAGCGGCTCGATGACTCCTCCAGTGTGAACAGCGCACCATGCAGTCACTTTGAGCGGCGGGTGTAATAGCTTCTCGTGCATCTCTCGTGGATTTTCAGTGCCCCAGAAGCGATAGTTTTGCTTGTTCACGTACCCGTTGAGGTGGAAATGAGCCTCATCGCTCATTATGATTATGGTCGAAAAATCGTCTACTTCGTTCTTGAGATTGAGGATGGCTTGGTCGTAGATTACACGCATTTGGCGGTCAACAAGCAGCAGCTTGATGCACGGACTGGACTTTGTACGGGAACATACGCAGGTCTTTGACCAAAATTCGCCTTAGGGAGGACCGGCTGATGGCTAATAGCGAGGCACGGCATCTGGTCGATGTTTCCGGCAACAGCGGCGATATTCTCGGCAGAACGGGCGCTCCGGGGCCATCCACTCCTGGCAACGTCTCGTGTGCACCCATACTCTTCAAGATTGGTGGCCAAGCGGCGCAGTGTTTGCGCAGTCGGTGTCGGACGGCCGGGGAATCGGCGACGGAATTCGCGCTGCGCCAACACCACAGACGAATTGTTACGCTAAAAATATACACGATTATTCCGCGTTCTTGGAGAGTGTACCGCTCCATGGCTTGTTCACTTGTATTCTACACCTGTCTAGTTCACAAATGTCAAAACAGATTTGACATTGGCGGCCATTGGCAAAAATAAGAGCATCTTCCAATAGGGTGATCTCTTTTGGCCCACCTCGTACAATAAATCATGATTGATTTTCCTCTTTCACTTTTATATTTTGTAAACAATGTTTATCGATTTTCATTATTGATTTTTAATATAACATTTTATTTTATAGAGATAGTAGAATTAGTGAAAAGATACCCAATGGACGGTGAAGAAGCTTTCAGACCAGATGTGAATGCGTTACATTTAAAACGACAAGAAGACTGTGTCATTACCTGTATGAAAGATTGTTGGAACGAAGATCCTGATTTAAGACCAGACTTTCAGACAATCAGATTAAGACTTAAGAAAATGAAGGAGGGAAAGTAAGTTCTGTTTCATTCAAAGTTTAAGTCGTCATAGTATCTCTTGATTAGTCAGTACAATAACACTAAAAAGACATTCAAGATACCTTGTATTTACTCTTATATGTTTGATTTTCTAAAATTTTATCAAAACTTACTATTATTGATATCAATACTAAGTGTTGTTTAAATTATTTCCCTTATAGATCACGAAACATTATGGACCAGATGATGGATATGATGGAAAAATATGCCACAAACTTAGAAGACCTAGTCAACGAACGAACAAGATTATTATACGAAGAAAAACAGAAAACAGAAGATCTTCTACATAGAATGCTTCCACAGTAATACATTTTTACTTTGCTATCTATTGAGATTATATATGTATCGATGGTTTGTCTTGATATTGTGAACCACTTGATGGTATTTCATTTCTGTCTTCTAACAGTCTTACCAATGTATAATTATTTAAGTTTGATATTTCCTTTTCAGGCCAGTGGCAAAACGTCTTACAACAGGCCATGGAGTTGAACCAGAATCATTTGACTCTGTGACCATTTACTTTAGTGATATTGTTGGATTTACTCAAATGTCTGCCGAATCTACACCATTAGAAGTTGTTAACTTTTTAAATGATCTTTATACTGTTTTTGATAGAATCATCAAAGGATATGACGTGTACAAAGTTGAAACTATAGGAGATGCTTACATGGTGGTAAGTAATATTTTTCTTATTCAAATTAAGCAATGCTAACACTTTAAGATCTGTACGCCAAGACCTGTTCAATAACTACTAGTGGAATAAAAATAATTCACTAAACAAATCCCATCGCTAAATTTTCCTTTTCAAATTTATCATTGAAGTTAACAAAAAGTTTTCGTCAATCATGGTGATTTTGTTTCCTCTTGCAAAATCTGTACTTTCTAACAATTCTGCAAGCTGTAAAAGCATTTGTAATTATAAGTTATAAATGAAGGAAAAATAATGAATAGTGAGAGAAAACTTCTAAAGAAAATATAGAATATTAAGTTATATAATATTTTATGTAAAACGATTGAGTATTTTCATTTTTTATTATTTGATGTATACTTGATTAATATTATTATATTTTTTTATATTCATAGGTTTCCGGATTACCATTAAGAAATGATGATCGTCACGCAGGTGAAATAGCTTCCATGTCATTGGATTTACTTGATGCTGTGAAGAATCACAAAATATCGCATAGACCAAATGAAACTCTTAAATTAAGAATCGGCATACATACAGGTGCATAATTTTTTTTTATTAAGTATTGTTAGATGAATGCAAATATGTTGAAAAACTTCACTTGACGATTTAAATGAAAATGATTAATTTTGTGAAAATTATTAAATAATTGTCAGATGGGTCGATGGCAGAGCGGTTAGCGAATTGGGTTAGTAATCCAATGGTCGGGAGTTTGAATCCTGCCTCGACCGATTTCGTTCACCTATAGCAAAAGAATTTATGCTTATTTTAGCGAATGTAGGAAGATGCATATGTACTTGTTTGATTAACAAGGACATATTCATTTTTAATTAAAAAAAATATATCCTGTGTCTTTTAATGATTGTAATAAATTGGGTTGTTTTATATTATTTGTCTTGACAAAATTATAAAGAAAACCTTTAAGTACCTAGTCTTTAACTTTATATACTCATTATTTAAAATATTCAATGGCTCTCATTTATATTCTACATTCATTTTGGTACAAATGATTTAGATTTTGTATAGTAAATTAATTTAGATCCATCTATTTTATACTTGTATATTTAATAACAACTCAAATGGATACACACCAATTTGAATTATCTGTCAATTTTCTTGTAGTGGTGTCATTGTATAAGTGTTTTTGTAAATTTTAGGGCCAGTGGTTGCTGGTGTAGTAGGATTAACAATGCCTAGATATTGCCTCTTCGGGGATACTGTAAACACTGCCAGCAGAATGGAATCTAACGGAGAAGCTTTAAAAATACACATATCTGAACAATGCAAAGAAGCATTAGAAAAATTGGAAGGATATCATATGGAAGCTCGAGGTCCAATCAGTATCAAAGGAAAGGGGAAGGTTGTATTTTATATTTAACTATTTCATACATTGCAATAGTGTACTGTGTTAATTTGAATAATAAATTTATTAACGAGTATATGAATGTATAAATTAAAATAAAATAATTGTATTGTTGCTCACAGATACAGACATACTGGTTAGAAGGAGCCAACGAAAAGGCAATACAACGTAGAGCAGTGGACTTGGATGAACTTCCACCTCTTTTTTGCAGACCTCGAAGAAGTCCCAGGTTGGCAGACTCTCGACAAGCATCAATTTGTGGAAACTTAGGTAAATCATTTTGATTGTTAAAACTGTTTGGCAATTGTAATCCAATTTTGAACATTTTTAAATTACCTTCAATAAATTATTTATACTATAACACATGTTTTAGGTTTATGTAGTAGAAGACAATCTGGAATTCGAATGATAGAAGGAGGAAGTAATATGTCTCTTAGTGGGACCAGTCCAAAACCTGATCTTGATACACAATTCAGACATAAGTAAGTAATATTTTATAAACATGTTTAATATTGTGTATAATACAGTAAATTAATGTTTCTTGATCTAAATATATACCAATTAGACATGGACTTAATAAAAGACTCAAGAAAATACAATTGATTTAGTAAAAGTTAATTTTGTCAACGAATGTAGGATGAAACTATATAATATATGCAGGTGAAGAATTGAGAATATTGTGCTTAGAATGTATGATTAAAAGAAATATTGCGAATAAGATGAAAACATGTGCAATAAGATGGTTTGGAGCTATTAAAAAGTCTGATGAAGAATTAAGTATACAAGGCTAATAAAAGTGTGGAATGCGGTGATGTTGGCATCATGTAGAATGTTAATGTTTCATTTATATTTCCAGACAGTTATTAAGTTCGATTGCATCATCAGCAGAAGACAAAGAACTGTGGCTCGGAGTCAGAGGAGATCTAATGGATAGTGGAGGAGGTCGTGCGTTAAGAGAAGCTCATTCTCTTGATTTGTCCCGTTTACAATCTCCTCAATACCACAATACTTCCCGCTCCCTAAATCAGTTCACATTACCTACATTACGGCATTCACGAACAGCAGTTTCTACATTGTCAGGGAATCATATGAACACTGTCAATTTTGTCAACGGAAATGCTGGTATCGGACTTGATCCTAATGAAACTCCGGAAATAGCAGAAGCTTGTCCATTACTCAGGAAACCCAGTCTAATTGGTGTTCCAGAACCTACAGACTTAAAACGTAACGATTTAAACAGTGTAACTTTTCCATGTAAGAAATGGAGATCCCTTGAAGCTTTAGGTGATGGAGAAGTAGTGGATACAGTGAGAAAAATGCCAAGAATGCCTAAGTGGCTCGTAGGATTATTTAACGCGGGTGGTTTTAGAACAAGTGACAATTCTCTCCGCAAGGCTATGCCACTTTTAGATAAAGAATCGGTGGTATAGTCATATTGAATACCTACTTTAGTAAAGTGTAAATATTTAATAACAGTAATAAGTTTCATGCACATCACATCGAAGATTGATTCAGATGAAGATTGTGATGTTGAAATTTACCAAATAACAGTGCTGGCCATAATTTTCCTAGTATCTTATTAAGTCAGTCAATTTACTTTATTGTAAATAAATTCTTATAAGAAGGGTTTGTGCATCATAAGTCAAAATGTTGTGTTCATATTGCATGGGCAGTGCAATTTATAAGAATGTAGTTTTAAGTACCTTTGATAAAAGTTACATTTTTCACAATTTTGTGTACCATTGTATTTAAAATTACATAATATCTAATGATGAAACATATGGGTACAAGATAAATTTAGTGCCATAACATTAATTATTTTAATTTAGATCTATATTATATGCACAAATTAAGTCAAAAATATAAAATGTGTAAGTAGTGGATTAAAAAATACTATATTTTTAGTACATATTGTATGGTACATCGCTGTCACACATTGTATTTAAGTAGTAGCACTAAGTATGAGAACAAACAATATTTTTAAACATTTTATTGTGCAAAATGACTGTATAAACTGAGTGATTTGACTAGTTTATTTTTCATTGAAAATGGAAAAATGAATGGCTGTGAAAAATTTATATATATATTAATCTAACATGTCAATATTGTATATAATATATAAGATTAGTGACGAATATCATTTATGTCATACAAACAAGAATTCTAATCAAACAAAATATTTAAATGCACACAATGAAACAATAATTATGATTCC
This sequence comes from Molanna angustata, assembly GCA_963576475.1. Classification (NCBI taxonomy): domain Eukaryota; kingdom Metazoa; phylum Arthropoda; class Insecta; order Trichoptera; family Molannidae; genus Molanna; species Molanna angustata. The sequence continues at coordinate 35,822,743 of OY754970.1, read as the reverse complement.
AGTAATTGCTGGTTTATCTAATTAATATTTATAATAATATTATTTATAATAATATAAATAATATTATTTAACTTATAATAATAAATTATAATTACTAGTCATACTTCAACAATACAAACAACTATATTCAAAGGAAAGTCAATTTGTTTTTTATACTCTTCGTGTAATGACAATATGTTTTAATTTGTGAATTACAAGGCGTCAAAACTGATTCTCTGTAAAAATTACATAAATAATATTCTTTCTTTTTCCATTTTGCTATTTGAAATTTTTTATCTATTTGGTCTTTCAATGCATAATCGTTAGTCTTCAACCCCTCATAAACTGCGGATTTATATATAAGTCTGTAAATCATAATTTAAAGCACTTAAACATCACTAAAATATTTATGAATGGTTCACCACCCATTCTGAATGTAGTGCCTTTTTAGGTGAGACGAGACTGGTGTGTGGGTATACACTGATGTGTTGTGCTCCCCTTTATAAGGCAATGCACACCTGCACACCACTGGTTACCCCACATTGTGGGATATACCGTGATGGTATGTATGTAATATTCCAAAACATCCGTACAAAGATTGTATAGCCAGCCATAACATCTGGGAATACAATCTTTGTAAGTATGTAGTTATAAATGTATACATCGCATGGCTTTTTTTATTTTCTTTACTTCATATTTGTATAAAATATTTTTTACTGTTATCATTGACAAAAATATCCTATTTTATATAGTAATGGTTTATTTATACAAATGTTTCTATTAAAATATCAATTTATTATGATTTTATGGATGTAACACCAATTAATTAATAAGCATTAAGTATGAGAATGCAATTGATGAAATATTGTTCTTAATAGCTTATATTATCCACGAATCAATCAATAATGTTCTCCGAAATATAACTGTGTAAAATCTATTTTTCTTATTACATAGAATTAGAATATGACTCATTTCAAGCCTGCCTTAAAGATTAAAAATGATTTTCTTAAATAATAAATAGTTATTCGTAATATCGTCTCATCATTTAAAAATGACCTAAATGTTTTCATTAGTTTTGTTTTTTTTATATTCATAAATTGCATATATTTTTTTCTTGCTGTGTAAAATAAAAAAAGGTACTTTTTCATAATTTATTTATTCTACTTATATACATTAATATTTGCATTATAGTAAAATGAAAACATTCATTTTATGAGAAACCTTGTGCTGATGTTTGGTAAAAGTTTTGAATAAAATACTATTAATTTACTACATAAAATAATGAAATAATATTGATTATAATCAAATTATATTCATAACAAATCACACAACAAAATGCATTATGTATGCATCCAAAACATATTTCAATAAACTAAATACATATATGAAATGAGATTAAACAGTTATATACATGAAAAATTTGTCAGTTAAAATATAAAAAAAAACTCGAGAGATAAAATTTAATTTATCTCTCGATCATATTCCCCTTAATTTGTATCAGTCTTCGTGAAATATAAAAATTGTATAAACTTACTTATTGTCCATCTTATTAAATACATTTGCAATAGAGTATGTGTTATTTATATACAACATGAAGTACCTGCATATTTAAAATTATGTTGTATTATAGCAAACATTGTACTTTTAAACAATCCAATAAACAAAATATTTATTCTGAATCATAATTATCAAAACATATTTTGACATAAATTTAAAAATACTGTTCATCATTTCATATCACCGAATGTATCTTTTTTTATAAAAATGTAATCACTGTATAAATTTCATATGAAACAAATATACAATTTATTTGTTTGTGCAAAACATAAATTTGAATGTAAAATGTGCTATTATATATTTTATGTACTTTGTTAATGTGATCAAAGTGTAAATAGACAAATTAGTATAATATTGTTTAGAAAATGCAATTAAAAATATTTAATTTATATGGTTCTTTATTTTATTTATTACACTATGATATAACATCACTATTGTTTGATAAGAGACTTTCCATCCTATCGTCACGTCTCTCTTTATAATGAAGAAATATTACGAGCAATGTCAACGTGCCACATATGCCAGTAAAGACATAAACACTCTTCAAGATTATCTTGCTGGGTGTGACAAACAGTTGAACTTTCCAATGTGCGGGATCGTCTGGTGGCCAAGGTATAACTACTACTTGGGAGTTTGGTATCAGCTGATTCCATGTCCTGAGACGATTGGATAAACCAACGGTGAGGGTATCAACGAAATTGGGAGTTCTGTCGAGACCAAAAATTGAAAAGGGTAAGTTCAAAACATTGTATGCAGACTGTGGCAACTGAGCACAAACTCCAGCACGGGGCAATCCCTCCTGAGAAATGGTAAAATAAGATATTCTCGGCCCTGGCAAATTAGTTCCTATAAAAAATAAAAATATATAAATAATTACCTGCTTTGTTTTACTGAATGATAAACTTATTTTGAGTAAACCACCAAAAGCAAATAACCTACATAATGTTTACATTCAAATCAAATCTTGAAAAACTTATTAAATGTACTTAATTTAAATTTGTAAATATTTAAAGAGAATATGTGAATGTTTTTCTTACCATAATTTCCTTTTTTCTTTCCTAAGGTTCCAACAGTGACGGGAATTTTTTTATTTTTAAGTCCTGTTAAAACCATGACTTTCATAAAGTTAGCATCATACTCTAAGTTATTTTTCAATGCACCAATCTTGTATTTGTCTGTTACTTTGTTATGCTGCACAAGAATGAAATCCAATATTCCATCTTGGTAAAAGTCGTAGAAAACTGCCAATACTGTTCCATTCTTGAATGGTTCCAATGTTTTCCATTGTATCTTGAAACTTCTATTAAATTCACAATTTTCACAAGGAACATTTTCCATTAAAAATGTTTGTGAATAAGTTTCTGTTCCGTGTGGTCTTAGTGTTACCAACAAATCTGGATATCCGTCCATATTATAATCCCCTCCTCGCATCGTCATGGTATCAGTGTACATTTCAGAGTTTGGAGGGACAAAACCCCAATTTTTTTGCGAATCATCTTGAAAATTTATTTTTAAAATTTTCCATTGGCCTTCGTCGTTCAATATGATGCTACTATTGGTGCACTCTTTATCGTAACAGATAGGAAGCAACAAATACAACATTCCAGATAATTCTACATCCAAGTACAATGACTGTCCAATATACCCAGGCACACCAATGGGGAACTGTATTCTGCTTTTGTAGTAAAAACCAGGATCTGGATGATTTCCTAACCATATTTCAACAGCGGAAGTTGTAGTTATTAATAAATCAGACGTGTAATCACCATCAATATCCAGAAATGAATGGGAATGTGGAAAACGAACTTCATGATTACTGTCGAGTCGAATCTCAAAAGGAGGAGTATGATTATGATTGAATACCCAAAATGTATTAATATCATCTTTGTTTACGCCAAATAAATCTATAATCATATCTTGATTATAGTCCATCGCCAATGGATGACCCTTTATGGTGGCCTTCTTAGGCAAATCATCCAAAGAACAATTCAAAACATCTTCACCTCCCCATATTATCCGAACATCCTGCATCAAAGAGGATTCCGATTGGTTGTCCAAATTTTTTGTGGTTATCATTATGTCCATGAAAGCATCACCGTCAAAATCACCCGGAACAACACTGGTCACTCTATAATCGGTAAAATTGCATCGCAACTTTGGATCGTGCCTAAAAAGTGGTTCCTTCTCATTTGCCAAAAGTATCTCAAATATTTTACCTCCCTCGCGAATGACAAACACATCAGTTAACTCGTCGGAATTGAAATCACCAAATGCCATTGGCAAAAAATTTCTATCTTTGCCAAAAACATTGGAAGAAATATCGACTGTACTTGTTACTGATATGCAAAATAAAAATATCGCAATTTTAAGTATGAACATCATTTGTTCCATTATTTCCACAAACTTAAGACAACTTTAAATTACTAATAAACATCAATATGCATTTTTATAAATATTCATTGTTTAAAATACGAAAAAACACGTAAAACACACACATCATATAATATTATACATTAAAACTTGGCAAAACGCTAACATTAACTTAATTATGAAAAACTAAATGGTGACTTCGCGTTTTTTTTTCTTTTAGAACATATTCACAATTTATTATTATAGTCAAAATGATAAACAAGCTGTCATGACGAGTTATTTTGACATTTCAATTTACCCTGCTGCTATTCTTCACCTTGTAAACAATAACAAATATCACGTGATTTTGACAGATGTCAGTTTAAGTGGCTATTTTACACCCTATGTTTGTAAACAATAACAAATATCATGTGTTTTTGAAATATGACAGAGACAGATGATTAAGACAGAGACAGATACTGTCAGATGACAGTCCATGTGGTTAAATCTAACCATTTTTTGTAAACAATTGATAAACCGTCCTTCATTTCCTCTTAAGTATACAAACGAAGTATATTTTTATAAATACATATAATTTTATAATAATATAGTGAAGTTTTATAAGTATTTACATTTAAATTTCACTTAAGTTAGGTAAAAGGTTGAAAGTTATCAATATCTTCGAGGTTATATTCTGGATTTTACAAGCTACTCAATGTATCAGAAGAATCGATTATCAAAATAAAATACCTAAAATTATTAAGATTTATAGTGTTTTTTATATAAGTGTTTGAACTTTCGAAATTAAGTCATTTGAGTGTATGAGAGCAATGCCTGTGGGAAATCATACTCTCAAAGGAGAGTACATTCGGATGAAAAAAAAACACATAAATGCAATGTTTGTGGGAAAAATTTCTCTGGAACCGGATCTTTGAAAAAAAAATCATTTGGATGAAAAACACACGAATGTATTGTTTGTGAGAAGATATTCTATCACACATGGAATTTAACACTACATTGAGTAACTCATTTAGGCGAGTGCCACATGAATGCACTGTCTGTGGGAAAACATTATCTCAAAAAGAATTTTTAAGATAGCATAGATTTGTGTGAAAAACCATATGAGTGCAATGTCTGTTGAAGACATTCTCTCTAAAAGGAAATTTAAATGAACATAATAAAACTAATTAATTTAGTGGGAAAAACATTACTTCAATATCTGTGGAAAGACATTCTCTCGAATTGGAAATTTGAATGTACATTCCAGTGGTCGCGAGTTCGAATCCTGCTTCGACCGATTTCGTTCACCTATAGCACAAGCAGCATTTATGCTTAGTTTAGGGAATGTAGGAAGATGTATATGTACTTGTTTAACAAGAACAAATTCATTAAAAAAAATTGGTTAAAAAGCCACATGAATGCAATGTCTGTGGAAAGTTATTCTCTCAAAAAACGAGATTTTTACAAGCATATACCGGCTCATTCTAGTGAAAAACCACATAAATGTAGTAGGTATCTGTAGAAAGAATTTATCTCATAAGAAAAGTTTGAAAGAACATACACTAACTCATTGGGTGAAAAACCATATAAATGCAACATCTGTGGGAAGAGAAACTGTCGAATAGGTAATGCGAAAGAACAAAAAAAATATTAGGGTGAAAAGCCATATGAATACAATGTCTGTGGGAAGAAATTCTTTTGAGAGGAACATTTGAAAGTACATAATCTAGCTCGAGCGGAACATTTGAAAGCATATTAACAAACTCATTCGGGAGAAAAACCAAAATTGCAATGTCTGTGGGAAGACATTCTCACGAAAAGTAGCTTTAATTAAACATATACTTCCTCATTCAGTTGAAAAAATTCAAATAATGCAAGTCAAAATAGGATTGTGTGGTGTTCGATTATCTGTCTACCCCAATAGATATTCAGTGGTAAAAAAAAACTTTTAAAAGCTTCTTCGATATATTGAATTGTCTTTAATAATTTGTCTTGCTTAATTTTTCACAAATAGTATTCCGTATAATCCTGTTTCTATTTTTATGTATCGGGATTTTATAGATATGTTTTTAATAAAACTAAATACTATTTACCTATATAATGTCTTGTTTTTTACTTTACCAAATAACTACCTACCCTTTTACATAATTATGAGTGCATAGAAAAAAAAACATTAAATTATTACAAAGTCATGATTTATTTAGAAATAAATAAAAAATACATGTTAAGTTGTGGTGTGTATAATTTATATTTTTTTATAAAATAGTATACTTAATTTTAAATATTCGTATTGTAAAAACTTCCTTAAGTTCCTTGCAGAATTGGTAATTTTATTAACATTATTTATAAAATTCTGTTAATTAACCAGCTAATTTCTCTTTTGAGTCAAATGAAACGAAAGGTTTATAAAAGACAAATATACTCCTTCCATTGTCTGAGAAAACAAACTTAATTGGGTGAAAAATCATAAGAGTGCAATGTCTATGGGAAGGCGAGATGAGAGGTTCATACAAACATATTCTACTAACTCATTCGGGTGAAAAATCACATAAATGCAATGTTTGTATAAAAACTTTCTGTGGAACAGGATCTTTGAAAAAACAAACTCATTTTGATAAAAAAAAACAAATTGAACACATCAAGACGAAAACCAAATGAATGCAATATTTGCGGAGAGACATTCTCTCTAGAAAGAAATTTAATAAAACACAAACTAACCATTTGTGTGAAAAACCATTTGAATGCAATATCTGTGGAAAGACATTCTCTCAAATCGTAAAGTACACAAAAAAACTCATTCGGGTAAAAAACCACACGAATGTAAAGTTTGTGGGAAGTCATGGAATTAATACTACATCAAGTCATTCAGACGAAAACCAACATGAATGCAGTATCGGTGGAGAAACTCTCTCGACCACGATCTTTGAAGACATTTGCTCAAAGACAATCTTTAAACGCTCATAAACAGACTCATTCAGGCGAAAAACAATATGAGTGCAATTTCTGTGGGAAGAAATAAAATAATCACAAAAAATATATTAACAATAGCATTTTAAAAATAAAATATGATCAGATATTCAGGTCGAGAGCCGTACGCTACATTCTTGCAATATAATATGCTGTATCATTTGGAAGAGACGGCCGCAATCGCATTGTGCGGATGAAACAATGCCACTTTTCCATGAGGTAGTTACAACGTACATGTCCAGCGCGGATCCTATTTAGAGAGGTCCACAGCCTTCTTGGCAGATCCAAACCTAGAGGTACCACCGTTGAAGTACCCATGTACCTATTGACATATAGGTTGATGTTCTTCCAGTCATTGTGCCACGTCCAAGTTTTGTAACTGGGTTCCTGGAAGAAATTCGGTGCGGACTCTTAGATGGCACATCATTGTTAGCTGAGGTATGTTTACAAGAACAGGAAGCCACTTCAATGGAGTAAAACGTGTGGTGCTACTTAAATTAAAGTAATGAAAGTTGAAGACATTTGATGAAATTGCAGCGCAAAATAATTCGTAACCTGAAATTATACAGACACAAACTGATAACAATATGGATTTATTAGTTATATGACATCCAGAAACAAAAGAAGATAGTTACAAATCAATTTTTCAAGTTAAAATTCAGTTTTAAAATCTCAGCAAGAAAATATCAAAAAGGCTGAGAACTTACACGTTTGACGTTTGTATGAGTTTTCGTCATTTCATGTATATTTTATAGCTCTTGTGTGAATACGGTAACTTTTTTTTTTTTTTTTTTAACATGTCTACGTAGGGGACGCCAGCTATTAGGATTTGGGTCCATTTTACTCTTCCGAAGAAGCGCACTACGTAGCGTTGGGAGGGGTTTGCAATCTAGAAAAGAGTTTATTAATTCGGATTTTAAAAAGACCCGGGTTGTACGAAGATGGAAACACAGAATTCGGAAGATCGTTCCACAGTCGGGCTGCTGAGTTAATAAAGGAGTTCGAGAAGCGACTTGTTCGTATATGTTGAAGGTCCACTGTGAATGGATGCTGCGATTGAGTGAAGCGAGTGACTCTGTTGCGAGTGGGTGGAGGAGGGACCAAAGATGCAAGTTCTTCTGAGCAATTCCCGTGGTAGTATCTATAGAATAAACTTAAAATACCGACTCTGCGTCTGTGTTCTAGTGATTGCAATCCATCAGTCAGTGATGGATCATCAATCAGACGTATAGCACGCCTTTGGACAGCGTCGAGGGTATTCAGTAGGTATTGGGGGGCGCCACTCCAGAGGTGACTGCCATATTCAATAATTGGGCGTATTTGCGCTTTGTAGAGTATACAGATCTGGGTCTTAGTAAAATATCTGCGCGCTCTATATAGTACGCTCAATTTTTTGGAGGCGAGTTTCACCTTAGCTTCGATGGAGCCCTTGTAGTGTAATTGGTTCGTTATAGATACTCCAAGCAGGTCGATAGAGCTGCTGTTAGGTAGGGTGCTTCCGTTGAAAGACACTTGCAATTCATTGGGGTTTCTCTTCGCAGAAATTAGACAGGCTTGGGTTTTTGAGACGTTAAATGAAACAAGATTACTTTCACCCCAGGTATTGATTGAGTGGAGGTAGCTATTTATTTTTTGATGAAGGTCTTTCCGGGCTTCTGATATTTCACTCTGTTTAGGAGGTTTGTCAAAAGAGAAATTGTCATGGACTGTGCTGTCATCAGCGTAACAGTGGATGGGGGCGCGTAAGAGCAAGTCATTGATATGTAGGAGGAATAGGGTTGGAGATAGAATGGACCCTTGAGGGACTCCCGCATTAATGGAATGGGGAGAAGAAGAGCAACCGTCCACTACAGTTATGACTTCGCGATCTTTTAAAAAATTCGCAATCCAAGTACACAGAGACTGGGGTAGTCCATAAGAAGGGAGTTTCATTAAGAGACCTCGGTGCCAAACCCGGTCGAAAGCTTTAGAGATGTCAAGGGCGACAGTTTGAGCTTCTCCAAAGCGTTCCATAACTCGACCCCAAACGGATGTCACATACGCGAGTAGATCGCCACAAGATCGATTTCCACGAAATCCATATTGGCGGTCGCTTAAAATTTTGTTTGCTTCGAGGTATGTGATCAACTTGGTGTTTAGTACCCTTTCCATTATTTTGGAGAGTACAGAAGTAATAGCGATGGGTCGGTAGTTAGATGGGTTGGAGCGATCACCTTTTTTGGGAATTGGGTGGATGACCGCTTTTTTCCAGTCACATGGGACAATACCAGTTTTAAACGAGAGTTTGAAGAGTTTAGTGAGAACTGGGGCTAGTTCGGCGGAGCATTTTTTTAACACAAGAACGGGAATTCCATCTGGTCCATTAGCTTTGTTAACATCCAACCCTCGGATGGCGAGTAAAACCTCAGAGAAGTTAATCCTTACTTCGTTCATTTTAAAACCACAATGTGGAACTGGTTGAGGAGTTTTTCCTCCGTCGTCAAGGGTTGAGTTATCTGCAAATAATTTACCGAGAAGATTAGCTTTGTCGGTGGCAGAGTTAGCAATGGATCCGTCATGGTTCGTTAAAGGTGGAAATGAAGATGTGCAAAAGTTCTGACCTATGGAGGTTGACAATGACCAGAATCTTCGGCTACCGTTAGGGCATGAGGAGAGTTTTTGACTTATATGTTGGTCATGGAGTTTTTTAGCCTGATTAATGGTTTTTTTACAATCCTTTGTCATCTTGTTGTATGCTTTCTTGTTTGACGGGGATTGAAGTTTTTGAAATGTTTTGAAAGCCAGATTTTTACGCGTGACTGCTTCTCGGCATTTGGAATCAAACCAAGGTTTTGTGCCTGGTCCGCAGGTTTTGAGGGAGGAGGGAATATAGCCATCCATAGCAGAAGTGATGACATCCCTTACCTCACGCGCACAGATAGAAGGGTCTTTGGTTCTAAAACAGACTTCATTCCAAGGAAAGTCGCGAAAGTGTATTCGCAGTGCATTCCAATCTGCTGACTTGTATTGCCAAATTTTCCTTTTAGGTTTTTCGGGTGGAAGGTCCGGGATGAAGTGGATGGCCGTTTGCACAAGGCAATGGTCTGAAGAGCCCAGTGGGGCTGTGACTTTCAGTGTGTATCCCGTTGGCGAGGTAGTCATAAAAAGATCAAGCAGATTGGAACGATGCCCAGAGACATCAGGGATGCGAGTTGGCTCTTGAACAAGTTGCTCCAGGTTATGACACAAAGCAAAGGATTCCGTCATGCGGCCAGCCGAATCGGTAGTTCCCGATTTCAGCCAATCGGAGTGATGGACATTGAAATCGCCGAGAACCGCAAATTCTGCCGACGGGTAGCGAGACAGAAGACTGTCAATGGTTTCTCCTAAGTATTTGAAAAGCTCGGAAGAATCATAATCACGAACTAGCCAAGATAAAGATTTACAATTATCTATAGGAAAAATTCACTATGGCCAAATCCATAGAAAAATCAGTTTATTATTATTATTATTATTTTTAAAAATAATAACAATAATAATGGTGTAGAATAGCCACAGCCTTCAATTTACGGAAGTGAACTGCATAGATATTATCTTCTATCTTGGAGGAATAAAACGAATATTATATTATTACTTAAACAGCTCTTGAAACCTCAAATGGAGGAACATTGGCCAGAGTCAAGTTTGTTATAAAATCGTGCATTTTGATATTTAGAGAAAGACGGAGAAGAGTACTTGTCCCACGTTGGGAGCCAAATTGATATCAAGAGAGAAGGCGGAGAAAAATACTCGTCCCACGTTGGGACGCAAAATTGATATTAGGAGGCTGGGAAGAAATATATTAGTCCCATGTTGGGACACGAAATTGATAACTAAAGAGGCTGAAAAAAAATTAAAATAAACATTTAACTCTACCCCTGAAAATAAAAATCTAATAAAACATAATCGGCTGCGATGTGCCTGAAAAGACAAATACAGGCATGGTGAAATAATATATACATAACTGGAAAGATCTTACCAAACTGCTGCTATCGTAACGGGACTGTAGAGGAAACACTTACACTAGATCATATCACTTTTTAGTTATTAAAAATAACTTAAAACTAGCTTAAATTCACCCCTCGTTGGTTATATGGACTTGAAAGACACTTATTCACTATTATGCGATTATTTTTATTCTTAAAGTTATTTTTAATAGTAACTTAAACTATCTTAAATTCACCCCCGATGATAGGTAGAGAACCTGAAAAGAACTTAATCACTACTTTATACAATTTTAAAAAAATGCTAAGGCCGCCCGATAGCCTAGCAAACTCGCACTCTCGCACGCGGGTCTTTACAACTACCGACCAACCACTGACTCCTACCGAATGACAACTGAACTGACACAGCCGGGCGATCCAGCGCCCGTGGAACATGGAGTAGGGGGGGGGGTTATACTGAAGAATCAACCCGTACCGCCGGGTGAAAGCCAAGATTCCAGGAATATGCTTAATGCATTTTACATTTTAAATTTATTTTCAATATAAACAACAATGCTAAAACATATGAACAAGGCCTGGGGGGCCGCTATAATCCGTTCCTAGAATTAGTAGAAGAAATACAATAGGCCAAAGTAAAATAATGGTTATTGGGTTTCTTTGATATCATAATGCATGAAAATATATCGATCACAATACCTATGGAAATATCAATTTGTTAATTATATTAAAATGAACAGCAAATTTGTAAATGTGTGGAATACAAAAAATAATAATAAGTAATACCTTGTTATGCCCGAAAAAAATAATGCCGAAAAACAATGATTTTTATTTTTTTTCCACGGCAACATATCTGCTTCCACTCTTTTCTATTATTGTTTCCATTAAATATTATTTCTATTAAATAAATTCTATTAAATATTTCTTCAAAAAATTCTAAAAATTCAATTACATATTTAAATTCTATTAAATAGTGCTTCCACTCTTTTCTATTATTGTTTTCGAGTGTCCCGTAAGAGCCGGGTAATCGAAAATACAACAGGCAACTATAACTAGAACCTCATTGTAAACTATCACATAGTTCACAATGAGGTTCACCACCCATTCTGAATATAGTGCCTTTTTAGGTGAGACGAGACTGGTGTGTGGGTATACACAGATATGTTGTGCTCCCTTTTATAAGGCAATGCACACCCGCACACCTTTCGCTGGTTACCCCACATTGTGGGATATGCCGTGATGGTATGAATGAATGAACATTTCTGAAAGCAGCTAGCGCTCTTTGCGGGCGAGCAAGGAAACTTGCAGCTAGCACGCGCTATAGCACGCGCTCTCTTGGCATTCAATTCTTGTGGAAGACAGACGGCTTGTTGCGACTCCGTCATCGGTCGACATGGGCTCCCGATGGCGGCCATATTTTCGACGACGCAGGAGGTCTGCGTGACAGGACACGTCACGCGCATGGACGCTGCCGGTGCTACGGAGCCAAGATGAGGGCATCAACAGGGCAGAGGCGTGGAGGCAGGGCGCAGTGTTGGGCCACCACAGCATGGGACACGGCGGCCCGCAGATTGGATCACGAGGGGCTTTCCGTGTCGTCTGGGGCGTCGGTTTGCCTCCGGTGAGGCTCCCAGCTGGCCTGCCATGTCTGTTGAGATGCGCCTTCATAGCGTTGCCATGTGGCACGGAGGCAGCCATGGGCGACTGTCTGGCAGAGGAAAAGAGGAACTACGCCGAGTACGACAAGAACCTGCCAGCCTGACGCAGAGGCTGGGCCCCGCCGGACTTTCAGCCACCACGTGGAAGACAGTGACATGCCTGGAGAAAGGATGTCGCTGTACCCTGGGGCTGCACCTTCTGGTCGGCGTCTCTTCGTGCTCGGTTGTGTTTGAGAGTTGGATTGTTTATTTATTTATATTCGGGAAACAAACAGCTTAATACAATATAAGGGATTAACAATAAAATAATAACAACAATGCCAATAACATGTTTCCACAAGTATACAGGTAAAATTATATTATGTAAGAAGTAGGAAGTAAGTATTATTGAGGTAGGAGGGAGTTAAGAGGGAATAGGGAGGGAAGAGTTTATATTAATAGTTATTGAAGAGTTTGATACCGGCCCGCCTCGGCCCCATGTCCGCGAGAGAGATCCACCGTCCTATTCGAGTAGGTTGTGGCTAAATTTCTCCGCGGAACCTACCCCGACCGTCAGCGGAATTCTGGGGAAATTTATTTTAATTTTTTTTACATGGCAATTTTTTATATAAACGATTCGAACTTTTTTTCAAAAGAGAGGATTCTGACAGCTACCGACAGCTGGTCAGCTGACTTTTTAATCCAAGACTGCCGGACACTCTCCGGCACAAAAAAAACAAACCAACTTGATAACTGAAGAACCCTTGGGATTCCGCCAGAGAATCCCAACAGGCCCTGACGCAACAGAGGTGCAACTGCCCCAAAAATTGAACACTTAAGGTACCTCCGCCACGCGGTAAATTTTTTTGTAAATCTTTTGGCAGCACTTTGTAACTGTAGAGGCCTCTTCAGACTGCAGCCGAAGGATAGAAGCAGCTTCTCAGGCCGTAGTGCGCCTCGTAACTTGCAATTTTTTATTTTTTCACCTGACTTTATCTTATAACTGACTCGAGGCGCCAACGGCCTGGGAAGTGTCTGCCCTAGCGCAAGCCAGGGCCCCTCTTTTGTAACCGTGTGGAGGGGAGGATTACCATAGCCTGTCGCGCCCTTGACCCAGAATTTCTCGTCTGCAATCGCTTTTCTGTTCTCTTTTTTTTCTCTTGTTCTGGATCGAGGACCTATACCTGAGGACGTCACCCACCTGTAGCTTCCTGCTGGTCTACGACGGGGTGATCTGCTGAGCGTCTCCCTCAGCAGACGGTCGAAGAGGAAAGGACCGCGTTCTTGGGGTGAGTGCCTTCAATTCTCTCTCGATCCAAGACCGAAGCTGGTCACACTTTACATAACTAGGACGCCCTGCGTCCAGAGGACTGACGGCCCTCTCTGCTACCGCAGAGAGAGAGCTGGTGTCAAGTTGAATAAGTCAAATTCGTTTAAGTGCTCATTGAAGAAGTGTGATGATCGATATATGAATGCATGTTGTTTAGCGCTTGTGTTACAGTGAGGCAGGTGTAATGAGTGGTGGGATCGGGTAGCTCGGGTGCGAAATCGAAGAGCTAATCGTTCAAGCAGTTCCGGGCAATCCACGATGGAGTTGGCGATTTTATATAAGTAGACGGCGTCGGAAATATTTCTGCGGTCTTCCAATGTTATCGTTTTGTTTTGTTATTTGTACTCTGTTGTTGTTGTGTTTGTTTGTTTTTTTTTTATTATTTAATTGCCATGGACCAACTATACTCATATTTTGCATAAATGCGCCGTACTACTACAATTTCATAGTGTCACCATCATTTGTCTCCTTGTCTTCCTCACATTGGCTTTGATGTTTCCTCGTGGTCGGAGAGAGGGCTCATCAACCTTAATTAGAATTCAAAAAGGTGGGAAAAGAAGTTTTTTTTTATAAATGGGAAGTAGAAAACGAAATCATAATTTGATGTTATTTCGTCTGATAAATTTTGTGAGAACATTAAGAGAGCAGCAGGCTAAGTCAGTAAAAAAGTCGAGATCCGACATAGTATCGCCGCTCTTCTCGTCATGTTTACGCCAGTGACGACAATTCGTAGTCACTAAGCGCTGTCGAGTTCGTAAATGCACTTATGAGTATTTGTCGCCGTTAGACTGGCTTGCGGTACATTTTTGAATTATCATTTATGGCAATACACAATATTTTCCCCATGATTTGAATAAATGTCAAATTTGTTTACAAAATTTTTTTTAAATAAATATAATATGGTCATATTTTTAAGCACGAAAGCAAGTTATAATACGATTAAATTAACTTCTTTTGTGTTTATTGAATGTTTTGAGTGTAATTTTAAAAATTATTTTTAATTATATTTCGATCAATTTATCAAGTCGATGACAGCAGCGTGTTATTTTTTTACTAAAAACTACGCCGAATTTTCTTTTGTTAAGTGTTAAAATACATATGTGATAAAATAGCTTACAAGAATACTTTCTCAAAATCAAAAATTATTTCAAATCTATACCTACGGAAAACATTTACGGACGCATAGAATCATCATAGAATTATAATGTTATAATCTAAGTACGGACGCATATTTCCATTAAATATATAACCATATAAAACTTTTGTTATGCGGTAATTAGCAATAAATGAATTACGCGGAATATTTAAAGGGTTTGAAGAATCTCTTAAACGGCGTCGTGTAACCCGTTTATTATTATTCTCAAAATAAATATGAAATTCGGCATTGTTCGCGTAAAAAATGACATTTAATTCAACATGGCGGCGTTAGATCTTGTCTCTCGACTCGATGTCGACCCAATCTCGCCGTCAAATAAGTGGGCGAGAACGATTCCACGCATTATCTGCTTAGTGACTACCAAAACTGTCAAAATATCGATTAGTCGATATTTTGACAGTTAATCTCGACATTTATCGGTCGAGATCTACTTACAGACTTAGCCTGCAGTTTGGTAAGATCTTTCCAGTTATGTATATATTATTTTTGCCATGCATGTATTTTAGGTAGGTATTTGTCTTTTCAGACACATGCCAGCCGATAATGTTTATAAAAAATTTTCTTTTCAGAGACAGCGTTTAATGTTTATTTTTGTATTTTACTTTTCAGCAGGAGCTAATATGTTTAATTTGTCCTTTTCAGCAATTATTTATTATTCGGAACGTCTATATACATATCATTTTTATAACAATTTGGCCCCACACGATATCAATTTTTTTTGTCCCAACGTAGAACCGTATTTTTTTTAGCGCTTTTAGTTATCAATTTGGCGCGTCTCAACATGGGACCAGTATTCTTTTCAGCTTCTTCAGATCTCAATTTGGCGTTCCAACGTGGGACTATATTTTTTTCACCAACTTCAGCGCCCGTAAGATATCAATTATATGGAAATCTTTGATTTCATTGAAAATTTATGGTATGTTTATGAAAATTTATGGTTCTTCTACATCATCTTATCATCTATGAAAACTAGTGTCAATTGTCAATTTATTGAATTTGGTTTTGGGGGAATATGTATATGTGTTGTTAAAAGTTGCCGCGGATTTTCGAGACCTAATAATTTACTATAATCAAAATATTGAATATAACACATAAATGTGACATTAATGATAAACATTTTTAATTTAAAATAAGTCATTTAAAGGCAATCCAAAAAATTTTATGGATGAAGGTATAAAATTAGAAGAGTTACTATGTTTTTCATTTTATGATTTTTTATAGCTAAATATATGCGTCTTCAGCACGTATTATTATGATACTACAGAAAGGCATAAAATGCGTTAGTATCCATGCTCCGATATCATAAAAAATGTTTACATAGTTGGATTCCAAAAACTTTTTGTACAAAAAATTCATATTTGCGACGTTAAAATAATATGATCTGTCAAATTTTGACTACTTTATTTATATGCAGATTGGCTGGTATTAAGTTTTGTAAATAATAACCCACTGCTTCTTTTTGAATTACGGCACTATTGATCTTACAACCAGACTGAAAACACTAAAAACCTTGTTATTTTTCACACCCTCCAATATATTTTTTATAGCTAAACAATATTTAATTTTTTTTTGTTTTGTAGGTGAAATCATCTCATTCCAATGGATTCTTCAGACGATGATTTATTGCTGACTGAATTTTGCGATGAAATTGATCCTGTGAGCATGTTTATTTATTGTTATGTAGGCATCAACAAATATCTCTTCTGATATAGTGTGTTTCACTTAAAAGTGCACTTTGTGTTTAGGTTAAAAACAGCATATTCCCTACAATTAGGGATTTTTTCTTTTTTAATATTTGTATTAGTTATTTCTGATAAATCAGTACAAATCGTTAAAAAAATAAGTTTGTTTTGTTTAAAATAATTATAGAAAACATGCATAATTCTATTATTTTATACATACTTTGTTTTCTTTTTAAAATGTCTTATTTTCAGTTTTAAATGTGAGATTAGAGGATTTTAATTTGGAGATTAACTTAATTTTGGTAACATTATTCAGATTATTTAACTGACTTACAGTTGTACCAACTTTACCATGAAGAGCAATTGTAAGTGAAACACAATATATAGAGAAGAGGGCCATTTACACAACTACCAACCAAACAAAACACCCAAACTTACACTCAGTATCATTACTCTTCAATTCTAAATCTTATCCCAATTTTGAATTTTTGTTAAGCCGTATCTTTACATTAGAGATTAAAGTGGTAAATAGGAATGCTCTAATAAATATAGACAAGTACAAAACCTCAAATTTATTTTTTCAAAAAGATGAGTTTCTCAAACATTTATGTGTTTAACTTCCTATATTTCCAAAATTTTCTAAAGATATCGAAAATAGCCGAAACACCCCAACTAGATAATTTAATTTAACCATATCACAATCTTTTTATATCAATTTTTATAAAAATTGAATTTAGTGACGACATTGTTTCATACAATTTGTAAGGCAGTAAACACTACACAATATCTCACTCAATAATTTGATACTTACTTAAATCTACAAACATACATCATGCTGTTTTCATATTCTGGGTAGGAAAAACAGACTGACTTCCATACTATCCTATCCTGACATGCATACCTACATGTTTTGTATTGAAAACAAAATGTTAAAATATTTATTAATTTGTGTTTATAGTTTGGTACGTATTGTTCTTTTATATATATTACCACCTATTCAGTTACTATTGTAACTAAAATAGGAACGTTCTAAAATTGTAGATTTTAGATTTACGGTCTTATTTCAGCGTTATAAAATATCAACGTGAACTAAATGGAATAGGAACATACCTATACTGGCCGAAATGTTCAATGAAATTTTCATCATTTTCATAATTATTCAAAATACGTCAAATTCAGGAACTTTTTAAGAACGTTCCGGCCAATATAGATACGTTCCTATTCCATTTAATCCAAATTTATATTTTATAACGCTGAAATAAGACCGTAAATATAAAATCTACAATTTTAGAATGTTCCTATTTTAGTTACTGAATAGGGGGTATTATTACCATCGACAGTTGGATCTCATGTGTCACATGCAACTAGTATTATGCTAAGATCAATTTAATTAACTGCGGTTGAGGTTTAGATCCAGTTGGTATCAATAGAGAACATGCATGTGTGAGGGATAGGAATAAAAAGAATGATTTAGAGGTAAATAAGAAGGGCAGGGCAATAAAGAAAATACCAATGAAACCTGTGAAATATTACAGTTTAGTTAAAAAATTAACTATAAAATTATAATTTTTCATCAAAATTATAAACGGTCTGTCATAATTTTTTTGATCACTTTATGACGCAACTTATCACAATGGATAGTTCATTTTGACGTATTGTCTATAGCGTGAAGTGTTTAACTGAGTTTTCCAATTTTATAATTATTTCAATTGTCAATAAAAGCAACACGGGATTTATTAAAGGACAATCAGACATTGTCCCTAAAGTGAACGAACAAATGTTGGTACTTTTTTTTACGGATAATCTGGACTTTTGCACTTTGCTGTGTCTTAATAGACAGGTCAATGTTTTAAAATACAATTGTAGATATTTGCTATCGGGATATTGATTGAATAATGATTTTAAATTAATTAAGTACATATATAAGTATTGTGCATTAAATAACTACCCATTTTACATCATTCTTAATATAAATTGCGAAAGTTCAATGTAATAAAATAATATTATTTGTAACTATGGCCACATGGGTAGAATGAATGAGGAACGCCTGACAAGAAAATATACATTGCGGACAGGAATGGAATGAGAGGTCGGGGCCGCCCAAGGAAGGGATGGCACGTCCATGTGAACGGTATTTTGAAAGACGGAAATGTTAGAAGCGTGAACAACAGACGAACATGTATAAGATGATGTATGAATGTTGTCGAGGCGATGAATGTATACCAAGATAGAAGTAAGTGGCGTTCGGTTCTCTCTGCCTACCCCGTGAGGGACATGGCGTGATGGTATGTATGTATGTATTTGTAACTAGCCGAGAGATACACGTTTACTAGACAACTGAATCTATCTATCCTTGTCGCACGCACAGATAAGATATAAGTACTCGACAGCACGACGTTGGTCGTTTATATGTTGTCCTTATCACACGTATATGGGTATATAATTACATTTCTTTCTGACTGAAGGAACTCGAATGAAATGAAATAATATTTTTAACGTGCTGAGCCGAAATTTCGTTCTCGCAAACGACCTGAACAGACTATTCACGTATATAGTCCATCTCTTTCTAGCGGTAGTCAATTTGTGACTAGATTATCTGTTTGATTCTATGTCCCTTTCACACACTACCAACAATAATTAATCCATTCATTCATTCATCTTAATACTATAGAAAATTTAAATTCACCATCTTTAAATATATGAATATTTTCGCAGTAATAAATTGTATACAAATTTGTCTATTATATCAGGGTGCAAGGGAGTGTTTATTATTATTAATACATTACAAAATCCAATAGTTTGTTGTTCTAATTAGAAATAAACAAAATTATATTTTTTCAGGATTCACATAAAATTATGAATAGTGAGAGACCATGCATACAATCTACATCATCTAAATCACATGGTTTGTATATTCAATTATTATTTTAATGTATTTAATCATTGTTTAACTTCATAATTTGCGCAGTGGTTTTTTAGATGATTTTTAATTTATTTTGTGTATACTGAAATTATAATTAAAGGCATTCACCATATTATTTTGTTTGACTTCAGAATCAAAACCTCAAAAACACCATTTAGATGTGCTGATGAAGTACTTTGGGCATACGGCGTTTAGACCTATGCAATGGAAAATAATAGATTCAATATTAAGTTGTAAGAAGGATAACTGCGCTGTGATGGCAACAGGTTATGGAAAGTCTTTATGCTATCAGTATCCAGCCGTGTGTGAGAATGGATTGTCAATTGTTATATCTCCTCTTATTTCACTTATGGAGGATCAAGTTCAGTCACTAGAGGTTTGTAATAATTATAATAATTTGGATATTTCTAAAGGTGTGCATTGATGATATCTTCAAAATCCAAATGGAGTGGTAACCTTCCAAAATCTATTCGTGCAAACGTATTTCATTCAGGTTTGGTTTCCAAACGGCTTGAAATCCATACATCCAATGCAAATTTATGTCATACACGGCCGATCGTCAATGTCAAAAACGTGCACCATGCCATTTTTTTTTTCAGTACTTTTGGATTACTCTAAAGCATTCGACATGTTAAGTATTCCACTTCTAATTGAAAAGTTGCGATACTTTGGTTTCGCATATGACACTGTCGAATGGTTTCAAAGCTATTTTCGGCACAGAACGCAGCGCACAGCATGCGGCGAAATTTTGTCATCTGCTGTTGAACTGACTCGTGGAGTTCCTCAGGGTTCTATACTTGGGACGTTGCTGTTTGCCATATACACATCGGACATGATGCATGCTCTCAGATTCTGCAAATCACATATGTACGCAGATGATACACAATTGTATTTATCTTTTGAGGAGCGCAATGCGGGGTCTGCTGTGGGTATGTTGAACAGTGATCTGGAAAGAATTCTGACATGGGCACAAGACCATGCACTAGCTCTTAACCCCAAAAAAACTATTGCAATAATAATCGGCTCACAGCATAAAATCAATGCTGTAAAAAACAGCAGCAACAAAATTCAGCTAAATGGAACGAGTTCAAAGGGTTAATAATAATAATAAACACTTCCTTGCACCCTGCACATGTGGCAAGTTAATTGCCATATGGCAATTTCTTCCAAATAACCAGTGTTTCCAGCCCAGAGAAGCAATATTAGCATGAAAATTAAATTTAAATAAATTTCTCCTCTGCTGGAAATTGAACCCAGGACGCCTGCACATAAACCAAATGGCTTACCAACTGTGCCACGGCGGTCGGCAATATTTAATATAATAAATTGTGACAAAACTTCATTAGGTATATATTGAGTGTTCAACAATCAACTTACTTAATCTCATTTCAACTCCATAATATTGAAATTTGCCAACATTTATAAAACTGCTTTTTTTAGGTTTCCAATATACCAGCATGTTTCTTAGGAACGTCACAAACTAAAAAAAGAGAAGTGAAAGAAAATTTGTTGAACGGTTCCTATAGGGTAGTCTACATGACACCAGAGTATGCATCAGGAGAAGTTGGTAAGTGAACAGCCATTTCTATATTTTGATAAGTTATATTTTCTTAGCCAAATAAATGTGTATATTAAACATTAGCCACCAATTTCACAAAGGTTACTTATACGGGCATATAAACCTAAACACATTATCATCATGAGCTCGACAGCCCTTGGTGAAACACACTTAAATAAACCTACACACATAATCATCATGAGCTCGACAGCCCTTGGTGAAACACACTTAATTAAACCTAAATACACCAATTTGAAATCAAATTTCTCAAATATGTTTAATTGTGTATTTCTAAAAAAATACCATAAGTATTTCCAACATTTCTCTAGTGAATGTTCATCACCCAATTTTAAAATGCAGCATAAATTGCCCTATAAAAGTTATTTAAAATATCCTTTTTAACAGTATTTTTTTTAAATTTCTCCATAACTATATGTTGTAGAGAAATAAATCTTTCATGTGCTATAACAAGTGCATAAAATCTAAGTGAATGTTCGTGAATACTTTTCGTTTTAAATTTGTTGGTAAAATGCAAATAATCAACAAATATTGGGTATCCAATATTTAAAATCAAATATAAACCATGTTTAAAGTACGCCATAGTTACCCATACTAATGCGTAACTTCATCATTGTGTATAAGGTCTAACACTGCGTATGTCAATATCAGCAGCTTTACAGTAGAGCAAAAAACTTTCTAAGATTCTTATATGACATTTGAAAAAATATAAAAAACACAAAGCCGCGTTAGTTGGCATGTTTTTTTTTTTAATTAGTATTTTCAAAAGAAAGTATATTTAAATGACGTAGTAAGAATTTTAGTTTTTTTGTTCTACTGTAAAGTTGCCGATATTGACTAACGCGGTATTAGACCTTAAGCGACAATATCATGTTTTCAGTGATTCAATTTAGCGTTATATGCCCTCGTAATGCATTTTTTGATGTGCACTCAGTGCAAAATTTAATTTCACCAGAAAATCTTACCTTCTCTTAGTGACAGCGCATAGTCTCAAATAGTGGTCAGTTGTAGATAAAACCAATCATCAACATATTTAAGTCCAATTCCGTCTCGTAATTTGTTTTACATTTTTCTAAACCATTTCCTTCAAATTATATCTATAACTCAATATTCAAATGACATAAAATATAATGACTGTGCATGCTTCACTTATTTGAGCTCTAAATGGGTATCACTAAAATATAATGACTGTGCATGCTTCACTTATTTGAGCTCTAAATGGGTATCACTAAAATATAATGACTGTGCATGCTTCACTTATTTGAGCTCTAAATGGGTATCACTAAAATATAATGACTGTGCATGCTTCACTTATTTGAGCTCTAAATGGGTATCACTAAAATATAATGACTGTGCATGCTTCACTTATTTGAGCTCTAAATGGGTATCACTAAAATATAATGACTGTGCATGCTTCACTTATTTGAGCTCTAAATGGGTATCACTAAAATATAATGACTGTGCATGCTTCACTTATTTGAGCTCTAAATGGGTATCACTAAAAAAAAAATCTTGTGTATGCACAGAAGGCAAATTAAGATTATTTGCTTGTTTGGTTTGATCATGTGTGTGCGCAACCCTCTCTACCCCTCCCCTTATGTCATATACTCTTTCTAGATGTTTGGCGATACCTTTACTTAAGATATTTGATTTGATGTATCTTGGTAAAAGTGACCATATGAATATATTACGGGTACCCAAAAATAACCGGAATAGCATTGCCGTGGCAGAGCTTGTGTTGTACATATTTCTGCTCATTACCAATTCAGTGCCGCCTGTGTTGTCGACCTGGCTTATTCTGTTCGCCTGCAGTGATTGTTTTTGCTAGCACTGTTTTGTTCTTGTTTCGTTTTCTATGATGGCAAGTTTAAGTGAACATCGTGCAACTGTGAAATTTTGTTTTCTACTTGGTAAAAATGCTCCTGAAAGTGTTTTAATGTTGAAAACAGCTTACAAATATGGCGCTATGAGAAAAACAAGTGTACGAGTGGTTTACTCTGTTTAAAAATGGCGACATGTTGATTGATGACAAACCTCGTTCTGGACTTCATCAACTGCCCGAATCGACGATAATGTTGAAAAAATTCGAGAGCTTTTGCCCACAGACCTTTGACAGACAATTGATCAACTATCAGAGAGTAGTGGGTTATCTTGGAGCTCAGTCCGGGAAATTTTAACGGAAGATTTGGGAATGTAAAGGGTTGCTGCCAAGTTTGTTCCTCGGGCTCTGACTGACAATCAAAAAGAACATCGAGTTGAAACATGTCGTGCTTTAAAACAACAGCTTGAAACTGATTTTCTGGTAAAGGTCATTTCTGGTGATGAGTTGTGGTGCTATGGTTATGACCCAGAAACAAACCAACAGTCAAGTCAATAGAAGACGACATTGTCACCCCGTTCTAAGAAATGTCTTCTAGTCAAATCAAACATCAAAACATTGCTGTTTCCTTTTTTGATTCTAAGGGCGTTGTTCATTCAGAGTTTGTTTCCCCAGGTTAGACTGTGGAAGATTGCGCAACAGTGTTCGTCAAAAAAACTCGATTTGCGACAGACAGGAGACTGGTTTTTCCACCACGACAATGTACCTGCACACACAACCATCTCTGTAACACAGTTTTTAGCTAAAAATGGCAATGGAAACACCGGTGGGACAAATGTATTAGTTGTAATGGAGACTATTTTGAAGGGGATATGGTTGAATTGTAAAAAAATTGAAAATCAATAACTTTAAAAAAAAATCCGTTTATTTTGGGTCCCCCCACGAAAATATAATAAAAACGGTTTTAGATAATGTACATGACAAACCAAACTAATCTTAACATTGTTTTTCTTCTTAGGACAAGAACTGTTGCCTGAATTGCAAAAGTCAAACAAAATAGCTGTGTTAGCCATAGACGAAGCACATTGTGTATCACAGTGGGGTCACGATTTTCGTCCAGCATACAGAGGATTGAAAATTCTTCGAAATTTGCTGCCTAATGTCCCAATCTTGGCTGTTACCGCAACTGCCACCGAAACTGTTATAAATGATATCAAGAAATCATTGAATTTAAGGTTACATATTATTTTTTCATCAATTTGATTTTGTAAATATTGTTGAAATGTTGCTGTCTGAAATTATGTGATATTTTTATTTATAGCTTAAAAAGTCTTTTGCATTAAAGTATATTGAATAAAGAAAGAAAATAAAACATAAAATTTAATGGTAAAGAGAACTAACCATGTAATGAAACAAATATATCTAAATAATCAAATGTGGTGGCTTCTATTTTCTTAAAATTCATTATTTAAAAAGTTAAATAAAACACACTGCTATGTTAAATTCCACTATTTATTTTATGTTTTTACCATAATATAATGTTTCAGGAACTGTCCATTCCCTTCTCAGGTGGGTGCTGACTACGATGTAAATTGTGACTAGTACAGTCAGCAGTGCGTTTTATTTAATATTTTAAAATATGTTTTCAGGTTTATCCTAGTGAGTTTGAATACATTATTTCATATTAATTGTACACAATAACTTGTAAGATTTTTATAAATAAATAAATACATAAATAAATATTTGTCTGAAAAAATTATACAAATGGTAGAGGTCGACCACGAAAGAGCTGGCATAAAAAAACTAAAAGAGTCAGTATATGAGTATAACGAAATTCAAGAATGTATATCAAAATAAGTGTTCTCTATATAATATATCCCAATATTTACATACATAGCATGATTGTGTGTGTAACTTAATTAAATTTTTTATTCTGACTTAATGTAAGTTATTGTTTGTACCTACAATTTAAAATAAATTTTAAAACTATTATTATAGTCTAAGATTTGCTGACACATTCCAGTATTTACCATCTGTAGTATCTTTTAATGTATAGTAATTTATTTTATATTATATTTTCAGAGACCCTCAAATATTGTGTACCGGCTTTGACAGACCAAACTTGTATTTTCGGGTTCAAAAGAAATCCAGCGATCCATATAGTGATATAAGTAATGTTCTATTGCATGAAAGAAAAATATTTAATATATCTCAAGGATCTGTAATTATCTACTGCCTCACGAAAAAAATAACTGAATCCATAGCCCTTTTAATGAAAGGTATTCGATTAATAATTATTTTTTTAATGTTTACTTATGAATAAAATGTAAAATATTTTTTTAATCATTCTTTGTTCATTTTTCCACTGATAAGTATTGACTATCAGATCTCAGAAAAAATCAAACTCTTAAGTTTCTTGTGAATATTAATCAATATAATTTTAATATTATTCCAGATAATGGATGGAAATGTGAAAGTTACCACGCTGGACTGACGCCCAATTGTCGAAAGATTGTTCATGGGAAATTTTTAAAAGATGAAATAAAAATAATAGTCGCTACTGTTGCATTTGGTATGGGGATTGATAAACCTAATGTAAGGTAGGCGATGAATTTTTTTTTGTATTAAATTTTATCAGTCTAACAGCAGGTTTCATAAAAATAAAAGGAGACCTAATGTCGACTTTAAAAAATAGCGTTTCATAACAACAAAATGTTACCTTAAGTTCACTTTAATCTAAAGTCCAGTGTCTTCATACTGTAGTCCTATTATACCCCCATGGTAGTCACTAAAGTCTTCTTTTAGAGCAGTTAAATTTTTTACCACCAGAGTGTGCTGCAATATATGACATAATGTTCTAGTCAGTTCTAAGTTCTTGTTGTCAATATCACGCCGGTGGCACTCTATTGGTAGCACTGGTTTTACTTTACGCTTGCATCTCCAAAGGTGGCGCCTTTATTTTTTTTATGTTGGTATTTTTGAAAATGCAATGTAAAATTTGCAGACCTTCAGCATACTTCAGTTGTGTTTTGTTGTTTGTTGTGCTGCGAAACATTTTGATCTTTAAAATCTTGAAGTAAACCAAACAATAAATATAACATGTGTGATTTTGAAAAATTCTTGTTGTTTTCGGTGTTAATCTACATACATACCATCACGCCATGTTATGGTGTTAATTATTGCCAGCTTTTTGTATTTTTCGATTATCTTCGCAAGATGGCTGACAAGTTTTGTTGTGTTTTAAATAAATTGTCAAGTGAAATACGGCGAAGTGAAGTTATATACTTTTCCGAAAATCAGTAATAAACCTTTCTTTGTGGAAAATAAATTAAAAAAACCTAATAATCTACAATGCACATTTTATTTAGAACCATGTATTTTATGAATTATTTGGCATGATTTTTGAAATATTGCAAATAAAATTCTTCATGTGTTTTTTTTAATAAATAATGATTGAAAAATGGTTATTTTTTATTTAAGTTATCCTTGAATCCATTCCTCAAAGCTGGAAACATTTTAAAATGGAAATTTAAATTTGCCGTGGACCGGTCGCGTATTCATTGCCCCTATAGCGTTGATGCAAGAAACCTTATGATTATCCGGTTACAGCTTCTATGTATTGAGTGACACATCTGAAGTTTACTGAAAGTTTACTGTGGTCAATATTGTCAATTGAATGTTATCGATCATGTGCATATTACTTACTAATTTTCAATATTTGTTGTAAATCATTTATAATAAATAATTAAACAAAATTATGTTTTTATCTTCGAGCTAATCAGAAAATGCGTATGGTGATACGGCGGCGATAAGTGTATAGGAAAAGAATCAACCACAACGACTTAAAGGCGACTTTAAATTTTTAAAGATCCTTTAACTAAAGGGTCCTTTTGCTGCTTTTTATGAAACTGGCTGTTATATTTTATGCATATAAATTGTACCTACTGCTCAGGTGTAGTGTTTAAATCGTCGGCTGTGTTACATTTAAATGATTATATCTGTACTGGTCATACATTACATGAAGGTTATTTCTGTTTACAGATGCGTAATTCACTATGGGATACCATGTGACATGGAAGGTTATTATCAAGAAGCAGGAAGGGCAGGACGTGATGGTCAACCTTCGCTGTGTGTTATTTTTCATTCATCCAGTGATTTTGTTACTCATAGGTTAGTGCAATGTACACATTTTATAAACAAAGCAATATCAATTTACCTTTTGAATGGTCTATTACGAGAATACTCTAAATAGACATCATAGAATGAATGCATCCAAGTAAAAAATGATTGTGTTCAAATTATATTTGTAGCTTCTTAAGGGAAAAAAGTATGCATATGTCGAACCAATACAAATCTCACAAGGAATCCCAGAGTACTTATATGAGACAGTATGCCTCCTCCAGAGAATGTAGAAGACATTTTATTATTTCATATTTTGAAAAGGATATCAAGCCTCCTACTAATGCCCAAAATAACTGCTGTGATAACTGCACAAAAAGGTATTATTTTTTTACTGTTGTCTTCTAAGTATATGATTAAGAGTTATTAAATGAAATATGCCTCTATGGAAGCACATTCCTTTGACACATTTTTTGAATATAGTAGAACATATAATTTAAGAGGTCATAGTTTGAAGCTAGACAAACACAGTTTCAGACAGAATCCCTGGAAGCATTTCTTGTCCAATAGAGTTGTGGATGCCACCGGAACTTGTTGTGCACAAAGTGTTAATGTGTTTAAAAATAGACTTGACAGACTGAAGTGAATACTGTTGTGAGATCAGACATATCAGCATAGCTGCCTGTCTGATAAAATTTAATAATAATAATAATAAATCATGTAGTCTTATACACTACTGGACACCGGCTTTTAAAGTTATTGATGGCAGTCTACTAACAGTGTGCCTGATTTCCCAGTTCTTCTATAATATAATATTCCACTTTTGTCTCTATTGATATATAAAGTTGTTGATAATAGAAGTATAATATTTTTAGAACAACCTCTTAAAACTATCAAAATAAAAACATTCATAAGCATCAGACAGGCAGATGACTGTGAACGGCTAAGGATTCGAAGCTTTGACCACTCTTACTTGATCTGAATATATGAACCATTTAGGGGAAGTGTTATGTGATATTTTTTATCAGTTCCCTGCTTAATTAAATAAATATAACTTCTAGTAATTATAAAGACATTTTAAATGTTTTGTGTTTTTTTCAGACTAACCAATCCAAAAGATTCTTCTAAATATGAAGGCATTGACATTAATGGAAATTATGATTTCACAGACGACGCTGATAAGTTCCTAAATGTTATTCAGTACTTTAGTCCCAGAACATACGGTGTGGGTATGATAGTTTCCTTCTTGAAAGGATCGAAAATAAAAAAAATGGATTCAAAATATTTCAGTCATGAGTTGTTTGGAGCTGGTTCTTCAAAAACTGAAGATTGGTGGAAACAAATAGGTATACAATTGTTTTTTTATGAAACAACTGCCACTGACTTAATTTATCTTAGTGAACATAATATTTATTTAGCATGCAGAGTTGTAGGTTTGAAAAGACCGCATCTCGTATAGAGTGTGTTCTGTTGTTGACACAATCTAAGAGCTTTGTTTGTTTTAGTCTATGGTTTAAAATAAATAGCTTTAAAGAGTTGATGACGCATGGATTTTTTTTGAAAATGAAATTTTTTGTGTCGTATTCTCAAACTTTAACTGATAAGTCCAAGTCTCCAGATGGATCTACGGATTGTATAATACTTATTATTAGTATCGAGTCTCCACTATTACATAATAATGGAGGGTAAAAATGTATCATGATAAAAATCTATGTACATGTAATATATTTAATTTTACATTCATAATTTTGTCATTTTCAGCATTTATATTAGAAAGTGAGGAATTAATAAAAAAAGAGAAAATACGAATGGGATTAAATTCTTTTCCTGTTGTCGTTTTACATCACAAAGGTGAAAAATGGTTGAGAGATAAACAAAATAATCGACATAAATCAATTCTTTTACCTCCATCTGAAGATATCATCAAATATTTGAAAGTGAAGAAGTAAGTATGATGTAGAATTTATGCTGTCATTTCTTAATTCCAATTTTAAAAGTAGATACAAATCATTATGAATGCAGTTAAATCTGAACGCCACCCGCTCTGTCTTTGCAAACGTTATTTATCAACTGAACATAACGAAATATTTTAGTATTTCAATAAAGCAACTGTAGCAGGTATGACGAAATATTCCGTCAAGTGATTTCTAAAACTACACTATAATGGGGGTGTCGAGGTATGTTTTATTTTGTTTGGTTATCATATATAAAATACATCTAGGCATCGACAGGCACGGACATGTCGCATGTTTTTATTGAGTTCCACTTATGTTCAAATTATGATATTCTCACTTTAGTGAAGCATGGAATTACGTATGGGTTAGATTCTGCACCGTGTCATAGAGCAAAAGCTTTTTTGTTTACCGTGTCATAGAGCAAAAGCTAAGTACTAATTTATCTCAAAAATATATTTTTATAATTCCTAGATCACAAAAATGGTTGAAAAACCACAAAAAAATTAATTAGTCCAGATAGATATTATAAAATAATAGGGAAAAACGTGGAACAAAAAATACCTCAAAATAAAACTGAGCAAATAGGAGCAATTATTCATGTGTGGAATTATGAACCACTGATAAAAACATATTATGAACTGATAAAAATATATATTCCATGCCTAGGTTGTCATTAAAGCTCATGGTAAAAGCACAAGTATTAAAAAACCAATATTTTTCTAAAAATAAATTAAAAACCAATCAAATAATCTTTTTTTTTACCAATTATCATTGACATCCCTTATATAATTGTGATTTGTGGTTATGAATATGAAAAAAATAATTAGTTTTACTCTGAAAGTCAACGTTATATAGGCTTGTTAAATGGTTTTCCTGTTTACAACTCTTTTAACTATTGTATAAATTTATTTATTCTGATAACTTCATTGTGATTTATAGTGTAACCCCACTTTATGCAGACGAGTGGACATCCAAAGCTAAGATTAATATGACAGAAGTAGAATCACAAAAGCAACAGACTTTAATACCAGAAACAGAGGAACTTGATGATTACGCAGAAACGTTATTAAAGGTATTTTGTGTTTTTACATAATTCTCAAAATATTTTTATAAATTAATCAATCGTACAATATTTATGATGGTTGGACCAAGCATACAAAGATAGTGGTGGTAGCCGAAGAAATCCAGGCAGGCCACAAGCAAGGTGGTATGAATGTAGAGAAGGGAGGCTATCAAGATATTTTATTTTACTTAGCATAGATACAGACAAGAATGTCCAAATATTTCTATACATAATAGTTGTAGGTAGATTTAATGCGTATGGTGTGGATGCATATTTCTTTCCCACACTATCATTGTGCAGTGTGTGATAGGTGCAGTGTCTATTCTAGATATTATGTTGCAGGTAGAAATTATACATTGAGTTTATAACCGTAGATTTATAATAAATAATAATAATAAATTTGGATAATTTATATAGCGCCGTTTTTGTGAATATCTCACCTCAAGGGCGCTGAAAAAATGATTACCTTGTATCACTTCGGCTCTGGTAAGATTTGCGAAAAAGGTGCGTTTTGAGTTTTTTCCTGAACGAAGATATATTTTCGGTTTGTCTGAGGGTGTGTGGGAGCTTATTCCATGCATTTGGTCCTGCCACAGCAAATGCACGATCACCGAAATTAGTTGTGTGCACCCTGTTTATTTCAACTAATTTCCCAACCATGGATGAAGAGGCAGAACGAAGTGATGATTGTCTGTCATTTATTGAAAGCGGAATGCACAGTTCGGAGAGGTAAGTAGGAGCCATACCACGAAGTGCTTTAAAGATTATGAGACAGAGCTTATATTCAATTCTTTCGGGGACTTTAAGCCAATGTAGATTGCGAAGATGGTGAGAGATGTGAGAAAATTTGGAGGTTCCAGTGATGAGTCTGGCTGCAGCATTGAAAACTGACTGAATTTTATTAATTTCTTTCTTTGGTAAATTCGCATATATACCGTTACAATAATCCAAACGGGAGACAACAAAGGCGCTTACCAAAGATTTCATGGCTTCAATTGGGATACTCCTTCGGATTGACTTTAAACGTCTTAGTTGAAAGAAAGCAGAAGAAGTAACTGTGTTAATTTGGTTTGAAAAGCTTAGATTTGAATCTATTTTGACTCCAAGAAGTTTAACACAGGATTTAGGAAGAATATCTGAATTTTCGAAAGTTAGTGGGGAAGTGTCTATTAAATGGCTTCGTTTGCGTGTTGCTGTCCAGAGTAGTTCTGTCTTTGTTGGGTTTAGCTTAAGTTTGTTTGCTGACATCCAAACACCGATATCTTCGATACATTTACAGATT
This sequence comes from Molanna angustata, assembly GCA_963576475.1. Classification (NCBI taxonomy): domain Eukaryota; kingdom Metazoa; phylum Arthropoda; class Insecta; order Trichoptera; family Molannidae; genus Molanna; species Molanna angustata. The sequence continues at coordinate 35,791,390 of OY754970.1, read as the reverse complement.
GTGGTTTTTAGATGGTGAGCATTTTCTGGTGTGCAATAAAAGTAAAGCTGCCAGTCGTCCGCATAACAGTGTGCGAGTATAAGATTAAACATAATCGAACACAAAAATATTAACACAAATTAAACATTTTTTTTTTCATCATTAATATTTTTGTCTTTGTTTCGGTGTAAAATGCTCACTGAAAAATATTGGACGGTCGTGTATTGTAAAATAAATTGATTTTTCTTATCTTACAGCAACTGTTTGAACTACGACATTCTTTGGCTCAAAATCAAAATGTATTGCCTCATACCGTGGCTTCGGACACAGCACTGCAACAAATGGCTTCAAAGCGCCCTTTATCTATTAACCAATTAATTTCTGGAAAATGTAGGTACAAAAAAGACACAGACTTTTATAATATTGTCCATGTAGAGCTAAATTATTTCAAGCAATATTTTATTGAATTGTTAAACTCGCTCATAATTTGACAAATTATATTCGTTATTATATTTATGAATTTAAAAAAAAAGTCAAATGTAACCATTATAATATATTTTGTTACATGAGATCAACCCTTTCTCCCTCCCCGTCTGTTAATTTTTCATTTTTAGGCTTACTCATTTTTCTCTTAATTTCAGATGACGGTATGTCCATATCGAAAATTGAAAAGTTTGGTAAAGCATTTGTAAATAGTATCGAAAACTATGTAAATGGTCATCCACAAACAATGAAAGACTTGATAATCAAACATCCATTCACCCCAGTCAATCAAAGTGTTTCCGTGACATTATCCATGACACAAAAAACTAGCGTTGACATGTTCATGAAAGGAAAACGAGTGGACGAAATTGCTAAAGAAAGGTACATTATTATTACATAGTTTTCTTTTTTATATGTTTATACTTTATAGATCTTATCAAAGTGAACACCACTGTTAACTGACACAAATACATTTGGAGATATGTAATTACAGTACAATCTCACTAATCCGGTACTTCACTAGACTAGCACGTCCAGTAATCTGGAACTTTTGAATAAGAAATATTGAAATTTCTAGATATTTTTCAATGAATGTGTTCTTGAAACAAGTGCAAATGCTTCTTCTTACACTCGCTAAACTAATTTTATTGATAAATAATTATGTTACAATATGTACATACAAACTAAAATGATTTTCTCACCTTAGTAATATATTTGGTATAGCTTCTCCGGCAAATAAAAGTATTTTTTTTTCATATATCCAAATTCTCCACTGCTCTGGCACCCTTTTACCTTCAATGAGTATTTCCTTTTTATAATTATATGCATGTACTGTGTACTGTGTGCTGTGTCCTTTGTAAAATAAAATATAATAAAGGTGCCCCGTTAGTGAGATTGTACTGTACTTTAAAAAATTCAAGCAAACAGGGAAATCTATGGAACTTAATAATGATAAACACTTCTTTGCACCCTGCGCAAGTGGCGACTTTATTGCCAAAAGGCAATTTCTTCCAACTAACCAGTGTTTCCAGCCCAGAAAAGCAATATTTGCGAGAGAAATGAATTTTAATAAATTTCTCCTCTGCTGGGAATCGAACCCAGGACGCCCGCACAGAAGCCAAATGGCTTACCAACCAGGGCCGGATAAATCATAGAACAACCCGGAACAAGAAATCAGGGCGCTTGTCTAAAAAGGGCGCTTAAAATCCTAAAATGTTAATTATATAAATCAAAAATTCCCCAGGTATGGCACTCGGTTCTCTCTGCCTTCCCCGAAAGGGACACGGCGTGATGGTGTGTATGATAAAATTCTGCGGTGTTAATATCTTGTCCGTCTATTACCGTGTTATTCGTAAACATATATAGTCGATTCACACACACACACACACAAAATAATCATTCTAATAATTTACTTGCTAAAGTGTTAAATTATCTACATAATGAAGCCAGCGCCCCCCTATCTGAAATCGCCCGGGCGCTTGATAATGAATTTCATATGAGATGATAGCGGCGTGTTTGAAAACATTCCAGATGCTACACGCCACAGTAACTTTAATTATACATTATACTAAGAACTCTTATTGCTTGTTAATGAAACTACATAAGCCGTTTCAATAAGCGGAACCTGTCAGCAACTAATAGCAAGGTTTTCTAAAAAAGGGAAACGAAGTTCTTTAGAAATGTTATGATAATTTCAGTGAAGTTTTCCCTTTCGACTTTAGCGACATACTTACTTATTTTCTCGATCTCGGTCGCCGACTCGTCACCTGACTCTTTCAATTATTCATATATTATTGTTTCTATCTCTCTCTTCTGTCTGATGTCAAATGTTAACACGTGTCCATATTTTTTACGAGTCTAGTATTGACCATAGATTTTAATATATACCTATAACTAGATGGAATACTAGTCGGCAAAGTGTATCGAAATCAATGGGAGTTTTCGTGTGCTGTTTTGTGTAAAATTCATTGGCATACCTCGTTTTATTAATATTAATTTATGTAGGTATTTATTATACCAAGAACTTATTTAGTGTTTTGTGTTAATTAGAATCGCGATTTGTTTTTTTTATTTTAAGTTTGGTGTGATTTTAAATTTTTACTGGAATTTGATAATTATATTGAGTTTTTTTTAATTAAAAATAGTTTTTATGATATTTTTAGTGTTAACATTAGTTATTAAGTTTAGTTTATTTACATAATACTTGAGATAGTTAAAAGGACTTTTAAATTATATTTTACTTTAAACGGTTTATGTGATGATCCAATATTTTAAAAATTGTAAGACCTAAGGTTTTAGTTTAAAATGCCTACTTCTCAGGATACGTTACATAGATGAATAGGAATAGGTAGAATTATAATTTATTTTTGTTCTTTGGTTTATATTGATATATTGATTTTTACTGTATAATATTGCATAATATACTGCATAATATAATATTGAAATTCCAAACATTTTAGAAGGAAGGGGGGGGGGCGGTTTGAAATATATTGCTCTGGGCGCAAAAACATGTTTATCCGGCCCTGTTACCAACTGTGCCATGGCTGTCGAAATTTATGCTCTAAACAAAAAATATACATAGAATAAACTTTAATACTACCAATTCAAGTCAACTTTAATACTACCAGTGTATTATTTTCTTAAACATTTCAGAAATTTAGCTGTTTCTACAATAGTTTCACACATATGTACTGGAATATCAACCGGATGTAACATTGATCTACAAAGATTGATTCCAGCTCCAAAGTTGGACCTTATTATTAAAATTATTCAATCTCCAGCTATTCAAAATGGTAAGACACACTTGATTAAATTCAAATAAATTTTATGATGTGAACAAGACTTTTAAAATTTCAGGTTAGAAAATTAACCTTCCCTTTGAAGAATATGGTTTGAAGTTTTAACCGAATTGACAATATTTTCCAACTTTCGATTTGTTAAAGACAATTTATTTCTCTTAACATATCTACGTAGTTAAAATCTTAGTCCTGTGTATGTGAGGTTGGCGTAGTGGAATTTATGCCTGTTTTTTCCAATTTTGAAATCATAAAACACCAATAATTGTTCAAGATAATTTATTTTTCTTAACATACCGACATAGTTGCAAGCCAAGATGCATGTTTATGCCAGGTCTACATTTTGCGTGATTTTGCCAAATTTAAAATAAAAATCCACCAACTTAGAGGCTTCGCAGCATATCTATGTTATAAATATGGATGGACTCAGAATTTGGAGTATAAAAGTTTCCCCCTTTATTAGCTGTGAGGCACCGGCTTAGAATAGTGCTTCCACTCTTTTCTATTATTGTTTTCGAGTGTTCCGTAAGAGCCGGGTAATCGAAAATCTCACATAGTTCAGCAATGAGGTTCACCACCCATTCTGAATGTAGTGCCTTTTTAGGTGAGACGAGATTGGTGTGTGGGTATACATAGATATGTTGTGCTCCCTTTTATAAGGCAATGCACACCCGCACACCTTTCGCTGGTTACCCCACATTGTGGGATATGCCGTGATGGTATGAATGAATGAAAGTTTCCCCCTTATAACTTTTGATCCACTTGATGCACAGAAATAAAAATTATAGAAAATTTTAGGCCTACATAACTTATATACCTACTCTGAATTTCGTATTACACGGGTTGTTGACATTTTGAATTTTTATTTCCACATATATATATATAACTTTGAAAAATTGTAATTTTATAGAAAAGAACAATATTATATCAACAACGCCTAAACACCTCAACTAGTTTGATTTTCTATAAAAAAATACACATTATAGCAGTATATCTCAGACTTCTTTTAACATTTTTTGGAAAAATTGTATTTAGTGACAATATTGTTTTATACAGTTTTTTATGGCAGACAATATTTTCAGGAGTCTTATAGTTTGATACTTAATCTTCATACATACATGCATACCATCAAGCTGTTGACCTGTTCGGGGTTGGAAAAAAAGACTGAATTCTTCTACACTATAATATACTGATGTACATGTTTTTTTACAGGAATGGTTTTATAGTATAGTACATATTCTTCAACTACAGATACTATCGTGGTGGTTGACTGGTAGAAATTTCCTGCGGGCAATAAGTCCGCCACGTTGTTTAACTCAATAAAAGTCTTTAATAAATTATTATTATTATACTATCACCATTGACAGTTAGATCTCATGTGTTACATGCAACTAATTTTTTTTTTTTTAAATGAATATGTTCTTGTTAAACAAGTACATATACATCTTCCTACATTCCCTAAATTAAGCATAAATGCTTGTGCTATAGGTGAACAAAATCGGTCGAGGCAGGATTCGAACTCGTGACCACTGGATTACTAGCCCAGCGCGCTAACCATTCTGCCATCGACCCATCTTGATATATTAATTTCAATTTGTAAAATTTCAGATACATCCAGATTGGTGCCCGTTAAAAAAATTTGTCCACATTCGGTCACATTTGATGACATTAAAATTTCATTTGCATATTTAGATGTACGAAATCATTTAAATAAATTAAACATCCCATATTTAGATAATTTTGCTCTTACATATGAAAATCAGAGTGCAGAGTATACAGCTATCACAGTTGGTCTTAAAAAATTGCAAGATTCTCCAAAGGATACGAAGGATTTAGCTGTGTTTTCCTGTACTAAAAAAGAAGTTCTGAAGACGTGTAAAAATTCTTCAAACTGTGAGAAACCTTCAAAATATGAAATTTCTTCCTCAAATAGTGATAAGCCTTCAACATTCAATAGTTCTTCAAACATTGAAATTGACGAATTGAAATTTAACGATGATGATAATCTAGATTGGGGTGAAGAAAATATAATGATTGATAATATGGATGTGTTAGATGATATAATGAATAAAAGTATTAGTGAAACTGATAATCATCGTAGCGAATGTACAAGTACAAAAAAAAAATCAGATGGAAATAATGTTTCAAATAACAATGAGTTAGTTTCACTGGTATCTCCACCATCTAAGATATTGTCAACAATATCTCCACCATCTAAGTTAGTTTCATCAATATCTCCACCATGTAATATAGTTTCACCAACATCTACACCGTCTAAGATAGTTTCACTAATATCTCCACCATCTAACATAGTTTCACCGATATCTCCACCATCTAAGATAGTTTCACTGATATCTCCACCATCTAAAACAAATGTAATTAACTTAGTTGAAGATATTGAAGATGATAAAGAAAAATATAAAGTAAATCAGACAAAAAGGAAACTTCCTGATTGGATGAACAATGTCGCCCAAAAAAACAAATGCTCAGTTAGAAAGAAAATGGCCAAAACCAATTTGTTTGATTAGGTTTCTTTTCTTTGTATCCTATATATTGAAATTTGTCTTTTTACATATTAATAAAATTATTTTGTTTACTTGGTTTCTTATTTCATCCTATATTTACATCCTTTTTAATTTGAAACTTTTCTTGGCAGTTATTTGTAATGATTAGTAAATACTTCCTGGGCATCTTTTGTAAATAGAGAGTTTGTATGTATATATTTTTTATTATGTTGTTAACATTCTAAACAAGGACTAAAATAGGCTTCACAGTGGATAGCGCCAAAATTGTTAATGAGATAAATACCGGCTACATAATTAAATATGGTGGGGAAGAGAAAATTATTATTATTATACTATCACCATTGACAGTTAGATCTCATGTGTTACATGCAACTAATTTTTTTTTTTTTAAATGAATATGTTCTTGTTAAACAAGTACATATACATCTTCCTACATTCCCTAAATTAAGCATAAATGCTTGTGCTATAGGTGAACAAAATCGGTCGAGGCAGGATTCGAACTCGTGACCACTGGATTACTAGCCCAGCGCGCTAACCATTCTGCCATCGACCCATCTTGATATATTAATTTCAATTTGTAAAATTTCAGATACATCCAGATTGGTGCCCGTTAAAAAAATTTGTCCACATTCGGTCACATTTGATGACATTAAAATTTCATTTGCATATTTAGATGTACGAAATCATTTAAATAAATTAAACATCCCATATTTAGATAATTTTGCTCTTACATATGAAAATCAGAGTGCAGAGTATACAGCTATCACAGTTGGTCTTAAAAAATTGCAAGATTCTCCAAAGGATACGAAGGATTTAGCTGTGTTTTCCTGTACTAAAAAAGAAGTTCTGAAGACGTGTAAAAATTCTTCAAACTGTGAGAAACCTTCAAAATATGAAATTTCTTCCTCAAATAGTGATAAGCCTTCAACATTCAATAGTTCTTCAAACATTGAAATTGACGAATTGAAATTTAACGATGATGATAATCTAGATTGGGGTGAAGAAAATATAATGATTGATAATATGGATGTGTTAGATGATATAATGAATAAAAGTATTAGTGAAACTGATAATCATCGTAGCGAATGTACAAGTACAAAAAAAAAATCAGATGGAAATAATGTTTCAAATAACAATGAGTTAGTTTCACTGGTATCTCCACCATCTAAGATATTGTCAACAATATCTCCACCATCTAAGTTAGTTTCATCAATATCTCCACCATGTAATATAGTTTCACCAACATCTACACCGTCTAAGATAGTTTCACTAATATCTCCACCATCTAACATAGTTTCACCGATATCTCCACCATCTAAGATAGTTTCACTGATATCTCCACCATCTAAAACAAATGTAATTAACTTAGTTGAAGATATTGAAGATGATAAAGAAAAATATAAAGTAAATCAGACAAAAAGGAAACTTCCTGATTGGATGAACAATGTCGCCCAAAAAAACAAATGCTCAGTTAGAAAGAAAATGGCCAAAACCAATTTGTTTGATTAGGTTTCTTTTCTTTGTATCCTATATATTGAAATTTGTCTTTTTACATATTAATAAAATTATTTTGTTTACTTGGTTTCTTATTTCATCCTATATTTACATCCTTTTTAATTTGAAACTTTTCTTGGCAGTTATTTGTAATGATTAGTAAATACTTCCTGGGCATCTTTTGTAAATAGAGAGTTTGTATGTATATATTTTTTATTATGTTGTTAACATTCAAAACAAGGACTAAAATAGGCTTCACAGTGGATAGCGCCAAAATTGTTAATGAGATAAATACCGGCTACATAATTAAATATGGTGGGGAAGAGAGATATGTACTGCAAGGAAGAAATAGAACAATGTTAGAATGGTATATAGTCAGGATAGTACGAATAATTATAGATAGATCGGGTAATAATAATTGTTGAAAAGGACAAATTAAACATATTAAGCTCCCACTGAAAAGTGAAATATACAATTAAATGCTGCCGCTGAAAAGAATAATTTTATATAAACATAACTGTCTTAAAAGGGCAAATCTCATGTCAGGTAACCCCAATGTTGACGACCACCATAGAGAAAGCCTCCATGTCCTGGGCAATGCAAAACAGCTCCACAGTTTTCATACCGGTCCATTCCCGGATGTTTCGAAGCCAGGAAAGTTGCCTTCTTCCAGCCCCTCTAAAAATAAATAGATGCATGGCAAAATAATATATAATTGTAAAGATTTAACCAAATTGCTCGCCAACCGGGACTGCGATGAAGCACTTACACTTAATTACTTTTATAAACAAAAAGAACTTATATTTACCCCGTTGATCTGCGAAAGGAAAAAATTTAATCTTAAAATTAAAGAAACTTTAGTTCTGTAAAGTTAGAGATCTTATTTAATAACATGCTGAGTCGTCAAGAGACCCCAGCTGGTGACTTGTATTATTGACAAAAAATTAGACTTTATAGTAAGTTTGCAAATATTGAAAACTAATATGTATATCTCTTGAAAAAATAAAACAAAAATTTGTATACTTTACTAACATAATATATAGCCATTGAATTTTACTGGTTTGATTGATGCTGTAATAAAAAAATAGCCACATATATTACAGCAATATTGTAGTGGAGATAATTCCTGTCAAAAAATATTGTATTGAAATAGCCGCCCTTATTGATCTATGAATTATGATTAATAAATAAAGTACAGGTAACATTTTAGATTTCGCTATGGTAACATTATATTGTGAATAACCATAGATTTTCATATAATATACTCATAGATTTTATATGTCGTAATTAGCAAATTTTGTATGAATCGAAGTGAGGCATTTTTCCGGGGGATTTTTGGCGTTTTGGTTGGCAGACCACATCGTTTTTCTATTGAGAATAACGACTAATTAAATGTCAATTGTTTTCAGATTTATTTGTCGAAAAAAACACTTTGTTTATTAAGATTTAGAGGACAGTTATCTAGGATGTGTTGAAATGTATGGAAAACTGAAATATGTTGCCAACCAAAACGTCAAATGCGTGGTATTCCATGACTCTGACACCAGCTCTCTCTCTGCGGTAGCAGAGAGGGCCGTCAGTCCTCTGGACGCAGGGCGTCCTAGTTATGTAAAGTGTGACCAGCTTCGGTCTTGGATCGAGAGAGAATTGAAGGCACTCACCCCAAGAACGCGGTCCTTTCCTCTTCGACCGTCTGCTGAGGGAGACGCTCAGCAGATCACCCCGTCGTAGACCAGCAGGAAGCTACAGGTGGGTGACGTCCTCAGGTATAGGTCCTCGATCCAGAACAAGAGAAAAAAAGAGAACAGAAAAGCGATTGCAGACGAGAAATTCTGGGTCAAGGGCGCGACAGGCTTTAGTAATCCTCCCCTCCACACGGTTACAAAAGAGGGGCCCTGGCTTGCGCTAGGGCAGACACTTCCCAGGCCGTTGGCGCCTCGAGTCAGTTATAAGATAAAGTCAGGTGTAAAAAATAAAAAATTGCAAGTTACGAGGCGCACTACGGCCTGAGAAGCTGCTTCTATCCTTCGGCTGCAGTCTGAAGAGGCCTCTACAGTTACAAAGTGCTGCCAAAAGATTTACAAAAAAATTTACCGCGTGGCGGAGGTACCTTAAGTGTTCAATTTTTGGGGCAGTTGCACCTCTGTTGTGTCAGGGCCTGTTGGGATTCTCTGGCGGAATCCCAAGGGTCCTTCAGTTATCAAGTTTGTTCTTTTTTTTGTGTGCCGGAGAGTGTCCGGCAGTCTTGGATTAAAAAGGCAGCTGACCAGCTGTCGGTAGCTGTCAGAATTGTCGTTTTGAAAAAAAGTTCGAATCATCGTGCAAAAAAAGAATTGCCATATAATAAAAATAAAATAAATTTCCCCAGAATTCCGCTGACGGTCGGGGTAGGTTCCGCGGAGAAATTTAGCCACAACCTACTCGAATAGGACGGTGGATCTCTCTCGCGGACATGGGGCCGAGGCGGGCCGGTATCAATCGCCCCACCCTTTTCGAGAGAAATCCAGCGTCCTGTCATTCATCCATTCCTCCCGAAAGCGGCTCGGCAAACGCGGGGCCCTATGGCGACGACGAAAGACGGCGGCCGAGGTCGAAGGTTGAGAACCCGTACCAGAATGGTCGGCCATTCCTGCCAGTGGATCGTCGGAGCTTCCCGATGTTACGTGACCGGAGCATTCGGATAAGTCCGATAAGGCAGCCCCTGGTGTTAGCGTTGGTGCCTCTTGGATGGCCCGCTCATGCACTTCCTGCGGACTAGTCACGGTGGCGGTCATCGCATGTCTCAGATACTGGAGGGTGTTCGCACCAACAGTGCACTTCTCGGGGGCGCAGCGCAGGCCATACAACGCCAGGCGCTCCAGCACCAGCCGAAGGTGACGGCAGCGCTCCTCCCGCGTCCCCGAGGAGACGATGATGTTGTTCAAGTAGACCATGCAGAATTCGTGAACGAATTCTGCTGTCACTTGCATCATCGTCCTCCGGAAACCGGACGGCACACCAGCCAAGCCAAAAGGCATCACCCCCAACCGGTAGCGGGCCCCGTCCGGCGCTGCAATAGCCGTGAGCGGTCGAGACTCTGGAACCTCCCGAAGGCCCTCCAACACCTCTCGTATCTTCCCCTGTGCAGGAGCCGGAAGATCCTCACATAGCTGCAAGGTCGCGGTTTCTGTGGGTGAACATGCCCGATGGGGGGTCAAATGTATGTTGATTCGCTCCCTCTTCCCGAAGTTAACGCAGCCCCGGCGGAAGTCAACGCAGACCTCCTCTTCCAGGAGCCAAGGTTGCCCGAGAATTGCTTCCTCGCGCAGGCCGTCCGCGACGAGAAAAGTCGATGCCGTTCGGACGCCCTTCGTTGACCACTCCAGGGTCGCCTCCCCTCGTACCTCCATTGTCATGTTGGAGTGGGCTAGCTTCAATGATGGAAGACCAGTCACGGGGACAACAGCTTCCGAAGGAACCAATGTTCCTCTTACAAGGTTGTGAGAGGCGGCAGTATCAATCAGTGCTTGACACTCCTGCCCCCTCAGCTCAATTTTGATCCGGGGTAAATTTGAATGATGGGTGACAACGTAGCACTCGGCCTCTCCGGTCTGGAGAATTGGAGCGTCAGCTGGCCGATCGCTTCGGCGCGTTGTCAAGTCCGGGTCCGGGCGCGTGATGGCCCCAGGGCGATCGGATGCCCTCTCTGTTCCCAGTTGCTCCGGTCGGACGGGGGCTGCCGTTCTCCGACCGGACGCTGCGCGTGCCTTAGAGCGCGCCGTCTCCTCTTCCAATCTCCTCAGCACCGGGCACTGACCAACGGGGTGCATGTCCCCGCAGAACCGACACTCCCTCGGAGGACGATTCTCCGGTCCCGCGCGGGGTCGTTCCGGGTTAGCCGGAGTGCGCCAAGACCGCGGTGGCTCATTATCCACGCGACGACCCCGCGGGTGCTCCTGACGCCAACATTCTTGGCTTGGCCGCGAGTCACGATACCTAGGTGGGGACCGGTAGTCATCCGCAGACGGTCGTCCTCCTGACACTTCGCCGATTGGCTGCGTGTCGCGCAGGTTCAACTCAAACGGGCGCGAGCCCATCCGCTCGGCCTTCTCCAAGAGTCGTTCATAAGGTGCGCCAGCCATGGCCCATATTTCAAATATCTCTCGATTTCGAGGCGTCATCAACTCTACGATCCGCTCGACTAACCCCTCGTCCATCTCCTCTCCGGGGTAGAGTCGGCGGAATATGTCCTGCTTCTGCACGAGATACAGCAGGGCGCTTTGTCCTTCAGATTGTGTGCCGGCGTGCAGGTGGGCTAGAAGGGCCGAGCGGACAGACTCGGTCCCGAAGCTCCGGCGCAGGAGGCTCTTGAACCGGTCCCAGGTCCATAGGCCCTGCTGGTACTGTGACCACCAGGTACGTGCTCGCCCCCGCAGTTGATGTGCCGCCTTCTGGCACTTTAGGGTTTCGCTCTCTTCACCATGGGCGAAGTGGCGGTCGCAAGCTGCTAAGAACTGTTCGGGGTCCTCGGCCAAGTTCCCCGAGAAGGTCTCCTCAAGTTTAGTGTTGCCTGATGGCACGTAGATTCTATAGTTGGGCGCCAGAAGCTGTTTTTCCACGGCTTCACGTGGTGAAAAATGTGCAGTGTCGGCGCGGGGCTCATGTGGGCTATGCACTACGTGGGACGCGCGATCCCTGTTAAATGGCGTACCGCCGCCGTACTCCGCGTCGTTCTGACCGTACTGCGGGGGAGAGACGGCACGAGAGCCGCTCCCGGGAGGAGAACGCGCGGTGGCAAATGTACCCGAAACCGCCGGTAAACCCCCCCCTTCCGCGAGTCTGCATCGCTCCGTCCGCGACCGGACCGTGAGCGCCTCCAAGTTCCTCTCGATCCAAACACACACACCCCGAATCGAGCTCCCCCAAGATGAGCAAGGTGCGCGGTTACGAAAGGAATTTAGTTACATATGGTACATCAGAATAAAAAAATTAAAAAAAAATCCTAAAAGTAGGTGTCGCATGGACAAAACAATTTAAAAACAAGTAAAAAATTTGAGCAGAATAAAAATTATTTGCATAAAAAAATCTCGCAATAGCGCGTCAAATATATAAAATTTAAAAAATACAATAATATCCAAATATAACAGAAATGCTCAAATATACAAGTTGAATTAAAATACAAAATATAATTGTCGATGAAATAAAATTTAAACACATAATAGAGGAGACGTGAATTGCCGCTGAATGAATCACGACGCTTGTAGTTCGCTCCTCATATTTTTTGTGTTTTTGATGTTTTAAGTGGTGCAAAAACTTATATTTTGTGTTAATTTTTGTTTAAATGCTTATGTGAACATATCTTAGTTAAAATATTGTCCCCACGTAACCGGTGAGTTCGTTCCATTTTTATTTATTTTATTTTTTTTTGTAAGTGTGTCAAAACAATTGCTTAGTGGAGGTAGGTAAGCAAACAATTTGCCGGCGCTTCATGCGCTGTGCTAGCGAAATGTTACCTAGTAACGTTGTTGCCAAGTCAACAGATAACAATGTATTAGAATGTACGCCATCAAAACAAACTCGTAAGGCCCAGTCCACACCGATAGATCATGATAATACATTATTGGATAGTTCAGTATCCAAAAAATTCAAACCAAACATAAACCCCTCAGTACACCAAGAGAATTCTTTACTGTATAATGAATCCTCTCTTTCCCCATTTATTGTACATGTACAAAAGAAAGTAGCGGGAGAAAGTCTTCAAATACAGGCTATCTCATTCGGTTCGTTTATCTACAAAAATAAAATTGATAATATAAAAAAAATCAAGCCGTTGGGTAAACGCACAATTGCAATCGAATTCAAAAATTATTTAGCAGCAAATACTTTTCTTAATAACAAAATTTTAGAACAAAACAACTACTTACCATTTATACCTTCCTTTCACGTAACTCGTCTTGGAGTTGTAAAAGATATACCTACATCTCTTTCTGACGAGGAAATATTAAGTAATTTGGAAGTCCCTCCGGGATTCGGAAAAATAATAAAAATTCGAAGGCTTAACTACAGAGACCGTAAAATTGAAATCCCGACATGGAAACCATCTCAAACTGTTGTGGTCACAATCGAAGGGCAAAAACTCCCATCACACCTTTACCTCTTTTACAATCGTCTACCAGTAGAAACTTACATATTCCCTACTATTCAATGTCATCAATGTTTAAGATACGGACACACTAAAACTAACTGCAAATCTGCAGCACCTAGGTGTTTTAAATGCACTTTACATCATCTTGGAAACACATGTAATGTAACTCAAGAAAATACTATTTGTGTTCATTGCTCGGGAAATCACCAGGCTATCGATATAAATTGCCCAGAATTGACAAGACAGAGGAACATTAAGAAAGTAATGGCTGACCAAAGTATATCGTATATCGAAGCAGCTGGAATGTTTCCCTCCGTGAAAATATCATACTCAGAAAAAACGAAAGCTGTCAACAATTCAAACAAAATTGAAACACAAAATAATTTCACACCAAAATGGAGGGTAATCACCCCTTCAAACAAAAATAATCTTAAAAAACATAGTAATACCCCCCCTTACTTGGATAAAAAACAAATCAACTCATTATTAATTGCACCAAATGGAAACCATCCAGTACCTAAAAATGGATGTGCTCTCCCGTTAACAAATGAAACTACCCCAGATACAATAATACCTGAAGACATTAATTATAGTCGTAAAGAAATAATTCTAAATTGCATATACAATATGATCCATGAACTTCTTACCACAGAACACTATATCTCAGTACCGTCCAACGATGCACTTATTAATAACACCTTACAAAATACTGTCAATATACTCAATAACAACCTAAATAAAGAAGATATCGATTCAAACTCTATCACAGAAACAAATTAGACCTTAAACTTGTAACTCGCACAATAATTCCCTGTATAATCTTTCATACAAAATGGCCTTAAATATTGCCCAGTGGAACTGCAGAAGTGCAATACCTAATAAAGACTCTATTTTAAAATTGCTATCCGAGAACCAGGTTCAAATAGCGGCACTATCTGAAACCTGGCTCCGCGATGAAAAAACATTCAAAATTCCCGGCTACCAATGCCTAAAAGATAATAGACATGATGGCAAAGGTGGAGCTGCGTTATTAATAAAAGACACATTTTTCTTTAACCAGATAAATTTAAAACCAATAAATTGTCCATCACAAGTTGTTGCTGCGGAAATAGACGGTACAACTTTTGTCTCAATTTATATTTCTCCTAATTTCCAACCCACCAAAAATATTTTAAGAACCATAATTTCTCGAATAAAACATCCCTTTATAATTATGGGAGATTTTAATGCTCACCATAACATGTGGGGTTCATCATCATGCACAAAATTAGGTAGAATTATAGTTGATCTGCTAAATGAGTTGAATCTTTGCATTATTAACGACGGATCACCGACACGTATCCCTGTGCCAAATCAACGAATCAGCGCAGTAGATTTAACAATATGTAGTCCCGATATTGCTCCATACTTGAATTGGAAAATACTTTCTGACCCATTCAATAGTGATCATCTTCCAATAATTTTGCATTATTCACAACCGTCATACAGATACATATATACCTCTCATATTGAAAACTCAAAATCCAAAAGAAACAACAAATTCGATAAAAATGTTTGTAATTTTGGAAAAGCTAATTGGTCAGGATATAATCATTACACCAACAACCCCAATATAACATTTACTCCCCCCTCAATAGAAAACCTACAAGAATGCTACGATGAATTTATTAAAACGATTGAAATATCAGAAAAATTTATACCTAAAAAGAATCCCAAATTCAAAAAGTATCCCTTACCTCCTCCTTGGTGGGACTCAGCGTGCGAAGAACATTCGTCAATTAGGAAGCAAGCATATAAAGACTACAAGCATAACATGACACTTGAAAATTTCTTGTATCTTAAAAATGTTCAAGCTAAAGTCAAACGGTTCCTCAAAAACAAGAAAAGAAAAGGGTGGAAAGACTTCTGCACATCACTTAGTATCCAAGTTCCAATTTCAGAAGTTTGGAATAATATCAGAAAATTTCGTGGCTCATACAAAACCCCATCTTCTAAATCATGCCCTAAACTATGGTCAGAAGATTTCTTAAATAAAATGGCCCCACCGTATGCTGTTAACATCGATGAAATCTCGTTACAATATTCACATACTAGCAGTAACTGGCTAGATGCCCCATTCCAAATAGACGAATTAAAATCAGTCTTACAAGTGGTAAAAAATACTTCACCTGGAATAGACGGGATCCCATATATTATCTTACATAATAGTAGCGACAAAATTCTTGAAAATCTCTTAAAATTAATAAACATAATGTTCGATACAGGGGTTATCCCAGAATCTTGGAAAACTCAACTCATTATCCCAATTTTGAAACCACTAAAGGACCCTAATTCAGGTGTCAACTACAGACCAATAGCATTATCATCAACTCTGCTTAAATTAACAGAACATATTATAAAAAGACGAATTGATTGGTTCGTTGAAAACAAAAATATTTTGCCGTACAATATGTTTGGCTTCAGAAAAAAAAAATCCTCAGTAGAAAGTGTAGCCAATTTAACAACGGATATTCTTTTAGCTTTCTCTAGACAAGAACAGGTCATAGGAGTAAGCTTAGATATCACAAGTGCATATGATAATGTGCTTCTCTCCCTTCTTAAATCTAAACTTCTCCGAATTGGAATCCCCCTAAAATTAGCCATCTTCATAATGAATATTCTCCTGGATAGAAAAATCATTCTCGACATTCGAGGAATTGATACTCAAGAAAGAAAAGTCGACAGAGGCTTGCCACAGGGGTCAGTCCTTAGCCCTATCCTCTTCAATATTTATATTCACGAGATTTTTCATGTACTGTTACCCTCGGCACAGTTACTGATATATGCAGACGATTTTTTTATTTATGTATCAGGGAAAAAAATCCAACAAATGGAGAACATTATGAATAATACTCTCAAAAATATTTCTTCGTGGTTATCTGAAAATGGCCTGAATCCCAGTCCTCCCAAATGTAAATCCATTATGTTTACAAAAAAACGCTCTATACCACATATAAAAATTCAACTAAATGACATTATCCTCCCTGTCTCTTCGGAATTAAGATTTCTTGGTATCACTTTGGATTCCAGACTATCTTGGAACTCTCAAGTTACACATATCATTAACAAATGTCAGTCTGGACTAAATGCAATGCGAGCTGTAACCCGTACTTGGTGGGGAGGTCACCCTTCTGTTCTACGTTTAATGTATATATCATACGTTCGCAGTCAAATCGACTATGGAGCGTTTTTACTTAGTCCAATTTCCAAGAAAAATTTACAACGCTTAGATAGAATACAATTTGAAGGTCTGAGACTTATATTAGGCGCTATGAAATCGACACCGGTATGTGCACTCCAGGTGGAAGCCGTGGACCCACCACATGAGCTGAGAAAACAGTATCTGTCAGATAAATTTGTTTTAAAATGCAATATTATTAAATTCCACCCTCTAATTAGAAAAATCGCTATGCTTAAAATATTCACAAATCAATCACCATTTTGGAAACATAAAATCTCCCCTCCTCTTGTAAATAGCCTCACCTTTTTAGACCAATATTCATCGGATTTCATTAAATCTGAGACACTCCCAGTTTACTCATTACCCTATCAAAATTTAATCGAGCCGCCAAACATAATCCACTCATTAGGAATAACTCCAGATGCTTTTGCATCTAAAAGACTTAAACACGTAATTGAATCCAAATGGAATGACTGGAAAATACTTTATACGGATGGATCAAAAATGGACTGCAAAAGCAATACTGGAGCAGCAGTATTTAGTGATTCAGATAAAGTTGAATTACTTTTGACTCTCCATAAAGATTCTACAATATTCTCAGCAGAATGTATAGCTATAATAGAGGCTTTGAACTATGCAAATAAAAAACGATTCTTAAAGACATTAATATTGACCGATTCCTTAAGTACACTCGAAAAACTCTCTAAATCCCCTATTTTGTATAGTGATGACCACTACTGTATAGATATATGGAAAAAAATTAAAGAAATATGCAACCAAAACAGAAAACTTTGTCTGGCATGGATACCAAGTCACTGTGGTATACCAGGAAATGAGAAAGCGGATGAATTGGCTAAGAGAGCAACATATGGAAACACACGGACACATCCCAATATTACACAAAACGATCTCCTACCAATCGCAAAAAACCGTCTGATGAATAAATGGCAGTTATATTGGGACACAAGCTCACTGAAAAAGGGTAGACTTTACAAAACGACCCAACAAACAATTGTCAATAAGCCATGGTTCCATGATAAAGCTTTTGACAAACATTCCATCAGCGTTATGTGTCGTATCCGCATGGGACACTGTTGTACCAGAGAGCATTTAAAAAAAATAGGGATCATTGATAGCAGTCTCTGCGAATGTATGATTGGTGATGAGACACTGGATCATTTGTTTCTTGAATGCCCCATAAACGATAGGTATCCATCCTTTTTTACCGACCTCACAGAGATTGGGGTTCCAATGCCAACAAATGTGAGGACATTGTTGAGCTACAATTCCAGGCAGGTAAACATTTTGCTCAAAAAATTCATCAAAATTAATGACATTAAAATTTAACTCTGTTCATAAAATTTAAATTGATCGAAGTGAAATAAATATACAAAAATAATTTAGGTTTCTCTATTTTGACAGTTTAATATTTTAACTTAGATGGCTGAGAACACTCTTAACGGGTGAAGAGCCAACAAAAAAAAAAAAAAAACACATAATAATTATCGTCGATGAAATAAAATTGTTATTATTGTTTTAAAAAAATATAGTATTCTTAAGTCGTAAATTTATCTTTCTTATTTTGTTTGTATATACAAATAAACAAATAAATATATGTTTTTTTTTTTTTTAGTTTTCTTTCGTTTATTATCCCGGCCGTAAACAATTGTAATTTATTACCATATATTGTAGTCTCTGGTAAGTAAAATCTCCTACAGAATATATATCTTTATTCTATGATCTTCTATGGCTTACTCAATTGTCAAACATCAAAGTTTCACAATATATTATATCAATTTTATTTCGGAGACTCTGTTAACTGCGATATGATTAAAATCTAGCAATTATCGATTTCAGATTTAGCTTGTTAAAGAATGGCTCCATTCATTGCCAGGCACAAATACACACCATTTCCCGGTCATCAGTGAAATCGTACGCCTCTGTTATTTCTTTTCACGTTATTTGTAACGTTTGTAACGTTTCTGTTATTTGTAACCGATCAATACATTACATACCAAACTACAATGTCTACGATACAATGAAATGTCAATTCAATATGTAAACCAGCTGATTGTCAAGTTCACACAGGGCATATTATACATTTGTGATAACACAATTTTGACAATTGTCTAGACACAAACACACCCTTGAGAACACAATTCTGGTTTCCCTTTTTTCTTGTACTCTTAGTTTACAATTAAAAGCTCAATTAAGATACCCATTGTTAAAAATTTATACAGTAGTAAAACTTTTATTTTATATGATAGTAACATAGAGACCATGCAAGAATTAAAGTTATGAAATCATGCTATGTATTGTCTTATAACAATAATAAACACTTTTAAAATACAGTTCTTGTGTTATTTATATACTGTTGGTTCTACAAGCTTAATAAGATAAAATAGCACCTATAAAACATACGTTCTCGCAATACCATCAGTTCAAAACTAGGATATATACTGATATATACTATGTTATCACTGTATTGCCTCAGAACAGACTTGTCTAGTGAGGCAGTAAATTTCCAAAAAGGCACAATGGTACATTATGCTTATAAGTCTTTTTTCAAAATATATCTTTGCCGGCTTGAGAGAGATCGATCTCAGGGTGCGTGTAGTTCGTTTGAACACGCTCGTTCAAAAGGCCACTAAGTTGGGCGACAATCTGACACCAGCTCTCTCTCTGCGGTAGCAGAGAGGGCCGTCAGTCCTCTGGACGCAGGGCGTCCTAGTTATGTAAAGTGTGACCAGCTTCGGTCTTGGATCGAGAGAGAATTGAAGGCACTCACCCCAAGAACGCGGTCCTTTCCTCTTCGACCGTCTGCTGAGGGAGACGCTCAGCAGATCACCCCGTCGTAGACCAGCAGGAAGCTACAGGTGGGTGACGTCCTCAGGTATAGGTCCTCGATCCAGAACAAGAGAAAAAAAGAGAACAGAAAAGCGATTGCAGACGAGAAATTCTGGGTCAAGGGCGCGACAGGCTTTAGTAATCCTCCCCTCCACACGGTTACAAAAGAGGGGCCCTGGCTTGCGCTAGGGCAGACACTTCCCAGGCCGTTGGCGCCTCGAGTCAGTTATAAGATAAAGTCAGGTGTAAAAAATAAAAAATTGCAAGTTACGAGGCGCACTACGGCCTGAGAAGCTGCTTCTATCCTTCGGCTGCAGTCTGAAGAGGCCTCTACAGTTACAAAGTGCTGCCAAAAGATTTACAAAAAAATTTACCGCGTGGCGGAGGTACCTTAAGTGTTCAATTTTTGGGGCAGTTGCACCTCTGTTGTGTCAGGGCCTGTTGGGATTCTCTGGCGGAATCCCAAGGGTCCTTCAGTTATCAAGTTTGTTCTTTTTTTTGTGTGCCGGAGAGTGTCCGGCAGTCTTGGATTAAAAAGGCAGCTGACCAGCTGTCGGTAGCTGTCAGAATTGTCGTTTTGAAAAAAAGTTCGAATCATCGTGCAAAAAAAGAATTGCCATATAATAAAAATAAAATAAATTTCCCCAGAATTCCGCTGACGGTCGGGGTAGGTTCCGCGGAGAAATTTAGCCACAACCTACTCGAATAGGACGGTGGATCTCTCTCGCGGACATGGGGCCGAGGCGGGCCGGTATCAACTCACTTTTTGCACGGAGTACTACATCTAGGAAGTAGGTACTTATATGAAAATAAAAATCTATGAATATACTATTGAAGTGAGGCTTTTTTGCGTCATTTTTGTGAACTTGGTTGGCAGACTGATACCCTCTTCCCAAGACGCTTGGAGGTAGAGCTCACCTTTTTAATGTCAAAATGAAATTAGATTGTCCACTCATAACCTCGCTGAACGAGATGAATAAAAAAACTAAACGATAATTGAAGCCGTGATCTGACGATACATAAATGTCAGAGCACAAACGTCAGACAGCACGGTCATGGCACGGTTTTAAAATAAATAAAATTTCTAATAAAATAAAGATTTAAAATTGGCAATAAATTAGGACGTCACAAATTTAAAATAAATAAGAGTTAATATTGGACGTCACACGTTAAAACAATGTCAATAAAATAATTAAATAAAATCACACACAGCCGAAATATTGTCACCACGGAAATAAAAAAATGTCACAAATATTGTTGTTTTGGGGCACACATAATTTTCTCTTCTCGGCCATGGGCGTGCTGATGCACCGCCAATGCCGGAATGGACCGTCGTCGATGGGCGAAGGGGCAAGGCTATCGGCGAAAGCAACCTCGGATCCCAGACACCGGCAGATGCCGGTTGGGTGACTGGCGGGAGCGAACGACGGTGGCGCGAGTCTCAAAGAGATGCAGGCCTTTGCTCCAGGGTCCAGCGCGACCCAACAGCGTTTGGAACACTTTCCAAACTCAGCACCCGCTTCGGTCCAGGAAAGCGGCTCTCTCGCCTAATGGTGGTGCGCCGATCCATTTCGGCACTCCAGGTGTCACGTCCATGGCTGCTGATGTGGAGCGAGCCTACCCGACACCCTTTGGTGCGGCTTGCAGCTGCTCTGGCCACGAGGGATGCAGACATTCATCCCTCGGCCGCCATGAGCGCGGTCCGTGTCGACACGATGCGTGTCTAATTTCGACTGTCTGTCACTCGTAATGTCACATATTTTAGGTTATGTGTTATTGTCAAATTTTTTCACATTTTATTTTTCTTAAATATTAGTTTGTGGTCTGATTTGGCGCCGAATTCAAATAAAAAAAATAACGCGAACAGGAGAGGTCGCGTCAATCCTCCCTGCTCTCTCGGCGCGAAATCAGCCAGACAAACAACAAGTACATGGGACTCCAACTAGGCTGTATTGAGCCTGGGGTGAAACCTGGTGAATCGTTGAGCGCCACCGAATTTTCTCCCGAATTCGGAAACGGAGTAATTTCTTTTCTTAAATATCAGGGTCGTGGATAAGTTGTGCCTCTCTTGACACAAAAATCAGACACCAATGCTTCTGATTCTGCCCCACGTTGGGTGCCAATTGATACCCTCCTCCCAAGACGCTTGGAGGTAGAGCTCACCTTTTTAATGTCAAAATGAAATTAGATTGTCCACACATAACCTCGCTGAACGAGATGAATAAAAAACTAAACGATAATTGAAGCCGTGGTCTGACGATACATAAATGTCAAGTGTCAGCGCACAAACTTCAGACAGCACGGTCATGTCACAAAATTAAATAAATAAAATTTCTAATAAAATAAAGAATTAAAATTGGCAATAAATTGGTCAGCTGATTTGGCGCCGAATCATTTTTCTACAGAGAGCAATATGAATTGTTTTCGGATTTATTTATCGAAAAAAAAAAAACACTTTGTTCATTAAGAGAAAAGTTATCTAGGAGGAATACTGCAATATGTTGCCAGCCAAAACGTCAAACGCGCGATATACCATGACTCACTTATTGCACGAAGTACTCCATCTTGTATATTATATGAAAATCTATGTAACAACCAGACTCACCGATTCACCCAATCAACGATCAACAAAAAATAAAAATGTCGGAAATGCTATAGAACACGAACTTGGCGCCATGATATTTCGAATTAATTTTCAAATTTGTTAATGTGACGATTTATTTTTACTGTATTAGTTATTGTAATTAGGTTACAAATAATACATATAGTAAACATAATTTAACAGACACACTTTAATATTATCATTTATTGTATTGAATTCTATAAAAGATTACACGATCTCAAGTGTCGATTTCAACGTCCATGTTTCATTTTATGTCAGACGCACAAGCGTTTGACGTTTGATTTCGATTTTTATTATTTTTTTGTACAGATTGAATTTCTAACGTTAATTATTAAGAAAATAAAAATGAGCTCTGTGAGTATTCCATATTTATTCTTTCAAAGTTATTTTCCGTTCTTGAGATTCAAATATTAACAATTTGTATTGTTTTTGTTTAGATGTCTAATGTCGAAAATCTCTCTCCCCAAATTATCAGAAGAGTTGCTAAAGAAATGCAAGAATTATCAGAACAACCACCAGAAGGAATTAAAGTTGTAATAAATGACTCTGATATAACTGATATTCAAGCTTATATTGATGGTCCAGGTACACATATTTTTGTTACTATTTTATAGAAAAATTGTTTTTGATGAAAAGTCAAATTGGTAGAATATTTACTTCAAAGTAAATAAAACTCTTTTTTTGTTTCAATCTGTATCATATCGTTTTTTACATTAACAAAATCTAAGGTGCAACTGTTTTGACAACAACTAAATACTTTTTCATAGATAGGCTTGATATCTAGAATATTAAGTACAATTTCATGTGTATATCGAATGTATTCACCTGTTTATAATTATATTTGCAGTTTATTATTTGTATTGTTACTTAATCCTAAAGTTTGTGGACTTTTGACATTCAAAACAACAAAGATATACTTATTTTACTCTACTAGTTTATAGAGGTTTTTCTGTCAGAATCCATTTATAAATAATCAATTCATGGCTTCTGCAAACAGATAAAATTTAAACAGATTTGTTGATTTATAGTAATTATGTTTGAAGGTTGCACGTTTCTTACCCTGGACAAACAATCCAGTAGACTATAGTCTTAAACACATTTCATCTAATTAAAACACAACTAATTATGGTTATGTTTAACATGCAGATAAGATATCCTTGTTTCATTGTGGTTTTAAAGTTTTGTAAATAACAAAATATAAAAGAGAAAGGCAATCATGGTTTCACTGGGTTTACGAATCTAGGCACACGAATACAAGCGACCAGAGCCAGAATAGGCGAGGCACATGGGCTTGTGACCAGGAAGGGCCCCTTTATGACCAGAGTCACGCTCACCACTCACCCACTAACCTCCGACTGATACTCCACTCCCCTGCGCAACCAAATCCTATAGTATGCAGACAATGCTGCTTTTACCACCCTATCCAAAAGTTCTTTTATTTTACCCCTAATGAGACCTAGGTAGGAATATAAAGACTTTGCAGGCAGGCCTCTCCCCCACGTCTACAGCATGTATACTTGTGCTAAAGCAATTTTGAACTGTATTATCTACCAGTGTACTTGTTTAGCTTGTATTGGTGATCTGGCGGACAAATTCCGAAGTGTAAGAACAGATTTGTGTGTTGTCAATAAGTAACAAATTTGTATTTATAAGTAATAATGATGAATTTATGAGTGAATAAAACATAGCTTAAAAAAACCATAATGCATGATACAATTTGTTAAAATGAGTCACAAAAATTATCATAAAAATATGTACAATGTGAAAAAACATGCTCAAACATAATGTATTGTACAACTCAAAGCTAATCACAATACTAATTATGTAATGCATTCTATAATATCTTTTTTGAACTACTAACTGTATTATCTTTACAATTTCATAAAAATTAGAGCACAGTTGATCTATTTAATTTGTCTTTTTTTACATGCTTTTTTTACTAAAACGAACCAAGATACATTGAAATTTCATTCAATGATCATGTTTCATACCTATATAATATCTCAAGTGTTTTATGTGAATGAAACAGATTCAAGTGTGCTTTAAGCCCTGTAGCCTTAGGCCACTCGCACACTGCAGACTTTAATTGGCCGATAGTTTGGTCGGGTTCTTAATCAGTATGAAGATGTATGCACATGCGCTTATTACAACAATTCGGTGTCAACCGATCGGACATAAAAACTAGGCAGCAGTCCAACCCGACCAAACTATCGGCTGATAAAAAGTCTGTAGTGAGTAAGTGCCCTTACTTTTTGCACTGAAATCCGATCCCAGTTTTCGAACTATCACTTGCGTACATTTGTATTACTATTACATAAGTTGTGTTACTGAACGCATAAGAAAAATGTATTATATATTTTATAACTTACGAGACATGTTAGACAAAAAAACAATAACATCTGTCTATTATGCGTTCGTACACTCAATCCTGCGCTACGGAATAATAGCATGGGGAGGAGCTTATGTGACCACCTTATGTCCTTTATATATAGCCCAGAGAAGTGTCTTAAAAATAATCCTCAGAAAACCACGTGACTACAGTACTAGCCAATTGTACAGTGAACTGCCTGTCCCTTCGGTACAGAATATATACAAGAAAGTGGCTATCTGTCAGGTGGTCAAAGAGTTGATTGTTAATGGGGCAAATAATGACATATTGTATGTAACTCCTAGAGTACAACTTGAGGGCTATATAAGACTCCCCATGAGGTTAACGAAGTTGGGACAGAGCCATTATTCATTCATGGGTGTAAAATGGTACAATGCACTGGATAGAAATATAAAGTAATAAATAATACTGACAACTTGTCAACTTTTAAAAAAAAGTTAAAATAATTTTCCTCCTCATTGTACCATATGAATGTATTAATTTTGGTGTATTGTATTGTGTGTGTGTGAGTATATCTTTATTGATTGTTAGCTTTTTTTAATTTATTTTTCCACGTTTGTAAATTTAAATAATATATATTTTTTTTATGAACTCTTTCTATGTATTTTATGTATCTTGTTAAATTTAAGTTTTGTGAACTCCTCCCCGAAGCACAAGGTTTCCTTCTTTTCGGGGAGAATTTCAAATTTATTTGTGATGTATATATTTTTTTTTTATAATATGTCAAAATGTATCCTTTTTATACTTTCTTATTAATAAAATTTACTTACTTACTTACTTATTACAATACCTACCTACCGCTTTATCTCAATTCTAAAAGTAGGTTCTTGTTTGACAAATTTTTAACATAGGAGAACCAGGAACTCAAGGTACCTACAGGGGTTTATGCGCTTGCGCAACGTTCACCAATTATGGCTTCTTATTGAGTTCCCTTATCAATGTAATTTTGAAAGAAAGTTCTATATGTGTCAATAATGAGAAACTGGTCATTTGAAAATAAGATGTTTTTCGAACCTTTTTGTAATGCCATCTCATCTATTGAATTTTATTTTATATTATATCTCGGGCAACTAACAGGGGCTATGCCAAATATTAATTTAACATGCACCCAATAACAAGTTGCCGCATTCTGGAGACTTGCGATATTAATCGTCTCACAGAACCAGACTGAAAACACAATTAAAAATTGTGCCTTCACCGGGAATCGAACCCGGCACCTTTGGATCAGCAGTCAGACACCTAACCAACTGAGCCACGAAGGCCGACAAACAATGTAATTTTTTTGTAAAAAATGAAAGCAAAAAATGTCACCCATGTACTGCGCCAGAAATATTATTTCATTTTCGGCTTGTAGGTTCTTGGTGATAATCGAAGTTAGAATCAGATTTGAGTGTCAAGAGTAAAGCCGCTGGTATCTTAGATTGTTCCTCCAAAGAACTTTATCAGCTCTGTTACAAATTTATCTACTTATTTCGCTATTAAGGAGTTTCGTAGAAAATATGTATTCGTAATAAAAATGTATAAATCACTTTTCCATGAAATGTTTGTTTTAGCTGGAACGCCATATGCAGGAGGTGTATTTAAAATAAAACTAGCGTTAGGGAAAGACTTTCCAGCAGCGCCTCCTAAGGCTTTTTTCATAACAAAAATATTTCATCCTAACGTATCCATTAATGGAGAAATATGTGTAAACACTCTCAAAAAGGATTGGAAATCAGATCTCGGCATTAAACATATATTACTAGTAAGTGATTCTGTCATGTGGCCGGATTTTTCTATTTTATTTATGAAATATTTTTAGTTGACTTTTTGAATTTTAGTTGACATTTTGAATTTCATTTGAATTTTTTGTAAATTCATAAAAAATACCTGTTTATCATCATTAAAAAATTGCTCAGCTTGTCCCAGCTTGGGTTACCTTAGTATTTAGTTCACATATAACTTTTACTTTCGTGTTCATTTTGTAGAATTACATTCTATTTTGAAATAAAACAGTGTTTTTCTTCTACAATATAGTTATAAACAGAATGACTGTTTCACCAGACTAGACCAGGGGGGGCAAGTCTGGTCAACTGGCAAAATCAAAACCATCCATGTTTACCTATATCATGGATATAATTATCTTATGGAGTTCTATAATATCTTAAGATGTTGTAAGTCTGGTTAAACGGTGAAATCAAAACCCTCATGATTAACCATATCATGGATATAGGTAATTATCTTATGGAGTTCTATAATATATATAATAGAGTTTTATAATATCTAGGCTGTGAGGCACCGGCTTAGAATAGTGCTTCCACTCTTTTCTATTATTTCAGCAATGAGGTTCACCACCCATTCTGAATGTAGTGCCTTTTAGGTGAGACGAGACTGATGTGTGGGTATACACAGATGTGTTGTGCTCCCTTTTATAAGGCAATGCACACCCGCACACCTTTCACTGGTTACCCCACTTTGTGGGATACGCAGTGATGGTATGGTATGTATGTAACTATATATTATAAAACTCCATATGAAAAAATGCATCCTTGATATGGGCACTCGTGAGGGTTTTGATTTCACCGTTTGACAGAACTTGCCCCCCAGTTGAAAAGATCATCCTGTTTAAAAGTATTGAATTTATAGAAGAAAAACAGTGTTTTTTTTATTTAATGATATTAGAATCAGTTTAATTATCTTGTATTCAGTATATTTATGAACGGTGCCATTATTTTTACGGCCGGAATTGGCGGGAAAAAAGTTTTCCCGCCAAAAAGTGTCTATTTACACGACAAATTTTCTGACGTCGTCTATGTTTTTAGGTCATTTATAACCATAGAAAGCTCAGATAAATCAAAATACAAAAATATTTACCTTTGTCATTTTTTCGATGGTCATAAATGCATCATGGAAACCAACTTGAAGGAAAAATAAATAATATTGGCATCTTATTACATTTACTTAATTTTATAAATCATTTTTTTCATCGAGATCTACAATTACAACAAAGTATAAACAAAGGTAAATATTTTTATAACTTGATTTATCTGCGCTTTCTATGGGTATGGAAAGAATGATAAGAATTTATCTATGGTTGAGTCGTAAGAATATTCTTGCGATTTATGAATGGAATGTATTTTCAGACAGTAAAGTGTCTCCTCATTGTACCAAATGCAGAATCTGCTTTGAATGAAGAAGCTGGAAAATTACTTCTAGAACATTACGATGATTATTCACAGAGAGCCAGAATGATGACTGAAATTCATGCACAGGTAAATACTTAAAAGTTTTTATAGTTTCCAAAGCAGGTTATGTTTATCATTTATTATATTCATTTGCAATTATTGGTGGATAAGTTTTTTTCCTCTACAATAAACCACTTCAACTTATATTTCGATTTAAATCTGGCACCTTTTTACAATGTAATAAAAAATGTGAAATTTGTTTTTAACTGGACTGGTGTGTGGGGATTCATGCATATTCTGTTATCTCTTTTGTAAGGTAATACACACACGCATACCTGTTGCTGGTTATCCCACGTGTTGGATATGCCGTGATGGTATAAATCAGTGTTTCTTAACCGTATTGAAAGGATCACCCCCTTTACAACAGTAGTTTATATTTTGTGCAATGGATTTCCTGCTATTGTACAAATAAAAAATGTTTAGAATGCGACCGTCTCAACGAACTGACAATATTTATTCTTGATCGTGTAAATAACAATTATTTACAATGGTCATGTGTGCAGTGTACACAACAATTGAGCAAATGAGCATACTGTATTTTTCTATATTAGAAAAATGCCCACTTGAACTTCTGCAGTGCCTCTTAAATGAATAAAAATTTAAAAACTCCTGGAAAAAATTCAAAACACCCACAAAGTAGCGCTGGTGCCACAGAATCACTGGTATAAATGAATTAAATGAACTATTTAATGTGAATATTTAAACAGTCAGTCATTGTTTTTTTTTTAATTCTACACTGAAATAATAAACATCGTGAACATCCTTTTTCACCCTGTTCAAGTGGCTAGTTCAAGAGTTATGTCATCTCACACTCAGGTCATCTGGAGAAGTTGGACAATCCAAAAAAACGGCTTACTATGACCGATGCTTTGGTATGAGCGGTCCTATTAAGTAGAATGCATTGCATTCAGTTTCCGCAGTGCTCTAAATAAGAGCACTTTCACTAAAGGACTGAAAACAGCTTTGTTTTGTAAAGCAGCACAAAACTGAACTATCAGCGCTAAAAAAACCCAGCACAAAACATTATTTATTGCGTAATGCCAAATTCTTCCAACTAACTCTACTGTGGCAGTCTTTATCATAAGTGTTATATTTTGAAGGATTTTGAAATAAATCTTGATGATTAAAATAATAATATTTTAATCATCAAGATTTATTTGTTATAAATGCTCTTATTAATGCGTATGGTTTTTTTTTATTTATACAGGCGCCAAAAGTATCTAAAGCATACCTCGAAGCAAGTGAAGGCGGTCCTTGTGCGAAAAAACACGCTGGAGACAAAAAACTTACAGCAGAAAAAAAGAAAATATTAAAAGATAAGAAAAGAATCTTGAAGAGGTTATGAAGTGTGGTGTGAAATGACTGATAAACGTTTGTGGTTTTTTTTTGAACAATTATTAGAATAATTATGTAATTGTTTTATAACAAAATTTTAGGAAAATAAACATCTTTGTTAATAACAATACCGTATGACTAATATGCACCTGTAGTATAACTAACGCTTGTTAATTTATTTTTTACGTGTCATTAAATGAATTTTTAACAATGAAGTGTATTTAACTGGATTCAATTTTATAATTTAATTGAATGTAAATTTATAAAAGATTCTGATAAGAGAATAGTATATAGGTACATGGTAATTCAATCTAAGCAATAACTGTTTGAAATTCTACCAAAATATTTGAATAATGACATTGTAATGTAAAAAAAGCCTTCATATTGTTCCATAAGATTTTTAAGGTTATAAAAAAATATTTTTCAATTAATAACGCATTAAAAATGGCAATTTATATTCTACTTAAAATATATTCCTTGATCAGGATGACCTTTTTCTTATTAGGCTCCTATCGACTGGTTTTTGTACATAAAAAAAAATTAGAATAAAAAATATCTTTTTTATTTGTGTTATTTCCTAAAAAAAACATTCTGAATTATAAGTATCATCTGTATAGAAAAGCAAATGTTTTATTTAAAACAAAATAATATATATTTATTACACAACATTAGAGAACCTCAATTAGGTAAAAGAAAAAACAGTTTTTATCACAATTTTAATTTTTGAAAAGACAATCAGATTTAATTACACTATTTTAAATTATCCCTTAAGTTAATGTTATTTATTTTTGTTTCATATTTGATAAATTTGTATTGTTCTTGTATGATTTTTTAAATTTGTATTGTTCTTGTATGATTTTTGACCCTAAGTATGGTTTAAAAATTACAGAAAAAAATCTGGTCTTAAACAGATTATTTTCATCTTACTGTCAAATCTCACTGTTTATTTATACGTAATGATAAGATGGTAATAATTTATTAGAACAAAATTTAAATTGTTTGGATTTGTCCTAAAAAATCGTTGATTTCCCCAGGACAATGTTTGTAAGATAATATAAAAAAAAGCTGAAAGAAATTAATGCATAATTATACATTTTATGAGTCCATTTGATTTAAGCTAAGAATTACATTTTTCAATCATTTAGAAATAATTGTTACTTATTAATTGTAAATCTCTCAATATTTACGTTCAAAATAAATATGATTAGAAATGGCTTATTTTTTTTACTTGGAGGAGAGTAATAACACGAAAAATTGAAAAAAAAATGTAATGCACTTTATACATAAAATTGTTTGTTTTTAAATGTGTTCTTTGTCTAGTTGATGTGTTATTTCTGTAAGTACATAATGCATGCACTTCCTGTATTTGCAATTTTTTAATTCAGAGAGCTTCTTTCGCTATTCGATGTAAGTACCGTTTTGTGTTCTGATGTTATTTTATTATACCAAGTATTTTAATACAAAATATTTTACTTAATAGTTATGAATGTATTAGTATTAGAAAATTCAATAGCTAAGATGCATTCTTTACAGTAGATTCTTATCAAAAAGAAGATTATTTGGTTATTTATTTTATAAATTGACACATTTTTATTTTTGTATCAATCTCTGCTATTGTTATGTATTTTCAATATAATTTATTTCTGAATATTTGACGCTTGTCACTTCCCCTGATTAAGAATTATAAATATAAGTTCATCGCTGTGGCGTAGTGGTAAACCATTTGCCCTATGTCCCGGCGTCCTGAGTTTGATTCCCAGCAAAGGAGAATTTTATTTATCATTATTTATACCTAATCCGGAGCCCCCTGCTATCCGACATGCTTATAAAATCTACATAAAGCCTATGCTGTCTATATAGCTGTTTAATTTACTAAAATCCAAATCATGTTTTTTTTAGTACATATAGAATCTTGCCATTTTTATATGTTTTTTTTTTTTTTTTTTTTTTTTTTTTTATTTTTTTTTTTATTTATTTATTTTTTTTCAACATAATTTCATTTATAAAAGATCCCACTAACCATATGTGGTTATCAGTGGGTTTCTATATCATACAATATATGTGCTAACTTAAACTAACCAACAATGACAAAAAGAAATGAAATTGGTTTGACAAGATAAAAATGTTTTGATAGATCCAAAACAACACTAGAATAAAAACAACAACAAAAAAAACATATAGAAGAAAACCCGAAAAACACAAAAGAGTAAGAACAAAAACAAAAGGAAAAGTAATAAAATAATAAAATAAAATAATAAAAATAAAAGGAAGGAAGAGACCATTATTCGTTAAAAATGATTTTTTTACAGGATCTTTTGATTTTATAAAATGAATTTAATCCAATTAAGTCTGAGGGCAAGCTGTTAAAAGTTGTTGGTATTGAATACTGCAGTGTCCTTTCACCGTAATAGTTATTTACTCTAGGTATATTATATTTACCGGAAGTTACTTGTCTGGTCTTATACTTATTTGTTACAGGTGTTTTGTGTTCATTTTTAAAGTAATTTTGTAGAATAAATCTGTATTTATAAATTTGTGTAGCTGTCATTATTTTGGTTTCTGCGAAAATGCTCTTTCCCTCCCTTTTCAAACAAATAGCTCTATTTTTGGGTAACATACATCTAATTAAACGTTTTTGTAATTTTTCTATTTGCATAAGATATGTTTTAAATGTATGTCCCCACACAAGAATGCTGTACGATATAATAGGTTCAGCCATAGCCATGTACATTGTTTTTAGGGTTTTAAAAGGAACATAATTTTTAATAATGTACATTTTTGCTAGTATTGATCTAAGTTTATTACATATATTTTGAATGTGTGGTAGCCAATTGAATTTATCATCAATCATAATTCCCAAATATTTGACGCTTTTAGTTGGTAGAATAATACTACAATTACAGTCTTTTTGACGGTTATCTAGGCATTTATAATTGTGGGATACTAAATTTACACTGCTTATATTCTTAATATGGGGAGATGATATGTAATTTGTCGGGTCACAAGATACTCTTTTGCAAAAAGTTCTGGACTACAGGGGATCTGATTATAATAATCTATCTATAATCCGACAAATTCAATCATCCGACACCGTCTTGTAAAACATTTTTCAGACTTGTAAAACATTTGTTACTGTGGGTCGACTGTACTGGGTAAAAGATATTCTCTTTGGGAAATATACTTCTAACTTACATAATAATCGTCAAAATTTTACTTACTCCCCAAATATAATCTTTGACTTAACAAAAATTCTTTTAGAAAGCTTTTAGTGTAAGAGACTCGGAAATATAATCGGAGTTAACATCATTAGTTATAAGAGGCTTACTTTGAAATACGTATAAAAACAAACAAGTAATATTTTTTTCTATTTTTAAAAACTTTTAAACAGATCTCATGCGTAGCTAAAAGAATGATAGTTCAGTCATTTTAATCTAACTGTCGATTTATTCATGAGAATTCAATTCTCTGAATGAATCGACAGTATTAAGCCAAAATGCGTGTACGAAGGAACATTTTGTATAGCGTAGTGGACTTTTTGCATGCTAAAAACACCAACTTAGTGGCTTCACAGCATATATTTTCCCATACATGGATTTACTCAGAATTCGGAGTAGAACATTTTATGTGAGTTTTGTGTGTGTGTGTCTGTCCCCCCCCCCTTATAACTTTTGATCCGCTCAATTTACAGAGTCTTTTATACTCAGAAATGTGAATTTTTGTTTCAGTCAGGGGTTATGAACTTTTGAATTTTTGATTTATTTTTCCATATATTTCAGAAACAATATAAGCTAGAAAGCTGAAAATTGGTACAAACATAGACAAATACAAAATCTCAAATCGGTTTTTTCAAAATAATTCCAGAGTTTCTCAAACATTTTTTACTAAGAAAAATATTTGTTTACGATAAATTTATGAGTTTAACTGCTTATATTTCCAAATTTTTTAAAAATATCGAAAAAAGTCGAAACACCCCAACTAGATAATTTAATTTTCTATAAAAAATATTAATATTATAAGTACATCTCAAATTTTTTTTGACAATTTTTATAAAAAATGCATTTAGTGATGACATCGCTTCATACAATTTGTATGGCAGTCGCCAACAAACAAATATCTAAGAAGTCTCAATAATTTGATACTTAATCTGCAAACATACATTACATACCATCATGCAGCTTTCATATTCTGGGTAGGAAAAAAGGACTGACCTCCATACTATCTTATCTTGACATACATACATACATGTTTTATATAGAAAATAAAATATCTTAAAATATTCAATAATTTGGATTAATGGGTTTATAGTTTGGCACTTATTATTCAACTATACATACAATCGCTATCGACAGTTGAATCTCATGTGTTACATGCAACTAGTATAGTATTTAAGAGCACTTGAGAATTACAGACTTTTTAATCAGCTGATAGTTTGGTCGGGCTTATAATCATTATAGAGATGTATACAAGTGCGCATTATAACGATTCAGTTTTGGCTAATCTGCAACTTTCCCTCTAATTTTTCTATTGTGTGTGCGGATCTTCAACATCTGTGCAGTGGTGGTGCTATAAATTTACCCCCCCCCCCCCCCATAAACACATACATTTTTTGGATATTTATTAATCACAGTGATTTTATATAATAACAACACCAACAAAGATAATTTTTGAAATAAATTAAAAAGATAACTAAAATCTGGCAATGGAAACTTTCTTATATAATATTGACTGTGCGGAGGGTAAAACATGTGTGTGGAGACATTTTAGTAGGTGTGCGCGCGCGCACGTGCACACCTTACAGGGAACATTGCTGATCTGACATACAAACTAGCAAGCTGTCCAACCCGACCAAACTATCAGGCAATTAATAATACTGTAGCGTGTCATCATCATTATCCGTGACTCCAGGTGACAATCCAGGTGGGGTCTTGGCCTCCTGTAGAGTTCGCCTCCATGATTGTCGGCTTTGCGCAGCGCCACGCCAGTTCTGGACACCTATGCTATAAGAATCCTTTGCAACTCTGTCCAACCACTGAAGCTTCGGCCTTCCAGCTCTACAGCTTCCCCTTGTGTTCCATTAAAAATTGCCTTTGTGATGTCTCCTTCTCCCATTCTTTATACATATCTAGCCCACCTTAGTGTTCCAATCATTATCTCTCTGAAGATGATGGGATCTTTGTAAACATCATAGAGCTCCTGGTTGACTCTGATGTGTGCCACTCTCAATTGTCACATATTGAGCCGCCATGTATAATCCACAGCACCTTCCTTTTGAAAGTCTTTAGAGTTTTAACGTCAACCTAACTGTCTGTCCAGCATTACAATCCATACATTATTAGTACTGGTCAAATAAGAGTTATATATAGCAGGACCTTGGTTTTTCTAGTAAGGTGATGAAATTTCTTGTGTTTCTGCAATCCAAAGTAGCACAAGTCCGCAGCTACTCTTTTGATTTTGGTGGATACATTGTTGTCATTTGTCACCATGGTGCCAAGATACACAAACTCACTGACAGTTTCAAAGGAGTATTCATTAAATTTGTATATTTGGGGGTTTCTGGCATGTATTTTGTCTTTGCCTCGTTGACCACTAGTCACATGTTTTTTGCTGTCTTAGCCAGGACTCTGAATACATTTGAGCTTGTTTTCTGAGCGTGTTATTATATCTATATTGTCAGCATAGGCTAGGAGTCGCACAGATTTATTAAATATATGGCCAGTAGTTTGAAAGCCTGCATCTCTGATGGCCTTCTTCAATGCAATATTAAACATTGTGCAGGCAATTGCATCTAATGCACCCATTATGATGTAGAGGTTCAGACAAATGTTCTTGTATCCTAACTCCGCATTCAACATTTATCCGCTTTACTAGGTTTATCAGTTTTGTTGGGATATTAAATTCGCCCATTGCTTTGTACAGTCTTTCTCTGTTTATTGTGTTGTCGGCAGCATTAAACTGTGAAGAGGTGGTAGGTATTTACATTAAATTCTAACTTTTTTCCAGTATTTACCTCAGCAAGAAAATCTGTTGGTGGTTGATTTTCCTTTATGAGCTGTTTGGTATTTCCCAATTATGCCATCTGAATATTTCAGTAATGAAGTCTGTAGTGTGTGACTCCCCTAATTGTTGACAGAATTAGGTATTATTGATTGAAAAACTATCTTGATTAACAAATTCTGTTCACAATAAATTAATATACAAAATAATCTGTTACATAAGTCGCCAGTTGGGTACTTATATATTACTTGTAACAATATTTAAAAATGCAAACAATGAATACAATAACAAAATATATATGTATGTGGGGTAACCATGACTATTGCAAATAGTTCAATTGAAGAAGGTTAATGATGAAAAAATATTTTTACAATTCTCAGTCAATATAAACATCTTGACAATTTTATATAATGTAAAGTTTTTTTTTTGCTGATATTTAGGGGCAATAAATCTTCATTCTCCGATGCAATATAGTTTTATTGATAAATCATGTATTCTGAACATTGTTGAAATTTTATGGCAAACAGTTCATATGACCTAACTCGTACAAAGAAGAGTTGCAATTTTATAAGTGGGTTTCCATTTCTTTTCACAATGTCTGATATATTTGTACTTGATTTTTACAGACAGATTATTATTTTTACTGTTCATAATAAAACATTATTTTTATTAAAAAATGCAAACCAAAAGTAGAAAAATTACTTTTTGAAAAACCAATTTCTCCATTCATGTAAACAGTTCATCAAAAAAATAAAAAAAAAGTTAAAATTATTGTAGTCTCATAGCATTTATGTACAAATAAATAAGTTACCCAATTATTTATGTTATGTCTATTTGAATTATATGATTTAAAAACTATTTATTTTAGAATATTCTAAAACTATCATAAATATTGGCTTAATAAAATTTGAATTAGTTTTATATTATTATATGTTTTAAATTTTAACCACTTAATTTTGAGTTACATGCGACTAGTTTTTGGGAAATCTGAATTCCCATTGACAGGTGAATCAAAATAACCATTGAAACCATGAATATATTTATATACAAATATGACTTAAACATTATATCGGTTTATTTAAAATAAATGCTGTAGTTGTTTACGTTATGTGAGAATTTTGCTATTTTAGATGATTTCAATAAATTATTATAGATGTTGTATATTCAAATTATGTATTATTATTTTATTGAAATAAAGATGATGACATGTGTTGATAATGTACCTTCCATTGATTGCTCCTAGTGACATTTTATTAAATAGATTATGTAGTTATGTACCTATGTATTTATCATTAATTATGTATAAAACTCATGTGTCATGTTATTTAAGTAGGATTCAAACACATAATTTAAAAAGTTTTGTAATACCTATTGAAAGTCTGTCAAATAAATTTAATAATTTATAATTAAGGCTGTTTTATTTTAATGAAAAAAAATAATTATATCACTCGTAAAACCAATTAGATTTCGACATTGAATAAAAAACTAATTTTAGTTGTACATCAGCAGTTTTCAATATGTTGATTGACATGGCTTCCAAACTGTAGAATTCCATAATAATTATGATAAATATGAACACATATATATTCCACAATGAATTTATTTGACTTCCGACGACCATTTCGCCTTACAAGGCCATAATCAACTGGCCGAAACGGTCGTCGGAAGACAAAGAAATTCTTTGTGGAATATATGTATTCATATTTATCATAATTTAGCTGTACTGTTAATTAAATTTATTCAATGTACTAACCGCTATCATTTTATCAAATACCATCAAATGGTCGGCTTCAATAGACCAATTCTGGTTAGAGCCTTTAACAAATTGATAGTTAACCTAAAATGTCATCATGGAGTTTAACCAAGAATTGCATTTTACACCAAGTTGATTAAATAATCTGCGCTGCATCTAGTACGAAGGAGAAAAATACTTTGTGTATTAATAAAAACATGAACATAATATTGTTTTTGTAGCAACTTACAGATATAACAGTAAATTTAAAATGCACTATATTAATAAGCTATAAAATTTTCAAGCTATTTAAGCCGGTAGCAGACCAAAAGCTACACTACGCTAAAACTAAGCTAAGCTAGAATAAGTATGCAAAAGCTAGTCAGTGTTGTGCAGTCCGGATTAATTTACTGAGCCGGACGAACGTGCCATTAGGTTAAAATGATTGAAGACAAAAGTTCTAATGATGAATACATTTGACTTGGAAAAATAAGTTTAATACTACTGCCTTTTTTGTTTAAAAAAAAATATTTGATAAGCATACATACATACATACCATCACGCCATATCCCTTACGGGGTAAGCAGAGAGAACCGAGCACCATACTCCTCTATTTTTGCATACATTCCTAGCTTCCTTTACATCCATGCATCGTCTCATACATGCTCGTCGATTATTCAAGCTTCTTATATTTCCTTCTTTCAAAATATCATTCACATGGTCATGCCATCCCTTTCTGGGGCGGCCCCTACTATTCACTCCATCTCTTACACCCATGTATATTTTTTTAGTCAGTCGTTCATCATTCATTCTTTCAATATGTCCAAACCACCTCAAGGAATTCACTTTCATTTTATTTATAATACTCTTCTTCATCTTGCATTCCCTCCTTATGTCCTCATTTTTTATTCTATCATATATTGTTCTATTACATACTCTTCTTAGTGATCTCATTTCCACAGCATTTATTCTACTCTCATGCGTCTTTTGCCACGTCCATGTTTCACTGGCATACATCAAAGTGGGCACTACAATTGCATTATGTACGACAATTTTGGCTTCCTTTGAGATGCTTGGATCGGACATTACTGGTCTGAGAGCTCCGTTTATTCTGTTACCTGCCATAACTCTTCTTTCAATGTCTTTATCAGGTCTTCCATTCCGTTCAAACATACTCCCCAGGTATAAATATTCCTCTACTTGTTCTAGCCATTCGTTCTCTACTTTTATTCTACACGGAGTTATACTTTCAGTTTTTTCGAATACCAATATCTTAGATTTACTCTATTTGATAAGCAGGTACATTCAATTTAGACAATTTATTATCTGGAGAGTTATGACAATATTTTACAAAATAACAATGGAACATTTTTAGTTATATTATAGTACTTACATTACTTTTTAGTTATATTATAGTACTTACATTACTTTTTGTGTGGCATTGGCATATGCTTTTCTTCACCATCGGCTGCGTCATTCCTCGATTATTTAAAGCCCCGATTCCCATCCAGTCAGCCGCCACTGTACGGCCTCGAAATTTGCGTCATGCATATCCATCCACCCCCCGGATATCTCCTCGTCAGGCACTCCTCTACCAGGCGTTGGATAGTCTGGTTATCACACTCCGAAGAATCCCTCTAGCCCCATTTCTACATGAGGTGATTGCAGCACCCTGCGGATTCTGTTTTGCTGGACCCAGACTTTACGGGAAAGGTTGAAGCCCGAGACCTTCAAGATGGGATCCTGAATGATGTTCTTATTTTTCATGGGATTTGCGTCAGTCCACCTCTCTTTCTAAGTACTAGGCAGATCTAAGCTTGTCGGGTCTCTTGACCAGATATGGGATTTCTGGACCGCAGTCGCATGCTCTTGGAGGCTGGAGTTCTCTGGTTGAAGCCTGCTTACTGTGCAGTTCGGAAGGGCCTATGTTTCACAATATACGCAGCCTGGCTGTGGAATCAACTACCCAATGGTATAAGAGAAGCTCCTAGCTTAATGGTTTCCAAGAAGCTTCTGAAGTCACACTTCTTATCCACATACCTATAATTCCTTTATACTTCATCCCTTCACAACCCATCCTTTTCCTATTTTTGAACATTATCATTAATTTTAATTGTTTTTTATATAAAATTTTGTATTATTTTTTTTCTCTTTGTCATTGTATATTAGTTTTTATGTGTATTTTTTTGTACTTGCTAATATTAATGTATTAAAAGATAAGTTTAAATTTAAGGCTCTAACTGAATATTTTTTTTGCGTAATAAAAGTATTTTATTATTATTTAGGATTCTACAATGCGCGCTTCTTGCCTATACTGGTGAGCAATATTCCGCAGCGCTGTAGACAAAAGCGATCGCTGATGTGCGCAATACCTCAACTGTGCTTCCCCATGTTGTGACAGTGAGCTTCATAATTATATTGTTTCTGGCCTTTAAAGTGTTTCTAGAGCACAGTTTTATGAGTTGTCGTCATTGATTACCGGGGACATTATTAAACTAGATACCAATTAATTAAAGATTGGCTGTTTATATAACAAAAAAACATACCTAGTATATTAAAATTGTTATGAATATTAGAACAGAGTTATTTATTTCCTCTATTATCCTTTTTCATACAACATTTTATTATTTGAATCACGATAGTCAAAAGACTGTCAAACAGATTGACAACAATCAACGAGGCACTCGACGATACTGAACTAGGCAACGAAGGCGCGGAGAGATATCAGATGAGGCATACACAGATAACTTAGTTCACATAGTTTGCGTTCTGCACACTAGTATGAAAAATTGACCTTAGCTTTTGGCCTGCAATCGGCTTTAGGGTTGATAATATCACAAATCCAATATGATATCAAATTTTTTATCTGTAGAACCTACTAGCAATATTGTTACTACAATACAACACATCCTTGCACCCTGCGCAAGAGGTGAGCTTATTGCTATTTGGCAATTTCTTCCAACATACGAGTTTCCAGCCCAGAGAAGCGAAATTTGCGTAAGAAATGAGTTGAAATAAATTTCATCTCTGTTGGGGATCAAACCCAGGATGCCCGCATAGAATTCAAATGTCTTATCCACTGTGCCATGGCGGTTAATTTACCATATTTTGTAAAAAATCTTGACTAATAATCAAAGCCACCATAAGTGTAAGACTCAAGTTTAGCCACAATAGGGGGACAGTATTTATAAAAATATAGAGGTTTATAGGAATTTCAATTATACATATAAGTAAGTTCAAGTCATATATTTTAAATTAGAAACATTCATTGTAAAACTTCTCACCAATATCTCCACATATGTATAAGTAAATATGTGTTATAATGCATAGTATTAGAAAAAAAGATAAATAGCTATATTGGTAATGTATATATGATTTTTTATTACATACATTATCTAAATGAGCAGAAAACTAATCACCATTAATAATTACTAAATTATTGTTATACATATACCAAATTACATAAAATATTTTTAACTTAGCAAAGCAAAACATGGCTAAAGTTTTTTATATAGGAAATATTGCTTTCTTGTTAAAAATATTTATATTCTATGTGCACCAAACCATGTTTCTAAAATAAATCAAAATAAAACACATCAGTTTCAATATGAAACTTTGATGTGTTATTACGAAATAATACAAGATAAATATAAAACTCTAAATGCATAGTCACTTATCAATAGAAATAATGTTTTACTAAATTCTAATATCATTATAATTAAGTATATGAATCTTATAAGACACATTTTCTAAGGTCCCAGACTTACAATATATGGCAGTTTAATAAAAAAATGAGTAGATATCAATTTGATTGTGTTTTATCATCACTTATTGTAAATTTAGATATTTAAAAAATAATCCATTTAAAATGACAGTTTCAAAGATTAGGTATGTTATGTAATATGTAAGTTAGTAACAGATGTAAAACTATAAAAATACCAAAAAACAATTTCATATTGAAGCTAAAGCATCGTAAGAGAAAAAATGTTACATTTTTTAAAAGAAAATCAATAAGTGAATAATATGTAAAATTACACATTGTTACAACAGAAGTCAAAGTTACTTGTGAATACTAATTTTATCAAGTACAAACACAGAAATATTTTAATACTGAGATTCAGATTTATTCAATATAATAGAAAACATAATGAAGATAAATAATTTCATTTTTATTTGAGTAAAAAGGAAGTGTCTTTTAGTAATCAGTCATAGAATACCAACAAAAATATTTCCGACTTACATCTAGACTACAATTAATTTGTTCTGTAATACATATATAAAGATCACAATTTAATGTCTTTTGGCAACAATTTCTAAAAAAACATATGATGAATATAATTTCAATTTCAAAGTTCAATTTATACAAAGTACAAGTTACAAAATGCTCTAGCAATCAGATCATTTAGATGAATACGTAACAGAACAATGTATGATAAATTAAGGAATGTGGGCATAAGATAATGCAAGATATTAAAATCAGAATAAGTGAATGTCCAAAGAAAGTTTGGAGATATTAAAAGTATGAACGATAGACAAATGAAGAAGAGATGCAGGGATTGAGACTAACAGAGCATGTACATTACGGGAATAAGTATGAGATGATGCATGAACAAGTAAGTTGCAAATAGTTTCAAGGGTAGAGATGCACAGTGCTCAATTTTTTCTGCCTACTCAATTAGTAACGTAGTATGATTGTTTGTACATAACTACAAGTACTACTATGTTTCCCTTAAAGTTAAAAGCAATATACTTATAGAAGTAGGCATAGACAGTCAGAATTCATATATTTTGCTGTATTTGTTTTCAATATATTATGTGCGCAATAGTATCATACCTTTATGGTGTAAATGAATGAAAATGGGGTGTATCCACAGAGTAAATAATATACAGAGCTGACATAAATTACGACTTTAGGCCAGGAGATTAGTACATAAAGTGAGATGGAACGGGAGTATCCCAAACACATTCAATGTTTAAATATAAATGACACATTTATATAGCAGTAAAATTATTTGCTTTTCAAAATTTAAATCCCTCTGTCAACAACATGTACTTTTTGATATTAGTATTGAGTTCTGTTTCAATTTTCATTCTGAACCATTGGGAAAATATTCAAATACATTATATTGACCGCCACCAAATTTTGGTTGCATTGTGCACCAAGAAATTTAGTTTTGTCATATCTATAAATTATTGGTCTGTGGGTGTATCGCACAAATTTTCCAGTTATGTATTAACATGTACATATTATGTATTTAAATCTAAAGTAATACGATTTATATTAAACTAAGAATAAGACACTGTACCTAAATTATAAATATTTAATAGAATGTATGTGACAAATTTCATATCTCTTAACCGGTATAATTTTTAATATTATCAAACATGCATAACATTTTTGTACCAATATACACATTGAAAAAATACTATATAATAAAGTATATTATATATTTTGAAACAGATTAAAGCCAAACGTTGTTTATTTTTGGTATAATGTAGAAAATTAATTACATTAATAATGAAAATTTAAAAAAAAATCTTTAGTAGCATTACATAAATTACATTATTTGAGCCAATTTTAAAAAATATACTTTTTATATAAAACATCGTTCAGGTACCATTTACTCTAAATATCTAATAGAAATTTATAAAATTCAATTTGTGATGACGCAATAACCTTAGTATTATTATTATCTATTAAATCTTTATAAACATAAAAACAAACTTCGTACTGTAGAAATCAATAAATTAAAAAGTGGGAGAAGTTTACAATAATTTCACATTAAAATAATCGAATTCAACGATTCAATAAATAACTTATTATATAATAATAATAAAGAACACATTTGTAAGGAAGAAATTAAATATTGTGTGATGGTCTTTATTTG
The DNA here is from genome assembly GCA_963576475.1 of Molanna angustata. NCBI lineage: Eukaryota > Metazoa > Arthropoda > Insecta > Trichoptera > Molannidae > Molanna > Molanna angustata. The sequence goes on along the minus strand of OY754970.1, from coordinate 35,748,738 downwards.
TCAGTCATTACGTCCATGTCGTCTCTACATTTAGGAACATAAAGAGTGGCACACGTATGTTCCCAAATATCCTTGGGATAATTTTCACCTGTGATCCAGATGTCGGTGTCAACGTCGTAACATTCTATGGCAGCAGTTGCACGATCAAACATGGCATCGCTGTGAAAACCGCCGACAATATAAATTTTCGACTCGACACTGACAATTCCAGCGTGATATCGAGGGGTCGGTACTCGCGTCACAACTTCCCATCGATCGAGAACGACATCGTAGACGTCGATAGTTTCTGCTAATATCCTGTTACCGGTATCGGCGTCTTCGTACCATCCACCGCAGACGTATATCTTGTCTCCGATGGACAACATGGCATGATCTGCACGGGGAGTGAGCAAAGACTGTCGAGGTTCCCAAGTATCTGTGATTGCGTTGTAACACCTAACAGAGGATATGACCTGATCGCAACGGAGACCACCGGATATCATGAGAGAGGAACTGGGAGACGGCATGGCACAACCAGCGTGCTGGGACCTTCCTCCCGTAAGACTTCTGATACTCCTCCACGTATCTGTTGCTGGATCGTATCTTTCACAAGCACTCTCTTCCTCCCCGCCCTCTTCCTCTACTTCGCTTACACCGCCAACTGCATACAAATGATCTAACACCTATGAAAAAGTAAAAAATTATGCCTGTAAGTTATAATTTCGTAACTAATAAGAAACTAATTTTAGTAGTCAACAAATGATTCTCACTTTTGTCAAATTCTTATAGAATTTATATGATACAGTGCTGTGGTCTGCTCTAGTAAAGTGGTGATTCATTGACCTGTATGCCAATGTCATAGCTTTGATTCTTAGTAGAGAAGAAATATAATAAATGGTATTTCTCATATAATTTTTGGATTCTCTATTTCTTTATTAATAATAAATTTACTGTAAAATAGTATTTACAAAGTGATAAGAATATACAATTATATTTGAAAAAGCAAACAACTGCATCTTCCTTTTTTAAAATACTTATCTTCTATATTCTGCATTTTCTCAATCAAAACAAAAAAGATTACTCACCACATTAAGAGAGAATCGACACCTTTCTCTCTGCATAGGAGCCATCGTAGACCATTTATCATATCTTGGACTATACATAAATCCGAAAGGATGTATGTTTTCTTGCAGCGATTGGTTGAAACATCCTCCAACAACATACAGTTCGTTATCGAGCACGGCAGTCCCAAAGTTACATTGCTCCACGTGGGGTATAGTGGTTAGCCTTTTCCATTTCCCCTTACTTGGGAGAAAGTATGTCACCTCATTGGTTATACCGCTGATTCCGAATCCACCGATCTTCACCACGGCCATTTCCATACCTCTCGAGTTTATCAACGAATTACAGTCGTTTGACGGAACCGTGGAGGCTTTCAGACTAAACTGCCGACAAGCGTCTCTCAATATCTGACAGTACATCTGTTGGTCTTGTCGTGTGGCTCCCGCAAACGATTTTTGGAGAACAGATTCAATCTCCCACTTGGACATCTCGGAAAAGTGAACTCTTCGAAGGAACCTCATAGCGTAGGTTAATTTTTGTTTATATCTACAAAAAAATATATCACATAACAACTAATTTACATGTATAAAATACTTTGTTTCACTTTAGTTATTTTATTCAATTGAAATTAAAGTAAATGAAAGTGCTGATCGCCTTATATAATTATGAAATTTTTATTAAATATAAAATCCATCAGTAAAATGACCACCATCATTTTAAACATTACCAATATATACCAAGAGCCAGCGACTGCCAGATTTACGTAATATTATGAAGGTTGATTTTTTCTGTAAAAGAATACCACAGTAGGTAACAACAATTGGATATGATGAACCCTGAGAAGTGATAGCTCTCAGAGATAACAGCTTTTAAAGTATTGAAAATAGCTATTTTAACATGTCAGTTATAGTATAAAGCGTGATTTTCTTATATTTACTACGGAAGACTATTAGAAATTGTGTCTTCCATTTACAGACACATTGGTTGATGAAAACCCCCCCTACAGACACCTTTAAAGAGACATTTTATTGAAATTTTTAAATTTGTGTTGGGGATTTTCCACCATCAGTGTCTGTAAATGAAAGACATAATTTCTAATAGTTATACATAAAACAATTGAGAAGTATTATGAGTGAAGTTGGTATTTCACTTCTGCGGCCCGTCGTTCACCTTGAATTTCTGAATCTGGCCCTTTTTCCCAAAAGTTTGTCGAGCCCTGCTTTATACTATAATACTATTTTGACGTGTTATAATAGCAATTTTCAACACTTAGAAGGTAGTTATCTCCGAAAGCCACCAATCAGGGTTCATAATATTATTCAATTTTTGTTGTATCCTTTGTGATACCTGCTGTGGTATCCTTTTCCAAAAATTATCAGCCTTTACAATACGACGTAAAGTCGCTGGCTCTTGGTCAACAAATTTGCACTAGGAATTTTATTTTTAAAAAGCTATTTTACACTCAATTCATAGTAAAAGAATTTTTTATAGTATTTAATAATTATTATGCATTAAATTATATAAATACAGCTATAAAATTTTCAAAGTATTCATCTAGTGGCTGCTTAGGAAATAAATGTGAGAAACATTAGCAGAGACTTAAACCTTTCATAAACATGCACAAACATTTACTGACTAAAAATAAAAGTACACTTTATTCTTTGTGAAGTATGTAACTTGTATTGCAAGAAAGTCTGTACAAGTACCCACAACTCGTTATTTAGTATTTTTAAACAATTTGAAAGATTCATTATTTTTAAACAATTTGAAAGAGCTTAACTTACCCAATATTTTTATGATAACGCAGCCATCTTAAGACAATTTTCAACACTTCTGTTTCTGGACAATCTACAGGAAAATCGCATTCAAGTAAATGCTCTAACTGTTGTGGTGCCAGCCTATAAAATTCGCTAGAATTTGAAAATTCTTGTAGATGTTCACTCATCAATCTGTACACATTCAATCTGAGCTGATTCAAGGAATATATTTCCGCAATCGTGACAATGTCGACGCAGTTTTCCAAATCCAACTGAGATTGAAGGTAGTTTGAGCAAGCTTCCACTACAGCTACAACCTGGACGTGGCTCGCAGCCAATAGGACGTCTTGAATATTTGCCAAATTCAATGCGAGTTTTGATGTGTACGCATACTCCAGCAAGAGATCCATGCCCTCAGCAGTAACACCGTTTAGGCATATCTCACTCTGCTTAGACTCCAACATAGCATCGGTAAACATAGCACGGAAGTAATCGCTACATGATGCAAGGACTGCTCTGTGTGCCTAAAATATTTAATTAATTTATTGATACACAATTATATCATATCATTCAGACCCTGAAAATATAATTTGATGGTTTTTCCAACTTTGAAGTCAAAAAACAGCAACTTAGAGGCTTCACAGCATATATATTCTATATAAGGATTTACTCGGAATTCGGAGTAGAACATTTCGTGTGTCTATGTATCCGCTCAATTTACAGAGCCCAAAATTTCAGAATATATAAACAGTTATAGGCCTACAAAACTTTTATACTCAGAATTTTGAATTTACTATAAAAATTGAATTTAATGACGACATCGCTTCATACAATTTGTATGGCAGTCGCCTATACACAATATCTAAGTAGACTTAATAGTTTGATACTTCTCCAAACATACATACATACCATCATGCTGTTTTCTTATTCTGGGTAGTAAAAAGGACTGACCTCCATACTATGCTATCTTGATATAAATACCGACATTGTGTTGTATAGAAAACAATATCTTAAAATATTCAATAATTTGTATTTATGGGTTTATAGTTTGGTACATATTCTTCAACTATACATACTATCGCTATTGACAGTTGGATCTCATGTGTTACATGCAACTAGTTATAAAAATCTTACAATTTATTGAGTACAATTAATATTATACTATTACAATATTTTTTATAGAAAATTAAATTATCTAGTTGGGGTGAGGATCATGAATGGTGCACCGGGGGGACGAAGAAAAGTTGGAAGGCCGAAGCTTCGATGGCTGGACGGAGTGGTGAAGGATGCGAACAGCATCGGCGTCCATAACTGGCGCAATGCGTCGCAGGATCGAGTCATGGAGGCGGGCTCTGCAGGAGGCTAAGACCCGACCTGGGTTGTGGAGCCACAGATGATGATGATGATGATGAGTTGGGGTGTTTTGGCTTTTTTCAATATTTTTAAAAACTTTGGAAGTTTAGGCAATTAAACACATAAATTTATTAAAAAAAAAATATTATTCTTAGTAAAAAATGTTTGAGAATTTCTGGATTTTTTTTCAAAAAACTAATTTGAGATTTTTATATTTTTCTATATTTATACCAATTTTTGGCATTCTACCTTTTATGGTTTCTGAGATAAATGGAAATATAAAGTAAAAATGTTGTGGATAAGAGAGAAAACCAAAGTAACCGACGTTGTCCAAAAGGTTGCAAACCAGAAGTGGAGCTGGGCAGGGCATATCGCCCGAACCACGGACTCCAGATGGACTAAAAAAGTGCTGGAATGGCGACCTAGAACGGGCAAGAGAAGTGTTGGTAGACCTCTAACCAGGTGGTCTGAAGATATCAAAAGAGTGGCTGGAGGCGGATGGATGCGGTCTGCCCAGGATAGGGAGGTGTGGAGGTCTCAAGGGGAGGCCTATGTCCATTACTGGACGAAAGAGGGCTGACGAAGAAGAAAATAAAAATTCAAAAGTTGATAACCCCTGACTGAAACAAAAATTCAAAATTCCGAGTATAAAAGTTTTGTAAGCCTATTACTGTTTATATATTCTGAAATTTTGGGTTTTGTAAATTGAGCAGATCAAAAGTTATAAGGGGGGGATGGATACACACACACAGACAGACACAGACAAAAACAAAAAACTCACAAAATGTTCTACTTCGAATTCTTAATTCATCCATGTATAGTACATATATGCTACGAAGCCTCTAAGTTGGTGTTTTTGGCATGCAAAAAGTCCACTACACCATACAAAATGTTCCTTCATACACGCGTCTTGGCTTTAAACTGCCTCTTCCTTCAAGAGAATTACATTCTCTTGAACGAATCGACAGTTGGATTACATTCATGAATACATGATGATATATTATCATAGGTCAGGTCCTATGACTTTTCAAATTTAATGAATTATGTAGTTATTTTTTATATCTGAGTTAAAATAACTACAAACAGTGATTTAGTTTCATCAAAAAGACTGTTGAAAACTCATTAAACTTATAAATGAGATTTATAAATGTGAGTTTTAAAATTGATACCGTAAAAGAACGTCCTTGTGCGTGAAGAGTTATGTCCAGAAGATGGCCTTTTTGTCTTAAATCATTCAGACCAGAGAGAAGTGTATCTGAATGTGATGGTGAGTCAAAATTAACTGTGTTCAACGGTTTTCCGCTATTCCCCTGCTTTGCTACTAAAGTCATCTTTATCACTGTCAGAAATGTTTCACTTTAAATCCCATATAAATTTACCTAAAAAAAAAAGAAAATCAGAATATGTACATAGAAAAAATATTTTAACACCATACACTTCACAATAAATGATAATATTAACGAACATTTATTAAAAATTGACTTATATGTAAAATTCTTAATACATAGGCATTGCATGAATGATATTTATCAAATATAATATGCAATAATAACTCACAAATACACTGGAGTAGTTCATTGTCTCATACCTATGCTCTTCATAATTCTTACTTCTAATGTGTCCATCTTTCTCAATTTCATTTATGTGAACTTATCCTTGGCCGAGCTCTACTTTTTTGTCAGATGGTCATCATTCATTCTTTCTATGTGACCAAACCACTTTTTCAATCATACATTCTCACATAATATACTCATTTCTTATTCTATCATACACCGTTTTACCTCAATTTTGTCTTAGTGACCTCATTTCAACATCCTTAATTCTGCTTTCATGCGTCTTTTGCCATGTCCATGTCTCACTAGCATGCATTAGAGTATGACGATACTATTGTGTATCACGAGCTTTGCTTGCCACGAAATAATTAGGTCAGCCATTACAGATCTTAATGCACCATTCACTGTATAACCTGCCGTTACTCTCCTTTAAAAAAATATCTTTTTTCGATCTTCCAACATGATGAATTCTTCCAAAGTATAAATATTCATCCATTTATTTTTACTGTACATTCTCCACTTATATCTCGCATTTTGTTAATCTTTCACTCCTCAAATACCAACACTTTAGATTTAGTTAGCCTTCTTTCTCAATCCATTTTGCATGCATACATGGAAAATTATTTTAACCAAACATTTCAAGTCTTCCACACTTTCTGCCCCTAATACTTTATCATCTGCATATCACATACAGTCACGCATTCCAGTTTCAACCCAATTTTCTTGTTATTTAGAGTTCTCACACAGTAGTGATAGTATAAATTAAAGAGCCACAGTGATAATATGCAATCTTGCTACACTCCCTTATTAACGGAGAACCATCCCGTAAGAGAGTTTTCAATCCTCACAAAAACTTGGCTTTCCTCATAGTGATGATATTGCTCTTATCAACCTGGTTCCTGCTCCATACACTGATAGCATATTCCAAAGTTTTCCACGGTCTACTTTGTCATAGGGCTTTTCCAGGTCTATGAAAGCACAGAAAAACTTCTGGTTTCTTGCCAGAACCATTTCAGTCGAAATTGGAAGGAAAAAAGTTTGGTCAGTGCATCCTCTATCTCAAACAAATGCTCCTTGTGCATCCCATACCTTGCTTGCTGTAACCTTTCTCAACTTTTGGTTCAATATCCTAGCTTATAAATTTCCAGCTGAACTCAGCAGACCGATAGCTTTGTAGTTCTTGCGGTCTAATTTTGACTCTTTCTTAAAAAGGGGCACAATCACTGCATTTTTCCAATCTGACGAAGAGGCAATAACACCGTTCCATCGTCTTTTCACCACCGTATTTGATAAATTCAGTAAATCCCACAGCCTTTTGTATATTCAATAGACTTTCGCACTGTATACTTTCAGTTAACTCTTCAAAATATTCCTTTTATCTTTCCTTAAATTTTTCTTCTTCAACAACCATACATCCATCTTTATTGTGTATACATTTTGATCCTCTCATTCTCACTAACATTTTTGTGTTCCCAGAAAACTCATTTTCATGCTTTCCTTTTCTTTCAGGGCAATTTCTTCTTTTATTTTTGTTTTCCTCTTGTACTCAAAATACATATATTTCATTATTGCTTCCAGATTCTTTACATGCCAACCATTCTTTCCACGCTTTACATTTTTTTCTCCACTGCTTTCTTTACTCTTTCATCCCACCAAGCATCCCATTTTATTCTACCCCTTATATAGTAAATATTATAAATATGTACAAAATAATTGTTTAAATCGATAAGGTTCAAATTGGAAAACTCGCAAAATTAGAATATTGGATATTACTTATGGCATAGCTTGTATTGGCCAATAAAGCACTTTGAGAACAACAATTAAATAATGAGGTACTCGTTAAATAGATATTTTACATGACAAAGAAGAATCTTTATTATATAATTACATTGCGAAAAATTACATAAATAAAAAAATAATATATTATGAACATTGAAAGTAGGTTATTGACAAACAATGAGAACATACCAAAAATACATATACACCAATATACTTAGGTAAATGTATTTTCCAAAAAGTATTAGATTTTAATTTTTAAGGAATATATAATGTTTAAAATAGCGAAATACAAGTATTTCATAAACAATTCAAAAAAGTGAAAGGAAAATATTTCAATCTGTTTTACGACCAAAAACCATTGTTCAAAATACTACACATCACATTTTTTAAAACATAAAATAAGATTTTTGTTACGGGGTCAAAATAAAGCGAACAATATTAGATTGAATGAAGATTGATTTGCTCTATATTTAAGTGAGAATAAAACAAAAACACTACTCACATCACTCGAATTCATGTGCTTCAATTTGCTCGAATCGCTTGGCAGTTCACAATTTTGATAACAAAAATGTGTACACCATAGATACAAACACAAGAATTCTATTCCATATCTATGGAAACAAACATAGATCCTATAATATAAAAATGACATTGTATCTGAATTTAAACGATTTATACCTATATCACAAAAAATAAAACAATTTATTACGCCTAAATTCAACATTGAATGACACCGACAATAAGACGAACAGACAGAAGACCTGAAATAAGTAGTATGAACCTTGCCACACCACGCCATGTAATGTCCATACACTTGGCATCGTGTCCTTAGCGGGAGAAAACACATAAGTATATATAGTTTTATATAGGTTTACTTTTCTTTTGTACATACATGTACCATTTTCACTCATAACTGTTACAGATGGTTGTCTGCAAGAAATTGCCACTAGGCAATAAGTCCGCCATTTGTACTAGCAAATAAATATTGTAAAATAAATAAATTATGACCTCTTTATCGATAAAATAAGAAATTATCGTTAACGTGTGATACCCTTCTCTCAGTACATTTGGAGGACGACCTCACTTTTTAAGACATTGTTTTAAAAAAATGTTTGTTTCACAAAATATTCACTTGTTAAAATTTATGGAACCGTGGTCTGACTATAATAAATAATATTAAATAACAAATGTCAGAAGGGTTATTTCATGTCACATAATAAATTAAATAATATTGTCATTAGGTTTGGACGTCATAAACGATGAATACAAATTAATGGAAATCACAATGACGCGACCTCTTCTTGCTCGCGGTTTCTTTTATTTGAATTGGCGCCAAACCAGCACACCACACGTAACCAACAAAAAAATAAGCAATGTTTCAAACGTTAGAAATCTGACAGTTTTTGAAAATGTAACACTAAGACTTGACAGTCGAATAGTTGGAAATGTACACGCGTAATGTCGACACGGACCGCACTGACCAAGCGCTTAGCGAACGGCCGAGGGATGGATGCCTAAATTCATCGTGCCCAGGACAGCTCCAAACCATATCAGGATAAATAAATTTTACTATGTGAGGCGGCCCAAATCCATTTCAATATTTCTTTCTAGTCTTAAATTTGTTAAATACAATCGTACTGAAAATTGTCGTGAAATCTTTATGTGAATATTCAATGTGGACAGACTGGCAGGTCATTGTGGTGTGTGATTTTTTCCCTCATGACTGGCGATTCTTCATCCATGATAGAACGTCATCCATAGCTCACTCTGTGCCATATGGAAACTTGATGACGGCGCATCTTTCCTCAGCGATATAGGTGGAAGTTCAGCTGGGAGTCTCACTGGAGACGAACCAACGCCCCAGACGACATGGAAAGCCTCTCGTGATCCAATATGAGAGCCGTCGCGTTCCCTGCTGCAGTGGCCAAACGCTGCGTGCTACTTCGACTTCTCTGTCCTGTTGATGCCCTCACCCTGGTTCTGCAGCACCTGTAGTGTCCATTCGCGTGACGTGAGATGTTAGGCAAACCTCGATAACACGGCTGATATTGGAACGCATGTCGACCGATAACGGCGTCACCTGAATCCATCCTTCCACCACGAACGTTGAAAGCCAAGAACTTCTTCCACCGCCAGCATGGAATGTCGAGAGAGCGCGCCAGTCAGTCGAGCAAGCCTTCGCCGCTCGTCCACTGCAGCTCCCGGTAATATTGCCGTGAAAACTATAGGTTTTTTTTGGCAACAATCTTTTTTTGGGCATAGCAAGTGCCAAAACACCAAAAAAATATTTTTATAGAAATTTTAAAGTTTAGGAATCTCAGATTTCATTAGTATTATAGCTTCATGGATTTCATGATGTTTTCAGTTTTCAGTCTACCACCATAATAATTTGAATTTAGATTCGAGTGTCACCTTCTTGTTCTTTATCTATGGTTAGTGTCAATTTTTACGTGAAGCTGTATGTGTGTACATATTTTTTCGTTTCTCGTGTCTGAGGTGTAGTTTAGATTTTCGGGTAATTTATCATCGCCGGTAGCTTGATATTGCGATGTAATTATAAATATATACGTTTCTGTCAATGTGCAACTTAACATTTATTGTGTGCAATGTGTAAAATTAAGTGTTCAGTGTTGAAAATAATAAAATTGACCATACACGAAATACAATCTTAATAAGAGATCAATGACGTCTGGACGTGCGATAACCTTGGATATGATCACCAGGAAAAGAATAATGGATTAATCAAAACGTATTTGTGTAATTGTCACTTTTTGCTTTCTAAAAAGTGTAAAAAGTGCAGTTCTTGTTATAATACAGCAGTGTAGTGCTTTGTTATGTCTGGAACCAGAAGTATTGATAAGGAGCGAAAGTCTCCTAGGGAGAGTGGTGAAGACTCTGAAGATGAAAGTGAAATACTTGAAGAAAGCCCCTGTGGAAGATGGTTGAAGAGAAGAGAAGAGGTAAGCAAATATTTCATAAAAATTTATTCCTTATGTTGGTTTTCCTATAAAAATATTTACATTTTATTTATATTACTATAGTGTGTCTCCGATATTTGTTTATAATTCAATACTGTATTATTGAGGTCTATAAGCATTATTCAGAAAAGGAAAAATGATATTTTTGATCAGGTATTTTTTTTTTTAATTAATCTATTTCGAATCATATGATTCAATATGAAATTAATTAAAAATATTTTTTCAAGATGATTAAGTTAAATTGTGCAATTATGGTATGCCCCTGTCAGGGTAGGCAAAGGGTCGTATTTCGATTGAAGTGGTTGCTCTGGCTTCAATCTTACAAATTCTATTCCGATTAAATTTCCTTTTTTATTATATTAAGCTTGTTTTTTTTTTACTGAATTTATTCCACTTTTATGTGTCATATCTGTCACTTTCAAGTTTCACTTCCATATACATACATCAAATTTTCCTTAAAATTTATACAAATTATAGCAATTTTTAGTCTTATTTAGGGACTCTTTGTGATTTCACAATGTAAAACACATAGAATTATAATGTACAAAAGCCGCGTGTAGAAAAAATTTCGAATTCAAATGTATGCCAAGTTTTTTTTACATGTGTGTGTGAGGCGGTAGATCGGTTGGTCTACATTTTATGTAGGTGTGCGTATCGGTAGGTGTACGTATACTACAAATTCTTCTGTTTCAGAGTAGTTTTAGTTGGCATACATTCATTGCGCTGACTAGGTATCTGTATCATATAATATAATCTAAGGTAAAACATATTTTATGGTAGTATTATACTATTGTATAGATGCCACCAAACTTCTTCAGCCTTTACGCTGTGGTGGAGGGCAATTTGCACATATACCAACCAACCAAAAAGATAATTTTGCGATCTGCGCACCCTCGTGAAATTATTATAATATGGTATTAGCGAAAAGTCAAAAATTAAGAAAACAAATGATGGTTATTTTCAAAACCATAGACATGTCCAAGATTTGATTAGTGTTCTTTTTAACACTTTTGAATATGTTCTTTTTCTTTTTCTTGCTTTAAAAAGCAGAGAATGAATTTTTTTTCTTCAGAGCTGTAGCAAAGAATATATATTATAATACCTACGGATAAGAGACACAATGTCCTACACTTAAACTAAATCGATGCAAAATGCAAAAATTACATTAAACAAAACAGTTTCATAAAAGATTTGAAAATGGCTAACTTTTGTTTATTAGTTTCTCTATGTTGGTATTTTGATTGGTACTCTTCCCCACTGAGCTGTAGTTGGAAGTGGACCATACTCAATCAGCTACTCTTGTCCACTACCTCCCCCATATGTATTCAGATATTTCTATCTTGAGCCTTTTGTATAGATGGTGGAGGGGGTATACCAACCATTTGTATGTATACCAACCAATCTGATTAGACAAATTTGCTATCTGTGCACCCACGTAATGGGCTCAATTTGTTTTCCGTTAACTATAGATATACTTACTTACATACCAATATATTTATTGACAAAATAATATTAAAATGGCATTTTGCAATATGTCACAGTTGTGTTCATACAATGTATGTTATTTCATTTAAGTAATTGAAGACAAATCTGTCAAATTTGTCGGCCTTCGTGGCTCAGTTGGTTAGGTATCTGACTGCTGATCCATAGGTCCCGGGTTCGATTCCTGGTGGAGGCACAGTTCTTAATTATGTTTTCAGTCTGGATCTGTGAGACGATTAATATTGTAAGTCTCCAGAACGTGGCAACTTGTTATTGGGTGCGTGTAAAATTAATATTTGACTTGGTACCTGTTAGTTGCCCGAAACGTAATGTAAAAAAAATCAATACTAAAACTGATTTCTTATTTCAAGGAAAATAAGTATCTAATGCTTTGCTTATTTTTTATTATTTCTGATATCCAATATAGAATAATATAAGTGTGAATCCCATGTTGATGTTATCTCAATGATTGTTGACATTTATGTCAAGTGCATAAAAAATGTGATGAGCAAACATGCTGAATAATATTATTATATTCATCATGTTTCTATGACTATACATCTTGACTTAAAAAAAACAATGATGTTTATCTATTTAGCAAAATCAGTATTGATTTTATTTATTGACTCAAACTTGAATCACAATAAATATTAATTGTTATTTAAGTTTGAGCCAATAGAAAGTCTGTAATGTGCGGAAGGGGCCCTTATGGTATAAGCTATAGAGATAATGTTATTATGTCAACTCAATCCGTATAACATATTAGTAGGTAATTATTTATTAAATAATTCTTGAATGATATTCCTTCTGCGATTTCTGATTCCCTCCGTCCTTTCATCATTGCTGTGATCAGTCATTTAATTACAGTCATATTTTCTTTCTCTTTTGCTGATGTTTTGAAGTAGATCATGCACTATTTTATTTTATTTATTTCAATATTCATGTCCTTGATTATATTAAATTTGATGTGTATTATTGATATTTGAATAAATATTGACAATACTGTAACAAATTTTAGTTGAACATGTAGCCACATAATCCTTTTTCACTATAAGTACTGCTACTGCAAGCTACAATTACAACTTGTGTATTTGAAAATTAATAGCTGAAGTGTGTCAACACAATGTTATTATCTATTCTTTTTTATTAGGTATTGTTTTTTTTTCATATCACAACTTTAATATCATATCAATGTTTATATCGATTAACGATTATGTTAAAAAAACCCTTCCAACTCTCTGTTTAAGGTGTATCTATGCAGTACAAGGCAATTAATTTTCAATCGTAAATGATAAATTCATCGTTACTATAATATAACCTTTTTTGTTTTAATTATTTTACCTATAACGACTATAGGCAGTGTGAACAAGTGTTCAACCTGACTAGTTAATTAATTTGCCCTTAAACATATCAACTATATGTTTTTACGAAATACGTTCAACCTTTTTAAAAAAAATTTTGACACTTTTTTTTTCAGAATCGTTGTTGAGCTGGCTTTATACTAAATGTTCGTTTGATAAACTCATCTAAGTATATACTTTAATTTATTTAGTTTGTCGACAAACAATTCTTGGTGAAATTCCTTTATAACATCATGGAAAAAAATATAGTTTCACTACTATCGCTTTATCAAAGACCGTTGTCAGAGTGCACTCTGATGTACCCTGCAAGATCTTCAGCACTTTATTGTGGTGTTTGATTAAATGATAATACTAGTGCCTTAAGTAAATAAAGAGTGAAATTCATAATTTGTCAGATATATAAGTAATATTTCATATGACCATTTGTGGAAATAAACTAAACATTAAGGGACTTTTTTACTACCATTTGACTTTAATAAATTCGACGCTTGCCCAGTTTTTTGTATAAATGAAACTGCCTTATCGTCAGATTAAGTGGCAAATAGTCCGTAAAGTCCTATAAGTTTACATATAATATCAAAATTCATATGAAAATAGTTCTTGTGAATATGTGTAGGAGTAATTTTGCAAATGGTAGCGATAGGATCCTAGATTTGCAAGTGTAGGTACATATACATGACTGGAACAAGATTTTTTTATTATCGTAAGTACTAAATTAATGATTTTTGATTGTATGCATATGAGTAGGTAAAGTTTATCATACTTGCTGTTCAATACCAAATTGTTGTGTATTGAGTGAGTATACTTGTGTGTAAATAAACAAGTTTATGAATATGTTCTCGTTTTCAATTTCAATAACCTTGCGTACCATAATAGATGCCATATATTATATTATCGAACAAGTAATTTGAATTTGGTTTAACTGTATCTATATATAACATCACCCATGCAGTAAAAAATGATAATTTTTGTTGTGTGCTTTTACAAATATATTCTTGTCATATCGGGACCATTCAATGAAAGGTTCTGTTATATTTTTATTTTTGTTAAACTTTATCAATAAATAATAGAAATAAATAAATACTTCGGTCTTCTTTGGAATTTTCTGCCATTTAGTCTGGTCCATCGCTTGCATGCTCCAATTTATTAGTATTATTATTCTTAAATCCCCCTGTATCTCAGTTTTGTCATGTGTCGAGACACTTCTTGTCATGTGTTGAGAAATTGAATATATGATTGAATAAATTAATTCATGCATATAGGTGATGTCTTTCAACAATTTATTTTTATGTAACTTTTTGTACCTACATAATTCAATCAAATATATTCCTCACTGGCGGACTTATGCCATAAGGTAACCTCTTACAACCAACTGGATAACAAAGTGAGACAACATAATCAATGTACAACAGCAAAAATATTGATAGCAAAAAGAAAAATATATTATACTAAGATAAAAAATAAGAATTCTGATATAAATGGATATAAGACATTTGGAATTATCAGCAAGAAAAAGTACTTAGAAATGCATCTATGTAATTTATGTTGATAAAATGTAGAATTTTTATGTTAAAATTTCAATGTGAGATAAAAAGTCCTTGTAGGTACAAATAAATTCTCCATTTCCCTTGGTATTATTTTTCAACATTTCCTACTTTTTATGTTTGTTTCTAAAATCGTATTTTGTTAAGAGTTCAATGTTTGCCACAACAATGCATTCCTTTTTAATGTGTGGAAATCTTTCAATTATATTAAGTTTTTTGTGCCATTAGTGCTAGACTAGCGAAGGAATTCCAATGTTTTGCCATTTTTATTTCGTTGATCGTTAATGCTAGAATAGCAGAGGAATTCCAAAGTTTTGTTATTTTTATGTCGTTGGTCGTTAGTGCTAGACTAGCAAAGGAATTCCAATGTTTTGCTATTTTTATTTCGTTCTATACTAGCAGAGGAATTCAAATGTTTTGCTATTTTTATTTCGTTCTATACTAGCAGAGGAATTCAAATATTTTGCTATTTTTATTTCGTTGGTCGTTAGTGCTAGACTAGCAGAGGAATTCCAATGTTTTGCCGTTTTTGGCCAATTCATTCGGAAATGGTCGACTTGCACTCGCTCTTTCTTTCTTGCTAGTCTATATTTACGCACAACGTTCAAGGAGAATCTATTTATATACACCTTGCGTCTGGTACAGCTGTTGAGGTGACCACCATTCACTTGAACATAATAAATACCACTCCTATAATGTTTTCTAACTAGAAAAAGTCAACAATTTGATCTTCCGGAAACTAAGGAATATTGTTGTTCGACGAATTGTGGAAAAATTGTGGGGTCCGTAGAAAACATTATACGCCACTCATTCCTATTCCATTTAACATCCATTATCTCATATACACATACGGTTCTTTGCAAATGATTGCCTTAAGATATCTCGCCTTGTTGTGCACTGGGTTGTATGTGTATTGTATGCATATAAAATAAACAAATAAAAATTACATAGTACACTAAGAGTTTGGTAGGTCGACAAAAGTCTCTGTATAATGAAAGAGAAAATAACAGGATAGGATATTTAAGACATATTTGGAATGCTCTATGTCGCTCTTCATAGTATTCATGTCTATAGGGGTCTGCATGTCCAATATGTTCAAAGAAATTGCTTCTAATCGTTAAAATAGTTTTATTTTTGTGCAAAAAAATCTAAATCTGTGTTCATAATAGCTCTCTTTAGTGATATCTTACGATTGTGGATATTCATTTTTTTTAAAGTTTTTTTTTTTGTCTAAAGTTGTTTAAGTTTACGCATTTCATAGCATAGCGGTTGACAATTATTGATTATTAATTAAGTAAATTAAACTCTACATTCACCTAAGTATATTATATTAAAAAAATACCTAAAGTACCTATTGAAAAAATATTATTTTCAGTTGTGACATTTTTCTTTGAACAAAAATAATTTGCTTACCCGTAACTTGGCAACTGATAGATAGGATGAAATATTTTATTTGTCGGGTGTAGTTTCTGGCAAATAACTTGAGAATTTTAGTCGTGGAATGGGGCAGTTTGCGCATATTTATACCCACCAAGAAAAAATAAATTTTCGCTCCGCGCAGCCCTCGTTTTTTCTCAGCGAAATGCGAAAATAATCTATGGAGAGAATCAAAGTATTCTTTTCTCGCTCTACTTCGTTCAAAATCTCTTTCCGCATTCTTCTTGTCAACATCCGTAGTTTTGCCTATTAATAATATTATGATGATATTAATTTTGACATTCCCGACGATAAATTAATGAATGTGTGGTCACATTACGTAGTTAACTGGTGGAGAGGCGTGTCCGTTAGTACTTATATGTACCTATATTGCAACTATAACCGACTCCAAATGGCAAAGTATTGCGGACGGTAAAGGTTTGATAGGATTTTATCTTTAATTGTCTATGCGTTTTTATTGTTTTTCCATTATGCACTCGGTTAAGTAACTAAGATATTTAATTGTTCCTGTGTATCAGTTTTTACTAATAAAAATATTGTTTTAGCATTATGTACTCGACTCGTAATTTATTTCAAAAACGTATCTTTTGAGAGTACTCTGGAAAAGATTTTCAAAATTGACTATTTAGTCTACTATGAATTCTTAATTGAAAATCGTAGTTTGACTATTTCTAACTGTAATATTTTTCTAACTATAATGTATTTTCATTGTAAATGTTGCACATGTATAGTAAGTACTAGTAAGTAAACTAAATTTCATTCAATCGCTAGAATTTTCACCGTGGATTAAGTTATGGATCAAAAATATATAATCATTTTACGTTCAGGGGCAGAAGTGTATTGTATCATAGCTGGCCATTATTCTACTCCCCGTTATAGTGGCATAGTGCAACCAGCGAGGTTCTCCTCGTTTACTGATTGACTAATTATAACGTGGTATGTCTTTGTTATTGTTTATTTTGTTGGAATTCGAGATATTTAAACATCGCGATAGTAAACTGTATAGCTGCTTGTTGTAGTAAATAAACGAACAGTCGTAGATTCTTATTAGGTCAAAAGTCACATAGCAAACGGTGATTATAAAGCGTTAGATTATTATCATTGTACTTAGGTGTTATAATAGATTAGGAATGTTTATCGAATAACTACAGATCTGATATTATATTATTTATTTATTTAAATCCACATTAAAAGTGTACAGCATAACAATAATGCAATAAAACAAATCAAAATAAAACGTGTGTGTTGTGGCCAACGCTATACACCTCACTACCAAGATTTTCAGCATTTTCATTAAATGAGTTTGTTTAATTATTTTTTATTTGAATATTTTATTATGAAAACTTGATTATTCTTCAAAGCAATTTTACGAAAGTGATGTGCCTTTTTAGCAATTTGAAAATAAAAATATCAAATTTAAAGTTTCCTAAGCTTGGGGTCAAAAATGTAAAATTTGATAAGAATCGAATGAGTACTTTAGTCTATAATCGATAGAGTAAAATAAACACGCCGTACAAAGCGCATAGTACATCGCACACACACAAATAGGTACATTGCGATGAAACTTTCAGAAGAGATATTTGGAAAATCTTTTCCTCAGTACCTACCCTCAATATATTATGTAGGTATGTCTTTGAAATAAATAACAGTTTGTATTTGCATCTTTATTCTATTGCATAGGTTTTTTGAAATTTGAATTTGTTTAATACTTTTCTTGTTAAATTAGTTTTAGTCAAACCATTTTTTTATTTTTATTGTAGGTACGTAACTAAAAAAACTACAAGGCCTATGAAGTAGATTTTAACTTCGAATCTTTGGATGCTTAGATGTTTTTTATTCAGCAATCACATGAAAACAGCTGAAAGATTTTGGATGAAAATTGTCAACAAATCCAAATGACAGTTGTGTCGGCGATCCGATTGGTGCGTCTCTGTGGACGCACTGCCACAAACAAATCCGTCTGATGCGCTCCGTCCGATCCGTCCGCTGCGCCTGTATGGACGCTAGCCTTTATACTACTATGCCCTAAATATGACAGTCGTCGGCTCTTACTCATGTATAATATGTGGTGTAAACATTATAAAATCAGATATTGTCACGTAGGCTCCTCGTAAAATTTTGTATAAACAAAAAAATATTTTTTATAACAGGGGTGTCTTGTGAGTGGTCCACTTTTGTGGAATACTCGCCACTGGTAACAACAATCATCGCATACATGGTTCGAAACAGAATAAGATAATGATGGCAGTTACGATGCCAGTGAGTATTGTATGTTGATAAGCTGTATACAATATTATAATAGCTTTTGTTGTTGATTCATACAACATCTCTAATGTTAATAACAACGACCATTTCGTTGCAAATTGCTTACGACATTATTTTATGCACAAGTGACGATACGTGTTCAATCAATGATTGGTGTGCTTTCTTATATGGAAATATTGTAGACACATTTATTAAATATTTATATCTATTGTGTGTTTAGACTCTCAAGTGTATCGTCGAACGACGTGGCTTAGTGATTTGCACTCTGTGCCGTCGTCCCGAGTTCGATTCCCAACACAGGAGAAATTTATTGACACCATCACTTGAGTTATTTCAAAGCTTAACTTGAAAAGAAGAGCTTGGAGAGATTATGTTATTTTTGAGATTAAAATTAAAGCATTTACTTACAATTATTTGTAATCGTTAACATTTATTTGTTATTTTTTACGTCACGATGCTTTTAAATGTAAGTATTCCTAAAATCTATTTTTTTTTCAGTAGATACTTTTAACCTTTGATACATTTAATTGACTTATATTAATTTATCATAAGGGTTGTTTTTATAATATGCTCATACAAGTAAATAAATAAAATTGAGGACACACTTTAAAATTTTCTTCACGTTGAAATGAAGAATAAAACGAGTGGGTTGTGGCCAACACTATACTCTCTACTACGTAGTAAGTATATTTTTTCTTGAAAGGTTGACAATTCCTAAATTAATTTTTATGAAGTACATCATTAAATACAGAAAAAAACATACTTCATTCCATTCACACTAAACAATAGACAATCCGATACCGACATTAAATTATTATTTTACGAAGACTTAAATAAGACCCGATTAATAGAAATACATAAGACTAATGAAATAAAGTATTTAGGAATAAAAATAGATACCTTAAGTTTAAAACCCAAATAGAAAATATAGTAAACCGTTTGAGAAAATCCATTTATATTATTCAGGAATCTCAAAAATATATTATGTAAAAATAGTTTAAAAATTGTATATTTTGCATTTGTGCACTCTGTCCTTATGTATGGTGTTTCGGGATGGGGTGGTACATATAGGACAAATCTTTTGCCTGATGAAGTTACGCAAAGACTGATTATAAAAATTATTCTAAGCAAACCTATAGATCACCCAACGGAACAGATCTATATAGACTTCCCGGTCCCAACACTAAAGCAGATAATGGACACGATTGCAACTGTATATGCTCACAGACAGAACCATCCTGAAATTTTTTCTATTGGAACAGTAACGACTAGAGCAAAATTTAAAATCGTCATACCAAAGAAAAATACAACTGCAGCACAGAAATTACTGTCATATAGGGGAATATTATTTTACAATGACCTGCCCACTTCCATTAGAGAAATAAAAATACAACTGCAGCACAGAAATTACTGTCATATAGGGGGATATTATTTTACAATGACCTGCCCACTTCCATTAGAGAAATAAAAATACAACTGCAGCACAGAAATTACTGTCATATAGGGGGATATTATTTTACAATGACCTGCCCACTTCCATTAGAGAAATAAAAGATCTAAATAAATTTAAAATAGCATTAAAAGGGCATATTTTTGGCAAAACATAATCCTATATGTTGAATTTTTCTTTCTGTATGTAATTACGATACTCCTCTCTCGAAAACGAGTTTTTAACTCTATCGAGAGAGTATCAATACTGTAATTTTTGTCATATATTGTAACTTAGTCAAAATATTGTGTAATACTCTTATAAAATAAATAAATAAAAAAAAACATCTATTAGATTCCTAAACAAATATTAGTTTCCCTGAGGACAAAAAATTTCATAACACACCATACACACATAGTAGGTATGCACTCTCTTCACTACACTGTTGAGAAATGAATGTAAATAAATTGCTTTAACAATAGACGATGCATAAATGTTGAGATGATAGATATGTGTCAAGATATAAGAATGCGGTGTTTAGTTCTCTCTACCTACCCCACGAGGAAGATGGCATGATAGTATGTAGATGAATACTATCACATTCATAGAAGGTAGTGGAGAGTAAAAAAAAACAGTTTTCTACAGAAACACATTCAATATCAATATGAAGTCGGTAACTCAATTTTCCCAAACAGATGCTATTTTACTACTTTTATGTCCATTTTTCATATAAGTATACAATCACACTTGTTTTTTTCTTTAAATGTTGACAATCCCTTTTGAATGCACTTTTGAAGTGTATTTCTATTGTATCAAAAATTCAAGATTTTCCAGACCTTAAGAACATTTTTATAGTTTTAACAGATGATATCATAGAGAAAAAATGAGCCGTTATCTATGGAAAACTAATCAGCAATAAGTTAACGCACTACACACATATGGTATCAATATGAAGTTCATCGGCCTTTTAGTTTGTGCTGTACAGAGGACATAATTTTTCATATTTGTGTATGGCATATAGATTTTCTATGCATGAAGGATGCATAGAAAACGGACTTAAAATGAATGCCAGCAAATCAAAGGTAATGGTCTTTGAAAAGAGTGAAAGCAGAACAGTGTGTCAAATAAAAGTAGAGAATGAATGGCTTGAACAAGTCGACGAGTATGTCTATCTGGGTAGTATGTTACAACGGAATGGACGGCCTGATAAGGATATTGAAAGAAGAGTTATGGCAGGAAACAGAGTGAATGGAGCACTTAGACCAGTTATGAATGATCGCAACATATCAAGAGACGCTAAAGTTGCCATTCATAACGCAATCGTAGTGCCAACCCTGACGTATGCAAGTGAGACCTGGACATGGCAGAAGTCGCACGAAAGCAGAATAAATGCAGTTGAAATGAGATCGCTTAGAAGAATTTGTAACAGAGCGATGTATGATAGAGTTCGGAATGAAGATACAAGGAAAGAATGTAAGATAAAGAAAGATGTAATTAACAGAATGAAAGTTAACACATTGAGATGGTTTGGCCACTTGGGGAGAATGAACGAAGAACGCCTGACGAAGAAAATATACAAAGCTGACAGGAACGGAACAAGAGGTCGCGGGCGCCCAAGAAAAGGATGGCACGACCATGTAAACGATATTTTGAAAGATGGAAATGTAAGAAGCATGAACAACAGACGAACATGTATAAGACGATGTATGAATGTTGATGAGGCGATGAATGTGTGTCAAGATAGAAAAATGTGGCGTTCGGTTCTCTCTGCCTACCCCGTGAGGGACATGGCGTGATGGTATGTATGTATGTATGCATATAGATTACGGCATACACACAAAAAAATCACGATGAAACTAAAAGTATGCACTCTACATGATACCCATTGAAAAATTTCTGTAAAAAAATATGGAGTGGAGAGTAGTGGAGAGTAAAAATATTTCACGTTAGTCTGTAAATTGTTAACATTCATACTGCCAATGTCAAACACATAATGTCAAACGCTGCTGTTTTATACAGCAAACAAATTCAAATACAAAACATACATAACATATAGTGAAACGATATAAATGATTAGACTAAGTTTGAATGGAACACAGGATTGTCCAAATTTATCAAAATATCAAATGAATAAAGCTGGAAACATTTTTAACGTGCTTCGTCATAGGTAATACACAAATTCTGAAACTCTCAGGACTCTGACTGGTCGGTAAGTTAGTCGGGAATCAATTACAAAATTCCAATACGGACAGACTGATCAAGTTAAATAAGTGTGTAATGAAAATATGGTTCATTTCGTTGCCTAGTGAATTACGAATTGAGATATTTTGTGAAGTAGACTATATAGTAGTTGATTGCGAATCAAAACAATTCGTAAATTGAAGTCGTAACTATGCTCTCCAAGCACTTCAGAATGCATTTTATTCCACTAAATAGGTCCATTTACACTAAATCTACCACCAAATAAAAAACAAATAAAGCCGTTTTATTGGCTTTATCCAATTCCTTTAAAGAATTGGTATTGTGTGATTTTAATGATCTCGATGTTAAGTGTCTCTCTGATGGTAAATTCCTCCGACACAGTTCTTGAATATTGTGCAGAGCAAAGTCATGCAGAGCTTTGAAAATCATCAAGCACACCTTGTAATCTAATTGCTTAGGACACCTCAACCGGTGCAGCTCGTTTAGGAGAGGCATTATGTGGATTATGTCACAGGTCACAGTGATGAAACTACAAAGACATATAAAATATATAACAGTTGTCCAATCATTTTGACAAAAAAAAAACAGTGATACAATTCTTAGGAAATATATGTTATGATAAATAGGTGTGATCATATGTTTATATTTACTTATAAATTACCGGTATCAAATGACTGTCAATGAGGCAACTCAGTGTGGGCAACCTGAGATAACAAAAACGAAGATTGGAAACAAAAAAAAATATGTTCATTGCAGTGTCAATTTGCAATCATATCTAATTCTTGTAATGCTCCTTATAGTTTGATAGTTCGTATGGACGTTTTAACGCTTTGAAATTTAAATGAAATCTCAAATTTATTAATTTTATGTATTTTTTTTCTATTCTGAAGATTGAATAAAATAGAGGAAATTAAAATGACATAAGAAAATCACTTATATACCTATTATAAAAACAGAACATATTTTTGATGAACATATTTTTGTTTTTATTAACTTTAATGTTGATTAAAATTTTAATTCGTTTTCGGAATTGAACCCATTAACATGAATTTATTAACATTAATTTATTGTGATAAAAAAGCTGTTTACAGGTAACAAGAGGTCACTAAGACGAATGTGTGGTAAAACGATGTATGATAGAATAAGAAATGAGGATATTAGACGAGAATGTATGATTGAAAGAAATATCGTAAGTAAGATGAAAATAAATGCCCTAAGGTGGTTCGGCCACATATAAAGAATGAGTGATGACCGTCTGACAAAAAAAGTATACAAGGCTGATAAAAGAGGAATGAAAAGTAGAGGTCGGCCAAGAAAGAGTTGGCACGATCACATAAATGGGATTTTGAAAGATGGAGATGTTAGAAGTAAGAATAATAGAAGAGCGTGTATGAGACGATGTATGGACGTGAATGAAGCGAGGAATGTATGTCAAGAGAGAGGAGTCTGGCGTTCGGTTCTCTCTGCCTACCCCAAATATGGAAATGGCGTGATGGTATGGTATGGTAGATAACAAGAGAAAAATAAGAGGTTATAAGCACACAGTAAAAAATATTTTTTCTTCTCAAAAAGACCATGCTCAGCTATGTTGCGGGAGGACAAGCCCCCAGCATATGATTTTCAGCATAATCCCAACATTATTATATTTTTTTATGAAGTACTTCTTGGGCAACTAACAGGTACTTTGTCAAATATTAATTTAACACACACCTAATAACAAGTTGCCACATTCTGGAGACTTGCGATATTAATCGTCTCACAGATCCAGACTGAAAACACAATTAAAAACTGTGTCTCCATCGAGAATCGAACCCGGGACCTTCGGATCAGCAGTCAGATACCTAACCAAATGAGCCACGAAGGCCGACGTTACACTATAAATAATGTTGTAATTTTATCAAATTTAATACAATATTTACCATCTTAAACTGTATTTTTTGTATCCTATGTTTAACCGAATATCAGTAATATTATTATTAGAGTTATTATATAATATTAATAATAATATTATTAGGGACGGATTGATAAGGAGATTGGATGAAGTGTTATGGCAGGAAATAGAGTGAATGGAGCACATAAACCAGTTATGAATGACCGCAACATATTGCTAAAGTTGCCATTCATAACGCTATCTTTGTGCCAACCTTGACGTGTGCAAGTGAAACCTAGACATGGCAGAAGTCGCACGAAAGTAGAATAAATGCAGTTGAGATGAGATCGTTAAGAAGAATCTGTAAGAGAACGATGTATGACAGGGTCAGAAATGAGGACATAAGGAAAGAATGTAGGATAAAGAAAGATGTTATCAATAGAATGAAAGTGTACACATTGAGATGGTTTGGCGACATGGGGAGAATGAATGAGGAACGCCTGACGAAGAAAGTATACATTGCGGACAGGAATGGAATGAGAGGTCGGGGCCGCCCAAGGAAGGGATGGCACGTCCATGTGAACGATATTTTGAAAGACGGAAATGTTAGAAGCGTAAACAACAGACGAACATGTATAAGACGATGTATGAATGTTGACGAGGCGACGAATGTGTGTCAAGATAGAAATAAGTGGCGTTCGGTTCTCTCTGCCAACCCCGTGAGGGACATTGCTCGATGGTATGTATGTATATTATTAGAGTTATTTTTAAGTTAAATATTTTAGACTCATTCGGATTTGTTAGATTAACATATTTAGATATTTTGTACGGACCCTTAATAACAACATTGTATTTCTACTTTTAAATCCTGTTTCAGTGCGTTGAATACTGTTCAGAGATTTTGAGTAGCTTTAAAACTGTATGAGTCATCCATATATTATTATCATGAGTGTTGTGCCCAACATATCGACTCCGGAATGAGATCAACATATCAATGTTGTCATAATGATACTAATATAATATTAATGGTTGATCAAATTACCTGTTACATGTGTAGTTTGTAGGTAGGTGTATTGTCAAGGTATTCCACATATCTGATTGCAAATGCACACAGCAAAAAAAAAAGAATATTTGATTTACTTATCGGTTTTTCACACTTGACATCGTTTGGTTTTAGTTTTGAAAGAATATAATATTATGTATTCATCAAACGATGTATAGTTCTAAAATATATCCTTGACATCGAAGTCTGTTTTTGGCATTACCTTTCTTTTTTACACCCTTTTAATGAACTTCACATTTCACGTATTGAAATTTTGAAATCGATTTTCAACTAACTTCCCAACCAGTTAGAGCTCTATTTATTTTCACAATAACGTATCAACGTGAAGAAATATTTGAAAATGATGTCCTTAATTTTTTATTTAATTGTTTACAACAAACATTTTTGTATTGTTGCTGTGGTGTCTGCTTCAATTATTTCTATGTCATACTATCAATGATGTCTATGTCATACTATCAATTATGTCTATGTCATACTTTAAATGATGTCTATATCATACTATCAATTATGTATAATATGTCATACTATCAATTATGTCTATGTCATACTATCAATTATGTCTATGTCATACTATCAATTATGTCTATATCATACTATTATTTATGTCTATGTTATACATCATATTCGGTGTCTAAATATAGTTTTTTGGTTCGTGTATTTGTTAAATATAATTGAATAGGTTAATATTTTTTTGTATTTGATATTTTTCTTTTTTAAAAATATATTCTTTGGTGACAAATATTTGGTTACGTGAAGAAATTAAATAATAACGTACATCAGACATTGCGTGATTTCATGCCACACGATAATGAACTAAGTAAGCATTCTGACTATTCATGCTTAACCTTTGCTAAACGGTATAATAAAAAAAACTCCATCTTCTATAATGTAGAAAAATAATATCATGTTTATTAATAATATTATTCTGAATATTTACATTTCATATGGGATCGTGTTATGATGATGTGTGAAATATCTCCGCGGTCGTTGGTCCACTTTTGTCTGTATGTATTATTTGTAATTTTATCTCTGGTTGTTTATTTCTGACGATGCTTCTTGCGTCATGAAAGTCAATATTCCTGTCGATTTAATCTCATCCCCCATAAATTATTCTTCGGGTCCAGTCCCGAATGACGAGAAAAGCATACTTTCCTCAGTCAAACTCCAATCTCTCCCGTCCGTTAACCTTTATATATTTGACATTCTCAAAGAAGGACCATATTATATTTATCGCTTCTCCCGTGTTAATGTCGTCAGTTATAAAAAAAAAATCTCTACGGTTTTTCAAATTTTAATAATTTTGTTTTTAACGTATTTATTTATTTATACGTGCTGGAGGGCAAGTCCCGTCAAAAGGTGATATCAAAATCCTCACGATTACCAATATCCGGATTTTGCATCGTCTAACTCACTTTATATTTTCAAGAAAAAAACTAAAGAAGGAATATTTATTTGAACGCTTGATTCCTATACGATGGTTCAAACATGTACAGAGAATGAACGATGAACGCCTGACACAAAAAAGTATACAATGTTCAAAAGAGTGGAATGAGATGTAGGGGCCGGCCGAGAAAAAGAGTCAACATGTCAAATGAGATTTTGAAAGATGGTAATATACGAAGTCAGAATAATAGGAGAGCACGTATGACGCGATGCATGGATGTAAATGACGCGAGGCAAATAAGTATGTCAAGATAGTAGAGTCTGGCGATCGGTTATCTCTGCCTACCCCAAATATGGAGGCGGCGTGATGGTATGTATGTAATTATATATTATATTATTTTTACCAGAATTTACCGGATTTTTTTATTAGGTATATTGATTTATCGATACGGAAACGTAGCCTATCATGCGCAACTTTGACCTATACAGGATGAATGCACTCATATTTTAACAATAAATTAAATAAATTGCGTGAATTGTTGATTTATTGTTTTATCGACCTTTATTGTATTGTATCAGTATTATTATTATTCATTTTATTTTGTACAGCAATATTATACTTATATTTCAGCGACATGATATGCTTGTGAGTATCTGAATAGTTGATTTAATTATTCTTTTTAATTTGAGAAGGCGAGTAAATTAAGCAACACTCAAAGCTACCGCTAGCCATAGTCCAGGGTTTCCTAGTTGGGCAGCAGTAATCGGCTTGCTTGTTGTCGTTGTAGAGTGTGATTTGAGAAATAAAACTTATCTTTGACTTTGCAATATTTGAATATTTTATTACTTATTATAAAAAAAATAATTGCTTCTTTTGGCTGGAAACACTGGTTACAAGAAGAAAATTTCATTTGGGAATAAACTCCTCTTAAAACATATTCAATACTCGACTAATTAATGTTGGCAAATATTGAAAATTCTAGACAAAAAGTATCGAAAGAATCGGAGGCGGTTGTTTCGTTTTGGCAGTCACGACGAACGGCGCACGGCGCCATCATCAAGCGCCCCAATTAAAAGATTCTACTTTTGCTGTTGGCAATTGTCAGTCATTACATATTTCGGGCTATGCCTAGTGGATATGTTTATTAAAAATAATGCCTAGTGGATTTGTGTATTAAAAAAAATCATTCGTTCATACTATCGCGGCGTATCCCACAATGTAGGGTAACCAGCGACAGGTTTGCGGATGTTGATTATCTAATAAAAGGAAGAACAACACATCCTCACATGCCAGTCACGTCTCACCTAAAATGACAACATACAGAATGGGTGGTGAACCTCACTGCCGAACTATGCGAGATGTTATTGTTGCTTGTTGTATTTTCGATTACCCGGTTCTTACTGGACACCCAAAAACTATGATAATAGTAAAGAGTGGAAGCACTATTCTAAGCCGGCGCCAATATAAACATATATTATATAAAAAGTACATACTTACACGCGCGTTGTCCGGTCGCACAAATGCCTTAGTTTTCAAACGTCAAACGACCTTTGTCTTACCGGGGCCGTCTCAATCAACTATAGCTAGCGCACAGTAGTCACATGATTATTCATTATTGAAATGGTCATGTGGAAAATATTCACGTTAATTGTTTATCAACAATTGGGAAATATCCTTTAACGTGACCTTTGAGAGTAGGCATTGGTGCTTCTTTTGTTTTGAAGTTACTATTTTTCCACGTGCATTTTGTTTTATCCAACTGTCGGATTTGTTCAAGAGAATTTATTTCTTACCTTGTTATTGGGTGCGTGTTAAATTAATATTTGACATAGTACCTATTAGTTGCCCGAGAAGTACCTAATGTTATATACATAAAATAAAATAAAATTTTGCATTTTTTTCCACTCAGTGGTTATCTACTTAAGAATTTTTATATTATTTTTCTATATATCTCAAAAACCATAAAAATATGCTAAAAGTTTGTATAAATAAAGACAAATATTATCAAATATCGTATTTTTAACTTTGTGGTACATTTTAACAAAAATTTAGTTAACAAATACAAATATCTCGAACTTTTTTTCAAAAATGGTCCAGGTTTTCTCAAACTTTTTTAGTAAGAAAAACATTTTTTATGAAAAGCACCTTTATTTTCATAGTGACACTATACAAAATTGTAAATATTAAATTTTTAATTTTTATAACCAGCTATGTATGTATTATATGTGAGCGCTATCTATTGAATACAGAAACATCAGAACACTCGTTCAAGTATTTACCACCAATTGGCATTATTGTGATTTATATTTTTTCAAATTAAATAAAAAAATTCAAAACTTTCATCCCTGATGGTGATTTTTTTTTGTTTAGTGTCACTATAAAAATAAAGGTGCGATATGTATATTTGAATTTTTTTTTAAATATCCAAAAACGCCGAAACATCCCAACTAGACAATTTAATTTTCTATAAAAAATACATACATACATTCTGACTCTCAATAGTTAAGATACTTAATCTCCCCACAAACATACATACTATCAAGCTGTTACATATTTGGGGTAGGAAAAATATACTGAACTCGACAATGTCCTATCCTGACATACGCGTTTTGTATAGAAAACTAAATCTCTTTACATACATACATACATACATACCATCACGCCATGTCCCTTACGGGGTAAGCAGAGAGAACCGAGCGCCATACTTCTCTATTTTTGCACACATTTCTGGCTTCCTTTACATCCATGCATCGTCTCATACATGCTCGTCGATTGTTCAAACTTTTTATGTTTCCTTCTTTCAAAATATCATTCACATGGTCATGCCATCCCTTTCTGGGGCGACCTCTGCTATTCACTCCATCTCTAGCACCCATGTATATTTTTTTGGTCAGTCGTTCATCGTTCATTCTTTCTATATGTCCAAACCACCTTAAAGCATTCACTTTCATTTTACATATAATATCCTACTCCTTCTTGCATTCTCTCCTTATGTCCTCATTTTTTATTCTATCATATATCGTTTTATTACATACTCTTCTTAGTGATCTCATTTCTACAGCATTTATTCTACTTTCATGTGTTCTTTGCCAGGTCCATGTTTCACTTGCATACGTCAAAGTAGGCACCACAATTGCATTGTGTATTGCAATTTTGGCTTTCTCTTTAAATATTAAATAATTTGGATTTAAGGGTTTATAGTTTGGTATGTATTCTTTAACTATACTATCGTCTTGGACAGTTGGAACTCATGTGTTACATGCAACTAGATGTATAGCAGTTGTTTGTTTTCTTTATTTTTAAACTTGTTGGTTGGAAGATATTATACAATAGTATAATGGTGCCTAAAATGATAATATAACAATAAACAGACAATGAGGAACGGGTAGAGAGTATTAAGGGCATATTGATTTAATTTTGATGACTGTTTGCCACCGGACACACTTTTTTTTTAGATAATAATGGTATTAAAAATTGCCGACTGGCTGTGAGCACGCCAGTGTTGACGTAGAGCTGGACAAGTGAGAGAATGCGGGTGCCAGTTTTATGCAACACGCGATACGCTACAGAATGTTGAACGTCGATTGATTTTATTGGTAGATTAAAAATATAGGATATCCCTGTACTAAAATAGTTTTTTAGTGGTAAAACAAATTTAATAAACAAATATTTTTCTTTTCAGTCGAGTGAACCAGAATAAACCAGTCTTTGTACCTTTCTCGATTGTACCATACATGAATTAAATATATGTTTAGTCATTGCGCGTTTCATCATTTTCCCCTTATGTATAGCATTATTATCTTCTGTTATATTATACGAGTATGTTATTGTTTTGTTTGTTCGTAATTATGACGTCTAATGTGTCCTATACATTAGCATACCCATTATTTATATAAATCATAATATTACAAAACTATATGATGCGTAGAAACTATTATTTATAAACTATTTATAATACCAGAACACCAGCGTAGGAAAGTTCATTTAAATAAGCAGAAGATGATGATGATGGCCGACCGCCTTAAGTAGCGCAGTTGGCAAGCCGTTTGTTTTCTGTGCGGGCGTCCTGGGTTCGATTCCCAGCAGAGGAGAAATTTATATAAATTCATTTCTCACGCAAATATTGCTTCTCTGCAAATATTGTTATTTGGAAGAAATTGCCATACGGCAATAAACTCGCCACTTGCGCAGGGTGCAAGAAAGTGTTTATTATTATTATGTTTGGGGCGATCCATCGTATGGAGGATCTGGAGCTCCCTTATTTAATGATCCAGGTGGGCGAAGAAGTGTAGACAGACCAAAACTCCCCTGGTTGGATGTACTTATGTATGTTTATTTTATTTAGATATAAAAAATAAATGCACTTTCTTACATCTAGTATAACCAATAAGCATATTTACAAGTTTAAAAAATAAAAAGTTTTCACAGCATGAAATATATAAAAACAACAAAAAACAAGAATATAATATTCAAATTTACACAATATCTCAAAATAACTTTTCCTTTATGTATTCAACACTTATAGGCGACGAAAAGCGGCAAAACCAGATGCTTCCTTCTCACATTCTGGCAAATCTGGCAGTTGATGTACTTTGTAATACACATTATTTTGTGTACCTGCCAGATTAGTCCGAGGCAGTCTTAAGTCCCGCCGACTTCTCGTCGGGTAGGTGTGAAATTCGAAATTATACAGAACATTTTTTTGCAAATATCGCGGTGATAGTCCATTTTTTAATTTACATATGAAAATTAATACATTTAAAATTATTTGCTGTTTTATTGACAACAACTTCAACTTCTCAAGCATATATTTGATTCGGGTAAATCTGCTGCATTTTAAAATTGTCCCCATTGCTCTATTTTGTATAGTTTGTATGGTGTCGCTATGAATTGTCGTTTGCTTGGTCAGAGAAACTGGAAAGTGGCAGCCAGTGATAGAGCAGGATGGCGAAGTTTCCTGCAGGCCCGCCAAGGGTTGTAACGCTGAAGATGATATGATACTTAGATAACTAGATGTATGTAAGTTTATATTATTAGAGATGTAAATAAATGCGTCTCTCTCTCTCTCTCTCTCTCTCTCTCTCTCTCTGTCTGTCAGTGTCGCAGTTTCCGCAATATGGCAGTACCTACGTACGGTGCGATACGGCGCCGTATGCATCATTAGTATCAATTGACGGACGTCGCACTTGGCCCAATGGCCAATTCTCAATAGACCGGCCAGCCAGCCATTATATCTACCGAATTTGTTTGTCCATGTTATTGTCCGTTCGTTGTATTGGTAGTACTGACAGTTCTATATTCTCTTCTATGTCCTAGGTAGGTAGGTACCTACTTTTCTCATAACCTACATACTACGTGCTGGATCCCTTGATCTATCAGTTGTTTTCGATTGTCAAGATATGCATCTGGCTGGAAATAATGGTTAGTTGGAATGAATTGCCACATGGCAATGTAAATTCATCTCCGACACAGGTTGTTAAAATGGGATGAGCTTCAGTATTTAGTGAGTAAAGTGTATGAAGGATGCCTGGTGGACGGACTGAGAATGAATGTGAGAAAATCTAAGATTTTGGTTTTCGAAAAAAACTGGTAGTATAGCTGCATGTAAGATAACTGTAGAGAACGAATGGCTAGAAAAAGTAGAAGAATATTCAACCTTTGGGAGTATGTTTCAACGGAATGCAAGACCTGATAAAGATATTGAAAGAAGAGTAGTGGCTGGTAATAGAATAAACGGAGCACTTAGGCCAGTAATGTACGACCCAAGAATCTCAAAGGAAGCCAAAATTGCCTTTCATAATGCAATTGTAGTAGGTACCTACTTTGACGTATGCCAGTGAAGCATGGACGTGGTAAAAGACGCATCTAAATAGATTAAATGCTGTAGAAATGAGATCACTAAGAAGATTATGTAATAGAACGATATATGATGCAATTAAATATGAGGACATAAGGAGAGAATGCAAGATAATGAAGGATATTATAAGTAAAATGAAAGTGCCCCAGAAAGGGATGACGTGACCATATGAATGATATTTCTAAAGAAGGAAACATAAGGTGCTTGAACAATCAACGAGCATATATGAGACGATGCATGGATGTAAGGGAAGCCAGGAATGTGTGCAAAAAGAGAATAGTATGGGACTCGGTTCTCTCTGCTTACCCCACGTAAGGGACACAGCGTGATGGTATGTATGTATGTATGTACATTACAATTTTGCATTAACTTATAGTGATGAACTCAAGACAGACCGAGATCAGGATGATTTTGATCTTTGGTTATGGTTATGTGTTCACAAAGGTGTGGTCCTGGTTTTATACCTAAATATGTTTTTTTTCTACAATCTTGTAGTTTTGTGTATTTGCAAATATAAAACATCTTTTTTGTAATACTTTACGAACAAATTTATTTAGGCCATTTCGATTTAACATAAAAATATTATATTTAAATATAACAGGTAAAAATGCATTTTAATTTGTCATAGACTGTTGCATTAGTCTATGATAAGCGACCGTGACTAAAGTACGTCTTTTCCTCGAAAAAAAATTGTCTATATGAGCGTTCAGGCGTGTCTTTTTCACTGTTAAGAATGTCAAATTGACTGCATTTGTATTACGTTCAAACATTTCAACGAAAACTAATTGCAATATGGCTTATTTATTTTTAAGTTATAACGCGATAGTTTGAAACGATATTTCACTATCGACACTATAAAGAATTTTTCTCCAAGATACCAGCATTTTCAATATTGCCTCTTATAATCTCCAAGAAGTGTGTGAAAATAAGAAATATTATGTATTTCGTATTTTCTCTAAACTATGTCTTAACATACCGAGAGCAGTTTTAGACTTGAGTCAGTTCCATCGAAGTGGCACGAAGAGTAGCTCATGGAACCCTTTAGATTTAGGTTGTCTAATTTCGGCACCACGATGTAAAAAGGGTAATCGACGAGTGTAACGAAACTATATTTTAGTTGTGGAAACATCAGATTGTTATTCTTTTACTGGCTCGTTGAAAAGTGGACAAGCTACTATGTGTTTACAAAATATTTTTCTTTGAAATAATATTTTGGCAGCTTTTCTCTGTATCTTGAAATTTCCGTAAAATCTCAGTTATTTTTGGATTTATCCGGTTAATTTAATTATGGTTTATTGTAGACAGGTGTGCGTTTAGTAAATTAGTCAAGTTCCTTTTAAATATTATCCATTGTTATCGTTCTTCAGTCACAGCATGTGCATTATTAACTTGACAATTTATAGTTACAACTTGTCTACTACCTACGTCAATGTTGTCATTTTAATTTATTTAACTGTAAGGCTGGTGTTGGTGTTATACAAAAGATTTCTTATGAATTAGTAAGGAATTATTATGCATTTCTTACATCTCCATATCAATATCACAATATTTCTACGAATTCAAAAGGACCCCTTTGACAATACCTACAGTATTTTTTTTCCACAACCTAGATTTTATTATTGAATTGTCAAAATAAAATTGGTTTTTGAATCAAAGATGTAAGTATGTTAAAATATGTTATTTAAATTATAAAAAGAAATTAATTTTGGTTCATTCTAATGACGGTCACTGTAGGATCTTGTTAAAATTCGTTCAAATATTTTTTTTTATTATTTTGTAATACCTACGTCATAGAGTATGGAAATGAGCAATATTGCTTAACATTTCTTAAGATTTTTTTCGTAATACCATCCTTCATCATCATCATAAGCTCGACAGCCCTGGGTGGGCCTTGGCTGAATCCAGGAGTCTCCTCCATTCTCATCTTTCCGTTGCCTTCGTTCTCCAGTTTCTAATATCTATTGTGGAAGGATCGGCATCGACACTGTCCATCCATCGAGTCCTTGGTCTTCCTGGTCTCCTTCAACCTTGTGGCATAGAAAGTGTGAGGCGTTTGGTGGGGTTGTCGTCGTCCATTCGGATTATGTGACCAGCCCATCTTAAGCGCCCTATCTTTACCATCCTTAGCTTTGTATATTTAAGAGAACAGGTTGCTTTTTTGAATAACCATGCCTTTGTTTTTACTAATATGATTTATAAGTTCGTTTGTTTACAAGCAGAGTATTCAACTGAGATGATTCCGGGTTTAATGGCCCATTTACAAATAACGGGTTTGTTGGTGTTTCTTTCACTGCACAATTGGATTATATCCAACAAAACACAAGACTGTGATCTCACAACCAAATTAATTAAATAATGTCTGTGTAATATGCATCGACTCATTATTATTTAATTGACTACTGAGTAGGTACCTAAGTACATATCTACACATGTATTATATCCATGCAAGGAAAGCGTGGAACGATGATGGAATTTTTTCTTTGTTTATTAAATACTGCGTGGGTATTCGTTATAAGTTTTGTTGTTACTTTGAAACAAGACGTGTTTTTTCGTGTATACAATATATTTCATCTAACAGGAGAAACACGTGTACTATATCCTTTTTATTACCTTTGCTGATATCCATTCGATGCAGAACGAAGTACATTCTTTTCCTTGATATAACATTTTTTATGTGTAGGTATTTATTTATAATAAATAATAAATGGGATGAGTTACAGTATTTAGTAAATAAAGTGTATGAAGGATGCCTGGAGAACGGACAGAGAACGAATGTGAATAAATTTAAGATATTGGTATTCGAAAAAACTGGAAGTATTAACTGCATGTGAAATAAAAGTAGAGAACGAATGGCTAGAACAAGTAGAGGAATATTTTTACTTGGGGTGTATTAAAAGAAGAGTTATGACAGGTAATAGAATAAACCGAGCACGCACTTAGACCAGTAATATCCGATCCAAGAATCTCAATGGAATCTCTTTTCAAATCAACAGCGAGACAATCGAAAAAACACCTCTACTCGAGGAGATGTTGTTAGGAGTTATGAATTATTATTAGTCATAGTGATGATCACTTGACAATGTTTGTTGTAGAGTGGAAAATTTCTATATATGTAAATGAATAAATGTAATTTTTGATTCTGATATTTTATCATGTGATGGAATATTTGTCCTTTGCCAGATACTCAAAATACGTGTGTGTATGTGTGTAGTGTGTACCAACATAATTTTCTTTAGGCTTTCTATGACGTAGTTAAAACTTTAAAATGTGTTATTACCGAGTGCAAATAAATGTAATTTTTCACGGTTGCTCACATGATTATTCAAGTTAGAAAAAAGGTGTTAGATTTTTTTTGCCACCATATTTGACGTAAATGATATAATGTAATATAGCGCCGACACTAACTTTTCTTGGCAAATATATTTTTGATGTCTCGCCAAATATTGCGGGATGACTTTACTAAGTATTTCGTAAATTTACATGTTTACGAAATTGTTTTGCGTAGTATGTTTGAATAACCATGTTATTTTTGACGTTTACATAGTTATTTCGTATCATTTTATAGTTCATACATATTTCCACATTTTTGACATATTATTTTAATTGACATTAAAAGATTTACGTAACATCATTTCCTCTGTATAGTCAAAATTATAAATATGTAGGTATGTGTAAATTCATTATTTAGAGGTGATAAGTCTTTCTCAGACAAAGGTAAATTTGTTTTCTATTATTTTATCTGTCAAAAGTTTTAATAAATGTTCTCATGTTTTGGAAAATTGTATTTAGAATTTTCGTTTGATGAATGTGTGCATAGAAGAGAGCTCCACTTATTACACATATGTAGAGATTGCAAAGACTTTTGTGTGATCTGTGTAACCCAAAATACTTATGACTTAATATAAAAAAAATGTACATATTTATGTAATGGAAAATTAAGTCCGCTCGCTTAATAGTATTTTTTACTGTCAGTCTCAAAAACGAGCATATTTTGATTATTATCTGCCGATTTTATCGTAGAGGCATAACAAGATACATATTATTGGTTGCGTGCAATTTATAACAATAAAATGTAACAATGTATAATGGTAAATGATGTATCGGCCGGACAATACAAATGATGAATGGGAACAGTTAAAATGTCTGATGGACAAGGCAAGGCCACACCACACTGACCTCATTCTGAGATGGACGTGCCGTCCTGTCCTGGTTCCAATTTATTTTGGCGTCTTTCATATAATATGTACCGCAATGCTAAATGTAATATAATGTACTCTCTTAAGAGTTTTATCAATAACATGGAACAATCTGGAATTAATCAAGTGGTTAAAACCATTTGACATGTTATTATCATAATTAATTTATAATATGTTGTTGATGTTATTGTGGCTTTTCAAAATTGTTTTGTTGGCGTGTTATTTTTATATGTATATAAGATGGGTCGATGGCAGAGCGGTTAGCGCATTGGGTTAGTAATCCAGTGGTCGCGAGTTCGAATCCTGCCTCGACCGATTTCGTTCACTTATAGCACAAGCATTTATGCTTATTTTACGGAACGTAGGAAGATGTATATGTACTTGTTTAACTAGGACATATTCATTTTGTTATTAAAAAGAAAACAAAAACATATCCTAGACAAGTAACTCTTTAAATCGTCGTTTTGGTACTGATAGAAGTCCCTTGTATACCTTGGGCATACGGATGTACACAACTATGCACACTAAATTACCCTCTAATGTATGAAACACGAAAAAATATTGTACCTATATCACCAAATTTGTGATATACAATATTTTTTCGCGAAGAAAAAGTAAAATTTAGTTTTTTTTTATAGCATGAATAGTAATAACTCAGATTGTAGATTTTCACATTCGTCTACCTTTAGGTCTTGTTCTTTTTTAGTTACAATAAAAAAATGAAAAAGGGTTTTATTGAAATTATTTTTACAAGAAAAGTATTTAATAAATTAAAATTTTTAAAATCTCATGCAATAGTACCTATAAAAAAATATACGGTTCATTTTGTTTAATGTCGTATCTTTTAAAGGTTCTGAGAATAAAATCAAAATTTACTATATAGTCTACTTTTACCTATTTCATTGTTTGCAAATTGCGAACGTTTCGCATAACGTTTCTAGTTAACGAATTGCATTGAATTAAGTGTCCAGATCACAAAGCACTCTTTGTAGGGTGAATTGCCTTATACAAAAAGTGTCTCCGCATTGCATTCAAGAACTGTGTCAAAAGAATGTGCCATCAGAAATACAACTTCTAGATCACAAAGTTGTTTAAGACAATTGGATAGAGTGAACTTACTATGATCACAGTTTTAAGCCGGTTGCAGACCGAAAACTAATCGAAAACTAAGTAGTTTAGCTTGGATCGCATAGCTGAGGTCATTTTTCATACATAGGTGCAGTCTGCACACTTGTATGAAAAACGACCTCAGCTATGCGAGCTAAGCTAAACTAATTTAGCTTTTGGTCTGCAACCGGCTTTAGTGTTAACGAAGAAATTAAGTGAAATAATTAACTTCTTGACATACACATGCAAATAAAAATCATAATAATTTAGTTTTCTTTATTTTGTCTATTCGAATCTATAGATCCATGTGTTTTTCGGTATATTTAGCTTAATGTACTATCAAATCAACCGAATTGTAGCAAATAAGGCTATTTTAGGTAGATTTTCCTCGCCACTTTTTCAAGTGTAACAAATTTCCTACTTAAATAACATGGTCGTAGTAAATGTCGAATAGGTTATCTTCGCTTGTGTGCGTCTATTTTAATCCTCCATTTGACCTTATGTTTTGTATTCCGCTATATTTTCGGAAGCCTTTATTCTCCATTACTATTGTCTCGGCCAATTTCCTGTTTCTGTAGGTGGCAGCTTGTTAGTGTGCGGCCAGCTATATTATACCGTATGATTTATTCAAGGCTCTTTTTTCTCTCTTAAATGGCGATGTTTTATGTCTAGTATAGTTTTAATAGTATTTTGTCGACTATCGGGCTGCGCAATTCAATAAGTCCAATTTTCCACCTATCATTTGGTGATGGAATCACATTCTATGAATAAATGAATAAAACACACTTATCTTTGATTACAAATTTGAATCAACTCACTCCTTATAAGTTGCAAGTAGATGCTCGTCAACTGCGAGAATAATTAAAAATATGTTGATGTAAAATCCTGAATTTCGTTGAAAAAATCAATAATAAAGATTTCTTTACAGATATTTGATTTTAATAAAAAACGGATTTCTAGTTTTTGGATCAAAACTCCAGTTAGAGCTCTGAAACTTTCATAATTTGTGTATGACCGATGACAATGCGTGTTTCCAGCTTGATTCATTGGTGGCCAAGTCTGGTCAAGAGGCGAAATCAAAACCACCCATGTTTACCCATATCATGCATATAATTATCACATGGAGTTTTATAGTATCTTAAAATGTTATAGAACTTCATATGATTATTATATCCTTGATATGGGTAAACATGGGTGGTTTTGATTTCGCCTCTTGACCAGACTTGCCTCCTTGATGTGTTGATAAAATTAAACAATTTCGTAGTTCATACAAAGTGAAAAATAATGTTAAATAATGCATTGTTGGGGTTCGAAAGGTAAATACTTCGCAAAATATTTGGCCCTACCTGTGAAAGAAGATCTTGGAGGATCCGGTTTAACCATGAGCTGTAAATAATGTATTGCAAACCAAACGTCCGATACATCAAAATACAACATCTACGTCGGACATGTTTGTAGAATGGAGGATAGCCGGGTACCCAAAGAAAGTATTGGACATCTGGCCTGAAGGAAGAAGAAGCAGAGGGAGACCTAGGATGAGATGGCTGGACGACATCGAGGGCGATATAAGAGCGATCGGCCAGACAAATTGGAGGAGACTTGCTGTCGACAGGGCGGGATGGAGGGAGTTTCTTGAGGAAGCCAAGGCCCACACCGGGCTGTATCGCCATTGCTGATGATAATGATGATTATTTGCATAAAACCAGAAGTATTTTTATAAATTTTCTTTTGACAATAACCTCTGAAAAGAGTGTGTCCTTAAATTTTTGATTGAATTGTTTCAGCATAGACAACAACAAACAGGAAAATGAACACAAAGTGGTGGTTCGAAATGAACTGCAGAAAGATGGGAACACAATATATCAGAGTTGTCTAAAAATAAAACGATAAATATATTAGTTCACTAAGGCGAATATGGCGTCTCTGAAGACTGGCACGATCAAATTTATATGCTGATGTTTTGTATATTAATATTTTTTGTTGTTATTCTATGAAATAAAAAAAAATCCGACTTGGCTCAGTTTTGCATTTTATTTTTCTACGTTTTACAATACACATAATCCGTAGCATTGTTTTGTTTCGCGGTAGATCTATATTCAAATAATTAATTTTTCATGTCGGCGTGGTGTTGGTACGTAACCTTGGCCATATCACATTGTCGTTTTTCTGTTCCTATCTCGTGACGTTGGAAGAGACATTTTGTCAAATTAATTAATAATTTTAATTTAATATTAGATACTACTGTCTCTCTAATAAAGATAACGATATTTTTTATCAATCCAATGTTGGTTATCTATATTCATTTCACTGCAGATTATATACACCGACTGATTCATCGCTACACGCGATAACTGTTGTAAATTTGTTTAGAAGTCACGTTCATGGGGTAATTACCCGTTTTCGATTGAATTACTCGTCTTTAGAT
This sequence comes from Molanna angustata, assembly GCA_963576475.1. Taxonomy (NCBI): domain Eukaryota; kingdom Metazoa; phylum Arthropoda; class Insecta; order Trichoptera; family Molannidae; genus Molanna; species Molanna angustata. The sequence continues at coordinate 35,708,655 of OY754970.1, read as the reverse complement.
AATATTTATAATCCATATCCAATAATAGTTAGATATTATTTGTACTTATTAAAAATTTCAAGTCTGGGCTCAAATCTAGTATAAGTCATTTTGACAATGAAGAATTCCTTCAAGTTTTTGTTTTACTGGTTCGCATATTCAACACACTGATCGGTATCGGTCATAGACTGACGATAGACTTGGAAAGACCGAAAACAGAGAATAAATAAAATTTAAGGGTTTTTTCTGCCATAGTTGAGTTTCATCATGATTTGACTTGCTTCATTGATTTAACGGGAGCGACTCGCCATAGTGCATCACTTTACTCTATCTCTATAGTATGTTAAACATTCATCCGGCTTCTTATTTATATGCCAAAAATTTCTTAATTCGGTGTCGATTAATTTTCCTATTGACAGTTTCTTCTCTTATGTTTTCATCTGTCGAAACATTCAAAATGCTCTCTAGTTCTGAAAAATTATTTTTCTTTCATTCTTTATATAATAAAAATAATTATGTACCTACTTGTTTCGCGGACATTTCTTGAGACAGTATCTCTAGCAATAGTTTTATTCCTGGTATCCAGTCTATATTTGCATTGGAAATATGTACTTTGATTTCCTAGAAACGAGATAGATGCTATAGTCTATAGATTGGAAACTGAGGACAGATCAATAAACAACTAACTCAGTTGGGACATGTACATCATTGTGATGTATATTGTACCTTACCTACATTATATAATATAATGTGTCATTCTTATGGGCTATTATGTCTCCTGAGTTGGATTTTATGCGTCTAGTTCTAGCGGCATAATAGCTCATTAGACTGATGCCGTTGATATTTACAAAAGTTACGAAAACCTGAAACATTTTATGTATGAATAATTTATTTATTAGGGAAGCCAAATGTTCAGATTTTGGAAGATCCGATCATCGCCTTTTCTAACTCTATTGTATACTCTCATTTTTTATTTTTTGTTCATTGTTACTTATTGTTCTCATATAAGCTCTTCTGTCATTTTAAATTCTGACTTTTCCCCTTCTCAATAAGTGTATATATACCTTTTTCGTGATCATATAAACTTATTTATTCCACATATTGAATTAGATAATTGTTCCTTCTGACTACGGTATGATCCCAACCATCTAAGAAGGCTACCATGTATTCCCATAGCATAGTTGCATACATTATTATTGGAACGTCTATTGCATTGTGTACAGCGAGCTTTGCTGGCCTTGAGATAATTGATAATTACTTACCTTTTTCTAAATAATCAGAAATATTTAACGGAATTCTCGGCGTTCAATTTTTAAAACACAGCTTCATGAATCAGTGTTCTTACATCACAGATAATATTGATTACTTTTATGGCTTTTTTTATAAATATTATATAACCAACCCGTTGAACATTTTTTTAAAAACCTACGCAACCGTATTTGAATTTACTTAGCCTTACAATACGTTTCGGGTTTCTTATTTTTATTGTTGGCATTGTTTTTTCTCTCTCTTTGATTTGCGAAGTGAAATTGAATTTCTCGGACACGAAGGGATCCCCAAACGAAAATGATTCGTCGAGATCTGTCAAAAAGTCGTGATTCTATTTTAAGAAGTTTGAATTTTCGTTTGGTTACTTAAAGTAGGATCACAAGGGTCTTGCTTGGTGGGCGGTCACTCTTGTCGGTTTTGTGGGTAAAGTGAAAGAGTAAGTACCTACCTAGTTAGGTATCGGAACCATTATGGTGATTAGTCGACTCTGCTAACTTTCTTAGACAAGGACAAAAATAAAATTGACGCAGTGCGCGACCTTGACCGTGGCGCTAACTGAAATGAGACCAGCAGTGTACGTACACATTTGGCAAGAGGAGGCGCGCTCGATATTGCCGATGCCGCTGTCGCTGGGGTCACAAATCTTTTCCGTCCGCTGGATCATCTGGTATATCCATTCACTACTTCACTTTAATATTTCACAAAGGATTACGCCCACGCAATGTAACCATCGATTTGATGGATACTATGTATTTGTACAAAAAACATACTCGTATGTTTAATATCACGTATTTTTAAATATCACGTATGGAAGTTACTTGTATTAAAAAGATATCACGTAGACTTTTGGGTCCATTTGTATTTGCAGCATAGATACCGTTTGTTTGCATGTTACAATATTCTACGTTATATATTTTTTTGTGGTGTCGGATAAATAAAATAAAATATTGTTGTTAATTTTGCATAATTTGTCCAACATTTACATTTTTTTTATTTAATTAAATTTATAATACATATATAAAAAAACAATAAAAAAATATATAAAAAGATACACAGTATGTTTAAACATATTTCACTTTACCAGAGTGCAAGCACTTATGTGTAAAGGTTTATATTTTATTGTTTGTGGTGTTAAGATACTGTTTTTGTACCAGTTTCTTGTTTTGTACGTTCATTCAATACTTTTATTTTCTTAACATGACAATAAAAACTCGAATGTCAAACAACGTTCACTCATAATTAACAAATGTAATTATATTTAATGTCACTTAATTTATACATAGTATTATAATATGTAAAATACGTTCTGTACCACTGCGTAGTTGCAAGATTTGGGCTAAGATGGAATAGTCATTAAAGGTGAAAAAAAAATAAAGCTAATAAAATAAATTAGTGGAATTAGTAAACGGATTTTTTTATTGAATTATATATTAATAGAATGCTATCGAGTGCTTTCGGTCGAAAAAAATATCTAATAAAGATGAAGCACCAAGATAAAATAAAATAAATAGTGAGATGGGATGGAGAAAGCTTAGAGCTTACCCCAGACTAGAAGAGTAAAGCAGGGAGGATCAATGTCGCTGGTTCTTTTTAATATCTTCATGGATGACCCGAGTAAGGCCCTAATTACTTCTCAGGTTGGCTGTCGTATGGCCGGAATCTGTGTCAACCACATTAGTTACGCATTATTAGTTGATATGGTGTTCCTGACCCCTTCCATTAAAGATTTGCTTAATTTGCTGAGTATTTTCGAAAAGTATGCAGGCAAACATAATTTGTTTGACAAACTCAAAAAATCTGTTTTTTTGCGTGGACTCGCTTCCTGATAATGTTCTCCCGGTCACCTACTTAAGATTGTCAAATTTAAGGGGCCAGTAGTAATAGTTTTAAACATCTTGGGCATGTTATATGTCACAATTTAAATGATATTAAGGACAGAAAAACAGAGCGATTAGCGTAAGCGCTAATATGCTAGCCAGGAAATTCTCTAGATGCAGTGACAATGTGAAAATCTTTTTATTTCATATTGCAATAATCTGTATACCATTGAGCACACACGTCATTCATATAATTCAATGAGAGTACAATACAATAATGCCTTTAGAATGATTCTCGGTCTACCCTGGTTTGCAGTGCATTTCAAATGTTTGCAGAGCGTAGGGTCTATGGCTTTGCCGCTCTTCGATGGAGTGATGGAGGATAATATACATTTAGAAAACTCCTTGCAATCTTGTGAGCGCCTGAGCTAGTTGCAAGGACAAGAATGTGGGGATCTAGCAATTCTGACTCTTCGATTTATTAAATATGGGCATCAATATTATGCAGTGTTTTTTAAGTAGCGATAACTAGGGTTTTTACTGTTTTAGTGTACCTACCTACTATTAACATATTTTCTTTTATTTTTATATCGTTTTTACATTTTATTATTATTGTTTTTTACTTTTTTTTATTTTAGGTGCCTTCCTTATCAATAAATCTTAGTTCTTAATTGTCAATTATAATAAAAAAGTTTGTACGTGATTTCATATATCTCTAAATGTTTTCTAAAAAAAATACAGATGAATCGAAAGGGGATAGAAAAGTTGATGTAATTCAATATTGTAAAAGAGATATGTATCTAATTGAGTTTTGTGTGTAAATTTCTTCAGCGTATAGGTACTTTGAAGAAGAAAAAACTTGTTTGCCAGATGAACGTTCACCAGATGGTTGCGAATCCCTTCTTTCGAGACAAGAAATCAGTTTTAATATTAAAATTTATTGAATTGCATTAATGGAAAAAAGGTCCGCAGATAACTTTACAATTTCTTTTGCTGAAAATATTCTCGTTATGTTTCGTAATTGAAGTTTTCATTTTTACGTATTATTTCATACCTACATACCATCACGCCGTTTCTCTGTTTGAGGTAGGCAAAGAAAACCGAGCACCTGGCTCCTCTTTTTTTATTTATATTTGGAAATTGTTAAAATAAAAAAAAAAAAACATGTGACGTTCTGGTATTTCTGCGGGGTATATGAAAATTCAAAGTATGTTGTAACATAATATATCAGGATTGTCAATTTCATTGTTGATTATTTTAACTCAGTTAATTATTTCAATAATAACACCTGTTAATAACAGCTGTCCCGAAATCAGAAGAAGTAGAGGCAGACCTAGGTTTAGATGGCTGGACGACATGCTGTGCGATATAAGAGAAATGGACCTGATAAATAAATTGGAGAAGACTGGCGGTCGATAGGGAGGGATGGAGACGATTTCTGGAGGAGGCAAGGGTCCGTAGCGGACTGTAGTGCCAGTGATGATGATGATGAATAATTTCAAAGAATGTCGTCTATAAATAGTGTTGATTGGGCACAAATAGGATTTGTTTATGTCACAATAATACTGTGTACTAGATTTTCGAGAATATCAACTTTTCCGTACGATCTTAACTTGTAATTTGGAAATCTCTGCGAATTGTTGGAAGCGTAGTCAAAATAATTCTCTGTGTATTTGTGTAATGTTTGTTTGATTCATTTTTTATAACTTCGTGTGAATTTCTAAACCGTGCCACTTATTTCAAGTGATGACATGTTTATCATTCATTAAAGTAATGTTCAAATATAACTTACAACTTCTAAGAGATATTAATAGAATATGTACATATTTATGTACATATAATATTGTACAAAAAAAAAACAAATATTAGCAAGCCAGGCATTGTGATCGATCACTTAACACACTGGCACAGTTTCTTTTTTTATTAATATCATCAGGCGAGAACTCATAATTCGTAGAAGATCATCCTTAGTGTAGAAGATCCTGAGCATTTATTATTTTTTGTTGTTGAATAATAAATAAAAATAATTATTAATAGATATGCACGTGCCAAGTACTAGTCAAAAAGGAGCGTAAGATGCTATTTTCTGAATTCTTTTCACGATTTTCATTACCAAAACTTCCGTCAGAAGTTCATGGAGATGACTCTTAATTTAAAAAAAATGGCCTACTTAATTATAACGAGTGCCTATTGCTTGTCGGGAATATCCAACAACATTAAAATTTTTCGTCTCTCAGGGGCTAGTCGGCGCTATTCAAATTTATGCGAATAATTTGCGAAGGAAATATTTAAGGAATATAACTTACCTAAGTATAGATTATCATATTTTATATAAATATAGGCAGGTGCTGGTTTAGCCGAATATCAGCTTTGCTTGATAAACCTAAGTGATAGTACAATAATAGGATTGATTAGAATTTTTTTTAAGATGTTTATTTTTTAATAAAAAGTAATACTTTTTTTATTTTCCCGCCAAACTGCAAAGCAGTTTTTTTGTAATGTGACTCAAATGTGATTTATTTACAGTAACAATGGTGCAAATGCATAATGATTTATTTGTTTCATGCTCCATATAGCATTTGCCAAAAATGAAAGAATCGAAAAATGTACAGTGGGTACAAAACAATAATAGAATTAAGTATGTAAAAATAAAAGTTTATCAAATAAGTCTACTATGACAAAAGAGCGAAATTTTAAGCGTATTATAAAATTGGTTCATATGCAGGATTAGTGATGAGCATAAGTCTTACAAGTCTTGGAGTCTTGGTCTTGCTAGTTTCGCAATACCCAGACCAGACTTTGCAAGACCTAAGTCTTGCGGTTTTGCAAAATTTTATAAACTTATTCATTTTTCGATTTAAAGGTAAGAAATAAACTACGTACTATCAACAGAATACTTTAAATTGAAGTTTTTTGCCATATTTCATTGTAATTACTGTATTTTAATAGTAAAATAAAATAAAAATTGGAAAAGTTGTATGATCAAGACACGATCGAGTATGCAAGACCAAGGCCACATTTGTAAATGCAAGACCTTGACCACCCCAGTCTTGGTCTTGCATTAGCTCATCACTATGCAGGATTCAATACTGTGTATAACATTTTATTAAAATTACATTTGCGTCAGTCTGTTAACCATGAAATTTTATTATTGGCTTATTATGTTTTTCTTGAAATATATAAATATTTTACTATAGTGCGTCGACAAGCTGTCACGTAGTTTGTTTTTGTTTTGGTTACAAGCGGTCATTTCATAGTAAATTAAAAATATAAAAAGGAAGTATATATTTATCAGACTAAAAGAAAATAAGGAAAATAAATTCTTAAAATTTCTTATTTATTAAAGTCCCAAGAAAAAGGTGCAAATCTCTTATAACCTTTTTTTGCTTAAATCATATTGTTTTGTAATTAAAAACCGTTTATTGTATCTCCATATCATGTTTTAGTCACTGTAAGTGTCCGCGTAATTTGGAGTCAGTCAACCTTCGGAAAAGGATTGTGTGATATGTATAGTTGTAGCCAAACATCTTGAACTTTTAGCCGAGACGGGGAGCGATTTGTACATAAACAAACGAAGCGCAATTACACAAATTTGCGCTCTGCGCAACCGGAAGCTCGTTCAAGATGTTTGGCGAAAATTATAACAAGAAATGTAGTCATCGTTTCACCATCATCATCATCACATCACCAGTGGCGTGTGTCGCCCGAAAGGCATCCGTTAGTGTGGCGCTTACTCATTCGCATTGCGGCCAATCGTGCTGTCTGCTTTAACGACTATATGCGGAGAGTCCAGCCAGCGGCGGTGCGGTGCAATGCGGCGGCGGTGACTCCTCGCCGAGGAATGCGGTTCGATTGATGTCCGCTGGAAGTCTCTTCCTTTTTAGAAGCGGCTACTATATTAAAAGCGGTGCTTCACAAACTATTTTCGTTGTCAGACATCTAGAATAACAAAAAAAACATGACTGAATACATAGAGGAGCATCATCATCAAAAGAAAAAGAAAAAATCAACGAATATAGGGGGAAAATTTATAAGTGTGTATTCAAATATCATCCGCCCTTGTCACAACTTCCCACTCTCCTCTTATCACCATCGTATATACTATATACCGCCGCACAATACACCAAGAAAAAAAAAGGAAATCCAAAATCAGTATTTATGATGAATTTTCAAATTGTGTAACGAACGAACATTCACTAGAGAAATGTTGAATATACTTATGGTATTTTTTTCGAAAAACACTATTTAACATTTATTTATTTTATTTCATGTACCTACATTAAAGTGCATAATGGCGGGTTTATTGCCATAAAGTAATTTTTTCCAACCAACCCAAGCTGAGATCATTGTTTCGCGTCAGAGATTGGATTAAGAAAAGGTTTTTTTATGACAGGTACTATAGCAGACATTAGGACCTGGTTAATCTATTTTGTGTGAGCCCATATGTTTGTTGAGATAATGATTGTGAGTGCAGAAAGTTGAGATTGTGTAGGTACCTATTTAGTGTGGAACGGGAACAATCGCCTGGTTCACCGGGAATCATTGCATATAATTTTCAATAAAAATTGTAAACTGCTAGCCCTAGAACATGATTTCCTAGTCGGGCAGCAGTAATCTACTTATTGTTGTCATTATAAATATGGTGTGATAAAAGGTAAATAGATAAATAAAAATAATAAATATTGTAGTGGTAGGTATATATGTATTATAAAAAAACAAACAGAAAGACAAACACGTAATATATTTGAGGAGTTTGATATCAAAATGCTATGTTTATGTTTACAATATGCCCTCATTTAAAGAAACCTATTTTTAGTAATTTTCAATTATAATTGTCATCAGGATTGGTCGCCGTTCTACCTACATCTATGGTTACCTGGTGGACTTACCGTATTTTTTATGGTCTCCAGAATCCATAGATGAAGTAGCGAGAGTCAGTTTGAGAAGCAATGTTCCCATACCTACAAGTAGCTGTTAACAATGATGCCGGCTCACGTATTTTTGTGAGTTCACCTAAATAATATTATATTAACGGAGTGCATATAGAGAGGTAAGGTGAAGTAACTACGTGGTAGGTAATCAAAATATAATTATGCAATTATGAGTCACAATAATGATGGTTACAATAATAGTATTTAGCCTCCGAATGTCAGTTTTTTCCTAAATATAATTAGAATAAACTTTTGGTAATGTTTGCGTGTCTAGTTCGCAATCCGAAGACCTTGAGTTCGGCATTGAGCTAAATGAAAATTATGTTATTAAGAAAAGTTTTTATGGTTTTTTTAATTATAAAAATTGACATTGTCGACAGAAACGTCGTTTTTCACAAAAAAATTGTATCTACTATTTATTGCTGTTGCGAATTTATTGTTTTCACTCTCTCTTCAATGTATCAAATAATAGTTTCTAATTTTAAGCGTTTTTATGTACCATTTTTCGAACTGGTATCATTTAGAGATTGTGTTTCATAAATTTTGTTAAGGTTTTGTTTTTTTAATCTTTTAAATTTTATCATATGCATTATTGTTACTCTGCGCTGAAATATTGTTGATAGTAGAACGAAGTGGCCGTTTGTTAATAAACAATAAATTGTAAAATTGAATATTCTGATCACAGTTACATAACTGTCAATTCATTTAACTGCGTTAAACATTTTATTGAAAATTGTTTTGTATTGAATGATTAATTTTGTACCTATATTTTCACATTTTCTTAGCTAAATTGAATAATTATTTACGATTATACTTAGGTAGATATATTGAAATTGTGTAAATTCATTTTAAAAAATAAAAAAAAATACAGGAACTTTGTTTATTTTCACTTAATGTTCTTTTTTGGAAAAAAAATAAAAAAGAACAGATTGTAAAAAAAACGAGTTTATGTATTTTTTTTAATATTCATGTTTTAATTATTAGAGTTCATTCATTAATTCATACCATCACGGCATATACAACAATGTGGGATAACCAGCGACAGGTGTGTGGGTATGCAATGCCTTATAAAAGGAATCACGACACGTACTATACCCACACATTAGTTTCGTCTCACCCGTGAATGCACTTGATTCAGAACCTCATCGCTGAACTTGCGAAATACAATTGGTGCCTGTTGTATTTTCGTTTACCCGACTCTTGCGGGACACCCGAAGACGATAATTCGAAAGTGGAAGCACTATTCTAAGCCGGTACCTCATAGCAGAATTATTATAGTTCACTTTGTTTAAACCACGAATGACTTACGACAGGTTACAAAGCGACCACTTCTTCCGCGAAGCGAATTTTAATAAATAAATATTTGTGAATATTGTCTGTTCAGGACGTGCATTAAGCTTCACTTAGTAGTCAGTGAGTGGATGAATATGATTTATAACAATTACGTGAAGACGTGTTTGGAACACTGTCGAATAATTTAACGATCATTCTTCTTGTCCTAAAAGATTTATAGATCCTTTACGACCTTCATCCGTTTATTCTCATAGAGTTTCTTAACTATTTTCCCTCCACGTATAACACATACTCCCTTAATTTTATTTTTAATCAAACAATTTTTTTGTGGTATCAATCAATTCAAACAAAAATGCACTATTTCCAACTTCCAGATCACAATAGTCAATACAACCCTATCACAGCACCAATTTGGTTTTCTTGCACCACTAATGTACAACAAATTATAATATTATTGTCTAATACAATCCCTTGGTTATAATATTTAATCATTATTTATGATTCTTTTGACTAACTTTATATCTAGATAGAGATTTTTTTATTTATGTGTTATTCAGCAACTTTTTTTGTTTTTTTTTTTATTTCGTTTCAATTAATTTTATTTATGTGACGTGAAAAAATGGTTTTATCGAAGCTTTATTTTGTTATAAGTCTATGTTTGTATCTTCGAGTATATCGTTTTGATCTATATAGTTCTCGTACCTGGCATTAGATACTGGATATGCATCCGTAAACAATATCACTTCCTGGTCAATGATCATATCTATTTATCAAAATTATAAGTATATTCTGAGAGTTGTTTTTGTTAAAGCGGTGAAGTGTATATCATCGACAATTTGCAGTTGGATATTTTTTGCCTCTGTAGATGATGTGACTTATGACTAACTTCTTTCGAACTGTAAAATACCGTCAGTGAATCTTCGCAAACGGGCGTCTCTCCATCCTATTAATTCCTCGGAGATTCCAACGCCACGGTTCTATTCTCATCCAATTCTCGATCAAACGTTTTAGTTGTTTCGACAAAGTGTTGCCGCCTTTTGTCAATTGATCGCACATGTGTATGCGGACAGAATTGACCTGAAATAGAACGTAGACGTTCAAGTATTCGTTGTGTGCACTCGGGGCCAAGTCTGCGACCATCAGACACTCGTTGGCTGGATTCTCTGTATCGCAAAACGTCCGAAGTTCCGCCGATGTCGGATTCGCAGATCAGTCTGTCTGTCGGTACACTTTTTTTTCGCCTTTGGATGCGATGCAACAAGTTTGAATAATATGTACCGAGTATGCACACACTCACCTACCTCACCTAGAGATTGCGCGAGCAGAGAATACTCAAGTAGATGCGATGATTCATTTGCGTTAGTCATACACTCGCTTACTTACTATTCCAGATGGGGTTCAAGACCAATCCTTATTTAAACATAAATCATACTTATTATACGAATTTTGTTTTTTTTTTTTACTATTTCCATGACACATTTATTATAATTTTGGGGCACGTTTCAAAAATTAAGACATATGTACAAAGCAAAATTATATTGACACAAAAATTCCCACAAAGACATTACCTGTGTGTGGGTATACAATGTTAATAAAAATATATTTAAATATCTACCTAAATGTGTGTTATTTAAAAAATCTATGTTTTAAAAAACTCAATATGATATGTATAGGTGCTTTTCTTTTTCATTATATGGTATTTTTTATTGCAGCCAATCTGTGTATCTATATACCTATATGTATAATTGAATTTACAGATGGGTCGATCGATAGCAGAGCGGTTAGCGCGTTGGGCTAGTAATCCAGTGGTTGCGAGTTCTAATCCTGCCTCGACCGATTTCGTTCACCTATAGCACCATGCTTAATTTAGGGAATGTAAGAAGATGTATATGTACGTGATTAATAAGCACATTCCTTTAAAAAATCATATTTTTGTATTTTTATTATTTAAATTTTTCTCGTAGTTCTAAAAGTATGTACTTAAATATTTTATGTATTTGGACCGATGATGAAAGGGTGGGGTCATGTCAGCGGCCAGTGGCTACTAAGCTACTCTAATAGTAATAAACTTACACTTGTACTTTCAAATTCTGATATTTTTTAAGTATTTGATTATACTGCTTCGATTGTCCGTCTATCTTAAAAGTGAGTTTGTTGACCCGCTTGTGTTTTCAATAAAATTAACGAAAGTTATTATATACCTACCTACCTAGTTAGTAACGCCAGTCAATGTCCATTATGTGGTTTGCCAAATCGACGTATTTACACAGGCGAATGGACATTGAGATGCCGACGAACTCTCCTTACCTTAGTATAATAATATAATAATAATAAAATTTGGGGTACCTACTTAATGTTTCCGTTATTACCTACAGTAGGTACAGTATCCACCTCACAATATGCGCTGCATCCTTAACGGTTTAAATATACACTTATTTTATTACTTTCTGAGATTCTGCCATTCCGGGGTGAATGAGTTTAACGACCATGTTTTGAGTCGTATGAAATTCACAAAGTTTCGTGATGTCTATTAATATTATTGAATGAGACAATACTTTTCGTTTTTCATTGACTGTTGATAGTAATAATGTTAATGTCAATAAAACCTCATGTATATTTTTGTTTTTCTGATAAAAATCAAACTAGATCTAGGGCGAAATAGTTACGGCTTCTAAACTCTTGCGGCGGTACTAATAACCAAAAAGTAGTGAGTTTAAACAATAAGAGTAATTTAAACCTAGCGAACAAAAAAGTTATTAATAACCAGGTAATAAAAAATATATTTTAGTCCATTGTTTATATCACCATCAAACCACCCGGTCCCCTAGTTTAACGGTGGATTAGTGAGCTCGTGAGCTCCCAAACTGTCAAAATTTTACACGCATGTTGTATTATGTCGTGTTTTCTTATTATTAAAGTAAAAATAAAAAGAGATTTCAATTAGCATGGAGTATTTTGTTTTTATTTATTAATAATTATTTGTTAATTTATAATCAATGACGACTCCGAGTACTCTGCTTGGGAGCCTATTGAGTATAAACCAATACTATAATATAGAATAATAATAAAACTATAGTATACTCATTCCCATACCTCGTTGAAAAAGTGAAGCCGTTATACTGGCCGGCTCGTGTCAATATATGTATGACTGCTATAATTTTCCAAGTAATTTTGCAATTTTGCTAACTATTCCGTAAATAATTTTGCGAGCAGTTAAAAATTCCATATTTGGAGAACGAATCACGCAGATGGCCAAATAATTACTGAATGCTCGTAGCAAAATGTTGACCAAATTAGTCAACATAAAGCAGTCGCGTTTACTGCAGGCTAAAGAGTAGGTATTCTATATATTTCTATGACTATAATATACTACTTTTGCGTCGTTGTTCTTATATTGGGCTAATTTATAAATAATCATTTTTCTAGTCAAAAAAGAAAAATATTTTTTCTCCTTATTGTTTTTCTTCATTGCTATTCATGAGCTGTTGTTATATTCAAGATTTTTTTTACATACTCTTTTCTTCTGTAATATATATTTTATATTTTGTCTATTGGGCTAATTTATAAATAATCATTTTTCTAGTCAAAAAAGAAAAATATTTTTTCTCCTTATTGTTTTTCTTCATTGCTATGAGCTGTTGTTATATTCAAGATTTTTTTTACATACTCTTTTCTTCTGTAATATATATTTTATATTTTGTCTATTGGGCTAATTTATAAATAATCATTTTTCTAGTCAAAAAAGAAAAATATTTTTTCTCCTTATTGTTTTTCTTCATTGCTATGAGCTGTTGTTATATTCAAGCTTTTTTTTACCTACTCTTTTCTTCTGTAATATATATTTTATATTTTGTCTATTGGGCTAATTTATAAATAATCATTTTTCTAGTCAAAAAAGAAAAATATTTTTTCTCCTTATTGTTTTTCTTCATTGCTATGAGCTGTTGTTATATTCAAGCTTTTTTTTACCTACTCTTTTCTTCTGTAATATATATTTTATATTTTGTCTATTGGGCTAATTTATAAATAATCATTTTTCTAGTCAAAAAAGAAAAATATTTTTTCTCCTTATTGTTTTTCTTCATTGCTATGAGCTGTTGTTATATTCAAGCTTTTTTTTACCTACTCTTTTCTTCTGTAATATATATTTTATATTTTGTCTATTGGGCTAATTTATAAATAATCATTTTTCTAGTCAAAAAAGAAAAATATTTTTTCTCCTTATTGTTTTTCTTCATTGCTATGAGCTGTTGTTATATTCAAGCTTTTTTTTACCTACTCTTTTCTTCTGTAATATATATTTTATATTTTGTCTATTGGGCTAATTTATAAATAATCATTTTTCTAGTCAAAAAAGAAAAATATTTTTTCTCCTTATTGTTTTTCTTCATTGCTATGAGCTGTTGTTATATTCAAGCTTTTTTTTACCTACTCTTTTCTTCTGTAATATATATTTTATATTTTGTCTATTGGGCTAATTTATAAATAATCATTTTTCTAGTCAAAAAAGAAAAATATTTTTTCTCCTTATTGTTTTTCTTCATTGCTATGAGCTGTTGTTATATTCAAGCTTTTTTTTACCTACTCTTTTCTTCTGTAATATATATTTTATATTTTGTCTATTGGGCTAATTTATAAATAATCATTTTTCTAGTCAAAAAAGAAAAATATTTTTTCTCCTTATTGTTTTTCTTCATTGCTATGAGCTGTTGTTATATTCAAGCTTTTTTTTACCTACTCTTTTCTTCTGTAATATATATTTTATATTTTGTCTATTGGGCTAATTTATAAATAATCATTTTTCTAGTCAAAAAAGAAAAATATTTTTTCTCCTTATTGTTTTTCTTCATTGCTATGAGCTGTTGTTATATTCAAGCTTTTTTTTACATACTCTTTTCTTCTGTAATATATATTTTATATTTTGTCTATTGGGCTAATTTATAAATAATCATTTTTCTAGTCAAAAAAGAAAAATATTTTTTCTCCTTATTGTTTTTCTTCATTGCTATGAGCTGTTGTTATATTCAAGCTTTTTTTTACCTACTCTTTTCTTCTGTAATATATATTTTATATTTTGTCTATTGGGCTAATTTATAAATAATCATTTTTCTAGTCAAAAAAGAAAAATATTTTTTCTCCTTATTGTTTTTCTTCATTGCTATGAGCTGTTGTTATATTCAAGCTTTTTTTTACCTACTCTTTTCTTCTGTAATATATATTTTATATTTTGTCTATTGGGCTAATTTATAAATAATCATTTTTCTAGTCAAAAAAGAAAAATATTTTTTCTCCTTATTGTTTTTCTTCATTGCTATGAGCTGTTGTTATATTCAAGCTTTTTTTTACCTACTCTTTTCTTCTGTAATATATATTTTATATTTTGTCTATTGGGCTAATTTATAAATAATCATTTTTCTAGTCAAAAAAGAAAAATATTTTTTCTCCTTATTGTTTTTCTTCATTGCTATGAGCTGTTGTTATATTCAAGCTTTTTTTTACCTACTCTTTTCTTCTGTAATATATATTTTATATTTTGTCTATTGGGCTAATTTATAAATAATCATTTTTCTAGTCAAAAAAGAAAAATATTTTTTCTCCTTATTGTTTTTCTTCATTGCTATGAGCTGTTGTTATATTCAAGCTTTTTTTTACATACTCTTTTCTTCTGTAATATATATTTTATATTTTGTCATGTCATTACTTTATTCTGTTCTCTTCCTGTATGTATTCTTAAGGGGAGAAAAAATAAACATAATTATTATTCTAGCCAAATGCTAGTGCAGATCGTATTGTAGGTATATTTAACTTTAACTCTGGTTGGTTAAAAATATGCCGTCTTGCAATAAGTCCGCTAGTGTACAAATTATATGTACCTACAGAAAGTTACAAACAAATATTTCTTTTAAAACTATCGTTATTAATTAACATTTTAAATTGGAATTCATTCATGAAATTATATTTGATACTAGCGTACCCGACAGACGTTGTCCTGCGCGAACGTTGGCTTGCCTGTTATTAGCTGGTTTAACAAATATTAAAAGGATGGATTACCTTATAAAAGGAAGCACGGCACATGCGTGTATACCCACATATCAGTCTTGCCTCACATAAAAAAGGCAAAATACATAATGGGTAATGAACTATTTAATATTTAAGATGTAGGTATTTGTTACCTGTTATAGTTTCGATTACCCGGCCCTGATGGGATACACACTAATATTCACTCTCTCTCTCCCTAGTCACAAAAAAAATCGAAGATTCAGAATCCCTTAATAATTGATTATTTTATTTGAGTTGGATATTGAGAAGTTTGGAGAAAGACTTTTCAAAGAATAATCTTGGTCTATTTTGAATTATGCCATAAGAGTATCTATGTATGTACCTATATATTTTTCAAACACAAAATATATATTTATAACTTTTTTTTTTTTAATATAAAAAATGAATATGTCCTTGTTAAACAAGTACATATACATCTTCCTACGTTCCCTAAACTAAGCATAAATGCTTGTCCTATAGGTGAACGAGATCGGTCGAGGCAGGATTCGAACTCGCGACCACTGGATTACTAACCCAGCGCGCTAACCGCTCTGCCATCCACCCATCCAAAATTATTCATTTTATAGTACGGAGTTGTACATTTTTTCACTATAGAAAATTCACTTTAATATACCTAAGTTTGTTGTTTGATCTTGACGTTTCAATCACAAAATATATATTTATAACCTCACTTTACATTACGGAGGTTTTTAATAAAATAATATGATATTCATAAATTAATTGAAATATTTAAACGAAAATATTACGAAACATTACATTGAGATGATGACTTTGATATACCTATCGTCATAATAACACTTAAAACAGAATATACTTGGAAAAAAACTAAATAGATTTATACAATAATAATAAAAAATATATACAAATAACTTAATAATTTCATAAAATATTAAAAATATGAAAACAAATACCGCAGACAGCGTTGAGAAAAACATCAAGTTTTAATGTCATAACCAACATTGCATCATATTATGACATATCGAAAGCAATGTCGCCATTATTCAAAATGCGTATTCCGAAAATATTTATAACGATATTTTATTATTCTTTTATTAAATTCCTTTTTGTGAATCTAATCCACTCAGGGACTCACATAAACACAAACAAAAAGTTTCATCAAAATCGGTTCAGCCGTTTAGGAGGAGTTCAGTGACATACACACGTACGGAAGAATTATATATATATATATATATATATATATATATATATATATATATATATATATATATATATATATATATATATATATATATATATATATATATATATATATATATATATATATATATATATATATATATATATATATATATATATATATATATATATATATATATATATATATATATATATATATATATATATATATATATATATATATATATATATATATATATATATATATATATATATATATATATATATATTATAATATTTTTATCTCGGTTTTCCCGTGTCAGTAGGTCTTGACTAAGACCATTTGTCTTCCGACGTTTCGCCTGAATATCACCAGGCATTTTCAAGGACTTAACGAAAAACTATATTATTATACTAACTTGACGGTGAGCTTTCAGTGTGAGTAGACGTGTGTCGCGCGCGTGCTTTTCGTTAAGTCCTTGAAAATGCCTGGTGATATTCAGGCGAAACGTCGGAAGACAAATGGTCTTAGTCAAGACCTACTGACACGGGAAAACCGAGATAAAAATATTATAACATATTTCACCCGTGAAAACATCAAATATAACATATATATATATATATATATATATATATATATATATATATATATATATATATATATATATATATATATATATATATATATATATATATATATATATATATATATATATATATATATATATATATATATATATATATATATATATATATATATATATATATATATATATATATATATATATATATATATATATATATATATATATATATATATATATATATATATATATATATATATATATATATATATATATATATATATATATATATATATATATATATATATATAAAGATATGGACCGGTCCGCCGCCGCTGCCTACTGTAGATAAGCGATAAGGAATATAATATTATTATACTAGCACATTCTTTTGACCAATTTAATAAATAATGTATTATCCGAAACGAAAGATTGATGTATTCCATTCACCACATAATTGTAGCCAAACAGTCTGGCTCGTTAAACCGTTTTCAAGGAGGACCTCCTATCTACTCCTACTTTCGGCTGGTGCATTATTTTGTATGCACAAAGTAAAAGGTGCGGCTTCCTCGAAGCAAAGCCTTCCGAAGCCAGTTTCCTGCCGCGTGGGACGATGTGCACGATGTGATGTCTCTAGCTCTGCTGTACGGAGAAACCATATTTCGCCGTGCGAATAATTTATGTGTTATTAATTTAGCATCGAGCTGCTAAGGCCGAGACACATTCCTTTCTTGACGATATTATTTATTGCCCTATTGTAGTTATTAAATTACTTTGAACGTTTATTAATGATTTTTCTTTCGTGCATTGGCACGTACCAATGAATATAAATTC
The DNA here is from genome assembly GCA_963576475.1 of Molanna angustata. Classification (NCBI taxonomy): domain Eukaryota; kingdom Metazoa; phylum Arthropoda; class Insecta; order Trichoptera; family Molannidae; genus Molanna; species Molanna angustata. The sequence goes on along the minus strand of OY754970.1, from coordinate 35,690,751 downwards.
ACTTCTCTTTCAAGCCACGGGCGTCCACTTCGATCTGCTGAACGTACTTTACTATCTATTCCTATTCATAGTTCTGATTTTTTAGCTCTTCAGTAGTAATTGTCAGTTTAATAAACTGTAATTGTCAGTTTAATAAACTGTAATTGTGACAGGCGCAGTGAACATTACTGTCTCTAGGACTCTTTCAGTTCAACTATCCTGTTGTTGTTTGTTCACAGGGAATTTTATATCAAAAGGAAGGACTGAAGAGACATTGCAACGCATGTCGGGTACTAGCTGTTTATAAATATATTCAAAATTAATTTTCAGAATAAGACGTTTGTCATCCGTCCTGAGGAAGAAGAAGATGTTCGTGGTTTAAACAAAATCAATTGTGATAAAATAATAATGTGTTTAGTGTTGGCCACAACCCACTCGTTTTTTTTGCAAATTTTATTCGTATAATTGACTAACCGTGCGTGATAATAGACGCTAGAGGTGCGCCCTGTCGGGACCCGCGCTATTCTCTACCAGGCCTACGCCCCTGGCTGACCAATAAGCTAATTGACAAGTCTGACAATACTGATAAATTACTTCTGCCAATAATGCAACATACTTTGTACTTTCTTAGAATATTTCCAATTTCTTTTAGCTATCGCGTGACCGCTACAGAATATATACAAAATAAATTCATCGAAGATTTCGCAAATAAAATTGAAACTACAGTTTTATTTTTATAAACGGTTGAATTTGTTGGCAGATGGTACCAGAATTTCCTTTACACAATATGCAAGATGCGAGTTTGTTGCCAGATGGCAATTTGTTCCAGGTAACCATTGTTTCATTCCATTTGGGTGAAAAATTAATTTAAAAACATTTCTCCTTTGCTTTGAAATCGAACCCCAGGACAACGGCACAGAAGTTAAACGGGTTAAAATTATGTTACGGTTGTCGACGATTTTTTTCTCTCCACTACTTAATATAGTTTATCGGCCTTCGTGGCTCAAGTGGTTAGGTATCTGACTGCTGATCCAAAGGTCCCGGGTTCGATTCCCGGTGGAGACACAGTTTTTAATTGTGTTTTCAGTCTGCATCTCCAGAATGTGGCAACTTGTTATTGGGTGCGTGTTAAATAAATATTCGACATAGTACCTACCTGTCAGTTGCCTGAGAAGTAATATTAAAGAAATAGTGAAGATTTATGATTTCACACTATTGAGCGTATTTTTAAATCGATTTCTTAACAGTGATTATTAAGATGGTGTTTACTATTGTTTTTTTTTTGTGTATGGCGTACTAGGAAATTTTGAGTCTTATGTAAAATCAAACAAATGACATCGTATCATACTATGTGTAAGTGTACTTTTTAAGTGAGACGAGGCTGATGTGTGGGTATACACGCACGTGTCGAGCTTCCTTTTATAAGGAAATGTTCACCCGTACACCTGTCGCTGGTCACCCCACAATGTTGGATTTGCCGTGATGGTATGTATGTATGTATGATTTGATCTGCGAACACCTTTAAATGCTTTCAATTTCTGGAGAAATTATTATTTTTTTAATTATGTATGCAACAGAAAGGGGCTCCATAAAAATGCATTTAGGGATTGTCAACCCATTTTTTTATTATATTATGTTTCACTACATCAGTGGTTTGGTTATTTTTATCATCCAACTAGTAGTATTTTTTAACAAATTTATCGCATGCTTTGAAGATTTTTTTCTTTCTTGAAAAATAAAAAAAATATGTATCTAGTAATAAGCCAGCAATTAAATTCTTAATTACTTCAACAAACTTCAAAGATTTAAATTATAGCATTTTACGACGCATTTATATTTAATAAAGCCATTTAATGTATTGAGAGAGATATTATGTTTCTTTGAAAGTCCCACGCTTCTATATTGATTTACGAGGAATCAATGTGTTTCTTATAAGTCTTGTTGTTACAGTAGGTACATTATTCTTGTTGTTACAGTAGGTACATTATTCAAGAATAATTATAATTCATCAGTCTGAAAAAATCCACCTTGGAACGCCGCGATTTTCCAACAAAAAATCCCCATAATTCCTATTTTCTCTGAATTAATATTACATATAATACCTAATTTTCACTTTTCTTTAACTTCACTTGTCTGTTTATACTAGACTAGAATATTGCAATAAAATTTATTTAACTCCCCGGTCAGTTAGAGCTCTGAGACTTTCAAAATTTGTTTCATTTGATATTTTGATAAAATTGAACAATCTTGTATTCTATACATAGTAAACAAAGCTATGCGTTTCCGGCTGAGCGAAAATAATTTTTAAATTTTATTCGGTTATATGCAACAAAATATTACTGTTTTCAAATGTTTAACATATCGACAAAGTATCAAGCCATTATACGCGAGATTTGTATGCGGGGTCTATACTTTCTACGGTTTTTTCAACTTTGAAGTAAAAAAACACCCATAGAGGCTTTGTAACATATACATTCTGTATATATATGGATTTACTCAGAATTCAGAGTAGAACATTGAGTGTATTTGTGTGTGTGTGTGTCCGTTCCCATATATCGTCTGATCCGCTAAATGCACATTTAAATTTCAGAAAATATAGCAAGTTATAGGCCTTAAAAACTTTTATACTCAGAATTTTGTATTTTTGTTTCAGTCAGGGGTTATATTATTGAATTTTTACTTTATTTTTCCATATAGCTCAAAAACCATAAAAGCTATAACGCTCAAAATTGGTTTTTGAAAAAAAATAATTGAGTTTCTCGAACATTTTTTACTAAGATTTTTATTTATTTATTTATAAACGGCATAAATGCCTTTTACATACATAGATAAAAACACATACTTATTGATGATGAAAATATATAGAATAAGAAAAAAAAACAATTAGGTATACACTTAGCAAAAAAAAAATTTAAACCTATACAGTAATGCAATAAATGAAAAAAAAACAAACTATGTAAGCAAACATAAAAAAAGATATACATATATTATGGACTTAAAATAAACCAAAACAGTAAATTTAAAAAATAGTAAATTCAAAAAAAAATAAAAAAAAACAATAAACGTAAGCAAACATAAAAAAATGTAGGTACATATGGGCTCAAAATAAAAAAAAAACATGATAAATTTATGTGTTTAACTGCCTTTTATTTCCAAAGTTTTTAAAAATGTCGCAACATTCCAAAACACCCCAACTAGATACAATATTTAAGGTGACTTAATAGTTTGATACTTAATCTCCAAACAAACATACATACCATCGTGCTGTTTTCATATTCTGGGTAGGCAAAAAAGACAGACCTCCATACTATCTTATCCTGACATACATATATCTACATGTTTTATATAGAAAACAAAATATCTTAAAATATTTATTAATTTGTGTTTTAAGTGTTTATAGTTTGGTACGTATTCTTTAATTATACATAGGTACTATCGCATGTGTTACATGTATAGTATAATAAATAATAGTTACCCGACAAGGTGTCCTCAATTTTGTTCTGTTTACCTACTTGTTATGTTTATTTTACATCAATTTTTCAACGAATATCACGCAGAGAATGTGTTATTTTTATATTCTTAAAATGTTGATAATTTCCGAATTTTTAATTTATTTCTATTGTATGAATAAACAAAATAGTCAACAATTTGGAAAGTGGGAGCATTTCGATTGTTTCGATCGATGAAATCATAGAAAGAGGTCATCATCTCTAAGCTAATGGGCTCTACATTATTTATTTCAATAAAGTCAATTGAACTTGTATTGGGCTATACAGAGGGCATGTACGCCATGCACACAAAAACGTACCCATGAAACAATTAAAATGCACTTTCTCGGTTCGATACACGATATACGTTAAACAATTGATGCGAATAATGGGTGCTTTAAAATTGGGATACGGTGTATAGTTGTGTAGTGTTTATTATGTGACGCACAGGTTTTGTTGCCTGAATTTGCCTGAAAACTAAACACACAGGTAAATTTCAATTTAGTGCCACGCCCATTTGTGTTGAGATGAGCCTCTACTTGGTCTTGAAGCCTCATCATATTTCTGTATAATCCAACTGTCGATTTGTTCAGGAGAACTTTGTTCTCTTAACATATCGACAATGTATCAAGCCAGAATACGCGAGAATTGTATGGAGAGGTCTACTTTTTTCACGGCTTTTCCAACTTTGAAGTCAAAAAACACCAACTTAGAGGCTTCGCAGCATATATGTTCCATACACGGATTTACTCAGAATTCGGAGTAGAACATTTCGTGTGTCTGTGTGTGTGTGTGTGTCTGTGTGTGTGTCTGTGTGTGTGTGTGTCTGTGTGTCTGTGTGTGTGTCTGTGTGTCCGTCCCCCCCTTATAACTTTTGATCCGCTCAATTTACAGAGCCTAAAATTTCAGAATATATAAACAGTTACAGGCCTACAAAACTTTTATACTCGGAATTTTGAATTTTTGTTTCAGTCAGGGGTTATCAACTTTTGAATTTTTATTTTATTTTTCCATATATCTCAGAAACCATAAACGCTAGAACGCTGAAAATTGGTACAAACATAGACAAATACAAAATCTCAAATTAGTTTTTTCAAAAAAATTCCAGGGTTTCTCAAACATTTTTTATTAAGAAAAATATTTTTTTTATGATAAATTTATGAGTTTAACTGCCTATATTTCCAAAACTTTTACAATTATCGAAAAAAGCCGAAACACCCCAACTAGATAATTTAATTTTCTATAAAAAATATTAACATTGTATCTCAATTTTTTTTTAACAATTTTTTTAAAAATTGAATTTAGTGACGACATCGCTTCATACTTTTTGTATGGCAGTCGCCTATACACAATATGTAAGAAGACTTAATAGTTTGTTACTTCATCTCCAAACATACATACATACCATCATGCAATTTGCATATTCTGGGTAGGAAAAAGGATCTTCCTCCATACTATCCTATCTTGACATACATACCTACATATGTTGTATAGAAAACAAAATATCTGAAAATATTCAATAATTTGTATCTATGGGTTTATAGTTTGGTACATATTCTTCAACTATACATACTATCGCTATCGACAGTTGGATCTCATGTGTTACATGCAACTAGTTTATCCAACTGTCGATTTGTTCAGGAGAACTTTGTTCTCTTAACATATCGACAATGTATCAAGCCAGAATACGCGAGAATTGTATGGAGAGGTCTACTTTTTTCACGGCTTTTCCAACTTTGAAGTCAAAAAACACCAACTTAGAGGCTTCGCAGCATATATGTTCCATACACGGATTTACTCAGAATTCGGAGTAGAACATTTCGTGTGTCTGTGTGTGTGTGTGTCTGTGTGTGTGTCTGTGTGTGTGTCTGTGTGTCCGTCCCCCCCTTATAACTTTTGATCCGCTCAATTTACAGAGCCTAAAATTTCAGAATATATAAACAGTTACAGGCCTACAAAACTTTTATACTCGGAATTTTGAATTTTTGTTTCAGTCAGGGGTTATCAACTTTTGAATTTTTATTTTATTTTTCCATATATCTCAGAAACCATAAACGCTAGAACGCTGAAAATTGGTACAAACATAGACAAATACAAAATCTCAAATTAGTTTTTTCAAAAAAATTCCAGGGTTTCTCAAACATTTTTTATTAAGAAAAATATTTTTTTTATGATAAATTTATGAGTTTAACTGCCTATATTTCCAAAACTTTTACAATTATCGAAAAAAGCCGAAACACCCCAACTAGATAATTTAATTTTCTATAAAAAATATTAACATTGTATCTCAATTTTTTTTTAACAATTTTTTTAAAAATTGAATTTAGTGACGACATCGCTTCATACATTTTGTATGGCAGTCGCCTATACACAATATGTAAGAAGACTTAATAGTTTGTTACTTCATCTCCAAACATACATACATACCATCATGCAATTTGCATATTCTGGGTAGGAAAAAGGATCTTCTTCCATACTATCCTATCTTGACATACATACCTACATATGTTGTATAGAAAACAAAATATCTGAAAATATTCAATAATCCAACTGTCGATTTGTTCAGGAGAACTTTGTTCTCTTAACATATCGACAATGTATCAAGCCAGAATACGCGAGAATTGTATGGAGAGGTCTACTTTTTTCATGGCTTTTCCAACTTTGAAGTCAAAAAACACCAACTTAGAGGCTTCGCAGCATATATGTTCCATACACCGATTTACTCAGAATTCGGAGTAGAACATTTCGTGTGTCTGTGTGTGTGTGTGTCTGTGTGTGTGTCTGTGTGTGTGTCTGTGTGTGTGTCTGTGTGTCTGTGTGTCCCCCCCCCCCCTTATAACTTTTGATCCGCTCAATTTACAGAGCCTAAAATTTCAGAATATATAAACAGTTACAGGCCTACAAAACTTTTATACTCGGAATTTTGAATTTTTGTTTCTGTCAGGGGTTATCAACTTTTGAATTTTTATTTTATTTTTCCATATATCTCAGAAACCATAAACGCTAGAACGCTGAAAATTGGTACAAACATAGACAAATACAAAATCTCAAATTAGTTTTTTCAAAAAAATTCCAGGGTTTCTCAAACATTTTTTATTAAGAAAAATATTTTTTTTATGATAAATTTATGAGTTTAACTGCCTATATTTCCAAAACTTTTACAATTATCGAAAAAAGCCGAAACACCCCAACTAGATAATTTAATTTTCTATAAAAAATATCAACATTGTAGTAGAAGATCTCAATTTTTTTTTAACAATTTTTTTTAAAATTGAATTTAGTGACGACATCGCTTCATACATTTTGTATGGCAGTCGCCTATACACAATATGTAAGAAGACTTAATAGTTTGTTACTTCATCTCCAAACATACATACATACCATCATGCAATTTGCATATTCTGGGTAGGAAAAAGGATCTTCCTCCATACTATCCTATCTTGACATACATACCTACATATGTTGTATAGAAAACAAAATATCTGAAAATATTCAATAATTTGTATCTATGGGTTTATAGTTTGGTACATATTCTTCAACTATACATACTATCGCTATCGACAGTTGGATCTCATGTGTTACATGCAACTAGTTTGTATCTATGGGTTTATAGTTTGGTACATATTCTTCAACTATACATACTATCGCTATCGACAGTTGGATCTCATGTGTTACATGCAACTAGTGTTTAAGTTTATGTTGATATTTGCCGGTAAAAGTGACGCGACTTCGTCCGTCTGATTAAAGACACGTACTTGTCCAACTGTCGATTTGTTCAGGAGAACTTTGTTCTCTTAACATATCGACAATGTATCAAGCCAGAATACGCGAGAATTGTATGGAGAGGTCTACTTTTTTCACGGCTCTTCCAACTTTGAAGTCAAAAAACACCAACTTAGAGGCTTCGCAGCATATATGTTCCATACACGGATTTACTCAGAATTCGGAGTAGAACATTTCGTGTGTCTGTGTGTGTGTCTGTGTGTGTGTGTGTCTGTGTGTGTGTGTGTGTCTGTGTGTCCGTCCCCCCCTTATAACTTTTGATCCGCTCAATAAACAGAGCCTAAAATTTCAGAATATATAAACAGTTACAGGCCTACAAAACTTTTATACTCGGAATTTTGAATTTTTGTTTCAGTCAGGGGTTATCAACTTTTGAATTTTTATTTTATTTTTCCATATATCTCAGAAACCATAAACGCTAGAACGCTGAAAATTGGTACAAACATAGACAAATACAAAATCTCAAATTAGTTTTTTCAAAAAAATTCCAGGGTTTCTCAAACATTTTTTATTAAGAAAAATATTTTTTTTATGATAAATTTATGAGTTTAACTGCCTATATTTCCAAAACTTTTACAATTATCGAAAAAAGCCGAAACACCCCAACTAGATAATTTAATTTTCTATAAAAAATATCAGCAATGTAGTAGAAGATCTCAATTTTTTTTTAACATTTTTTTAAAAATTGAATTTAGTGACGACATCGCTTCATACATTTTGTATGGCAGTCGCCTATACACAATATGTAAGAAGACTTAATAGTTTGATACTTCGACTCCAAACATACATACATACCATCATGCTATTTGCATATTCTGGGTAGGAAAAAGGATCTTCCTCCATACTATCCTATCTTGACATACATACCTACATATGTTGTATAGAAAACAAAATATCTGAAAATATTCAATAATTTGTATCTATGGGTTTATAGTTTGGTACATATTCTTCAACTATACATACTATCGCTATCGACAGTTGGATCTCATGTGTTACATGCAACTAGTAATATTATAACCATTATGGTAATTTGGTCGAGTTACATAACACAGCACGTTACTACGGTCCGGTGTCTCTCGCATTAAATAATATATATGTATGTATTTCTTTCGTCAATTGCGGAGGTCACCTTTCCTATCAAAAGTATCCGCCGCTCGGCGTCCGTCGGCCGGACCACTATACATATAGGTTAGTTCGATGGGGAATACTCGTTATTTTGCTACGAATCTTTCTTCTATTTCGTTAGCAACACGTAACATACTTTCCACATATCCTATCTTAGATTGATTGATGAGTCGTCTCTCCATAGCTAATAACAAAAATGCAATTACTTTCTTTCCTTTCACACAAATATATAACTCATCTTTATTTATTAAACAGTTTCTTCTTCATTCTATGTCTATTGGCCTGTTATAATCCTGCGTCAATTTCCCTCTTGAGACGTGGATTTCCAGCATTTTGAGACGTCCTAACTGGTTCTTTTTCTCTGGTTTCAATCTTGGGATTAGTTTGCAGCAATTTCTTCAATTCTATTCTTCCCTGTCTTGTGCGACTCTTTTGAGCTGCGCATGAAGCCCTCTTGTATTATTACATGGCCGATCCATCTTGCACGCCTTTCTGACAGTGTCCTGAGCAGGTGCCATCCTCCTTCGATTCTTTGGAGAACCTCCCCATTCGTTATGTGATCTCTCCAGGAAATTCCTAATAGTCTTCTATAGGACCATATCTCAAAAGCCTCCAGTCTCATTTTATCCCTTTCGGATAGGCACCATGTCTCGCAGCCTTACATCAAGATACTCCATACATAGATCTTGAGGAGTATTCTTAGTTTTAGGTCTATATTGTTCGACCTCGATTGCAGGGGTTCTATTCATGCGACTATGACACATGCAGAACATATAATTCGCAAAGAGAGTAGATATGGCAATAAATGAGACAGCCAGAATAATATCTGGCTGCCTAAAACCAACTGCAATTAAAGAAATATATCCAATTATAGGTATTGCCCCCCCTGAAACCAGACGGCGTGTTGCAGCGGAAACCGAACGGAGCAAGCTTAATTCTTACCCTAGACACCCCATGCATGGATCTCAGACGCGTCAGTGTAGACTGAAGTCAAGGAAGAGTTTCCTGGAGTCGACTTCTCCTGTGGTCGAACCACCCAGGGCCCGAAGGCTGTCATTGTGGCGTGCAGAGAGTGCCAGTCCCACACACTTACCTCCAGCCGAGGAGATGTCAGTGGGACACAACTTACCATATGCAACATGGAGGGCACTCAACAGACTAAGAACAGGCGTCACCCGCTGCTACAGTAATCTCAAAAAATGGGGCTACAGTGAGGAAGATACCTGTGAGTGTGGCACAGTGCAGGACAACTCGCACCTTCTCTCATGCCCCTTGATTGGAGTTACATGTACACATGAAGACACCGTGACAGCGAAGGAAAGCGGCATACGGGTGGCCGAGCACTGGAGTTTTCTAATTTGATGGTGTTCCGGACACGGAAAGTAAGTAACATATAATTGGGCAATACCAAAGTGGTTTCAGGCCAGGAAGATCGACAATTGACGAAATTTTTGCCCTTAGGCAAATACTGGAGAAAACGCTCGAGTATAATATAGAGACCCACCATTTATTTATAGATTTTAAGGCAGCATACGATAGTGTCAATAGAGTGACATTGTACGAGGCCATGATTGAAATGGGAATACCATTCAAACTAGTAAGACTGGTGAGAGCGACATTGCATGGTTCAAATTGTAGGGTCAAAATACAAACCAGCACCTCGGACATATTTAAAACCTATAATGGCTTACGGCAGGGTGATGCATTGTCTTGCCTATTATTTAATATAGTTTCTAGAGAAAGCCATCAGAGATGCCAGAATTGAGACAGCAGGTACAATTTTCCGCAAATCAAGCCAGATACTTGCATATGCAGATGATGTTGACATAATTGCAAGAACACCAAATGATGTAAAACAAGCGTTTATACACCTGGAAATTGCTTCTGCCAGAATGGGACTTCAAGTGAACTCTTCTAAGACGAAATATATGATTGCAGCTAAAATGTCCAACCATAGAAATGCCCAAGAAACTCTGATTAGTGCTGGTAATCATACCATTGAAACTGTGGGGTCGTTCCAGTACCTAGGTTCAATAATAACCAGTAACAACGATGTTAGTGTCGAGATTAAAAGATGAATAGCTGTGGCAAATAAATGCTATTTCAGTATTCACCGACATCTCAAGTCCCGATTGTTGACACGAAATACTAAGTTGTTATTGTATAAAACATTGCTGCGACCAGTACTTATATATGGTGCTGAATGCTGGGTGCTTAATAGGAAGGATAAATAAGCGCTGTTGGTTTTTGAACGGAACGTTTTGAGAAAAATCTTTGGTCCTCTTTGTGAGAGTGGAATATGGAGGATAAGGTACAACCATGAGCTGGAGAACCTTTACAGTGATCCTAACATAGTAAAATATATTAAATTACATCGGCTTCAATGGTTAGGGCACGTTCAGCGAATGGAGGAAAGCCGAATCCCAAAGAAGATTCCCGACACACGACCGGAGGGGAGACGTGGTGTGGGGAGACCCAAGCTGCGGTGGATGGACGGCATACAGGAGGATCTAAAGAGGATTGCCGTGGCAAACTGGAGAGTGCAGGCGATGGACCGGTCTAAATGGCGAAAAATTCTAGAGGAGGCCAAGGCTCACAGTGGGCTGTAGCGCCAATGATGATGATGATTGTTCGACTCTATTATTTTTGATCTTTTATTAAATGCGAGTCTTGCTTGATGTATACGGCTGTTGACCTCGTTCTTAGACCGACTGTCCCATGTTATTTTGCTCCCGAGGTAGACAGACTCCTTGATGTCCTTTAGTAGAACTCACGACATTACTACTCTCATTTGTTGTTGCGTTCGGTCTACAGTCAGCAGCATTGTTTTGTCTTTGTTTATCTTCATACTGTAGTTATTTTTGAGAATATTTTCCATAGTTAGTATGGCCTCTTGCAGTTCTTCTTCACCTTCAGCAGTCATAGCAATATCGTCAACAAACCTTGTCATATCCACCTTTTCTCCGTTTATTTTTACACCTTCTCTGTAACTCATTGTCTCTCTCAGGTCGTCGATCGCACTCTGTATATATGCGTTAAAAAGAACAGGTGACAGAGAGCATCCCTGTCTTACTCCTTCTCTTATATTGGATTATTTTTGTATAGGTACTGGTCACATCTGATCATAGCGGCCTCGTTATTGTATAACGCCTGGATTATTCGTCTGTCTATGAATTTAATATCAATTTTCTTCAAAATCTCGAAGAGTCTTCTCTTCTCCATTTTACTTTGTCGAAAGCCTTCTCCAGGTCTATGAATGCGATGTATGTATTTTGGTTTCTTTTTATTATTTTGACTGGATACGGTTTTCGAATCTGCCATTCTATACATGTGTTCGTTCTAGACCCTTCTCTGTTGAACACATCGTTGACTTTGCACGGTTTTAGGATCTCAGAATTTTGTACTCTATGACTAAGCTTTTATGCAGTTTCATTATTTAAGTCTTTTACCGGTTAATAATATGACCGTCCTGTAAAATAAAAAAAATAGTAATTAATTATTGGTTTTTACCAGTATTACGATAGTTTTGAGAATAATTTTTAGCCCAATTTCACATTAATTTAGACACATGATATCAACATAGTGCATGTGGTGACTGCGACCCTCAAAAGGATTACGACTGATAAGAAAGATATCAAAAGCTTTATTTCGCCGTATAACTTTAGGATCTACTGTCCATTAATCTTAATCTGTAGTATAATGTAGCGTCGATATTAAGTATGAAAATAACTTACATAAATATACTCGATGACAGTAGACAAACAGAATGTTTTGTTTACTCTCACCCAATAGGAGCTTATTATTACATATTTATTTCGATACGGGAACTCAATGAGGCGTGATTGGTGAATGCTGTGCTAGATCATGGCAATGTAAGTGATCGAACCAACGATCAGTCCTAATCCCTGTATATACCTGATTTATCGACATCTTGAGATTTATATATACCTATATTGTATCATACTATATGTTATAGTAATAATAATAATGCACCATTTGCAAGTTACAAACTTTTTGCCGAATAACTGTTTCTTCCAACCCACCAGTGTTCCAACACTCAGAGATGCAATATTGCTCGAGAAATAAGAACGAGGGTATGTTTGGACTAACTTACTTACTTACTCAGCCTCTTCTTGAGTCCAGTATTGGACAAAGGCCTCCCGCTTGGACTTCCACTGGTCTCTATCCTGTGCCATCCTTCGCCATTCAGGACCTGCCACTTTTTTGATGTCATCGGACCATCTGGTCTGGGGCCTTCCCACGCTTCTGTTTCCCGTTCTTGGCCTCCAGTCCATCACAATTTTTGTCCATCGTCCATCTGACATCCGAGATACATGACCCGCCCAACTCCACTTTAACTCCGCTATTCTTTTGGCCACATCCGCTACTCCTGTGTTCTTCCTAATCCATTCATTAGTTTTGTGGTCCCTTAGCGAGATATTTAACATTCTTCTTTCCATCGCTCTTCGTGTCACTCTTAGCTTTTCCATCATTTTCTTAGTAAATGCGGATGTTTCAAAGCCGTAAGTGAGCACAGGGAGTACACAAGCGTAAAAAACTTTTTTCTTTAAGTGGATTGGGATATTTTTAGATTTAAGAACATTTGATAATTTGCTGAACGCTGCCCATCCTAGACCTCTTCTTTTTTCTATTTCAGCTTCTAAATTATATCTTCCCAGTTTCACGGTGTGACCGAGGTAGACATATGATTCTACTCTGCCAATATCTTGACCATCAATTTTTATGGGTTCTGAACCTATAGATAACCTATACCTATGTTTGGATTAAGAATGCTATTTATTGTTCATAAGAATCAGCAGGAATTATGATAATTTGCTAAATACATACGCTAATATCCATTGGAACTTCTTCGAATATAACTAACCCCAATGATATATAAATATATAATACGTCATTGACTAACCCACGCTTCAGTACTTCTGTGTAGATGGTAAATATTGAAGTATTTTGTAAATATTGTACCGGCCATTAATGGGCTAGTTTTTTCTCGTTTGTATCTACTTATCAAAACCACTAATTAACACAACGGAATTTGTATTGTTAAATTATTCTCAATGAACTGGTACCTGATTGATAAAATAAAGATGGAATATTGTTTTGGATCGTTATCGAGTTATTCAGTTCAAGGTTACTACGCAATCAATGAGATGATTGTTGAAAAATATTTACCTGTTTGAAGTAGGTAGTAACGGAACTAACTAACTTACTGTTCAATAATCATTATTAACCGATTCAGTATCGAATATTATATTTAACTTCAAATGAGGACATAAGGAAAGAATGTAAGATGAAGAAAGATGTCATTGCTAGAATGAAAGAACACATTGAGATGGTTTGGTCACATGGGGAGAATGAATGAGGAGCGCCTGACGAAGAAAATATACAGAGCGGAAAGGAATGGAATGAGAGGTCGGGGACGCCCAAGAAAGGGATGGCACGACCATGTGAACGAAATTTTGAAAGACGGAAATGTTAGAAGTGTGAGCAATAGACGAACATGTATGAGACGATGCATAAATGTGGACTAGGCGAGTTATGCGTGCCAGGATAGAAAAATGTGGTGTTCTGTTGTCTCTGCTAACCCCGCAAGGGACATGGCGTTATGGTATGTATGTGTATCTTTCACTCCTTTTTTGATGGAAAAAATTTCCACTTTCTTTAGAATGTTTATTTTGGCATTTTTTTTTCAACTAAACGTTATTTCCGGCACAGAAAAGCAATATTTGCGTGAGAAATAAATTTATCGAACGCAGGACGCCCGCACAGACACCAAACGGTTTACCAACTGCGCGTCGGCGGTCGACATATCAAGTATTTTCGAGAGATTATATTTGCTTTAATTTTTTTTTACAGCCTTGACATTGTAAATTTCGCTATGACAACAGTTTTCTTATATTATTCCTTTTGATTTTGAGTTTGGCGTTGTTAGTCGATGATTCAAAATATATTTGATATTCAAGCGGCTGTAATGTTTATACAAAATATAAAGCGGGCCTTAAACAGTCAAAATATATTTTGAACTTGATTCAAACAATAACTTTCTTTCTTCTGCGTAATTGGATGAATAAATCGGCCTCTATTTGGTAGGCTTAATTTTTTTGTTTTCCGTTGGTTATGATTTTATTTTATTTCTTCAATGGTAAATATTTGTGATTTCGATTTTAAATATTCAAATGCGCGATTTGTCTTATTTTTTGCATCGATCGTTTCAAGCGTTTTTATTTGTTTTGTTTAAAACTTTTTAGCTAATTTCATAATATGCGTTCAATCTTGGAAATGTCATTTTGAATTTTTGACGTTGTAACTTTGTTACTTTTGAGATGTAACAGTTGTTTTTTTGTCATTGTATAATATCCTTGTTTTGTAGTTATAATATGTATGTTTACTGACTGCTTTTTGTGTCAATAATAATTAATATAAATTATAATTGAACATTTTTATTTTTAAAAAAAATGTATGTCATTTTAAAAAGTACATATACATCCCCATACATTCCCTAAACTAAGCATACATGTTTGTGCTGTAGGTGAACGAAAGCGATCGTGGCAGGATTCGAACTCGCGACCATTAGATTACTAACCCAGCGCGCTAACCGCTCTACCACCACCCATCTACTGTAATGAACTGAGTATTTTATTCAGTGAATCTTAAAAAAATCTTATATATTATTGGAGTATCATATTATTTTGATATTGTTTTTTGTAATTCGATTTTCTTGGTTTACACATGTCAACAACACTTCTTTTAACTATTTATTAATTACAGAAATTAACAAACAAAAAAAATTGGTTTTTTGATTTTGTAAAATTTTGAATCAGTTTTAAATGATTTTTTACGCGGTTGAATTAAAATAAGATATGAAATAAAAGACATACAGTCATGGCTCACGGCATATTCCACAATGTTGGGTAACCATCGAAAAGTGTGCTGGGGTTTAATAACTTTAAAAAAGGAAGCACAGCGCATGCATGTATGTCCACACACTCAAACTTTCAGGGGACAAGTCCGGTCAAACGGTGGAATCAAAACTCTCATGATAATCCAAATCATGGATATAATTATCTTTTGGAGTTCTACAATATCTTGAGATATCAGAATGGGTGGAGAACCTCATTGGTGAACTATGTGAGACGTTATTTTGCCTGTTGTATTTTCAGTTACCCGGCTCTTACGGGACAACCGAAAACGACGATAATAGAAAAGAGTGGAAGCACTATTCTAAGCCAGTGCCTCAAAGCAATTTTTTTATTGAAGTCGATTTTTTCTTATCTGTTATTACGTATAATTTTTCATCTATGTGCATATATAACAACTGCACAATATTAAATATTGTCCGTATACGGGCTGCTTTACAAAATTTACGATGGCTGTTTCATATTGCATAATAATTATTTAATCAGTAAGTAGTTACATACCTACCACTGCCTATAACGTGACAACATGTCGGTAGGTTTTGTATTGATTACATCTCAATAACTGTGGTAATGTATTCTATTTTTAGTCGATTCCGTTTTAGCGATTCTCGAAATACCAACTTTGTATGTACCTATGCATGAAGGAATTTATCGGCATTTGCTTATTTCGAAACTTGGTGATACCGCGTATCAGTCTTTTGAGTGGTACCTACCTACCTCAAGTCAAATCATTGTAAGTATTTTTTTCTTATAATGATTTTTGCAATCTTTGCATTTTTTTTAATAGTATGGACGTATTTTACATACATACATGAATATCATAACGCCCGGTCCCTCATCGGATATGCAGAGAGACCCGAGCCCCACATTTTTCTATCCTGGCACACATTCAACGCCTCGTCAACATTCATGCGTCGTCTCATACGTGTTCGTGTGTTGTTTACGCTTCTTACATTTCCTCTTCTTATTCTTCTTCTTCGTCAGCTAGGACTATGTCCTGTAGTTCTCGGCACCTGCTCCTGGGAGGAGGACGTCCAGCTGTCCCTCCATCGTTTGGGTGGTCTTCCTGGAGGTCTGCTACCTGTAGGATGTTCATCAGCTGATATCCTCTACTCGGTCTGAGCTTGCTCTCCCCACGTGGTCTCTCCAGAAACGTCTTCTTGTTCTACCCCATCGTACCACGTCCTCAACATCACAAATTTTCCTTATTTCGGAGCTCCTCATTTGATCACGGAGGGTTACTCCTGCGATGGGTCGTAGAGTCTTCATCTCCGTGGTTCTAAGGAGACTTTTTGTACGGGTGGTGTCAGCTCTTGTCTCTATGGCGTATGTCATGATTGGTCTTATTACATTTCCGTCTTTCAGAATATAGATACTCAAATTCAAGGAGAAGAAAAGGCACAAAAAGATACATTTTTTCCAAGTGTCAAGTGGGGAAGAAGTGGTGAGAAGTGCGGATGTTGATAAATCGCTGATGAAGCTTCTTGATCGCCAATGACAATTGGCTTAGCGCATTACTTCTTCCAGTGATACACAAAGGCATCAGAATCCATCGAATGCAGTGCATTTTGATCTTCTTCTTCGTCAGCTAGGACTATGTCCTGTAGTTCTCGGCACCTGCTCCTGGGAGGAGGACGTCCAGCTGTCCCTCCATCGTTTGGGCGATTTTGATAATTTATATTAAATATCAATTAAAGGGCGCGAACAGTATGCAAAGGCAGATGGACACAGTATTCTAATTTAAGATTTTATTTTAGAAACAAATTTATTAATTCATCATCATTGGCCCTACAGCCTGTTGTGGGCCCTGGCCTCCTTCAGAATCCGTCGCAAATCCTCCCTGCACTCTGCGGCTCTCTTCCAGTTGGTAAGGCCCAGCGCTCGTATATCAGCCTCCACATCCATCCAGCAATCTCATTTTTGGTCTGCCTCTGCTTCTTTTTTCTGTCTGGTGTGGTGTTTGAATTTAATAACTATCAATTTTTACTTTTTAATCAAAAATATGTCTTAAGTATTAACTGCTCTGTACCTTCATAACCTGAGAAACTGTACCATAGCTTGGTGTCATCCACCATTTCCACTACAGTTATATGGGAGAAAATAACTGAGAGATCACGTTACATTATTCTGATTATTTTTCTTTTCTGTTTATGTTTCATTATTTTGCATTCAAAAACAAGTAACCTTAGGCCAAATTGAAAAAGTACTGCCTCAGAATAGACTTGTCTAGTGAGACAGTAAATTTCCAAGTAGGTACGATTGTACATAGTATATTTATAATAAGTCTTTAAAATATAGTTATTTTTTTGTTATTGTTATATATATGTGTAAATAATGGAAATAAATAATTTCATTTAAAGTGCTTTGGTTTATAACAAACAGGGTATCGCCTGACAAAGTCGAAGGTCAATTACAGTAAAATAAAATTTCATTCCGTTTATTTTATCTATAATATTTCTATTGTTTACAATTGACGATTCTTTGAGTTGTAAAATTTATAATGAGATAAAGCTCAATAAAGATTAATATCATAATATAGCGTGACTGTTGCTCAGCTAGGGAGGGAGGGATAGGGTCAACAGTTTAAATTAACATCGTTCGTGTCATTGAACCGTTTGTGCAAAAAAAAAACAATCAAAACAAAATTATATAATAAGTTTTAAAATGGTTATCTAACTTTTTTCCTTTCCAATTGATATGTGACCTAGTTCTTATTTATACCTACTTCATGTACCTACCTACATATGTTACGATTATGTATTTTTTAATCAATCGATTCTTGGCGTTCTTTTCAACTTATTTTAAATTGAGAAAGATCCAGAGGGCGATCACCAACCGGATGATGGAATGACCTTATAGGCTATAGTATGCTATATAGTATATTTTGAAAATATTTTCCACAGTACCTACACTCAAAAGATACGTCTTTAAAATAAAGGAGAGTGTATCTTAATTCTATTGCATGAGAATTTGAATTTCTTTAATACTTTTCTAGTAAAATAAGTTTTAGTAAAACCCTTTTTTATTTTTTTACTGTACGTAACTAAAAAACTACAAGGTCTATGAGGTAGATTTTTATAACAATCGAAAGAGAATATGAAAATCTACCGGCTGAGTTTTTTATTATTATAATATTTTAATTACTATTCTTGCTATTTAGAAAAAAACTTCTAAATTTAACCATTTTTTTTCACGAAAAAGTATTGCATGTCACAGATTAGGTGATATACAATATTTTTTCATACATAAGAAGGTAATTTAGTGTGCATTTTTGTGTACATCCGTATAACCAGGGTATACAAGAGCCTTAAATCCGCGACATGATCATCAGCGATTTACAAAGCCTGTGGGCACCCAAAGGACCACAGCCGTACTGCGCACTCCTCTGCGCATCCCTATAACGCAGGCGCATGAACGATTGCATCGGTGACCAACACGTCAGCAAAACGTAGATTAGATCCTCCGTTCACGTCGATATCTTCTTCTCTTCCAGATCGTTCAACGACTCGCCGCTGGCCTACGCCAGCGCCGACCCTCTGAGTATTTCCAGGTTTTTTTTTTATATATTGTAATTTAAATCGCTTTTCGTCTTAATTTAAAAGAATACTGTATCCATTATCGGAATAAAACTGTAAGTCTATCAATTTATTTTATTTGTTGATCTTACTATACTCCAGGCATTTCTGTTCCTACATTTCAGGTATAAAAATAGTAAGCTTTTGTTTGGTGTGATATCCTCGTTTATTTCACATTTTACAATTACGTAGTCACTATAATTTTTAATCGTTTGCGCACATAAATTAATCAACAGGCATATTGCACCTAATCAAAACACCTTACAAGCCCTTCGATCTCCCTAATGACAGCCCTACACGGAAGGATGTCATTCGTCGAGTGATTAAGTGTAAGCCGCAATCTTCAGTCATGAGGCCAAAAGAAAGAAAATCAAGGACCAAAGGAGGAAGAAAACAGTGATAAAATTTGACTGTCCTAAGAATAAGAAGAAGTACACATGAAATACGAAATTGCGCTTAATTTGGATTTATTAGGACTTTGCTTCACGAATAATCTTCACTATTAAAATTGGTTTTAATCATGATGTACATACATTTTTCTACTCATATTATTTGTATGATAAAATTAAAAATAATGATAATTGGTAGCCACATTTTAAATAATCTTGTTAACCCTGCAGTTGCGAGGCTTTAAACTAATCGATTATATCATATTTACGCGGATAATATAGGTAGTTATTTAATCTAATAAGTAATCGAAATACAAATAATCAGATAAAAAGTTGGCGCCATAAAATATTAGGCGCCAATCATACGACTTTTAAAAAAAAATGTAAGTATTTGGAATTTCTTCCAAATTGTTTGAAGAGTCCTACATTCAGCAGTGGAGAGATGGCTGAAGTAAGAAAGAAGAATCCCCATTTACTCCAATAAGCTCTTATTTTCAAGTCAGTTTGACTGTTTAATATTCTAACAGATGATGTTATGTCGTCTCAATCTATAAAAATGTTTAAGAAAAATATTAAAAAAAAATTATATTTATCAAATAACTCTTGGATGATATTCCTTCTGCGTTATTTAATTCCCTCCTTTCTCCACTTATTGTATTTTCTTTCTCTTCTTGATAATATATCTACTTTCTAATATTTTTGCACGTTGCACGTTGCTCGAGTTGGCTGGAAGAGATTTTCTTGAAATTATATTTTTTATAATAATTCTTGAAGGATGTGAGATAGTGCTGGTGACAGTTGTTTTATAGAACATGGTTGCAAAGATTAGGGTAAATGTGCAATAAACTACAAAACGTCGAACGTAATCCGAGTTTATTGGTTGATTCAAATCTGGGGGGCAAGTCTGGTTCGACCAGCGAAATCAAAACCCTAGTGATTACCCACATCATGGATATAATTATCGTATGGAGTTCTATGACATCTAAAGATATCGTAGAACTCCATATAATAATTATATCCATGATATGGGTAATCACGAGGGTTTTGATTTCGCCGATTGAACCAGATTTATTAAAGTTAGTTTGGGCACAGGTGACCTCACCCGCATTCTTTTGCTTGGCGAGCTCTTTCTTCTGTATTCTTTGATTCTCTTATAGTATTTTTAATGTTGTATTTTTTCTCAGGGACCATAATATACTATTGTACTAAATTTGTTTGAGTTAGTTGCAAATAATCGCCTTATGACACTTTGTTATGAGTACATAAATTGATGTACAAAAATGAATATTTGTAATGTTGTGTCGTATGCACTGATAACATGTTAGTACCTATATATTCTAAGACGACATTAGCAACGCATCCATTGTTCAGTACATACTAATGATATACTAATAACGATAATAATCGTGTCACGAGTTATTCCCACACCACACCACACCACACAGCAGCAATGACACGTTTATCTGGACTGAAAAACATCATTGTTTCAGTAATGTAATAATCACACAATTGCAGTTGTGAGACACAAAAAAGCAAACAAATCAGTGCCTACTATGGAATGAAAAAACAACGTTTTAGTCCCGTTTTTCGTACACAAGTAACGTACTCGTAATTATTAGGAAAAGGTCATGCCGATTATTATCAGTTGCTCGGGGTTTGTCCTCCCGCTACATTTTTATGTATTACATATTATATTTATTTATTATTTAATATTGCCTTTCGGGCAACTCACAGGTACTATGTCAAATATTAACTAAACACGCACCCAATAACATGTTGCCACATTCTGGAGACATAACATATTATTCGTCTCACAGATCCAGACTGAAAATACAATTAAAAACTGTGTCTTTACCGGGAATCGAGCCCGGGACCCTTGGATCAGCAGTCAGATACCTAACCAACTGAGCCACGAATGATCTTGCGTTTTGGTGTAAACAGTTTTTTTGTCTCCCTAAATGTTTATTATTATATACGTACCTATCGATTTATTTTTGCAGTATGAAGTTGTTTTCTATTATAATTCTTATTTTTTGGTAGGTATGAATAGATTTAGCCATTTTTATCTGTGTAGCGCGGCACGTCACTGCACTGGTGTGGACTAAGGAAAGTAGTCATGTGATTGCGCCTTGCCTGGCGCAGTCAATAAAATACCTAGTTAACCCCGATGGCCCACTGCCAACCTTCGCAGACACGTAAACACAACAATAATCATATTATTATATACACAAACAACATAATATATACATACAAATGCGTTAGTTGATAATTGATTTATTTCAATGCGTAAAAAATCATAGACTCACGTCATTCGTATCGGTATTGGAACATTTATTTGAGATAATAATGTATGTTTTATATTCGTGCTAAAGTATAGGTATATATATTTACGTATTCTTCGTGTGGAATAGAGGACATCGTAGCGGCGAATGAAATTCCCTCTAGTCGCCGCCTACCCGGAAGACCACCCTAGAGATGGAAGGATAGTTGGACTTCGTCATCCCAGGAGGCATTGTTTCTGAAGAATAGACAAACTTGGTCTACTAAACGAATAAAAAGAAGAAGTCCTTCTACATAGTTACAATCCTAGGATTGGTTTACACAAAGCACTCCCACATATGTTTGTCCGCCAGCCTCTGCTGCCACAGTGCACATCGTTGATCACCTGGTCCATATAACTGTCTCTAGGGCGACCTCTATAATTTCTGCCCTCCGTCATTCCTTAGAGTAGACCCGGATACATCGTTGTTGGACAACCCTGTTTAGGAGTTGTCTGGTTTTCCGACTCTGTTCATTACCACGTTTTTTGGAACGTGGTCTGACCAATGGATCCTAGCCATGCGCCTGTAGCTCCATACAATACAATCCGTAGACACCCAAACTTTCAGATTCTCTCCGGCTGATAATCCACGTTTCGCTGCCATACAGCAGCACACTGGAGAGTTATAATTTCACAGTTTTTGAGCTTACTTTTTATATCAATTTCTCAACAGTTATCACGTAGAGAGTGCATACTCTGTGTTTCGTCGCGATATTTTTGTGTGTATGGTGTATTACGTATGGTATACTTTATTTTTTTTTTGTTCTCTACAGCCCAAACTATAAGTTCAATTGACTTCATATTGATATTAAATGTACAAAGTGTATTAGAGCTTATAAGTTTTCCATAAACATCCGAGGAGGGATTAGTGTTGGCCAAAACACGTCGGCCTTTGTGGCTCAGTTGGTTGGGTATCTGACTGCTGATCCAAGGGTCCCGGGTTCGATTCCCGGTGGAGATACAGTTTTTAATTGTGTTTTCAGTCTGTATCTGTGAGACGATTAATATCGTAAGTCTCTAGAATGTGGCAACTTGTTATTGGGTGCGTGTTAAATAAATATTTGACATAGTACCTGTTAGTTGTCCGAGAATCAATAGTAAATAAATAAATAAATAAAAAAAATACAATCGTTTTACAATCTGTCATTTGACGGAACTTGTAACCGACAAAAAATATAAGTGATTTTATTTGCATTAGAAATTGTTTAACTCCGTGCACTAAACTAAAAACTCAATCGATTCAACTTTAAAAACTATCCTGTCACATCCCACAACCTCTATCTCCCTTCTTTCTTTGTTGCTGGTTTTTTACATTTAGTAATGTAATTTTATGTACCTACCACAAAACTATTTATGTCCTCACGTTGATTTGGTTGGTTGGAAGAAATTGGCTTATTGCAATAAACCCGCCATTGTTCACATAATAATGTACATGAAGTAAAAAATAAGTACAGGAATAAAAAAAATTAATATTAGTGTAACACTATTGATTGAACAGATAAAAGTGTTTATATTTAATCATCCAATATTTGTCGATTGTAATCAGGTTGTTGGTAAACTGTGTCACTATTTCAAGATGTAGTACTTACTAAGTAGTCACATTATCTACATATGTTATGACTGATTTCAGGATATATCAAGTAGTTGTTTATCTTTTTAAGGAATTCTTGAAACTAAATAATACATTTGTTTTTTATCAATTATATAATTATATTATTATTCTACTTTACTAACCTGTTATTTCGATGTAATTGTTTTATATTTGCAAAAAAATATTTATAATTTAATTCAACATTAATAAAAAAATCTCAATATGCACTCCCAACATGATACCGTTAAGATTTGAGCAAATAATAATATTGAAAACTGTAAAAACATAACTCTTTATAATAACATTGTAGGTAGTAGGTAGTTAAAATATTATTTATTTATTTATTTATTTTATTTCAGAAAACTACAGCTTTGTTAATTGTTTCGTTACATTTGGTGCTTTTAAAATGATTACAAGCCAATATTGTTTTCTTCTATTTAAATTAATGAATTACAAATAACTAGTATGCTGAGCAGTACACTCAAAAAATGTAGTTGTTAAAAATAAATGATTTGCTGCTAATAATAACCAAGCAACTTTGTTAATATAGTACCTGCAAAGTTCGTTGCTAAAAATTGCCAAGTAAATGGTCTGCTAATTTTAACCGAGTAGCTTTGTTAACAATCTGTCAAAATTAATCTAGTAACTTGGTTAACCACGGACAACTTTGTATAATCAGCCAAGTAACCTGTCAAAACTTAACCTACTAACTTTGTAATATCAGCAAAGTAACTGTCAAATTCAACCAACCTAGTTGGCTAATTTCTATCAACTTACTCGGTAATCTGAACTAATTCATTCAGTATCCACAACAAACAACTTGGCTAATTTCAATCTACTAATCGGTAATCTGAACTAATTCATTCAGTATCCACAGCAAACAACTTGGTTAGATTTAATTAACTACTCAGTAATCTGAACTAATTCATTCAGTATCCACAGCAAACAACTTGGTTAAATTCAATCTACTACTCAGTAATGTGAACTAATTCATTCAGTATCCACAGCAAACAACTTGGTTAAATTCAATCTACTACTCAGTAATGTGAACTAATTCATTCAGTATCCACAGCAAACAACTTGGTTAGATTTAATCAACTCACTCAGTATTCTGAATTAATTTATTCTGTAGCCACAGCAAAGCTACTTGGCTATTTTCAATCTACTTACTCAGTATTCTGCTAATTTACACAGGTAGGATATTTGGAGTGAAATAAAATACAGGTTTCATTCAAAATTTCATTTATTGCACAGGAATGTGATTTATTGTATTAAAAAAATATTATATTTCTAATACATAGAGACATATTAAACATAATAAATATAAAAAAAACATCTTTTTATTCTCAAGAGTACATAATTTTTATTTCATGCAAGTTAGGTTGGTTCTGAAAATGCCAAAAAAACAACAAATTCTGGGTTTCAGATAATTTAAATTAGGTATGAACTCTTTTCATGTAGGTACATGCGATAGTTACCTTTTCTAAAAATTGCTGAAATTGACGATACAACCCTTTCAAAAAGAATTTTGTGGATAAACGAGTCAAAATTTACTAGCGAGGGGATTATAAACCTTCACAATTTATATGCATGTGGTCTAATGAGAATCCTGCGTGGCCCGTTTAGTGTACTTTCAGAGAAAATTTAGAGTCAATGTTTGGGCAGGAGTGATAGGCAATATTATCGTGGGACCATACTACTAGCTGGACAACCTTAATGGTATAAATTACATGGATTTCCTTCAAAACAACTTGTTGTGTCCGGTTCACTATGCAATAGTATGCCAATTCCCGGATTGGAAGTCTAGGCCCCATTCCGTGGCCCGCACAATCCCCAGAGCTATCGCCACTTGATTTCTATACCTATTTTGTACAGATAATGCAAACATCTTATCTTCTTCAGAATATTTTCAATGAAATTTATTACGTCTAATATTCTGCTCTTGGTTTTCAAGAAAATATTTTACAACTAGAGGCAGCTCATTCAGATATGACCATTCACCCTTTTTTAAACATTTTTTCAATACCAGGACACGTCTTTTTAAAGATATATGTTTCCGCAAACAATTATTTGTTTTCTTGCGAGTGAACGAAGAACGCCTGACGAAGAAAATATACAAATCTGACAGGAACGGAATAAGAGGTCGCGGGCGCCCTAGAAAAGGATGGCACGACCATGTAAACGAGGGGCAGCTGCACAGATGTGCGGTGGTCTGTTGTTGTCCACAGTCACATGTCGTTGGTATTCCCTGTTGCAGGAAGCCCCATGTAGACAGGTTATCCAATGTTCTCCCAACGCCCGTCCTCAGTCTGTTTAGTGTCTTCCACGTACGCCACTCCACGTTGTGGCCCGGGGGAAGACTCTCTTTAAGACTCTCCACTGAATTCTGGCTGCATGTTGTTTTTTCATCTTGCCTCCTTCTATAATGAAACAAGAAATGTTTAATAACAATGATGCATTTAATTTCTATCAGACCATCATGGAGAAATGCAGTCGTGGTACCTTTGTATTAAAGTAAAGGCTCAAAGCTCGACTGCAAAAACTATAGAGCCATAAGTTTGTTAAAATTGAGTACTGTTATAGTGCGAGATTTGATGTATGCAGACGATAAAGTTCTGTTAGCAGTAAGTATGGAAGATCTACAGTATCTTGTAAGTATGGTATATGAATATCCGTATCCATACACCGTACCTACGCCATACATACAAACACATCATGATGAAAAACTCAGTGTGCACTCTCTACATGATATCCGTTGAGTAATTGATGTAAAAAATATGCTTAAAAATTGTGAAATCATGACTCTCCACTATTCCATAGTGTTACACCTTTATAATCAATATTTAAATAAATAAATAAAATATAAACTTTGTTTAACTTACTTTTCGAGGAACGTCCTGTGGATTACATGGAAATGTAGATACATAGGGCGACAAACGTCGAGCGAGGTTCAGGAACTGAAAACATACACAGTTCATTAAGTAGTTAATACATCAACAATATACCATCACGCCAGGTCCCTTGCGGGATAGGCAGAAAAGAGAACCGAATGCCACATTTTTCTATCTTGGCATACATTCATCTCCTCGTCAACATTCATGCATATTCTCATACATGTTCGTCTATTGTTCACACTTCTAACATTTCTGTCTTTCAGAATATCGTTCACATGGTCATGCCATCCCTTTATTGGGCGGCCCCGACCTTTCAATCCATTCCTCTCCGCAATGTTTATTTTCTTCGTCAGGCGTTCCTCATTCATTCTTCCCATGTGGACAAACCATCTCAATGTGTTCACTTTCATTCTATTATTGATATCTTTCTTCATCTTACATTATTTCCTAATGTCCTCATTTCTTATCCTGCCACAAATCAAGTATTTGCAAGTAATACATCAAGTGTTTGCTATAGGTACATTTATTGCAATTAAATATTTTATTTAACTTACTTATGATGGATGTGGAAAGAGTGGTGAACTTGAGTGGACAATCGTAAGCGGGTATTATCTGGGATGAGACGGTATCCATTGATGTTGACACATAAATGAGTTCTGTAAAAACAAATGTAGAGCGAGCGTTAATCTGTTATTTTCTTACAACTTTGAATTCATTTAATAGCATGATATCACACTGTACAACTTACCATTTCATCATTCGTCCTTTTCCTCATGACTGAGGATAGCGGCTGTAGTCTGTCGCCACACGTATGGCCCGCCTCCATGCCAATCTATTTTTGGCTGAACGCAGAGCACCAGTCACCGAAGACCCCGTCCCTCCACGCTGCCCATCACAACAAGCTTCTCGAGGCAGTCTGGTTCCCTTCTGGCAATGTGTCCAAAGAATTGAAGGATACGTCTGTAACATATCGTCGATAGACGATCCTCGATCCTTAGCTCGTCTAGAATTGACACATTGGTTCTTCTGGCTGTCCATTTATATTTTTCCAATATTGTCGTTAATTCCGTTGAACCACAAGAACATTGATGTGGCATTTGATAACATTGACAACATTGATGTGGTATTTTTAAATAATAAAAATAACACCATTACACCACACAATTTAAAACAAAACAGCAAGACACAAAAATATTTGAACAAGAAAACACGTCGTTTTGAGTTTTGACAGAAGACCAAAGCGAAACGGTTGTGCGTAATACATATTATTGCCAGAACAAAAAAAAATTCAACATCATTTCAGACATTTCAGTTCTTTCCAGTAAATAAATTCATCTGAATATTTTTAATAAACGCAACATATGTAAAAAAATAAGAAATAACAATTATTTTAATAAATAAAAAACCACCGAAACGTAAATATTTGACATGTCGCTTTATACACAAATAGAACGTAGAATCTAACCTTAAAATTTACTAAATACAATATTCGTCAACATTATTATTGAATGAAATTGTTTATTTTTCAGTGTGTTAATTCAAGAAATGATGTTAAGAAATTGATCCTAATTTTCTATAACAGTTTTACGTTCCCGAGGTTTTTTCTTAAAAACAATTTTGTCATATGAAAGTGTAGTTCTTTTAGGATCGTTTTATCATTATCAGTATACTTTACAAGTCATTCCTGTGACAGGCTCCAAATACAACGAAATTAATATGTTTTAAAATTAATGAAACGCATTTTTTCAAGTTAGCCAGTGTGATATTTTTTTTAATATTAAAATGACAAATGAAAGAAAAAATCATGAATATTAAGTTCAAGCATATCAAAATAATAATAGGTATACATCTGCAAAAAAATTTGCTGTCTAACTTGCTTAACTCAGAAAGTATGTTGCCTTAGTATGAAGCAGTGCTCAACTGCAACACAATCGCTGTCAACGTTAATTCAGTTGCAATATGGATTTCGAGGAGGAAACATTATTTATTCTACTATAAAATAACTGACCTACATGGGCACATCCAACATTGAAAATACTGAATATTTCACACTTTTGTATCCATTACAGAAAAATACAACAAAATCTTTTTAACTGATGTCAATGAAGAACTGACTCATATTTAATTTTATTTATTTTGTTCTTTTTATTTTTTTAAATATATTATTTCATATTTTATTTATTTATGAAAAAAAAATGAAATAAAAATTAGGAAACGGACACCGTTATAAGAAAAAGTATTTCTCCTAAAGAAAGTCTAGCAATTGTAGTGGTCAGATTGAAGAAGTTGTGTATTGCTGTCACAACTAATCTAAGAATTTAGCTACACGGCGAAATTCGACCGCAATCCGACTGCTCATTTTGGCTACGACTGCTCAAGCGGTTAGTGTTTTGTAAACAAGAATTTTGCACAGGAACTGCAAACATCCGTGCTGCAACAGTTTGAAACAGCCAACCCCGACTGTTTCAAGCACTTTCTATGGCGACCCATAGTCTTTTAACATTTTATAAATAACAATTGAGTGAAAAATCCATATATTATTTATATTCCGAATGACACATCATGCCAATCAAAATATTTAGAAACCAGAGGAAGCAGCTATCTTAAATGCGCTGGAAGAGATTGCAGAGATGTTGAGTTTATTAAAGAATACTATATATCAGGGGTGGCCAACCGGTTGATCGCGATCGATCTGTCGATCGCGACTATTAGTCCAGTCGATCGTGGCAAGGCAAAAAATATAAACATACATAAATACGTAGAACAGATTGCGCAACGTAATCACCAACTGCTGCACCCATCACGTTACGTTCACGTTGTCACGTTACTTTATTTATCTAGATTTCTGGGCATTGGTTTCCAACGAGAAATATCCATGTTTGAAGAAATGTGTTGAACAATATTGCATTTGTGTTTTGGTTCAACATATTTATGTGAGTCAGCATTTTCCTACTCAAAGCAAACAAAAAATAAACACCGTTCTCGCTTGACAGACGCTCATACACTGGATTCTTTAAGGTTTGCAATTTCCAACTACAAACCTGATTTTGCTAATCTAACGGAAGATGCTCAGACGCAGTGCTCACACTAATATACAAGTAGTTACTAAGAATAATTTTCAGTTTTATGTTTTCCCTCTTAATAAAATTTAAAAAATACTACTTAATTGTGTACTGAACCATGCTGTTTCATTTTAAATTTCAAGAAGTATGTAATTGGTAGATCGCACAGGGCTTCCTCAGTAAACAGTAGATCTTGGATCTAATCAAGTCGGCCACCCCTGCTATATATAATATATTATCATGCAAGTATTAATAACAAAAGCGTTGTTCCTATCTAAAGATCTGCAACCATACTATGGATAGTATGCCATGTCCTAGTAGACTTGCATAGTATGGTGAAAATGAATACATTATCACACTGCCTACAGTTATAAGCAAATAACTTGAGAAATCACATGGGCTGCGTAGAGCGTCAATTTGGGTATTTTGCTTAGGTTGTACACCTATATGCAACCATCCACGATGAAAATTCTCAAGTAATTCCCTCAAGAGTATACTTACTCTATTTTGATATAAGTATATTTACTTTGTTTTATTTTTTTTCACATGGAGAAAATGTATTTGCAGTCTAAATGAGGTTTGATAAATATATAGTATGCAGACAAGTTCATTGAATATAAATATTTTTTTTTTTACTATCATAGTTCACTATCAGGATTATTCAGCCCTTATGGTTTTAACACAAACTACATTGTTAACATTAATAATATGTATATTGATAACACTAATAACATGTTGACCCTTCTTCTTGTTACTCTAGGATTTGTGTTAAAATATAACTTGTTTAATATCGTTGGGACATAAAGTTAACCGTTTATGATTTTAAGCAACACAAACAGAACGGCCAACTCTCTCCTCCTGCACAGGCTGTTCATTCCAAAGAATAAGTTAATTGATTGTGTCACACTGAATTTCCATTGAAATCCTTATATTCTTTAGTTAATATCATAGTGAGGTGACCAGACAGTTGAGCAGTTGATATTCAATGATGCTGAGAGTATAGTGCAATGATTATCTATTTATTTAATTTGTGTATGGTCATAGTATGGGTAGGCTATAGTTAGTCTACATATAAAGCCTAATATTCTGTATGCTTTCCCCAGCATGGCATCAACATGAATATTAAACAACAATCCAATATCAAACGATTGACTCACACTTTTCAAATGGGTGTATGTTAATGTTACATATTTATGTAGATATTTATTTTATTATTTGTGAATGTTATAAACTGACATTAACTAATATTGAAGTTATGAGTTATTTATATTAGTTATATTAACTAATACATACATACCTAAACACAATAACCATATTGGGGCAGAGAAAACCAAACACCACAAAACCAATCTTGACAAATCAATGATCTTGACATAATTGGACATAATACATTCTTTACATTCATTAATTGCCCCATTATGGTCTCTTATTATTCATCCAGCTTTAACATCAAAATAGTATAAACATCTTTACATTACATCTCAAATGTAAATATTAGCAAATTAACACAAGATATTTGTGAATAATAATGATAATCTTTGACGAATATCTCATCTTAATTCAACTTAATTCAATTATTTTTCAGTGTCACATGTCTAATTTGACGAGTATTATACTTTACTTAATCATTTTTTAATGTGACATATCATATTTGGCGAGAATTATACTTTATATAATATTTTTTTTAATATATCGTGTCAAATTTGAGAAATATTAATATTTTTATGTATAAAATGTCAAATTTGACAGATGCCAAATACAAAATGTCCGTATAGGTACCTGTTACTCGGTAAAATTTAAACAAGTACATTGCTATTGGTAAGCAACTTCATTCTAACAGTATTATATTCGCAAATAATAACCAAGTGCAACTTTGTTATTTTTAATCATGTATAGGTCAATAACTACCAACATGACTTTTTACATTGCTATTGGTAACCAACTACACGTTAACAGTATTCAATTGTTAGATAATAGCCAAGTGCAACTTTGTTATTTTTAATCATATATTGGTTAATAACTACCAATATGACTTTAACCGAGCCAAAAAGGTACTTTGCTAACTTTAGATTTTTTCAGTGTAGGTAAAAGAATAACAATTATAAGAGAAGAAAAAAAAACAATTGATAATAAAAAAAATACAATACATAATGAAAATAAAATGGGGAAAAGGAGGGATTATTGGAGTGAAGGATATAGCTTGTTTGAAGGAATTAGGGAACTGGGTTGAAAAACATCTTTATTTGTTTACGGTAAGTTTCTATGGAGTCATGGAAAATGTCAGTGTGTTTAAATTTTAGATTATTGTCACATTGAATTCTGTAAATAGTCGAGTGATATCTGTAATTAGTATGGCAAATAGGTAGATGAAATAAATTTTTCGAACGGAAACAAGAAAGCCTATTGGTCCCAATGAGTGATGAGCCAATACAAGGCCAAGACCGGGGTGGCTCGATCGAGTATAGATCATGGTATTGCAAGTCTTGCAACTTTTCCAAAAAATATTTTTTTATTTTTTTGTTAAAATACAGTACCTAATTACAATGAAATATGACAAAAAACATCAATTTATAGTATTAATGTCGATAGTATGTAGTAAATTGCTGCTTATTTTAAATTTTTACTAACAGGTTAATTTAAATCGACAGATGTTTTAATTTTCGCCATAGCAATCGTCATTGTCGTGTCCCATTGAAATCTTTAATAAACTTTTTTCACTCGTTTTATATTTCGATTCCTTTTTCTGTAAGTCTATATCATGTATCAGTATTCTTGACTTAACTATTTGTTATTGTTACATTTGAGAGATGCGTAAAAGACAATATGCACCGAAGATGTCAAATGTGTCTATAATTGAAGATTTTAGTAACTGTTTTTTTTTCCATTAACTAATTTATCAAAGTTTTAGAAACGAAATTGTGAGCCAACAATAATATTCATTCTAAGTAATTATAACAATTGTATAGGTTTTTATTTATTTACTTTAAATACCCAAATATCAATGAAATAGATTATTAATTAAATTTATATTATCTACTAAAACTTATTGATGTAACTCCATTTATTTATTTGTTTTAACAATATTAAGATATGAAATATGGGTGGTGGCTGAGCGGTTAGCGCGTTAGATTTGTAATCTAGTGGTCGCGAGTTCAAATCCTGCCACGACCAATTTCGTTCACATATAGCACTATCATTTATACTCAATTTAGGGAATATATGAGGACATATTCTTTCATTTTTTTTAATTAAAGGGAATAAAAATAATGCGCTGTGCACATTTTGTATAGTAACAAAATAATTGGTATTTACAAACTCAAACTGGTATTCAAAAGACAGATATAACTACATACATACCATCACGCCGTTTCCCTATTTGGGGTAGGCAGAGAGAACCGAACGCCAGACTCTTCTATCTTGACATACCTGTTTTTCCTCATTTACATTCATACATCGCGTCATACATGCTCTCCTATTGTTCTGACTTCGTATGTTCCCCTCTTTCAAAATCTCATTTATATGATCATGCCAGCTCTTTCTAGGTCGACCCTTACATCTCATTCCACTCTTTTCAGCCTTGTATACTTTCTTTGTCAGTCGTTCATCGTTCATTCTCTCTACGTGTCCGAACCATCGCAAAGCATTTATCTTCATTCTACTCAAAATATTCCTTTCAATCTTACATTCTCTTCTGATATCTTGATTCCTTATCCTATCATAAATTGTTTTACCACACATTCGTCTTAGGGACCTCATTTCCAGATATAACTATTGCTGTAATTAACTATGAGATTAACTATGACCAGATATAACTATTGCTGTAATTAACTATGAGATTAACTATGACCAGATATAACTATGTAATTAACTATGACCAGATATAACTATGTAATTAACTATGACCAGATATAACTATTGCTGTAATTAACT
This sequence comes from Molanna angustata, assembly GCA_963576475.1. Classification (NCBI taxonomy): domain Eukaryota; kingdom Metazoa; phylum Arthropoda; class Insecta; order Trichoptera; family Molannidae; genus Molanna; species Molanna angustata. Next base: position 35,657,680 of record OY754970.1, on the reverse strand, counting down.
ATGTAATAATAACAAAACATTTATTGAGACGAAGAGGTTTACATATAAATACATACAACATCCTTTTTGGGTAAAAAGCCTAAAGAGAAAAAAACAAGAGAAATATACAAATACAAGACAAATGAAAAAGAAAAACAACTTTTCCAACTTAAAAGTACCATGCTCAGCACGGAACAGATGCTCAGCTATATTGCAGGAAGACAAGCCCCCCCCCCAGCACGGAACAGATGCTCAGCTATATTGCAGGAAGACAAGCCCCCCCCCAGCACGGAACAGATGCTCAGCTATATTGCAGGAAGACAAGCCCCCCCCCCCAGCACGGAACAGATGCTCAGCTATATTGCAGGAAGACAAGCCCCCCCCCCCAGCACGGAACAGATGCTCAGCTATATTGCAGGAAGACAAGCCCCCCCCCCCCAGCACGGAACAGATGCTCAGCTATATTGCAGGAAGACAAGCCCCCCCCCCAGCACGGAACAGATGCTCAGCTATATTGCAGGAAGACAAGCCCCCCCCCCAGCACGGAACAGATGCTCAGCTATATTGCAGGAAGACAAGCCCCCCCCCCCAGCACGGAACAGATGCTCAGCTATATTGCAGGAAGACAAGCCCCCCCCCCCAGCACGGAACAGATGCTCAGCTATATTGCAGGAAGACAAGCCCCCCCCCCCAGCACGGAACAGATGCTCAGCTATATTGCAGGAAGACAAGCCCCCCCCCCCCCCCAGCAGCTGATTTTCAGCAGAATCCTATTGCAAAATTAATTATTTATTTCCTAATCTGTATTTTTCATGAATAAATAAATAATACTTATTCTTCATACATGATAAATACTTGATTACATACATACTTGGTTTTCACATTTCTTGCATATTATTACTATATTCACTACATACATCATGACAAAAATTAATAAAAAATAGTATCACCCTAGAGCAGACCTAGGTCTAGTGAGGTGATATATTCCATGTAACTTTTAAGTGTTTATAATGTAATACCAATTTGTTATACTTATATATAATGTTAAAATTTATATATGATAATTTGTATTTTTTCTGGAAAATAATAATAAAAAAAAATCATTCAGTGTAGAGCAATAAAATTTAACGATCAAATCAAACCTAAACTATTGCATATTACATTACAGATTATGATTTAATAAAGTATTATATTCTGTAAACTTTTTTTGTTTACTTGTAAAATAAACGTAGGTACAAGATCAATATTATTGTAGATATTTTTTACACAAGTCTCATTAATGAGCCTTTCAATATTTTATCAGCAGTTGAATGTTTATAGGTAATAAGTCATAATTATCAATATTCTAATAATTATGTTTTGATATTGTTTTTTTTTTATATACAGCTGTGTTGCCAGTGTACCAGCTGGCTTCAAATTTATTACGACGTCATTATGGTTGATTTGATTCCAACTTATCTGCATTTATCGTTCGCCATATTAATTACGATAATAGTTATCAATGGGATTTTACTACGTATACATATTGTGTGGTTGTATTATGAACATATGTATGTATTGAATTATTTGCGTTTTAATTTTCCTCGGCTTTGACAAATTCGTCCTTATAAATTTCCCCAAGTGAGAAACCAAATAACGCAATATTTATTACCGATTTTGTTTTTTTTATCGACTTTGACATTACGTATGTGAAACATGAACATGCCAGAATTAACGGGAAAATATCTAGAATACATGCCATGGAAATTAGTCCGCTTAGAAGGCTATGCATAAAAGACAATAAGGAACGAAGATATAAGGGCTTAGAGACTGAGTGTAACTTGGAAAAAGGACAAAAGCGCGTGTATTTTTTCCCTAAACAAAGCAATAATGATTAGTTTATGGAATGGTGAATGAAATGTTTGTTAAATTAAATTATTAGTTACAAAAGATAGCAACGTATCAAAGTTGTATTCAAGTAATATTATTTATTATAAAAAAAAAATCAGAATGTATCCTATCAAAACGATTTAGTCATATAGCCTTTTAAATGTCGTAATGTCGTTTGGTTTTTTTTTGTATAATTAATAAGCTGCTCATTATTGACAGTTTTTATTTAATGAAGCTTATTCATAATGTCACGAATTGATGCCGCATTTAATTTCTGTTTTTGATACGATATAAATAGATTCAACCGCATTTGTTTCACACACTCATGGTCATGGGTTAAGGACCTATTGCACAGGATGTGGGAATTGAGGATGCGGGAATGGACGTTTGATTCCAGTTGTCCTTATTGCGTTTAATAGGACTTTCATCCTTCATCTATTAATAATATTTCAGTTTATACGGAGACGATTACTTAAAAATAACATAAGTGAATCGCAATCGAAGTTGTTAGGGAAATGGAAAATCAAACATAATATGTTTGGAGAGCTTTGAAATTGTTCAGTTCCTTTGTGATAACTTATAAGCCTATTGAATCGAAAATGAAAAATTTTAAGGGGGTACCTGCTGCCAGTGTATGTATTTTTTCATTTTGATAATCCATTATTTCTACTTATCGAATCAGTTTTTTTGCCTAGTGGGGCATTGCAGATTCAATTATTATTGTAATGTCATCAATGTTTATATGAATAAATGAATTATTTATTTATTTTAACATATACGGCTTCACGCCATTATATAAATTCACACATAAAAACCTTTAAAAATTACAACAAAAATATATTTTAAATAAGTGCATAGCTACACAATTCAACATTAGCACAAATTACAATTAGGACACAAGTTTATAAATATAATAAAATCAATAAAGATAATAAAAGTCAATAAATAAAAGTCAATCAAAAAATAAAACTCAGTAAATAAAATAAAAGTCAGTAAATATAATAAAAGTCAACAAACAATAAAAACACCTTTCGGGTATAACATTCCTAAGTAACAATACAATTAGTTATCACAAATGTACGTCTGACAATAATCGCTTGTATGTAGGTACATAGCTAGGGAATCTGCAAAAATGTCAGTTATATTAGCATATTTATTTCCCAATCTATGGAATCTTCTTATTGGGGAATTATATAAGTAGTTTGTACCGACATTATCACAGTGGAAGTCACGTTCTGCCTTGTACCTTTCATTGGAATGTGGTACAATATCAATTAAAAAATGAATAAAAAAATGAATTAAAAAAAAAATACTGAAATAGCTTGGATATTTATTAATGGAGAAAAATAATACCTTTACTTTTTAACTTTCCATTAAGCGCCATTGCAAAATAAGTGCTTTTTAGGTTTCTTTAATAAACCTGAAGCATTAGAATTTAAATGTCATAACATGTTTTTCTAGATAATTTTGTGTTAATTCTCAAAAAATATATTGCTCTACGCTTTAAAATATAAGAAAAATCTCAAAAATCGGGGTACGTAGTAATGATGGATTATCAAATTGAAAAATATGTACGCTCGCTGCCGGCGCCCTCTTGTGATCACCAACTAAAATACAAATTGATTACATTATTTCAATGGATCATTTATAAATAAGGCTCGTACGAGAATGTGACATTTTTCTATCATAATATTGTATTGTTTTCACTTGTTCGCCAATACACTAATTATATTGTTATCAATATGAACTGGGTTAAGAAAACCAATACTCATTAGGGATGGGATGATAGATATCTCTACTGCGGACTTGTTTTAGAACTATAGTTATTGTATTGATACCACAATAACGTACTTTTTCTTCTTTTTCATCGTTGAAAATCACTGCATTTTTTATGAACTCATTTCTTTGTTTAAATATTATCTATTAATTTAATAGATAATATTGAAACAAAGAAATGGGTTTAATTTATCTATTAATTTAATCAGGAAATCTTTCGATTTTCAGATAATTAATGGCTTGTATTGTATTAAGACAGAGAGGAGTTATCGTCGGGGGGACCTGATACCGGCGCGCAGAGAAGACTTATTATGTACGATAGATATTCTCTTTCTCTTGAATCGTTGAATTATAATCAATTGGTCTGAGAGGAAATTATCTGTGCGATTAATATAATAATTGTTTGCAGAATCCCCAGCTGCTTTTCGCCCACCATTGATTCATCTCGCCCACAGCATCTCCGTGGTCCATCGTCTCTCCTGGGGGGGGGGGGCGGGGCTTTATGGGAATGTCATAATATCTGAATTAGACGATAATATTTAAGTGTGTACATACCTTGGAAGAACTATTATCTCGAATAGTGATGAGCAAACGAGACTGAGGTGGTATTGATCTTGCATTCGCCGATGTCGTCAGTCTGGATCTGTGCATTCTGGAAATCAGTAGATAGCAATATGTTTATAGCGATGTGCGCTCAATCAAAATTCAATATTTTGCTAACAAATCTTGTTATATATGTAATTGAGTGTACATATTTAAATGTAGGTACTACCTCGTATATTGTAAATTATTATGCATTTTTTTTTATTTCAATCCATTTTTATGATGAAATAGTTGTATATTTATGTTAATATTTAACATACCCATAGTCGAGTTATAATTTATTTATTTATTTGTATCTACGGCCAGAAGCCTTTTACAATTATGCATAAAAGTAGTTATTTTTATTGACAATAACATCTCAATATAGACGAAGTTGGGATATCATAGAATAACCAGGAACTCAGGCCCCTACAGGGCTTACGACCTGTCATCGGCTGGTTTACGTGATCACTTTATGCGGTTGCGCAACGTTCACCAATTATGCCTTTATTGAGTTCCCTTATCAATGTAATTTTTGAAAGTTCTATATATTTGAATAATGTGTAAAACGTATCACCTGAATAATACGAAATGATACTATTGCCATGTATGAGGTAACGAAGAAACCATTTTTTGTAGCACCATCTATTGAGAAATTAGTTTATTTGTAAACAATGAAAGCAACAGTCCTTATAAATGAGGTGACGGTGTCTCGCACTGATGTCACCCCTGAACTGCGCCAGAAATATTATTTCATTTTTGGCTTGTTTACCTACTTGTACCAATGTGTATGTAAATCGAATATATTTTTTTTAATTTCATATACGCAAACATTGGATTTTTTTTTCCTGTCGGGAGTAAATGATCTCCAATAATGTAAATGATCTAAATAAACTCCAATGTTTGCGTATATGCAACTAAAAAAATATATATTCGATAAAATACATAGTTACACAATATTACAAAAACAATAATATTAAAAAAAAAACAATTATTGTATGTAAATTACAAAAATAAAAATTGACAGCAAAAAGGTGATAAAAAAGAAAAGAGAATAAACATCGGAAATATATAGGTAATTAAAAAAAATAATAAAACAATGTATAATTATGATAAATTGTCAATATAAATAAATAAGGAACGAAACGTTATGTAGATATGAATATTTGTTGTTATTTGTAAGTAACTGTATTTTACAGCATCCGGAGTTAAACTTTCATATGCAGAAAATCGTATAGGTAGTTTAAGTGTTCTCGGAATTATAATAGGAAACAAATCAATTTAGACTATGAATACATCATAAAGATGTTTGATCTTCCCGCAGACAACAAGGGATGTGAGACGTACACAAAATGTATTATTATTTATCATCCTAAGTTAAATTTATTTATTTATTTATTAGAAAACCAACAGTTTATTTATACAAAAAAATAGATACAAATGTTAGGTAATATAAACAAAACGAAACTAACAACGGGTTTTTACTTAAAAAGTAATGCATTATAAGCAAAATTAACGGGAATGGAGATTTATGTACACATAATACTATTATTTCGTTGTCGTATTTTATTACATCCCGTATAATTTTCGGTTAGGTATAGTTAAGCTAACGACTCGTGTGAGCGAGTTGCTTTATAAATTGAACTTGCAGGAAAAATTTTATCAACACCTTTACCATTTGAGGTTAGGAATAAGTTTATTATGTATTCGTATTTGACAAGCCACATTTTTCAAAGAAATAACATATTTTTAACTTGTTGTATGATTATGAACACTATTTATTATATTTTATGTTTAAATTTTCGCGTTTAATATAAACTTTGACAGCTCATCTGATTGGTAAAAATGAATGTTTTTAATGTCTATTTGAGAAGGAGGAAATTTTTGAACGCAGAATTAATATATTTCAAGTGTTGATATTTTTTTCTTAGGACCCTTGTTTACATACGGGATAATCTAAAATATGCACACTAATGTATAAAACACTAAAAAATATAGTTAAAACTCTGTCAATAGGTTTTCATAATCTCTTTCGTTGAAAGTAAATATATACTTTGTAGACCTTTTTTTTTATATTTACAATTAAAAAATCGAAGGGTTTATTAAAACTAATTTTACATTGACAGTTTTAAACAAATGAAATTTTTGAAAAAACCTATTCCATGAAGTAAATTCCTAAAATTAAACTGTTTTTTTTTATTTCAAAGACGTATCATTTGAGGTTTCTGAGGAAAATATTTACAAAATTTACTATTTGGCCCACTATAGACTCATTTCCTTTTTTTTTTCCTTTTTTTTTATTAAAAATGAATTTGTCCTTGTTTAACAAGTACATATACATCTGTCTACGTTCCCTAAAATAAGCAAATAAATGCTTGTGCTATAGGTGAACGAAATCGGTCGAGGCAGGATTCGAACTCGCGACCATTGGATTACTAGCCCAGCGCGCTAACCGCTCTGCCATCAACCCATCGTTGATTGAGACGACGTAATATCACTTTAGACAATTCCATAGGCAGCCGACTGTACTTGAAAAGAGGAGCATATAAAAAAACTTCAGCAGAGTGAATTATTCACGTGTAACATTATTTTTAATCTCCATCGTTATGCAACAGCGATAAGTATTGATTTAGTAATTTTCAAGCACTCTTTTGCTCCAATTTTTCAACTCTTATCGCGTGAAGACTATACATATTATATAGGTAGGTACTCATATTAATAGGTGCTATAAATTTTTTGTCCACCGAACAGCTTCAACTGTTCCGTCGATTTCATATCGTACCCGCAATGAAGAAGTTACAAGCCTTCAAACTAAACTTTTACACGCAGATTAACCGTATTTAAACGGCAAGTGAAGTTATCAAACTGAAAAACAACCGAAATTGTTAAGGGGGACAGTTTGCGCACACACGTGATAAAATTAATCAAGCAAAAACCCTAAATTTGTCTTCTGCGTTTCCATGTGATTTTTCTAAATGTTATGCGATAATTATACTAATCGTTGTGTATTTGTCGCCAATACTTAGTTTCGTCCCTTTTATTGGGTTAGGCAGAGAGAACCGAGAACCATGTTTTTCTGTTACATTTATTGCCTCACTCACATTTTTCCTTCTTTTTTACGGGTTCGAGCACCTCAACACTAGGCCACCCCACTCCAGAATACAGCAGCCGGGACGACATTATCTTTAACCATCATCAGGTCTTCTGCATCTCACCTCATTGGCATATCTCGACAGATGAGGAGGTGTTGTATCTCGCCGCAATTGCAGGAAACATCCTCTTCAACCCCATATACCCACCTGAGCATGTTCTCTTTGCACCTTGTGACACCGTCGCAAAATCTATTAAGTGTCTTCCATGTTAAGAAGGGTATTTTGTGTCCCGTTCGCAAACTTTCCGATAGGTCGACCTGATCTCTACCGTATTGTGCTTGCCAAAGTTCTTTCCTGCCCCCTTTCTGGTGGTAGTTTTAGGGGGGTGTTATTCTAAGGAAGCTTTTCCTTGATTTTAGTCTTGCTGCCGGTGGTTTGTGACCATACAAAGGATGCTTTGTCACATTCGTACATCGTTTCATACATGCTCGTTTGTTATTCAAAATTTTGACATTTCCTTATGGTGTGTGCAGTCTTCAATTTATTAATTGAGGCGGCTTCTAATTTGTAGAATTCCATGGGAAAATATGAATTCATATAAGTTTCTGCGGTTTTTTTATTCCGACATCCGACGACCGTTTCGGATTACAAGGCCAAATTCATCTGGTTGTAAGACGAACTGATCATTGAAAGAAACTTATGAGTTCATATTTTCCAATAAAAATGTTTTGTCGTTATGAAATAAATAGTCCGAACATACAATAATTTGTTAAATAATTGAAAATTCGTTATGACATCCCTAGAAGGTAGTGAGGCTTGTGCACTCTTCCGCGAACTGTATAGGTTTTCGCGATTCATTCATCTCCGTGGGTTCTGTACCTGATTGGAATATTATTGTGTTTTAGGAAGGCTCACCTACATGTGTACATTCATCTCCGTGGGTTCTGTACCTAATTGGAATATTATTGTGTTTTAGGAAGGCTCACCTACATGTGTACATTCATCTCCGTGGGTTCTGTACCTAATTGGAATATTATTGTGTTTTAGGAAGGCTCACCTACATGTGTACATTCATCTCCGTGGGTTCTGTACCTAATTGGAATATTATTGTGTTTTAGGAAGGATCACCTACATGTGTACATTCATCTCCGTGAGTTCTGTACCTAATTGGAATATTATTGTGTTTTAGGAAGGCTCACCTACATGTGTACATTCATCTCCGTGGGTTCTGTACCTAATTGGAATATTATTGTGTTTTAGGAAGGCTCACCTACATGTGTACATAAATTACAACATGTTGGTACTTGAGTGATCCCAGATCAGTAGGTATATTCATGGGAAAAGAAAACACTGACAATATTATTTTATTTTCTTTGGAAAACATACAGAAATAACACATATGAAAATACAATGCATTCACTTAAATTCCCAAATAATGCCAATATTATATAAAATCTGTGTATATGGTTCTATGTATTATCGAAATAATGAACAAGCAATATACTTCTATATAATAATAATAATAATAATAAGGACAATTTATAAAGCGCGGTTTAGTGACAACCGTGGTCACCTCGTGGTCACTTCAAATATAATACTGAAAGTTGTTATGGAAATGAAAAGTCGATGAAAAATAATGAAATAATAGTTCATTCATACCATCACGGCATATCCCACAATGCGGGGTAACCAGCGAAAGGTGTGCGGGTGTGCATTGCCTTTAAAAGGGAGAACAACACATCTATGTATACCCACACACCAGTCTCGTTTCACCAAAAAAGGCACTACATTCAGAATGGGTGGTGAACCTCATTGCTGAACTATGTGAGATGTTATTGTTGCCTGTTGTATTTTCGATTACCCGGCTCTTACGGGACACTCGAAAACAATGATTTAAAAGAATGGAAGCACTATTCTAAGGCAGTGCCTCACAGCTATAATAGTAAAAATATCATATATATGAATCCTACATTTGTTTATGGTAGAAGAGACGTTGGATGTTGAATGGTTGGCTTTCGATTCTCTCTGCGTAACCTCACCAAGGACACGGTGTGATGGTATTTATGTGCTCTATAGAATTATGATTAAAGTTAACGTTTGAAATACTAATATTATTTTTATTATCAGCATGTTTCGTATAAATATTAAGTGTAATACATGTGGAAAATTTTCTTTCTTTGTTTCTAATATACATAATATATGTACCTACACATAGGGATTCACATTTATTTGAATTGGCGTATCGTAGTTAAATAGTTTATTCGTTGTTAAGGTTAATTACAATAAATAAAATTGTCTAAAATGTGCCAAAAAAAATATAATTTCGAAAATATCAATACTCTGACATTATTATGTTCTCCAAAATTTTCGCAGGCATATTCGACTTGTATGAAATTTTATATATGTAGGTACTTGCTACGTACATTATTCATTATGGCCGGAGATGATACGAAAATTATGTATATTTTTTGTTTATTTATATTAAGCATTTTTATTCAATGCAATGATAGACAATGTATTGCAGTACTTTAGGTACATGTCATAATTTTAATCGTTGATATTTTAACTATCATTCATTTCTAAGAATCCAACAGCCAATCAATCACTTTGACATTTATGTACAACTGCACATGTTATACGTACACATATCTATTTTAAGATTTTATTGTTTTATGCTTGTACTTGACATGCGAATCATATGTATGGGTATGTACACATTTTATTGCCCTTTCTCCATTAGTCGTTATCTGCAACGAGAAGTTTGTTTTTTAATTAAAATTGTTATTATAAAAAAAAACATGTAACAGGGTTTTTTTACAATTGTACTTAATAATTAGTACAATTTATTGAAATGCAGTAAGTAGTAACAAATAAGAAGTTAAACGGGTATTTATTAACTACTAGCAGACCCAACAGACATTGTCCTGCCCGAACTATTTGTGAAACAATAAAATATACATAACATGTATTCGAATCGATGACCCCCTAAACGTGCATGATTGCAATACAGCATATATGGTCTGGACACGAAAACGAACGAATTGAAATATGAATTTTAACAAAACAGTGAAGAGAAACCAAAATTCCATGCACATGTATATAATTGAAATATGAATAATACCGAAACAGAGCGAAAAGAACTTTAAATGTCAAAAAACCCAAACTACGACGCAAGTGACAGATTTCTGACGGGCTATTTCACCACCTCTGGATAAAGTGCCCGATAGCCAATCTAACACAAATCTAACGGATAAACCGAAAAATGCGTTTCACGACTCTCTGATAGCTCTATCCCATGGATAAAGTTCTAGATATGTTGTCTAGAGGAATAGGTTCGCGATAAGTGATAGATAAGTTAAACTGAGTATAAGTTATTTTTTAAATGATCGAAATTTATGACCAAATCGACGATGATAATGTAAAAAACATAATACGAGACAAAATCGGCGTCAGAGATTTATTCCAAATGCGAAAAGATTATTTTTCGGAGTTCGACAATATTGATTTCAAGGTGAGGTTTAGATTGACGAAAACGTCTGCACAGAACATTTTAGGACTCATAAAAGAAATTATTTTTTCTTATATCTTATTTTCTATAACATTTTTATGCTGACAAACTAAATCCACCAACACGTTGATGTCATCCTCTCAGAAATTCGTAGTTCTTTCTCTTTTATACATTCTCAAAATATTTGAAATATCTTGTTTTGTGTCCACGTGTTCGTTTTGACCGCGTGTTTATTTACCGTTGTCCGTTGTTTACTGCGACTTTTTACGATTTACAATGTGACAGCTTTATCAACCCATAGACAAGACCATTGAAATAGATGAAATTACAACGTTGCCACCCTTTATCCGTCGGATAACAATCTGTAAGAAATTTGTAGGTGGTGAAACGCTCGCTTCATTTATCCTTAAGATAAATTTATCTTATGGATAGTTTTCTAGAACTTTATCCAGAGGTGGTGAAATAGCCCGTTAGTGTTGTCAGATGGAAAAAACTAAACATTGCCAATTCGACATTAGCGCCACGTATTATTATTTATAGTAATAAAAAATCATGTTTTTTATTTTCCTTTTATTATATTGATGTTTAAAGTTCCATTTTGTGAATATAAACCATTCAGGGACTCACACAAACACACACAAAAAATTTCACCAGAATCGGTTCAGCGTTTAGGAGAAGTTCAGTGACATACACACATACAGAAGAATTATATATATATATATATATATATATATATATATATATATATATATATATATATATATATATATATATATATATATATATATATATATATATATATATATATATATATATATATATATATATATATATATATATATATATATATATATATATATATATATATATATAGATTTACAAAACATGTGATTATTCATGTGCAACAAACCATTGACGGTAGAGTCAAATTGTACATACATATATAAAAACCACAATATGATTTATTAAATAAATATTTTTAATTCATATTGTGATAATATTATAAGTTAGGTAAGACTTGATAAGGATTGGGTTTTGATGTCAAATGAATTCTGAGTGTATTGGGATTTTATTATTTTTTAGTATTTTTGGGACGGTCATGATTTATTCAATCTTACGAAATAATAACGTCTTAGTTAGTTACTTTTGCATCGTCTATCAAGTCTCTCTCATTTTTATCTGTAATTTGTTAAATATCCAAGATGTTGACAATATGACATTATTGTTAAAATCGCTTTGAGCATGACCGATGACCATGAGGTGTCAAGTAAAATATGACATTACACATATTCCTGTCTCCCGTCCGTTGAAAGAGTGCATATCTCCCGTGGTTCCATAGTTAGATTGTGATCTACATTAGTTTTTTTTGTAAAATACGAGTTTAGGTCAATTGGACGCGACAATAGTAAAGTTGTGCATCCGTTGTTTGTTTTGGCACGTAGTCCACCTAACGGAGAGGGTCACCAACTGCCTATAGTGTTGTCGTGAAATATTCTTGGTCTTATTTCATTTACTCCCTATCGAAACTGGCTTGGAAACTTCTAGACTATTACTTAATAATGAAATTCTTCTTCTTCTTTCATTAGGCCCAGAGCCTGTTTTATGCTGCATTTTCAGCCTCCTGTGATGTGGACTGCCAACTATCTTGCCATCTTTTTGGTGGGCGTCCTCGTGGTCGAGACCCCTCCGGTACGTTGTCTCGGGCTATCTTTGGGATACTATCTTCGGACATACGGCTGACGTGTTCGTCCCAGTACCTTCTTCTTTGGCGCCCCCATCTTACGATGTCGTCAGCTTCGCAGATTCTTTGGATCTCTATATTTCTGACTCTATCACGAAGCCTTTGGCAGCTATGCATCGCAGTATTTTCATTTCGCTGGTGTGCAGAAGTTATTTGGTGAAATTAATTAAAATATTTGAGGCGTGCAGTGCAATATTAGTGAAAGATATATTATTCTCAAGAATCTTGTTATTTTTATTTATATTACAACATATATTTAAAAAAAAAACGCAATCACACGATACATAAAAAAGATACACAGTAAAAAAATCATATTGCCCTTTACCAAAGTGCAAGCACTCATGCAAGACTCGTATGTAAAGGTGTGTTGAATATTTAATTTTATTACATCTTGAGTACGGATTATAATTTGTGCTCAAGATGTAATAAAATCATCAAATTGATTGAAATTAATGCTCTGCTTCTTTTCATAATATTTGTGTCTTCTAAAGTTGGTTATCATCTAGGCGATTTCTACATTTTTATTACATCAACAGAGAGATTTCGTATACACTACAGACTATGATTAAATTATATCTTCCTGATATTTTGCCTTGTACGATAAATTTATGTACATCAACTGGTCCATCTCATTTCGCACAATATGGTCAAAAATTTTGATTTCGAGGATAGTGAACTGCCGTTGCAAATTGTATCATTTCTGCACCGACGCGACGTCCCAGTTTCCATTCTAGTAGAGGAGGCATTTTTCACAATTTATTTCATACGCAAATTTTACTCTGAATTTTACGTTTCATGGTTCTTGTCAATTTTTCTAGAATACTCGATACATCCTAAAAATATATACCAAATTTCCGTCTCATAGTTATAGTAGAGTCTCAACATTTCCAAAGCTCTTTGACCTTAAAACCAAGTAAAGGTTGTTTATTGTTTGACCGAATTGACACTTTGCTTTGGTCCCTCGCATTCTCACGACTATCCGCCTTCCACCTACCATCAGTCGAGCATATTCCGGATCACCTCGGAGAGTGGTGGCGCCCGAATTGTCTCGTCGATTTCTCCCATCGAATGTGGAAACGGAGGAGGAAGCCGGCCGAGTTAGTTTATGATGTCTCTGCCAAGAATATTTCCTTCAAATATTTACTATGCGCTTGCCAAACATATAAACTACAGAATTCATGTGAAGTTTCGACCGCTCACGCGACACTCTTATCATCATCATCATCGTATCGTCTCCGTTATTGTTGTTATTACAAGACATGTTCAAGGTCGGTAGGCGTTCATTCGTATCCATGTTAATAATATGCGTGTCAACATTTCAGTTACTACACCGATGTATATTGGATCTATCGATACGCAGAGTCGTCACGAAGCAAATTGTGTTGATATTTGTTGTCTGGATGGGTATCGTTTGGATAATCCAGTTCTTGGAATACATACAACAGTTTTATTGAACAGATCGACTGACAGACAGCTCGTAATGAAACATTCTTCCAAATCTTCTCCACCGCCATAAAACGATAGTTGGAACATGTTGGCAGAACTAACTGCTATCACTGATCATACAGCATGAGTTTAAGGCTACTAGTAATAATTAGAATTTATAGGGCGCCATTTAATGATATCAGTTCATTCTGTGGACGCTATTCAACTTAATTGTTGTCTCCACGAAATGTCAATATCTATTACCCTGAGATTCACGTATGCCAGGGAGTAATTTATCCCAATTTAAAAACACTTCTACACTGAAACTGCGGTCATATTAAGTCGCTGTGTTGGCTGTATCCAAACCTTTAAAGGTTAAAGAATTTTCTCTGCATTACCGACAACCTTAATATAATATATCTTCCCCATGTCACGTACTTTTGAGACAGTTCTTCAACGAAGTGCTGAACCAATGCAGTTAAAGTCAAACCAATTTAATTTTAAAACTTGTTTTTTTGATTACAAATAAATTTTCTTTTAATTTATAATAGAATTTCCTAATTGATTATCCGTTAACAAGTTGGATAAATGACTTAGTCGAAATACGAAATACGTTTTTTTACCCCGCTAAGAGTTCGCGTGTTGTGTAATATGTAGTTTATACACGATATACAATTTTTACATTATTAATATTTTAATAATATTTTGACATAACATTATTCAATTTATTTCAAAGCACAAAACCATATCTGCATTGTTCCAAACAACATCAACCTATTATTTTAATGTAGGGTTTTCCTCGCCATGCTACATACAATAATGCTACGGGCAAATACATTGACAAAAGCCTTTGTTCCTGTATACAATTTGTTTATTAAAAATCATTATACATATTTGAAATTAATAAGATGGTGTACGATACATAAATGTTAGAAATGTTAGAAACATGTACAATAGACGAACATGTATGAGACGATACATGAATGTTGACGAGGCGATGAATGTGTGCCAGGATAGAAAGATATGGCGTTCGGTTCTCTCCGCCTACCCCGTAAGGGACATGGCGTGATGGTATGCACGATACATAAACTGGATTTTATTTTTAGTTTAGGTAGTAATTGTTTTAAACCAGGGGGGTCATGTCTGGTCAAACAGTGAAATCAAAACCCTTTTGATTACCCATATCATTGATATAATTATCATTATGTAGTTTTATAATATCTTAAGATATTATAGGACTACATATAAAAATTATATCCATGATATGGGTAATCGTGAGGGTTTCGGGACGGGACGAGCCAGTATTGAGGATTATAATTTTTAATTTATATCTTTGTGTTGCTTGTCAGGTAACTAAAATATTTAGTGACGCGATATTTATCGTCTCACAGATAATGAATTAAGTGAATTATTGTGTTTGTTATGTTGTCTTTTTCTTTACGTGGCCTTTTTTTATCCTGGCACGCATCCATCGCCTCGTCAACATTCATACATCATGTTCGTCTTTTGTTCAAATTTCTTACATTTCCCTATTTCAGAATGTCTTCACATGTTCTGGCCATCCTTTAATTGGACGGTCCTGACCTCTCATTCCATTTCTGACCGCTTTGTTGTATAATTTAATCGTCAGGCGTTTTCATTCATTATCCCCATGTGGCCAAACCATCTCAACGTGTTCAGTTTCATTCTATTGATTATATTTGTTTTTATTTTCATTCTTTCACAATGTCCTAATTTCTTACACAAGTTTCATTATAAAAAAAAATATATCGCTCATTCGAATGATACCTTGGTTTTCCCTTCCCTTTGATATAACTCTTGTAATAATGAGAAAGGGCGTTTCTGGGCGATGAAACAAACAATTGACTCAAACAATTGAATTGAAAATATTTTTGATATTTTTATATTTATTTAATCATTCACGGCACATATTGCTCCTTACAGACACAAATAACAACACATATTGAAAACAAAATTACAGAACAGAAAAAAATTATGCTTAAAAAAACAAGTTCAATAACATAATTTATTTATTTATTTTATTGCATTTCTATCTTCTTTACTCCCTTTTAAATTGCATATATACATATAAATATGCATACCAGAAAATTATACATTATATTTGAGGGTATGTTTTAATAAAGTGTCCTCATAGTGCTTAATAGTATCGAAGAAACATCAGTTAGATAACCATAATCATTGCCCAACCGATAACCGATTCTATTCATAGGTGAGTTATGCGAATAATATTGTAGTTTTGGCTTATGTATTTTGAGGATTTTCTTTTTTATGCCCACACTTAGTATACTTGCGTAGAGGTAATAAGAATTTTAAACTAAAAACAATACTCATAAATGTTGTAAATATTATTATTGCCTATTCGGTATTGCCTCGAAAAATTCTCTGCGAGAAAAGAGAGTTATAATGATTTTGGAAACCAGCGTATTAATTATAATATTAAAAAGGAAAGTGAACAATTAGGGCAAGTCGCGTGATGTAAATGTTACGTATTATTTCTGTAATGATTATGTTCAAATTTCATTATATACATTAACATATTCATTTGGACAACGTGTTTCGTTGGAATTTCAAATCTGGTGTTCAACAACGCTGTAAAAATATCGCATTTATTGTATAAATATAATTAATTGAAATTAATAACTCATTTCGCTTTAAAATACCACATATGTACTTTATTTATTGAAACATGTCTGTAAATTTTCTCGTGTGAAAGAGGCATATTTATTTATTTTATCATGATTTTAAGTTTTTCTCTTTTCCCTCTCTTAATCATTTAAATGTTATTTTTTTCTTTTGTTGTTTTTAATTCGTCTTTAAACACATATTTATTTTGAATTTGCTGTAGTACACCTACACGCATTGTCTAATCGATTAATTCCTGGGGGGACAAGTCCTATTAAACGGTGGAATAAAACCCTCATGATAGCCCATATCGTGGATATAAATATCTTATGATATCCACGATATGGGATATCATGAGCCTTTTTGATTTCACCGTTTGGCCGGACTTGTCCCCTGGTTGGTTTTATTAAATTTATTTTCAAATGTCAATAAGTTCGTAATCGTGAAATATATCTATGTATTTGTATAAAATAATGATAAAAAATAAATATAATAAATTATCTAATTATTAAATTATTTGTTAAAACCATAGAATAGCATTTATAAAATATAATTTCGATTTTAAGTGGTGAGCTTTTACTTATTGCACGTCATATCACTCTTTGATTCTATTGTTGTAATCCTATATAGAATTACATATTTCTCATATTGTTGTGATCCTATATAGAATTACATATTTTACATATTGTTGTGATCCTATATAGAATTACATATTTCTCATATTGTTGTAATCCTATATAGAATTACATATTTTACATATTGTTGTGATCCTATATAGAATCTTTTGTAATTTTTTAATAAAAATATGTTTTTTGTAATAAATAAATAAAATATAGCTGTGAGGCACCGGCTTAGAATAGTGCTCCCATTCTTTAAATCATTGTTTTCGAGTGTCCCGTAAGAGCCGGGTAATCGAAAATACAACAGGCAGCAATAACATCTCACATAGTTCAGCAATGAGGTTCACTACCCATTCTGAATGTAGTCCCTTTTTTGGTGAAACGAGACTGGTGTGTGGGTATACACAGATATGTTGTGCTCCCTTTTATAAGGCAATGCAAACCCGGACACCTTTCGCTGGTTACCCAACATTGTGGGATATGCCGTGATGGTATGAATGCATGAATGAATGAATATTTCTCATATTGTTGTGATCCTATATAGAATTACATATTTCACATATTGTTGTGATCCTATATAGAATTACATATTTCACATATTGTTGTGATCCTATATAGAATTACATATTTCACATATTGTTGTGATTCTATATAGAATTACATATTTCACATATTGTTGTGATTCTATATAGAATTACATATTTCACATATTGTTGTGATCCTATATAGAATTACATATTTCACATATTGTTGTGATCCTATATAGAATTACATATTTCACATATTGTTGTGATCCTATATAGAATTACATATTTCACATATTGTTGTGATCCTATATAGAATTACATATTTCACATATTGTTGTGATCCTATATAGAATTACATATTTCACATATTGTTGTGATCCTATATAGAAATACATATTTCACATATTGTTGTGATCCTATATAGAATTACACGTATATTTCACATATTGTTGTGATCCTATATAGAATTACATATTTCACATATTGTTGTGATCCTATATAGAATTACATATTTCACGTATTGTTGTAATTTTATTTTATTTTATTTGGGACACTTAAAGACATTGACAATCGCATACAAGAAAGTATATCATAATAATTTTACATAATGTCAATATCCAATTGGAAGTGAACACAACATGCGAAGTTCATAAATAGAATTACATATTTCACATATCAAATTAATATTTCACTAGGTTCGCTCTAGGACATTTAAATTTTCGTAGCTACTTGTGTAAAAAAATGCCGATGATGTTCAAAAGTCAAATCTTTCTATGGCGTATCATATTATGTATTTCATTTTAATTCAACCGGTCCCTCTGTGTAACCTAAACCAACTTAAAACGCTCACAATTGACGAAATGACTGCTTGCTACGACAATACACTGACTAGACTTTTAAATAAACACGCTCCCGAGCAAACGACAAGGCGACAAATACGAACTTCTGACAAGTGGTTCGACGAAGAGTGTCGACAGGCAAAAATATTCATGAGGAAACGGGAAAGAGCCTTTAAAAAACAAACAGTTCACAGACATGAATGGACAGACGCACAAAAAAACTAAATAAATAGGAAAAAAAACGCGTACTGGACGGAAAAAATCGACTCAGAACGAGGCGACCCCCAACGCATGTGGAGATCTCTCAATTCTGTCCTAGGACAGTCAATACAACCGCCTACCACAGACCTGGTCCCCAACGACGTCTCGGATTTTTTCAACAACAAAATAAAAAATATCCTCAAAAACACAACCTCTCCTGATACACCATATTACGAACAAAACACGAAAGCACAAATCAACATTTTCAATGAGACTAATATAGATGAAATTCAAAAGCTAATCAAAAACTCAATAGCCAAAAACTGCTCTCTCGACCCCATTCCGACATGGCTCCTCAAAAAGTGTTCTCACGAACTGTCTCCTTTTATCTCCATGATGTTTAACATCTCCTTGAATTCAGGCGTAGTACCAAACCTCTTCAAGAAGGCCTTAGTCACTCCCATACTGAAAAAGCCATCTCTGGACCCTTGTGATTTGAACAACTACAGACCAGTATCTAACCTATCTTTCTTGTCGAAACTACTAGAGAAAATCGTCGCTTCACGTATTAACTACTTCATTGAATCACAAAACATGTTCGCTACCCACCAATCAGCATACAGAAAGTATCACTCCACAGAAACGGGTCTCCTTCGATTACTTTCAGATATAATCCTTGCAACAGAAACAGGCAAACTAGTTCTTCTTTCATTTCTGGATATGAGCGCGGCTTTTGACACAGTCGACCATCAATTTCTCTTAAACAGACTGAACATATCCTATGGCATTCACGGAACAGCCCACTCGTGGCTGCAATCTTATTTACAAAACCGTTCTCAAACCATAATAATAAATAAAGAACAGTCTTTCCCTAAAAAAGTGACGACAGGCGTTCCCCAGGGTTCTGTACTTGGCCCGTTACTGTTCACACTTTACACAAAGGACATTTTTAACATAGTTAAATCGCATAATCTACTTGCACACTGCTACGCCGATGACTGGCAGCTGTACTTTTATTCAACTCCGAGTGAGTCATGCCTTCTAAAAGACAAAATTTGTCTGTGCATCGAAGAGATAGAGCGGTGGATGTCTTCAAATAAACTAAAACTAAATCCAACTAAGACCGAATTTCTCTGGACGGCCACACACCGCCGGCAGCATTACATAGACAACACTTCTGTCTCTATTGCAGACACCGACATTATTCCTAAGTCCGCCGTTAAACTTCTGGGAGTACATATTGACTCCAGTCTAAGTCTCAAAAAACAGATAAACAGCACAACATCCTCTGCTTTCTACCACTTACGACGAATAAAATCTATCAGACGAAATATACCTACGGAAGCAACGAAATCTCTAGTAAACGCATTCGTTATTTCCCGCCTGGACTACTGCAATGGTATCTACGCAAACCTTCCAAAGCTGGAGCTAAACAAACTTCAATCCGTCTTCAACGCTGCTGCTAGGCTAATCACCGGAGCCGCGAAATTCTCACACATATCCCACCATCTACGAAATCTTCACTGGCTTAAAGTGCCAGAGAGAATCAAGTACAAATTATGTTTGTTGACTTTCAAAGCGATCCATGGCATGGCTCCCACGTATCTTTCAGACTTCTGCATCCCTCTCACCGTAAACGAGCGACAACAAACACTTCGGTCAGCCACCACATCCATGATTGGCAAGTTGACTGAAATAAATAGAGTCAACACTTCATCCTTCGGTGATCGTGCTTTTGCTGTGGCCGGACCAGCCTCGTGGAATAAACTACCACCTGAACTGAGGCAAATCGACAACTTAGCACTATTCAGGAAACACCTAAAAACTCACTTCTTCCGCGAGTCTTACAATAACCCCTAATATATTCAAAGCGCCCTTGAGGTGAGGTTATCACAAAAACGGCGCTATAAAAATAATCCAAATTTATTATTATTATCGCATAGATTTTTGAAGCATTCTTCTGTCGTAGAGTAGAGTCCGTCCATCACGACCTTTCGAGAATTGGGTTAATATTTCACAATCGATTAGCAACAGCACACATTCTATCGTGTAGTTTTTCAGGGTGTAGATAAATAAATAGGCTGAAATTCTTTCCTCTTCGTTGTAATGGCGCCCGTTTATTATCCGATGAATATATTATTATGTACAATGCTATAGCCGCCATTTGTAGGAAATACACTTTGCAGCGTGGGCGCGCTGAATGCGGGATTACTCTTGCCAACCGAAATCATAATAATGTACGAAATTTGCGAATAAAAATCGCAATAAATCGATTTCGGTGTCTAATATTATCATCCCAATTTGTAGACGCGTGCCGATATAACTTATCATGCTTGTAATAATACTCTCCACTACTATGCAGTGGTGGCGGAGAGTTGTGATTTCACAGTTATTATTAAGCTTATTTTTCACATACATAATATACACAATATAATATGACTTATGGTTTCATTTTTTTGTCTTTGCATTGGTGTTGTCAAATGAATAAACTTTTAAATCACGCTAAATTGGATAGTTTCTGTGTAATAGATAGTTTTAAATCTATATAAATTAAAACTAAGTTAGGTTATTTACACCATTTGTAACTCAAGAACAGCTGGACCAATTGGAATCTCTTATCTGTTGGATTCCTCTCCACCTCGAATAGCACAATAACTTTTAAAATAGCGGAAAAATTAACGTAAAAAAAATATACAGAAATTTAATTTTGTAATTAATTCAAACACACCGCAATGCGAGCGTGATAGAGTAATTGATTTTTTATTTTCTTTATATTATATATTATTATTATATCCTAATTAACTATTGAATGAAAAGTTAACTAAGTTAACACGACACTCATTGACTGTTAGGCGGTACGAAGTTCGTCGGGTTTTTATTTTATTTATTACAGCAAAGTCTCCGTAAATTTGCAGAGTAGCGAAATATTTAAAATGTCAGCAACTCCGTAGAACTAAATTCGCCAGATTTTCAACTATGCAAGCTTACAACACAAAATGAGTTATTGAGTGAAACGGACTGTACATTGTGATAATTTTATTTATGACTTTGGAATTTTGTGTCCTTGGTGTAAGTTCATTCTACATCACATTGATGTCGTTTGTCTAATGTGCATAATTAGAGCTGATTAATTTTCCCTAGACTACGTTTAATTTCTAATACATCTAAATCTTAAAATCTAGATTCTCTCACTTATCGGAGTGATTATATTTTTTGTTGATTATCATTTAAAGAATGTAGGTTTATCTACAAAACAAATGAGATCCATAAATTTTTTCCAGGAATAGTCAACTTTTAAAGAAAATTATGGTGAAATCACTAAATTTAGTTTATCGACCTATTTATGTTATTATTTTTTTTGAAATTATATAAACTAGTGATCGTTCAAGGCTCATAATTCGACCGTAATTCATTAAATTTTTAATTTTGAAACGTCATTGGACCTGGGGGGCAAGTCTGGTCCAACCGGCGAAATCAAAACCCTAGTGATTACCTATATCATAATATGATATAGGTAATCCATATTATGGAGTTCTATGACATCTAAAGGTATTATCTAATTCCATATCATAATTATATCCATGATATGGGTAATCGTGAGGGTTTTGATTTAGCCGGTTAGACCAGACTTGCCCCCCTGATCTATGATAAAAACATCATGTCTTCATCAAGGGGTTATGTTTTATTTTCATAATATATTGAGTGTTATTGTTATTGTTTAAATACCATTTATATTGTTTCACAGTAGATTAGGTATTTTTCTTTAGCTTGTTCTATATTTGAATTTATCTTTATTTTTTATTTATATATTATTTATATATTATTTTTCGGGCAACTAACAGGTACTATGTCAAATATTAATTTAACACGCACCCAATAACAAGTTGCCACATTCTGGAGACTTACGATATTAATCGTCTCACAGATCCAGACTGAAAACACAATTAAAAACTGTGTCTCCACCGGGAATCGAACCCGGGACCTTTGGATCAGTAGTCAGATACCCAACCAACTGAGCCACGAAGGCCGACAAATAACGTTTTATATATAACAATTTATATATAAAACGACTGCGTTTGACATTATTTGTTTGATATTGGGAGTATGAAAGTAAGCAATGTTGTATGTTTTGACGTGAAATATATTTCAATTTAATTGAATGTATTTGTAACACATATTTATTTTATTTTATTTATTTATTTATTTATTTCGGGAAAACAAACAAGATACAATGGTAAAAGAATATACAATAGTTATAATAAATATGGATGATACATTGCATCTCAATTAAATGTTTTCACATATAGTAGGTAATATATATTTAATCATATTTTTACAGAAAAAAATAGTAAAAAAAAATTAGGGTGAAAAAAAATTATAATAAATTGTTACAGAAAAAATAATAATAAATTAAAATTAAAGGGTGAAAGTGTAAGTGAGACAAATTATGATGAAAGTAGGTAATAAATTTAGGTATAGGTACTATTTACTGAATAATTGTAAAATGTATGATTTGAAGTCTGATTGTGATTTATGTATTATATCGAATTGTCTAAAGTATGTATTGTAATTGGAGCAACTCCGCCTAATATAATTGTTTTGTGAATAATTTGTGAAACGACGGTCGACATAGAACAAAAACTGAGATCTGAAATTGCGTGATGGGCAATAAAAATTTAATTTAGATAGTAGGTAAGGTGAGTCTACACGGTTGTGGATAATTTTATGCAAGTAAATCATGTCTATAATTGTTCGTCTATTTTCTAAGTTACAAATATTATGATGTATAACAGATTGGCGGTAGTTGGGGAAATTAAGTTTATCACGATAATCCAAATGTTTGAGGAATTTATTCTGTACTCCTTCAATTCTATTGATGTATGTAATAAGAAAAGGATTCCATACTACTGATGAATATTCCAGTACACTCCTGACATACGCGTAATACAGAGTTTTAAGTGTAGTTTCTAATTTAAAGGGTTTGGAGATTCTCAAAATAAATTCTAACATATTATGCATAAATTTTAGTTTCCTGCACCCCTTATACATATAAAATTTAAATTCATATACAATTTAACTATGCCATCTTAAACTTCTCCGTGTAGTTTGCTCAAAAACTAGTTCGAAGTTTTCGCTTCACGTATTATAGGTATGTATGTAATCATGATTTTTTTATTTAACTACTAGAAAATATGTAGAATAAAGCCAAGGATATATTTTATTTCAATTTATTATTTCGAATATCATGTTGATGTCTATTTTTAATTATGTTTTTGGCATTCCACCGTTGATGTCGTTGATATTATTTATGAAGTGGACAGTGGACATTAACTTACGTGGCGGAGAGTTTGGCGTTGACCACAACCAACAAAATGCAATATTAATTCGTGTTAATGTTGCATTTTAGAGAATCGATCGACTTTATTTCCAATTAGAGATAATTAGTAGCTGCATTTTTGAAAATCTTCCGCATTGTTAATTGCTTAGCGCATATGTAATCCGGCGTACAATTTCATTACCATTGAATTTCAGTGTAAGGTCGTATACACATTTCACAATATTTGATTTAAAATCTGTTAACTGCAGAAAGGGAAATTGAAAAAAAAGGCAAAAATATTTTGTATAGATAGCCTTAAGACAACTTATTCAACTCATACTGTTTTACTTTTATTGTATCTATATCAATGGTCCGTAACTCGAAAAAAATCACACATGAATTTCATCGATTTCTAATGATAAAAAAATATCAACTCTCCAATTTTGTTTGCCATGTCGTCCGAATTCGAAGGTTCCTTTATTATTAAACAAAGTTTACTTCTGGGGTAGTTCCATCTGAACCGAATCAAGAGATGATGGGAATCATGGAAAATCGTGAAACTCATCAATTTGCGAAGGATTTGCGTATTATTGTATAGGCGAATTGTATGAAAGATAATATTACTGCATCTTAGATTATATATGATACAGATACCTAGTCAGCGCAATGAATGTATGCCAACTAAAACTACGCTGAAACAGACGAATTTCACTCGCCCGGCCGTATACGTACGCCTACCGATACGCACACCTACATAATATGTAGACCAACCGATCTACCGCCTCACACACACAGTAAAAAAAACTTTGCATACATTTGAATTCGAAATTTGTACTACACGCGGCTTCTGTACATTATAATTCTATGTACTGCATACATAAGTACCATCACACCATGTCTCTCATGGGGTAGGCAGAGAGAACCAAACACCATATTTTTCTCTCTTGACATACATTCATTTCGAAGTCAGTTTTTTTATATGAAATATTATAGTTCCACCGTTCTTTTGCAATCAGCTCTCTTTGCCGCTTTAAGTGCAGTGTCTGCGAGATATCAGTTCTCATAACTCGTGTTCTTTCAAAGTTCTGCAAAGGTCTGGTATTAATCCCCCAAGCAGAATAAGTGTTGGTTGAGGAAGTGACGGTTGCGATTCAACGTTTCTCTTGCTTTTTTAGTATGGCGTTCGATTCCCGTAACCTGACCCATTATGAACACGGTGTGTTTTACTTGATATGTTTATTGGTTATAATTTACACATCATCTCTTTATTCTCTTGTTACTTTACCTCGAAATGGAATTTCATCAAAACGATTAATCATCCCAAGGGACTCTTTTCTCGTTTTCATAGGGCCTTAGCGTCAACATGTTGAAACGTTACCTTCACCATACGAAATAGATTTTAGTTACACGAACAAATCACATTTATTTGAATCGAGTGACATGCAATTTTCTTAAAAAAAGTATGATTATTGAGTTATTATTTGCTGGCGCAGTTATTCTAAATGCATGGCACAATGACTATGTACGGTTGTCATTAGTTATTATAGTTTGAATATAGATCAGAGTATTTTATTATTAATGTGATTAATTTTGAGGAAATAGTCATTCGTCGTATTTTAACGAGATTTGTCAAAGGTTTGTGATATTTGTATTTCACGTGCCCTCTATTTCACATACGAAAACAGTTGGCACTATTACTTTTGAAAGTATTTTTGAGGTTAGTCATTTAATACAAAGGTAACATTTGCATTTTATTTTTTTGCGATTGATTCAGCGTGCAGCGTTTAGATTGTAGAACTCTATAGATACATATTATATCGATAAAAATAAAAATGTGAAAATTTAGGTGAAAAATTATTCCTTTTCACATGAATACAGGTTTTGACCAATGTATGCACATTCCCAGCACTAAACTCTCCGATGTCCGAAATTAATTGCATATCGTTACCTAGTTCAGTGGACTCTGAGGAGCAATATTGTCGTTTTCTGTTTTGGAAATATACCCAACCCCTGGGGGTTCTATGTTGTACTCCACCATGTTAACAACTATGTGTTTCGAGAGATAACGACTCCTATACAAAAATCTCTTTCTGGAAAAAATGTGTTAAATGTAACCCAGGGGTACTTAAATTATCCTAAATAAGAATTGTACAATAGTGAGAAAAAATACAATACGTAATCGCATCTAGACTTTTCTCTCTATCGGCGCAGTGGCTGGACTAGGGGATACAAATCTTGGCTCAACCGATTTCATTCATTTACGAGCATTTTTACCTTATAATAGTGTAGGAAACGTATTTATTTTGCTTTTTGTACATAGTATAATCAGATATATTGCACACTGGTGAGCTTATTGTCATTAGGCAACTTCTTCCAACCAACCAGATTACAAATTAAGACAAATATGTACGTATAACAGCGAAGAAAAAAAAATAGAAAAATACATTATACTAAGATAAAAATAGTTGGAAAAGGACAATGAGAGGATAATTTAAAATATCCCTTCTTTAGTTTTAGTAGGTTTATTTACTTGTTTTCTTGACTAATGAAATGATGGACACGTTTTTTCTTTAATAAATTAATTGTTTCATTAATAAAAATTAATACGAATGTTTCTTTTTTTGTATTGAATGATTTTTAAGTGGTACATTAATATGTTATGTAGGTCTTTATGTATTAATATGTTTTTCTTAAGAGGTAGGCAGAGATTAATGAAAGCTACGTATTCTTGCCCTGGTGTACATTGATTGCTTCTACAAGTATACGTTTTTTCTAATTTACAACTTATTTAGTGTTTTTTTAACAACTTAAACTTGCAAACTAGCCTGATGAGGCAGCGATTAGCTTCGAAATCGGTAGCGAGGTTTACAAACACGAGTGGTTTACGCAAAGATAAAAAATAACTGAAAATCTTTTAGAGCTTTATTTTCGAAATATCATTTTACCCCAAAGATGTGTTTGATGAATGACTTCCACCTCGTATCAGAGTGTGGATTTGATCTGAAGTTTTTGTTTTTGTCGTTCTCAGGGGAAATCATGTTTTTCTTTTCAATCCAGCTGTCGTGTTACTTCAAAGGCATTTAGGTACCTATCGTCAATTAAAATTTAACATACACAGTTTTACTTACCACAAAATCCGATTTCATTTATTGTAATTTTAACGAGAAATGTCCGATTTCTCAAATTATAATTTGTGCAGAGACTAAATAAGTAAAGATTTTATCGAGTCGCTCTTCAGTTGTTTTATACCAGTGGATTATCTGCGATTATTTCATACCATTCTAATCAACTTTCGTGGATCGGTTAGTCATGCATCTGTCTCATGAGTCAAAAGTCCCAGTTGCGATTCTCAGAAGAAAATATGTTGTTTTCACATAATTCTTATTGTTTAGTGGGAAGAAATTTTTATCTGGCATCTCGACACTTTTGATAAATTATTTTCGCTTTGATTTCAATTAGGATTTGTGAGACACCACTCTCTTAAAAATGGTGCACGATGAAATTATATACATACTACTTTTTATAAGTTTTTTTATATATATTTATCTACAATGCAATCATGTTAGGTTAGGTTACGTTAGATTTTGATAGGTTTGTGTAGCGTTTAGGCAGGTTATGTTACTATATAGGGTTACATTAAATTATGTTCTGTTAGGGTTACGTTAGATTGTGTTAGGTTTTAAGTTACCTTGGATTATGTTCGGTTAGGATTACCTTAGATTGTTTTAGGTTAGGTTACGTTAGATTATGAAAGATAAGGTTCGTGTACAAGTGCCCCAATACGAATTTCGTAATGTGGATAAACCTGAGATGCAGTCACGCCTTTTGGTATTTTTTTACGATCGATTCAGAGCGTTTTTTCGATGTTTACTGCCTTGCACATCGATTTGTTTTAAAATTGTAAATGGACGACTGTCCATTTTACTGTACCTAACAGCGGAGGATAAAAAGACAAGCCGTTGATTTAAGAGGACATATAACGCTAAATGATAAAAATTACTGAAAACATGATATATTAAAACCGCCTAATACACTATGAAGTCGCGTGCGTTAAAAATGGTTTAAACGTGATTTTAATCGAATATTTTTTTAATTGCATATACGCAAACATTGGAGTTTTTTTCTCTGTCGGGAGTCAAATGATATTATAATAAATGTTTTAATGTTAGTAAAAATATGATTTAATTTATCGGAAACCATAAAATTACTTGATTATTTTCATGTTAAGAACAAACCTGACTTGAAATTTAAAAAAAAAACATCACAAACATTCGCTTAAATTTTATGCACTCTTTAATCACATACAAGATTTATTTCTCTACAACACATAGTACCTAATGGAGTAATTTAAAAAAATGGTGTAAAAAAGGATATTTGTAATAGTTCTTTTTCTGGGCATTTAATGCTGAATTTAAAAATTGTGACGAACATTCACTAGAGAAATGTTGAAAATTAATACTTATTAGAAACACAACACTGTTCAATATATTTGAGAAATTTTATTTCGAATTGGGGTGTTTAGGTTTATATGCCATAAGTTTTCTTTTGTAGGTAAGTACCAATTTGCAAATAGCATACGCATTATAATGTACACGTACCTATGTATGTGTGAGAAGGTAGACTAGACAGCAGAGCTTTCATCCTAAGCTACAGGTATTAGGTAGGTACATATTATATTGTACACCGTGGCCTACGATATAGTAAGCCACGATTGTACACAAATACCAGTATGGTTCAATTGTATACACAATTGTATACCTTTACAGATGTCCAGTAGGTATATCTACATTATAAAAACAGGATGATTTAACTTGTAGGGACGTAATATATTATGACTGTGACATTAATTTTTTATTGATTTTTATTTACTAAAAATCAATTTGTTATGACTACGAGTGATTTTTTTTATACGATCGGTTTCGATGCGACCGCTTCTTCGTCAGGGCGGACAACAATTGATTCTCTATATAAGCGCGCGCTGGAACGGTGTTTGTGAGGGAAGGAGTGTGTGAATTTTCTATGCGACCGCGTCTTCGTCAGGATGGATTACAACTAAATGTATTGTAGTGTATGACGGAACGGTGTTGAAAAGGGAAGGAGAGGGTAGGGAGTTGTGACAGTATACCTTTTACATGGAAGTCAGAAGGCGGAATTGCACTCCAATACGCTGGGGATGTTCCTGTGTTGTATTGATTCAATAATAATAGGATTTTTTATAGCTTTTTTATATTTTTTGCTGTGAGGTACCGGCTTAGAATAGTGCTTCTTCTCTTTTCTATTACCGTCGTTTTCGGGTGTCCCGTAAGAGACGGGTAATCGAAAATACAACAGGCAAAATAGCATCTCACAAAGTTCACCGCCCATTCTGAATTTAACCTTTTAAGGTGAGACAAGACTAATGTGTGGATATACACGCATGTGTCGTAATTACTTTTATAAGGTTATGCACACCTACACACCTGTTGCTGGTTACCCCAAATTATGGAATATGCCGTGATGGTATGAATAAAAAAAAAGGAATTTTTATAGCGCCGTTTCATGATTCAGAATCATTTCAAGGGCGCTGAAATTTTGGTTTTCCGACACCATAATATGAAACAAAATGTAAAAAATCTGCAATTATTGGTAGTTATATTCACATTAAAATCAAGATTCACATTCAATGAAGTTTATTGATTAAATTGTTTTCCTCTCTATTTTGCAGGTGGATCAACGAGATGTTCCCGGTATCGACTGCGCTCACCTGGCCATGGACACAGAGGAGGGTATGGAGGTTGTATGGAACGAGGTGCAGTTCTCCGAGAGGAAGAACTTCAAAGCACAAGAGGATAAAATTCAGTTAGTATTCGATAACCTGACACAGCTTGAGCATCCCAATATTGTCAAATTCCACAGATACTGGACGGATACGCACAATGACAAACCTCGGGTGAGTTCATTGACAAATATACATTTATGTATTTACTGCTTTTGTGATGTTAAATTGCTGAATCATTTTCTCGTATAGACTTTGTGGGTTCACTAATTAAGTTGACAATGTGAAGCTTGGCTATTCATTATGTAATTGATACTCATTATATCATTTATCAATTCAATCTTATTTTGATTATTTTTGAGGATGCTAACAGAATGAAAGCAAACACATTGCGCATCGGCAACGAGAGTATCACAACACAAAAAATGTAGATTTTGGGAAATCGCATTTTAATATTTCTTGTATCAGAAAATCTAATTTAAAATTTACTGAGATGACATATTGGAAATGTTATGCTATATTTAATTAGATTAATCAATGTACTATTGTAACATTTTCACAGACTTTTGATCATTTGTATTTTTTTAAAAAAGTTCTCCTGATGTGTCTTTATTTTAGTCAAAATGAATGATATTTACATGAAATAAAAGAACAAGAAAAGTGTCATTTTATAAGTTGTGACTGTTTTATTCGCTATCTTTATAATATTTCATAAGAATTACTCAAAAATATTGTCATATCACATATTATGTCCAATTCTGATTCGTTTCAGAGTACGAAAACGTCTATAACCAACAAGCGACTTGTGTAAAAGGATTTCATCCGCGCGGTGTGTTGCAATGGATCCCGTTTAAATGCAGTCAACTTTTTGACATTTCTCATATACTAAAATTCAGATGAATTAGAATAGGACATTGGCCCTGAGTCAAATTGAAAACGCTGTTCGTTATCGCCAAGCGCTATTTTTTTTTTGTATGTGATTTGACGTTTGTTGTAGAAATTTTTTCTACAATAACAAACAACAAACGTCAAATCCCATACAAAAAAAATTAGCGCTTGGCGATAACGAACAGCGTTTTCAATTTGACTTGGGGGCATTTTGTGTCTCTATTTTTGCCGAAAAGAAAAGTAAACACATGAATGTTATTTACCGTAACAGGGTTATTACACAGGTTATGACACTACTACACACACCACTCTATACTAACGTTGATATGACACTATAGTTGCTGTAGATGTTAGACAACTAGCTCCGTAAAAAAGAGTATTTTGTGCCATATCTCAAAAAGGAACTGCACTACATTTATGACTTTTTTTGCAGATAAAGTTCAAGAAAGCCGATCTTATGGCATACATAAGTCAATTTCGTATTTTTATGTGTTGTGAGACTCTCGTTGCCGATGCGCGACATGTTGGTAGTTTGGTCACATGGAAAGAATGAATGAAGAACGACTGACAAAGAAAATTTATAGAGCCGGAAGAAAAGTAATGAGAGTTGGGTGAATGTGGCTGGCTAAGAAAATATTAGCACAACCATGCGAATAATATTCTGAAAGAAACAAACGTTAAAGTGTATATAACAGACAAGCATGTACGCAAACATGTATAAATGTGAGTGAGGCAATGAATTTATGCAAAGTGTATGGCGCTCGGTTCTATCTGCCTACCTAATAACGGGGACATGGCATGATAGTATGTATGTTTGTATTATTTAATTGTAATTAAAATCAATTTATTTCAGTTTATATGCAAATATATGTTTTATAGGTATTTTATAATTTTAATACTGTAACTTTAGGAATGTAACATTTGTTCTTGACTTATTTGTATGGGATACTCACTGATAGCCTTTAGGCTAGTGAGATCCCAATTATTCTGTAAAACTTTTCTTAAAATAAATAGATAATAATAATAATGTTAAAAAAAGCAAATAACTGTTCATCATTTAAATGATTCTGTATTTAATACTACTCAATTGTTATTTGAAATGTCTTATTAATGTATCTAATTTCTAAAGATCTTGGTCTCTTCTCTGATTTATTAAAATATGTAGTTTGAAATCTTTGTGTCTTTGTGGTTAGTTTTTGTCTTTTTTAATATAACAAATTAATTTTAAAACATATTTCAATCATATTAGTTTTAAGTATTTGAATTAGTCAGCTTCACATTTTTCATTCATAAAAAAATGTATATAAAAATCATGAAATATTTCCTGTAAAACTTGATTCAATTTTCACAAAATATAATGAATCAAATACGTGTATAAAGGAAAAAAATATCGACAATGTTTTTGAATTATCATCCAGTGTTTTTTCCTTGGGTATTTTCATTCAAATTACATAGCTACACTTTTTATTGTTTTCGTTTATATATCAATGGATTGATAACAGTAAATGTGATTGTTATTTTATATAACATGTTATTGTTATCTTATAGTATATTTTTGCTGTAAACAAAAAATAAATCATTTAAAAACATTTAATGACGTTTACATATGTTACTCAATGACTAATTTAACTGATCTGTCTGACTAATTTGTGTCAAAATATGTTTATCTTGTATATATTTTATTCAGACGTGTATTTTAAAATATGACAAGGATCAGCTGTTCCTTGTATTAGTTTAGTCATGGTATATGAACTTCAGCTGCTTTTAATAGGTCATACCTTACTGAAACACTATTTTTTCTTGTGGGGGCGTTGTTGAGTAATATACATCTTTGTGGTCTTTTTCTAATACTCTGTTGACAACATAATATTTCATTGTTTTGAAATAAATATAAATTTATACATTTATTATTTATTGAATTACTTTCTTTAGGTAGTAAATGTTTTAATAATATTGATATCACTTATTGCATTTCTTAAGGGCTCATCAAATAAAGTAAATGTTTTAATATTGATATCACTTATTTCATTTCTTAAGGGCTCATCAAATAAAGTAAATGTTTTAATATTGATATAACTTATTTCATTTCTTCAGGGCTCATCAAATAAAGTAAATGTTTTAATATTGATATAACTTATTTCATTTCTTAAGGGCTCATCAAATAAAAACAAGAATAAATGGCGAGAGCAAATCAATAAATATCTCTTTCTGGGATATTCATTGTATTTAAACAATAAATTGCTCATATACAATATTTATTTGTGTTTTTTTTTGTATTTACAGGTAATTTTTATCACAGAATATATGTCTTGTGGGTCACTGAAACAGTTTTTGAAAAGAACAAAACGCAATGTTAAAAGGTTACCATTACAAGCATGGAAACGATGGTGTACACAAATTCTCTCAGCTTTAAGGTAACTATTTCACTATTTTATGGGTGTATCTCATTTTCAAATGACTAGTCGCCTATTTTCTTATTAGTTGTTTGGTTCTATCTTCATGGTTGTAATATACGCTTATTATATTAAGTCATAACATGAATAAAAGAAATAAACACTAGTAAATTTTTTTTTATTCAACTATAAGAAATGTCTCAATCATTAATTAATATTTACAGTTAAAACAATTCAATGCATCAGACCAAATAACCCAATATTGGTGATGTTACAATTTGATTATCATTAATTAAATATTTTTTTTCGAGAAAAGGAAAATTACACATGGCATTCTCGCCAATTAATAATATTACCATTTGTTATTTCAGCCACTGACATTGTTTCAAAATTGTTCAATTGTTATTTACAAATACTAGGTATAACAATTAAATAACTAATAAAAATATGGAAAACTGCTATTTCAATTATTTGTTGAATTTCTGGGGATCACTAGGGTTTATAGGTAGTAATATCTGTACAAATAAATTATTCTTATTTGAAGCTTGATCATCTTTTAAATCAAACACTGTAAATTATATATGAAACTTATAATAATTTAAGTGATAAATCTACAATAAACAAATAGTCAATAAATTACTGTGCTGTATAAATTAATCATGACTATTTCATTGTATATAAATTTTGCTGTAAGCAATTTACTGTGTATCATTGTTTTATGTGTTTAGTTTTATTTATATACTAAAATGAAATAAATTAATTTCAGTTATTTGCATTCCTGTTCGCCTCCTATAATCCATGGGAATTTGACGTGTGATACAATATTCATCCAGCATAATGGTTTAGTGAAAATTGGATCAGGTATTTAACTGCATCATTTTATTTATGTCTTGTTTTAATGACCAAGACCCGAATGAACAGTCCTAGGTACCTAAATACTAACTCCTAACCTCACTGGAGTATTTAGTATTCTTAAGTTAGTAATTGCGTTGCAGAGACACCACTAACTAAATACTACGCCAAACTTAAGGTCGATGGCGTAGAAATTTACATTATTGTGTATGAAGAAAAAAGAAAGAGAGCTTTATATGGGCTTAGAAAGCTATCTATCTCTTTTCTGATATTTGACGTTTAAAATGTTTTTTTGCTATAACAACACAAAAATATGTAACCAACTTCACACTTTTTTGGAATTTTCGGCATCTCGTATGGATCGCTGAATACTCTGTTTGGTATTTGAATTGACAAAATTACTAAATACATATTCAACGAATCTGATAAAATCATCATCCACCGAAATATCTCGTATTTTAGTATTAAACCACTCGTAAGGTTCCTCGCTATCAACCTTACTTTTTGACAATTCGCAAATGTTAGTTTACACCGTTGCGCATGCGCTAAGTATTTAGATATGTCTCTGCAATTCTCATAGAAAAACGTCGTAGCATCCTCCAGTTAGGAAGCCACGTGATCTCCTAACATAAGTGAGCGACTGTGCAATGAAAACATGGTTAGTATTTAGAATTTAGTATTTAGGTAGGACTCTGCATTCGGACCTATGAGAGTATCTGGTTTAAAGGACCGCTTTCCTTTTGTACCCCATATAGATTATATTTAATTGCTTTCTTCCTGACTTCATTGCTGTAATCAGTTTGTTCATCATAGTCACATTCATTTTTGTCTTCCTATTGTGTTGAATGAAAGTGCTTCATGACAAAAACCTGTCAATGTACATGAATTTAATAAATTAATAAAAATATTATTACTGGACACTATTTGACGAGTAATATGATTAATTAATGTTAACTGCCTTAAGCACTCTATCCATTATTTTTAATGCACCATAAAATAGTCTCATTCTAAGTGGCCATTGCCAGCAATGAAAGTGCCAGTCATAGTCCCTTTTGGAATTGGTTTTTATCCTTACTTCTGATTCAAAAAATTGCTGTCACTGTGGGCTATGTATGCATGAATGTTTGTATGAATGAATGAACAAATTTAAAAAAATAATCTATACCAGAAGGTTTCTGTACCAGAAAAATATAACTTTATTTGTAAAGAATTTTTTTAAAAAATAACAGTCAATACAAACTTACAATTGAGACGATGCATATCAAAATCGCCTAAGTCACACGAAAGTAATTTTTGGCAAAACATGAAAATAATATACTTTATTAAAGAAAGAACTTATCTATGAAATTTTCATTCTCTGGGAGCTATTTTACAATATGTATGCTAACAAAACAGAAAAAAGAATGGGTACAGTAATTAAATAAAAATTCTAAAATTATGGTTTTTAAAATGGACTTGGTGATAATAATAAAAACGTAATGGATTTAGGTTTGTTTGAAAGAAAAACAATCACGCGTTCCGGTGAAGTGAAGTGAAATGGCTGCAATGACAGCTTCAAACTAACACAGGATTTGTCGAAAGTGACTTAAGCGAATTTGATATAAAATGTCATTGTGACTTAGGAGAGATTGAAAAAAAATCCGATATTTTGGTACTAATTTTATGCAGTAAATTCTATATATAGACAAGTTTGATCTCAATCATTGTAAAGTTTTAGTGATACTAAACAAGTAAATCCCATAAAATTATAAAAAATCTAAAATGGACTGCGATTTTGATATGCATCGTCTCAATTAGCCTTAGTGCTTTTGCTAAACACTGCTAGCATCTTCAGAGGCTAAAATTATATACATACTCAACTTTATTTGTCTGAATAATAAGCAATTTTATTTGTTAAATGCAAACATAATCCTAAATTTCTAGGATTTAAATTACAATACATTTATTGCATATTTTTTTGTTTCAGTTGCGCCAGATGCAATACATCACCACGTCAAGACGTGTAGAGAAAATATGAAGAATATGCATTTTATTGCTCCTGAATATGGAGGTATTATTATTTTAACATTTATAATACATGCATTAATCATTAAATCTTCATTGATATCCATATTTGAATAACTATATCCTCGTACATTAAAAATAGGTATATTTTCACCATCATGAATTTAAAGTAGGCTTGTTACACATATGATTATTTCTAATTTTCATATTGATTCATATCACACTACAGATAGTTCATAATATTACTTAATGTGCATAATTTTATTGATGATGTTGTAAACGTATTTTTATAAATTTGCATTAAAATCTTGCTGAATATTAAACAAATTAAGTCTCTAATAGAAGTATTTGCATTTTTTTGGTATTAGATGGGCATATCTCTGATGCTCTATTCCAGGGCCGGCGCAAGCAGGTCGGCCGCCCATGTGCAAATGTGATACGGCCGCCCCCCCTTCCATCTTTTTTTTAATTTTTAAAAAAAAATTTAGAATTTTTTTTTATTCGTATTTAAAAATTACTTACTTATTAAAACTATTTTTAATTATTTTTTAAACACATAAAATACTTTTTTACTATTTTTCATAATTTAAAACACTTTATTTTTTAAAAATTATTATAATATTCAGCTTTTATATA
The DNA here is from genome assembly GCA_963576475.1 of Molanna angustata. Classification (NCBI taxonomy): domain Eukaryota; kingdom Metazoa; phylum Arthropoda; class Insecta; order Trichoptera; family Molannidae; genus Molanna; species Molanna angustata. The sequence goes on along the minus strand of OY754970.1, from coordinate 35,621,033 downwards.
TATTATATTATAAAATTAAAATTTTCTGTTTAGAAGAAAATTAAGATGTCATCAGAATATTTGTATATGAAATATATAATATCATCATATGACATTTTGAAATATTGTATTTATTGAAATTGGCCATCAGAACATATCAGTCATTTTTAATTAGTATGCATGATAAATCCAAATTAAAAATAAAAATCGTACATTTTAAATATTGACCAGTATTGCAATCCCCATATAAGATATAAGGTATGGTTAAACTATTTCAATTTATTTTGTGATCTCATATATAAACCAGATCAGATCACGTAATAAAAATGTAATGTAAACATTTATTTAAAGTAAACAAAAGTATTAATTATTAAAAAACTAACATTTAGATTGCATCTTTTTTATTTTCATTATAAAGTTATATTTTTTTTTTTTTTTAAATAAAAAATGAATATGTCCTTGTTAAACAAGTACATATACATCTTCCTACGTTCCCTAAAATAAGCAAATAAATGCTTGTGCTATAGGTGAACGAAATCGGTCGAGGCAGGATTCGAACTCGCGACCTCTGGATTACTAACCCAGCGCGCTAACCGCTCTGCCATCGACCCATTTTTTCTATATTTTTAAATTTAAAATAAATAAAAAGAACCATTAAAAAATTAAGTAAAAATAAATAAATAAGGTCAGGCTGTAGGTAATTAAAAGTCATCTTCGTTTCATTTGACATTGTTAAAAGAACCTTTTTGTATATTTTTTCTTTTACATTTTACTATTTTGCCGAACAGGACGTTGCAATAAATCTTATAACCCTAAACAATAGCGTTTAGAAAAGATGGGAATGTTGTTCTTGGAAAGTTGTCATTTTTACGTTGCATCTCTCTTCCGAATGTCATAAACTAAAGTGGAAGCAATAAATTTTACTTATAGTCTGTCACGGCCGCCCCTAATATACTGGGGTATACTGGTACATGCTCGCACATAAATTTGATTTCTAGATGCTCTTATTTTTTCAGAAGGCGTGAGACAAACACACACACACACACATACACACTAATACTAGCATTGCTTTATTAATTAAGACTAAACATAGGTACTACATAAATTTGACACAATTATAAAACACTTTAGTGGACAAAACTGGCTGTCGTAGGGCCGGATTAAAGCGAATGAATTCAATTTTTACTTGTGGTCTACCGGGTGACCAGATATGGGTGCGCCTGCGCGCGGATATAACATAGGGTTAAACATAGGGTTGCCATTCTTTATAAGGCAATACACACCGCACATCTGTCACTGGTTTCCTCACATTGTGGGATAAGCCGCGATGGTTTGAATGAATGTTTATAAAACACATCAAGTAACAGGAGTTATTTTCTAATGGATTATTTTGTTAGTTTTTATAAATCCGTTTGTATTGTTTGTTTGTATTTTGAATTTGACAAGTAAAAAGAAATATTTAATGGAGTTTTATTTATTTTCCGATATGTGACAGCAGTACAGATGGTAGCACCTGCTATGGATATATTCTCCTTTGGAATGTGTGCACTGGAAATGGCTGCCCTAGAAATACAGGGTAATGGTGATTCCGGTTCGCTCGTCACTGAAGAGAATATTATGAAGACGGTGGATTCATTAGAAGATCCACAGCAAAAAGACTTTATTTATAGGTAACTCTTACAATATTTAATATTTTTATAAAAATCTTATTTTCTTTCTATGGTAGAGGCGTTGAAGTTGTGGAAATTCATTTAAAAAAATTAAAACAATACGTAAACTTTTTTTTGGTACACAACTAGTTTCAAGAACTACTGTACTTCTACAGGTGAGTCAATATGAAGAAGTGATAAAATATTTTATCAATCGAATCTCAAACTGGGGACTCTACAAGGGGATCAAATATTGTATTGGGATCCATATTGTAATGATCGAATATTTACATATTTGATATATTTTTTTTTGTTTGAAAATCATGAATCTGATAATTTTCTCAATTAGAATTGTTATCCACTTCTTCTCAATTCATTCCGCTGTTATTGAAATTTTATGTACTGTTTCCTCAACTTTTAGAGCTCGCCAGGCAAAAGAGTGCCAGTGGCATCATCTGCACATAAACCAATATTAGTACAAGGGTTTACTCTGATTTGAATCAACCATTATAAAATCTGCGCAGTAAAAAACTGTCACCTGCATTCTCATACTTGACGAGCTCTATTATTACAAGAATTACATAAATACGAAACAAAAATTGCATACTCTTGGATTATATGCTTAGTAAAGTTTCTATAAATAATCTTTCAGATGTTTAAGTAAGGAACCACAGAAAAGGCCTACAGCACGAGAATTGTTATTTCATCCACTTTTATTTGAAGTTCACTCTCTCAAGCTTTTAGCAGCCCATTGCCTAGTCAACACATCAGGTAATTTAAATTTGTACACTCAACCAATATCGTACAAAATTTATCATTAGTTTTTCACAATAGTAGTTCTTACAAGCGATAAATTTGTTTGTCACCAGATTAAAATTTATTTGATCTCAGTGCACATAAAAATAATGTTATTTACGATTGTCATATTGGCAACGATCTGACGTCAAGATCTAAATAAATTTACGCTTGATAATTCTGCAATAATATATAGAGTAGTTACAATTACGTCACAAATTGATTAAGTGCAGCCTGCTGTTGAATTTTAATCTATTTTATGTTTTCTAACAATAGATTGGTTGGGTTTGCTTCTAAAATCAATATTTTAAATTAATTTTTCAGCCAATATATCGGAAACAATCACAGACGAAGTAGTGGGCGGAGAAGGAAGACCTTTAGCGTGTATGCAGATGGGGGGAGAGCTGAAGGAATTCACTGCTCAAGATCTACCTCAGTTACAGCAGGCTGAGAAGTTAGAGAAATTTGTTGAGGATGTTAAGTGAGTGCTTTTTAATGATTACTTCATAGAGCCTTTGTATCTTTGTCGGCCTTTGTGGATCAGTTTGATACCCAACTTCTGAGCCTAAGGTCCCGGGTTCAATTCCCACGTCTTTTTAGTTTGATAATTTATTTCTAGTAAACATTTGGTGCGTATAAAATTAATATTTGATATACTTAGTATCACTGTTAGTTACCCGAGATGCAATACAAAATAAAATTGAATAATAGTATCACTAGGCAATATAATTAACTGAGCTCACTGGGAACGATCCTGATTAGACGAATAATATGAACATTATGGTTCGAATTAAAAATTCGTTCTCAAGCTTGAGACTGGTCTTGAGCACACATTCTCAACCAAAATGGTATTAAAGTCACTGAGTTTGGTCTCGAGATCGGTCTCGAAATGTATAGAAGAGTTTAGATTGCTTCGAGACAGCCATTCCGCTGTCTTGAGCACAGTCTTAAAGAGAAGGAAGGAGACAGTGCTATATACAAAAAAGAAACATATAGACACGGACGAACTTCGCATTAATTACTATTTAAACATATACATTTTTAGCGGTACTAAAATGGATAGAGCATCTTATTTAGAACCTTCCCGGAGTAATTTACATCCTTCATTCATAAACTAATTATGTGAATGAAATTTTGTAAGATTTCATATCATTTTCGGCACTTCTAGCAGATCATCATGTTGTATCATATTTTGAAATGGCTGACTTTCCTGGATATATTGTACATACTTTCCCGTAATATGCTTTATGACAACTAAATGAAGAAGTATTTTATTTTCCTCTTCTGAATAAAATGGTCGACATTTCGCTATTTAATTAGGTATAATATTATGTTGCATAAATTTGTCTACAATTTTGAAGATTACCAAGACAACAAATTGTGAAAATATATATAAATAGCTATTCCAACACAGTGCTACCAACAAAATAGCTCTGAAATTATTGCCATTTACAAGAAAAAGTATGTATTTATAGTGCTTCATTAACATTTGTTTGAGTATGCTTTCTCGAATGAGATGGGATACATATTTTACTTTTAATACAGATTTTCGAACATCATCTTAAGATTTTTTTTTATTTTTTTATAACGCATCTAGAGACCTTCTCACGTCGACTCAATAGTAGTCCATTGTGATACTTTGCCTGCTAGATGTCATTCCATAGTCCTATCTCCTGGAAGAACTGTAAAATCCTTTGTGGATCGGTGTCTCTGATTTGCTTTTGATCAGCAATATGCAAACCTATTTTCTTTACTCTTGTTTGCATTAGTGGGCCACATTCTATAAGTAGATGCATCGGTGTTTCATGTTCATCCATGCAGAACCTGCATAGGTACATTTCCGATAAATTCATCGTGCATAGATGTTTATTGAGTCTACAGTGACCAGTTAAGATTCTAGTAAGAATCCTAAGGTTATTCCTGCTCATTGTTAGGATCCGCTTAGAGTGTGTTGAAGAGAATCCTGAAATGAGTGCTTTTGAATGTCTTTGTCCTGGGGTAGATAACCAGAGTTCAGTGGCATTGTTAAGCATTCTTTGGTAAAGTGTTGATTTAACAATACTGTTAGCTAGGAGACAGTGAGGCTCCGGCCCATAGGTAGCTATGTCCGCTCCCCTATTTGCCAGAGCATCAGCCTCCTCGTTACCTTTATAATTGGAGTGTCCAGGTACCCATCTTAGTATGATTTTGTTACCATAGTTTACTGATAAAGTCTTCAGCGCTTCAATGCAGTCTAGTACTGTTGATGAAGTTACTGTGTAGGAATCAAGAGCTTTAAGAGCAGCTTGACTATCAGAGTAAATGTATATTCTGTGGTTCTTATAATTCCTTCTTAGGATTTCATAGGCACAGAGTGTTATGGCACATATTTCTGCCTGGAAGATTGTTGCATACTGTCCCAAGTGCTTGTGGATCTTCACCCTAGGCACTTGCCCATATATACCCGATCCTATACCATTCTTTTTCTTGGATCCGTCAGTGTACCATATAAGTGCACCATTGGATTCCTGATACCAAACATCTGCTATTGTAGTTTTAGTTTGTATTTCTACTTTGTATGGTTTTTCAAAGTTGTAAACAGTTAATATTTTATCTGTTGGGAATGCAAGTAATTTGTCTTGAGATTCTATTTTGTTTAGATTTGCTTGGATTTCTAAATTTGTGTTTAGTTTATTTCCACTTGTTAGTCTTATAATACCTTCCTTTGCCATTTTTTCAAGGTATAAATGGAGAGGTGGTAGACTAATCATGGCCTCTAGAGAAGCGGTGGGAGTTGTGTGTAAGGCTCCCGTAATGAGCAAGCAGGCTAATCTTTGTAAACGTTTAAGTTTATCTACACAGCCTCTTTGTTGTAGTTTGTCATTCCAAACTGTTACAGCATAAGATACTATGGGTCTTATTATTGTAGTGTATGACCACAGAGCTTGTTGGGGTTTTAGTCCCCAATTATTCCCTATGAGTCTATGGCATGTCCATAATGCTTTGATTGCTTTTTGAGCAACTTTTTCTACATGTTGTGTCCATGTTAATTTACTATCCAATGTTATACCTAGATATTTTACTTCATTGGAAAAGTCCAGTTTTTTCCAAAGAATATTGGAGGTGATAGTTTATTCAGCTTTCTTTTCCTAGTGAAAGGTACAACAGTTGTTTTATTTGCATTAACTGTTAGTCCATTATCTTTGCACCATTTTTCAACTATTTTTAGTGCATTTTGTAGCAGATCAGAGATTGTTTCACATTCTTTCCCTCTGATTGTAATGACTATATCATCTGCATAGCTTTGTGTATTATATCCACATTCGTTCAGTGTGCATACTAGGCCATCCACAGCCAGCGTCCACAGGAGTGGTGATAAGACTCCACCCTGCGGACACCCCCTGTTTGTTTTAGCCTTAGTTGTCTCATCCACCAGATTAGTTATGATGTATCTATTGGATAACATGTTGTCAATCCATTTTATTATAGTATTGTCTACATGTTTCTGTCTTAGTCCACTAATTAGTACGCTTATTGGTACTGCATCAAATGCTCCTTCTATGTCTAGGAACGCACACAGAGTAATTTCTCCGCTATCTAGGGATTTTCTTATATTTCCTACGATTTCAATAAGAGCTGTTTCAGTAGATTTGCCCTCTTGGTAAGCATGTTGCTTTGGATGAATAGGATGCAATGTTATTATATTGCTCACTATGTATCTATGTAAAATCTTTTCCATAGTTTTTAGCATGAATGAAGATAGACTAATTGGTCTATCTTAAGATGGTCTTGAGCTAACACATTTGGAGAACGGTCTCGAGAATTATTCTATAATTTGGGCCTTAGATTCCCAAAATTGGAAAATATAGTAAAAGATAAGAACAGATAATTAGATATGGGTAAACATGGGTAGTTTTGATTCCACCGGTTGACCAGACTTGCGCCCCAGGTGTAACTAAAACCCTATAAAATATAATTTATGAAGATGTTACCATATGGATATTTTTTAACTTGCCTAACAATCCAATGTCCAATAACACATAATTTAGTTACAGTTTACAAATTTCGTCATGTCTATTGGATTAATCATTTTTTGTTAATCTGTTTGATGTGGTTATGTTTATTTCAGATACGGTATATATCCCTTGACTGCTTACGGTCGGGGGAGTAGAGGGGGAGGTGTCACTAGAGCGGCGTCCCCACCAGAGGCCACGGAATCTGTCAAGTCCGTCACACCAGAACCACTGGATGTTGAGACCAGGAGGGTTGTGCACATGATGTGTAATGTGAGGGCCAAGGATCCCGGACAGACCTCTGAACTTATGGTTAGATCACTTAACATTTATTTCATTGTGAGCAATACTTCTTTCATTTATTATTTTTTACTGTTAACTTGTTATCGGCTAATTTCACAAATTTAGTATTTCGCTGAAGATAGCGAATAATTGTGCATAAATATATCTGTGAAAGAAAAAAATAAATTCTTTCCTGCCAAAACACATTCCAAACATGCGCACAAATTAAAAAATAAATGACGTGGGAAGAAGCAATAAAAAAGCTGATGGATTTGTGAACAAAGGGTATAAAAAGATTGTGGGTGTATCATTCCTATTTAATTAGCATTATCATTTTGACTCTTGATTAGTTTATATACATATTTTATCAATATTATTTTGTGATATATTTATTTATATATATATATATATATATATATATATATATATATATATATATATATATATATATATATATATATATATATATATATATATATATATATATATATATATATATATATATATATATATATATATATATATATATATATATATATATATATATATATATATATATATATATATATATATATATATATATATATATATATATATATATAAAACTGGATGTACTTATATTTGTTCGTTTGTATGTGAGCGATAGACTCCCAAACCAACCATCAGATTGCGATGAAACTTATGGGAATTTGTTCAGCTCATCTATGAAGTCATAATAACTTGAGTTCATCTCTTTTTAAAGGAAGTTTTTATTATATAGTGTTTGAATTACTATTTTGTTAATGTAATTTTCTTGTGTGAAATATTTTTTGAATAAATAAATAAATAATAAGTAATTAAACAAATATATCTTAGATAAAATTTATTTTATTTTTAAGTACATAGGTAGTACGTATATTACATTTTTATACCTGTTTCACAATCCACTGTCCCTATTTATTTCATTTGAATTATTTTTGTGTTTTCATTTTAGATGACAATATTATTAAGGATGGATGACAAAATGAACAGACAGTTGACGTGTAATGTATCTAAAGCGGATTCTGCTCAGTTACTTGCGCAAGAGCTGGTCCATTTGGGATTCATCCATGAGGTTGGTTATATAAATCAACTCTAAAAATTTTCTTTTTCATTTTTATGATTTGAATGATAGAGCAAAGTACAGAAAACTTAGCCTTGTGATAAATCTTGAGAGCAAATTGGACGATTTCTTCAGTGTTGAGTTTTCTTTACAGCAATGTCAGCAACTCATTTAATTCAATGCAGCCAACATAAAAATGTCTTTGTATCTCATACATATACAGAATTGACACTTGTATCTTCAAGTTTGTTATCAAAAGGATCTAAAAAAGAAGGATGTCCTAAAGAAGCTTTTCTAGTGCTTTATTTTTTTTTTCATTCTACTACATTCATTCTGTTGAAATAAAAAAGACCATGTTTTTTATGTGATTTTTTATGAAAATCAAACAAGTTTTATAAGAGCAAAATAGCCAGTATTTTGGTGTGTCGCAAAGTGTTTGACCATATTATATTGTAATGTTTTTTGAAAATATAAAGTAGCATACCTTTAAATTTAGTGTTTCAAATGTATCGCATATTCTATAACATCAAAAATGCTCTTATTTGTGAGAAAATTAATTCAACAAATAAAATTAAAATTAGGTTGAATATTTTTGATAAATAAATTTTGGTTTTATGTCAATGTATTTTATTATTCTCTATTGTACTTAATTATAGTATTTTGTTTTTAGACGGACAGAGAGAAGATTGGTCGTCTTATAGAGGACACATTGAGGAGTTCGTTTGGGTCATTGCTTGGCAACAACATTGGTAGTTCTGGGAGCGTAGTGCTGCCTCCGTTGGCTCCCTTGACCCCCCTCATCCCCCCCTTGGCACCTCACCCAGCCAGCTAGCTCCTCCTTCCCCCTTCGCCCCCGCTCTTAGCACTCCACTCCCACGCTAATCTTTCTCAGACTATTGTCCTTCGCTTTTAAGGTGATACATATATAATTATAATTATTTATTAAATTAATAATCAGAACTCGGAAGAAATCACAAAATGTGCAGATGTGGATGTGAAAAAATGCAGTGCGCTTTTATTGGTAGAGTGCTGTGGTGCGAATATTTTTTTTCCAAAAATAATATTTCTGTAATATATATGTAAACATATATTAGAAAAAAAAAATAAATAATGTGATGTTTATAAAATGATTATACTCAATACGAGTCTCAATAAAGGACTCGCATTGTCTCCCCTTATCCCTTCTCCCTCTCCCTCCCCCCCCCATCGCCCCCTTGTAAACCAAATAAGTAAATTAGGGAAATTGTGATTGTATCGGAATATATAGTAATTAGGGTGAGTATGGGCAAAAGTAAGAGTGAAACCGAAATGTGAATCATTCCTAAAATGGCGACATGGAAGAGGATTTTATAATAAAATGTAATTTATAAGAATTCTTTAGTTATATATATATATTATATTTGAAGTCATGCCTGCCAATAGTTGTTAGTGGCTAGTAGTGCTTTGTCTTGCAAGAACCTCGGTGCTTAATCCTAGCTGCTGATGTACAGTACTTCTCTCTGATCTCGTTATCAAATTATAATATTAATATGTCCATCAGAAATGGATCAGATTGACGTTATATACCATGATTTATTTGCAGTTATATTAAAATATCTAGTATTGTTTATATTATCCAAGAGAATAATCGCCATTATTATTATATAACGAGTGTATATTATTTTTGCAATGTTAAATTTAATCAAATTGAGATTTCATTATAATTATGTTAATAATAATTGATTGTCCAATTAATCGTGTAAAGAATGAAAGTGTATATATATTATATATATACATACTTACGATACATGCGAGGCTCAATTTGTATTTGTTGACAATTAATTTTTCGTTTAAATTTAATTGATAATATATAGGTATTTATTATTTGATATTGTTAATTGTTTTTTTTTTCTTTCATATTTCCTACTCAGCATGGATTTTCAAAGAATATATTTAACGAAAATATATATTTATCATGTTTTTTTTTTAATTGTCAATACATTTTTTTTAACATGATATTGTATATTTTAAAATAATCCATCTTGCCTACCCATTTTCAAATCAAGAAAACATCATTATTCATTTTTAAAGGATCTATCCATAATGAAAATGACTTCAAACAACAGTGGAATAATTTAACAATATATGTATTTAATATGCTTTTGGATGGATCATGTTTTATTACTAAAAAAATACTACATGTTTCTCTGTACAAAAATATACTCAGCATTTTATTGTAACTTTAATATGTAGTAAATTGTATAAATATTAATTTTATAAAAATTAAAATGAATCGGCCCATAAAATAAAATATAGATAAAATATAAAAAAAATCTAATTTTATTTATTTATTGTATTTATTGAAAAAAAGTTGAAAAGTTGACATTTCAAATGTGGTTATTATTATGTGTTTTGGTATTATGTAAAATTCTCAATTCCAAAATGTTTGGGCGTCATAATTAGTGTTCAACGATTGATGCTGGACGAGTGATATGTTTATTGTAAATTAATTGTATTTATGGTTCACAGTCAAAATATTTCATTATTATTTCAAAATTTGTAGGATTTCTAGAGACTTCAATGAATTTAAATAAAATCCCCAATTTAATGTATATTATTTTCTATGTGTGTAAAAATAAACAAGTAATAATTTTCTTTTTTTTAAAAACTACAAATTGTAGTTCTATCATTTTACTTTTCCAGTGTCAGTATATTTTTGTTAATTTGTTTTTTTTTTGTATTTTATATTTCTTGGCAGTTCTAATTTTTATTCAATTGTTTTTTTTTTTTATTTTTAAGTTCATTTTATCAAACAATGAGTCCTTTATCATTGATATTGCTATTTTTAAACTATTCATGGAATTTAATAAAATTTAGTGTCATTTGGGAAATAGTAAAAATTGTTAAGTTATTTGAACAAAAGGCGAACATATTTGAATAAGGGCAAAGACATTTTAACAAAGATTATTTGTAAAATATCATTTTATTTTAAAATAATTTGAATTATGAAACATTAAATTATTTTGTTCAATGTTTAGTCTAACAGTGTATTGTAATGGCATGTTAGCAAGAGAATGAAATCGAATGTATGTATTCACATTATGACAAAGAATTTGAACATCCAATATTAATATAGTATGAATGAGATAAGTTTATGTTTGTCATACTTCGAGAAGCAAAAATTATATTTCAAAACAGAAAATCTGTTTTGAAAAGATTTTCAATTTACATGTACATTTATAATGTTTGACAGCGTTGATAAATTCTTTTTAGTTTCTTCATGCCATACAAAGAGGACAATGATTAAATAAATATTGAACAAATTAGTTTTATGATTAAATATTTCAAATATTTATTATATGTACTGAACATATAATATATCACTATAAAAATATATGATTTGAAACGTAGCAAGATAGCTCACGCTTATTTACAACTGATACTCTAATGGTAGTCTTTGATTGGCTAATACTAGATAGTGTCAATGTAAGAAATATCAGTAAAATTTTTAAAATGTCTGTTTTTATTTGTTCTTTATTTTATATCATTGAGTTTCACCAAGAATTGCCTATAAAGTACATAAACATCATTGGTAGTGTAAATTAAATTCGTTCAGCTAATACATCTATTCCTCATACATGTATGTTGAAAAATCTCTATTTCGTCAAAGAGAAATTTTGAGATTTTAATTAATCTGAAAACATCCCAACTATTTTTGAAATATGAACACGGCAACGAAGTACATTCTGTCGGAATTGTGATTTTGAACATACATTAGTAAATGCAGGAGAGGTTATCAATATATGATGTCATTTTTTTTTTTTTCTTAAGTATTAATTGTATTTTTTTTTGTTAAAGTTACTACTTAATAATAATTTGTTGTCAATTTATAAAACAAATTGAATGAATAGTTGTTCCTAATTAGATGCCCACAAAAGAGATGATGTTATTCTTTAAAATTTTAGTACTGCCATATGTTTAAATAACGAAGGCTGTCGGTAGGAAGGTAGTTGGTATTCTAAAATATTTTTTGCATTAAATAAAATAAAATTAAAGGCCAATGTGTATATGCATGAGAAGTGAGAATCAATGATAAATGAAACCAAATATTTGAATCTGAGACTGATCTGGATGAGAATAATAAGATTAGTAGGAAATAATCAGTAGCTGTATAATGTTATAAAGAGGATAATAGTAAGGTTCAATCAAGACTGGTAAATTATTAAAGATTTGTTAAGGTAATTGCGGTGGTCACTTAGGTTATCATCACAAAATTATATAACGTATTGTGTCCCTAATGGAATGTCACAACTTAGCTGATGGTTTTTGAAATGTATTTTAAAATCTGACATTTGGTGCAAGGTATTCTATTTCAGTATATATTATATATAAATTATATGATGCATTTTCGTTTGTATAAATTTATAATGTACTCCATAATGATATCTTTAAAAATACATACACATATTATTATTATTATTACATATATGTTTAATGTTATACATAAAAATATAAGAGATAAAATATTTAAAAATAAAAATAACAAACTACATAGGGTTTAATAAAATAGATAAGCTACGTCTTTATATATTGTATATATATATATATATTTTTTGAGTAGTCTTCAATCAATTTTTTTTTCGTTAAATTTGTTGGTTGATTTTAATTTTTGACCTAGTTTTTCAAGTCCAAAGATTTAAACTCTATTTTGACTGTTACGTGATTGATGTATCAAAATATATTTGTTTTTGATTAAATTATTAAGGGCATTCTGAAATTACCAGTTTTATTTTAAATGTAACTAACTGTTAGAAAATGATCAAATATTTGTTGCATATTTAAAAATTTTGTCAGCATAAAATTGTAAACTCCAATTATATATATATTTTTTCAGACAAACTATTTTGTGTTTGTTTTTGCATCTTAATTAATGTGAATTGCAATATTTTTAATACTACCCAGAACACATTTGATATTATTTTAAACCAAGATATTTAAATTTAATATTGTTGAATGTAACAACCAAAAAAATATCTGTTGCATCGTTTTAGTCACATAGTTTTAAGAATATCAAAAATAATGATAAAAATTAAAAAAAAAGATTATGTATAAAAATGTCTTATTTTTTATAATTTTAATGTACATATAACAGATATAATGGAGTATATGCCATGGCTATTGATTAACATTTCAAATTAATTATTCATTTAGTTGTATATTGACTTCTCCTTGTATATTAGTGTGTGTTGGAAATGCAATATTCACAGAAGATAATTTGAAAATTTCTTTCCAAATATAAACGGATTTAGTTAAAATTTGGTGTAAATATTTCAAATTTAATATGAAGAATTTATGCACATACATCTGAATTGACATTTTCAATGTACACTTTGATATGTAGGAGGGGTGGGGTGGTTTCATTTTGTTATATCATTCTTCTATTCTGGTAAATAAAATTATTTTCTTATTGAAATCCAATCACAGTTTGGTAAAAAATATTCATTCTCTAATTTTGTCCCATTATTAAGTCTATGAACGACTTCTAGGTAAATTCATTTTCATAATATTCTACTTTCAAGTTTCATCATGTGTTTAGACAAAAGTTTGTACTTCAAGATTATTTGCAAATTTAAAAAACATTATATGCTCACACTCTGAGCTGGACTATTTTATTAGCATTCAGAATTGATGCCCTTTTAATAACAAACAGTATTTTACAACGGTTCATAGGACTTTTCCACAATTGTTATACATTATTTCATTATAGGGCCGGTATTACAGTCTCAGTTTAAGAGCTAAACTCTTAAAGTTTTACAAAAATATAGCGTATTACAGTGTCCGTTTAGGCCTAATCTTCCCTCAAATACTTCACTAAAACGACAAATATTTAACTCAACGTTTCTGGTGGATTAAGTGCTTAGCGGTGAGTCAAATGTCATTTCTCGACTCGTTGCTAGGCAACGCGTGTAGTTTCAGTGTTCTATTACTAGAGGCGACGACATGTTGATTACCACGGTGTATCGACGGTGGCGCCACACAACAAAACAAACTGACAGCCATATTGAAACGAACATGGGCATTTAAAAGCATTATTTTGCTGAAAAAAAATTAAATTTACCATGTTGGATAATTAAACAATAGTATTTCAAGTCGTAGAGTCCCGTTTTGTAGTTCGTATTATTTGAGGTTATTTAAAATTTGACAGATAATAACCACAGAAAAAGTAAAATATATCTATAATTGAAGATTTAGTAACCGACATGTCATATTGCACTGTAATACGGAAATGGATTCAATCTCCCCATACCATTGAGTTTAACAAACTCAATGAGTTGAGGGCCGTCTGTAATACGGGCCCTTTCATTCTTTTTTTAAATATGTTATTTTATTGACAAAAAAAGACATTTTCATAGTTTGTTTTTTGTCCCATAATATTTTTAAATGTAAATTGAAATTGTATATGTATTATTTATATATTAAAAATAAAACGACCAAATGTAGTTTGTTATTTAATTTTGCTGTATATCTAATGTGCGCTTTTAATTAAACAGTAAAGCTCTGCTAGTCGGGTTGTCTTCGGCTTTGTCATTATTTAAAAATATAAATTATTTGTGATATTTTTAATTGTTAAAAATAATATAAGGCCATATAAAAGTCTTGTAGATTCAAAAATTTCAGTCAATATATTTCATGCCATGTGAGTAATGTTATGTATCAATTAATTTTTAGTGGTAAAAAATTTTTTTAAAGAGCTACGCAGTAATGAACTTGTAAACTATTATTTTTGTTGCATTATTATTGCTACCTAATTGAATTTTGTTGTCGGTAATTGAGTATGTTTTGCAAAGTTTTATGAAAATATATATAATCTTATTACATCATTTATAAATGTGATATATTTTTAAAATTGCTTTGTAAGTTTGTGTCATCAAAATATAATCGTTCAATATATTTATCTCAAATAAATTACATTATAATTTATGATATTTACGATGCAGTAATGTTTTATTTTAATTCAAATAGTGTACAATATAAGAAACATATAATATTACAACATACTTTGAATGAATGTACCTAACCTAGATTGGCAGTGCTCTATTGTTCTTTATTATAATTGTTAGCCCTCATGCGAACATTAATAAAGCGTTGTTTTGTGATTCTATCTCGATATAATAGATAAATTGATATGATTTATCAGATCATCTGGTAATCGCTTCTAGTCTTTTTTGTGTACTCTTCCATTATTTGGAAAAGGAAATCATTTTTGTATGAAAGGTCTCTTATTTTCTCGTGTTATTATTTTATATATTTTTAATAAATAAATTTCTGGAATTATCCATTTTTTTTCTTCCAACAAAGATTTTTATTGTAAACGAATGCTTTTCACAAGATACCTCGTTGATGCCATAAATATTGACATTTAATAATAAAATTATAATCAGTGGCATGTTCTGTTTTAGTCAATATACAATATTCTTTTTATTGAAAACATTACAGGCCTGATTTATATCATGTAGTTTTAAAATTTAAAATTTTGCTTGTCAACTTACATATAACTGAAAATAGTTAAATATTCTTATGCTAAAGTTTCAGTCATATCAAAGAATAAAACTGCAGGTTTTTTGTATTTTCCTGCTACATATTATGTTATCTGTTAATATTAGGTGTATAAAATGCTCAAAATATAATTGTATAACACATATAATAATTTTTGCAGTTCGTAACATTCTACAGGCTTATTTTGTTAACAAGTGAAATATATTAATACAGAATAAAGAAAATCACCGTAAAACCTGGATAACTGAAGTTTTCTTCATGTCTTCACCTAGGTATATTTCCTTCATCATAATAAGTCATTTCAATATTGTAAAGGTAAGCAAAGAAGAGTGACAAGTGGAGAAAACTAGAACACGCCTACATCTAGCAGCGGAGAGATGGCTGATGGAAGAATAGAAATCAAAGTAAAAATTGAGTCAAAATATTAAACTTAGTAAATGGCCTAAATTGAATACAGATTAATTGAAGCAAGAAATAGCGCAAAGTATGTAAGGATATTTTACCAAAATAAATATGTTGAGGTTGTTATGCCCATGAGGTTGTTTAGGTACATTGAATAATGAAAGATGAAGATGTATATCAGTCAAAAGCAGAAGGTGTCCAAGGAAAAGCTGCTATGACAAGCGCAATGATACATATTTTAAGGAAGGAAATGAATGGAGCAATAATAATTGGTTAGCATGTATAAAATAATGAAATCATTTTGGAATTTTGAATTACATAATGTTTACTATATTGGTAATCAGATTGAAATGTCTGCAACTTTCTCTGACATTTTACTGAACTAACTATTCCTCCAAGGAACTAACATTCTTTCATAATTTCTATTCCTATGTACCATACCAGCACGCCGTTCCCTATTTGGGGAAGCAGAGAGAACCGAACGCCAGACTCTTCTATCCTGACATACCCTGTTTAGCCTCATTTACATTAATGCACTGTAGTCTGTATCATACAATGTTCTCCTATTATTCTGTCTTTGTTAATTCCCATATTTCAAAATCTCATTTACATGATTATGCCAACTCTTATCTCAGCCGGCCCCTTCATATAATTTCTTGTATACTTTCTTTGTCAGGCGTTTATTGTTCAATCTCTCTACATGTCAGAACATTTTTGCGATATTGACATCTTTGAAGCCAGGGCTGTATTTTTATTGAAAATTATACTAATATAACAAGAGATTTTTTTGAGAAATAGTGACCTTACCCTATTTAAAATATGGCCACTAGTTTTTAATAATGAATTTTTTTATATAAATTTAAAACTTTGAATGGCTCTCCTGAAAAGTTATAAAATGTCACTTAAAACAAATAGCCTTTCACACTTTATTATAATATTATACCTAGTGTCCGACCGAAGCTTCGGCTTCGGCCACCTTCGGCCAAAAAAAACACCCTCGGTTACGGCCAAAAATAACCCGAATTTTCGGCCGAAGCCGAAGCTTTTTGTCAGCCGCTAAAAACAGTTAAAACGTCATAGATCCAGAGTGAAAACACAAATAAAAACTGTGTCTCCACTGGGAATCGAACCCAGGACCCTTGGCTCAGTAGTCAGATATCATACCAACTGAGTCACGAAAGCTGATTATTCATTATTTTAATCGAATTTTTTTAGTAAAATCAAACGACCTAGGACCCTTGGCTCAGTAGTTAGATATCTAACCAACTAAGTCATGAAAGCAGATTATTTATTATTTTAATCGATTTTTTTAGTAAAATCAAACCTTCGGCCTCGGCCGAAAGTTACGGCTAAGGCCGAACAATCGGCTTCGGCTTCGGCCAAAATCTGACCTTCGGTCGGACACTGATTATACCAGACATTTTATTCCAACATCACTATAAAATAAAAGAAATATTTTACACTTCATCAAAAATGAATGTGGGAAATTTTAAATAAAAACAAATTTACATGATTTAAAAGATTACGATCAACAAATATAGAGTTACGACTAGATTTGTTTGTAAACTCTCTTTGTTTACTGAATACAAAACTCATTGTTTAGTTTCATTTTGATTTTATTCATTCGAAAAACACTTCTTTTATTCCAATAGATTATTAGTATAACCAATTAAATATTGGGTAGTTGTAACTGATACTGGTATGGTTCATATTTAAATTGTGATGCCAAAGTTCTGGGCAGTGGCCCGATTATGAGAAGTCCGTTGGGGCTTGTTGGTGGAATTGATTGGGGTACTGAAACAAAATTCTTAGGCAATTCTTTTTCATCTCTATCGATTCTTGAATGTATAGAAGAATATTCGTCATTTGAATTGTAACTGGAAGAATAAAACATTTTTCCCCCTTTGTATATCACGTGAAGTTTCGTTTTATCTTTTTTTTCGGGCTTCTCATTGTTTTCATCATTCATTTTATAATATTTCCAATCATAAATATTCTCTAATTTATAATTATTTTGTAGATCTCTTCCGTTATATCTATCTTGTTTTTTCATCATTTCATTTGTGATAGGCTTTATCCATTGGCCCTTGTATTCAGATCCTGATGGTATAATTGCATCTTCATATGTAAATGGAATCATTTCTAAGTGTGGCATCTGTCTCTGTTTTGATGGTGATTCATTTTCCTCTAATATTTCAGATTTTTGTATGTTTTTGTAAGATTCTGTTGAATTTAGTTTGATGTTATCAGAGTATTGCGCTTTAGTTCTAGTGATATTATGGAGATATGATTTCATCGGAAATATGCTTGATTCATTCATTTTTAGTTCCTTTTTAACTAATGTTTGTTTCACATTCGAATGTGATTCGTTTTTATTAGACAAATTATCCTTGTCATTGTATTTGAGTGAATTTTGGTTATCTGGTAGTTTAGATGTTTTAAGAATATTTCTTCGATTTGTTGTTTCAAAAATATTGTTTTTTATTTTCATTGATAAATTTAAATTAGATTTGTGTAACTTTATTTTTCCAAAATCTTCTTTTACTTTCGGTGCTTCAATTTTTGTTATTGAATTTTCACTTGTTGTAGTTAAATTTACAAAAATTTCGGTAGAGTTTGTAATATTGGAATTAATTTGGTCATTCGTAGAATTGACTTTTTTTTCTGCATAAATTAACATAACATTATTATTGGATTTTCCATCGATGGGTTGTTTTCGTTCTACTCTCTCGGTGATATTATCTTTAATGTAATCATATGGATACACCAATATTACATTAGTTTTGTTTGTTGAAGAATCTGCAGTGACATCTGTCTTATTTTGTATAAATTCCTCCCCAGAAGTATTTTCAATTATGAATCCAAGAAGTAATAACCTGAAAATAAGTAGCTCGAATATCATCCATGATCAGTTTGTGTAAAAATAGTAAATAAATCATGTAGTAAACCAAGTAAACTAAAATATGTTTTTTTTTATTTTCGAAAATAAATATAATTTATATTCTTTTGAAACATATGTAAAAATATTTTGTTAATCATAGTAAAAAAAACAAATCTCTATTTTTATTTCCATTCTATACCAAATGTGTTCAAAAGATAAATTAAAAATAAAAAGGCTTACCAATGCACATATTTTTTCATCTTTGATCAAATATTTTACACAAATTTACATTGCAGACACACACTTAACACTTTGATCACTCTACTACAAACAAATTTTGATTACCTACTGTACTTAGACATAAACTTATATCTATTTGAAATAATATTTAACTAAAGATATTATTACTAGTAGTCAAACAAGGATGTTGTATGTTATACATTTGTAACAGAAATAGAAACTAAAATAATTTTAGTGAGCAGTAGTTTTCAAACATTTTAAATTTTTTTTCCTGTTCAAATTAAATATAAATAGAGATGTGTTTGTTTTCAAATAACTCAACTCAAATTGGTCTAATTGGTTTTACAAGTAGTAAGGGTCACTCGAAACACCGTTTAACTACTGCTGTAATTTGATGTACTTATTCATTTCATTAATGATTTATTTGAATGAGTAATATTTAGGTATGTTATTTAATTTCTGAGTGAAAGTTTGTTTCAAAATATATAATTGACATATTTTAATAATCTTACCTAATTACTCATTTGGATTTATAACCTATTATTTTATGACCTACTAGTTGGATACCTGTGGCTTCATCACTCTACCTTATTTTAATGTGTTTTCAATATTAATAAACTGCACACAGTAAGAAACATATAAAAATAGGTAGTTTACATAATAGTATATTGATTTTATTTTTTATGTCTTGTACTTATACCTAATTTTTAAAACAAATGAGTTTAGCAATTGTAAAATAATACATATAACAATACATACATACAAATAATACATACCAAGCAATATCAAGTTTCGACACGCCGGACGATGTAAGGACAACGCTTCCGAAACATGTCGCGAAGTGGCTCACAAAAATAAGTGGTTTATAGCTAGTTTATATTATAATTCAAATATGGCCATACCAAGTAAGTTTATTAATTTAGGATAGTGTGACAAAAAATTAGAAACAATTCTATGGTGATTCAAGCAAATTAAAATTTATATATTATGTCTTAAGGGGGAGAGTGCTGCCAACGTACCTATTTTTCAATTTGATATACCATCATTATTTCTAATCAAATCGTTTTGAAAATAATAATTTGGGTATTAATAAAGAAAATATTTTGTGACAATATCTTCCAACTTAATGAATCTATTAGGTAATTTAGTATGTGTGTCATGAGATAAGCTTGAAAAAGCACTTAAATATATTTTTAGTAAGATACAAAAGAGAAAGGCAATCGTGGTTTCACTGGATTCACAAATCCAGGCCCACGAGCATAGGCGACCAGAGTACCAGCTAGAATAGGCGAGCCACATGGGCTTTCGACCATGTATATGGGATTAAAGGGCCCCTTTATGACTCAAGTCACGGCTTTATTACATAAGATACAAAAGAGAAAGGCAATCGTGGTTTCACTGGATTCATGAATCCATGCCCACTAGCACAGGCGACCAGAGTACCAGCCACATGGGCTTGCGACCATGTATGCGGGATTAAGGGGCCCCTTTATGACTCAAGTCACGCTCACCACTCACCCACCAATTTCCGACTGATTCTCCACTCCCCTGCGCAATCAAATCCAATAGGATGCGGATAATGCTGCTTTTACCACCCTATCCAAAAGTTCTTTTATTCTACCTCTTGGGAGACCCAGGTCTTTAAAGTAGGAATATGAAGATATGCGGGCAGGCCTCTCGGCCCCACCTCTACAGCATATATACTATTGTATTGTTATCGTAAAACAACTTACGTTTACGTAACCAGTCACGTGGGTGCGCAGTTTGCAAATTTGTGCCTTTTATCTTGGTTGGTTTATGTGCATATCGCCAGCGCCCTCTGGATTTGCAGCAGAGGAAAACGAACGACGAACAATCCAGAGGGCCTTGATATCGCCCTCCTCCATAATGAAATAGCTTGAAGTTTGATGGAATCTTTATATACAACAGTTTTCAATTTAGCTAGTTATTGCAAGAAAAATAAAGGCCTTTAAAAAGTACAACAATCCATGGTTAGATATATTCAAGAGTTATTAAATAGTCTCTATTGTTTGCATATTATATTTTTCGATTATAAATGTAAGTCAAAGTCATAATTGAAATTATATTTTTGAACCCACGTTAAAATTAAAAATAATACATATTTCCGGAATAAAAAAACAATAAAAATGACTAAGTAGGTATTTAATTATTATTTTATGATAGGGCAATATATTTGTTATGGCAATATTACGAATGTCGACTTAACTGTCATATTTTTAAACATTTAAATGGTCGGTTAGCGTATTTGTGAATGATAAAGAATTTCGTATTTTAGTTCAAGGATTGTTTAAAAAAATATTATGTCTAATTTCAAAACACCAGTAAAACCAAAAGGAAATTTCCAATGTGACACTCCGGTTACTATTCCTCCTTCTCCATTCTTGAAACAATTGGGATATGGCACAGGTTTGTATTTTTTGATATTATTTATACAATTTTAAATTATTAATTTAACAATAAGTAGATAACTTTGGTATACCAAATAGTGTAGGTGCCTATTCCTCCTTCTCCATTCTTGAAACAATTGGGATATGGCACAGGTTTGTATTTTTTGATATTATTTATACAATTTTAAATTATTAATTTAACAATAAGTAGATAACTTTGGTATACCAAATAGTGTAGGTGAATCAAAATTAATGAAATGTTTCGGTACCTAAATATGCATATGAGCTACTTTGCTCTGATTTTTCGAACAAGTCAACCATAAAACTAACTTAAATGTATGTCAGTCACACAAAAAATAAAACATTGCAAGAAGGTTAATAAAGAAAAACAAACATATTACTAATACTATGTCAGTGAATGTCAGTATGCTAAGATACACTCTTTGATATAATTTCTGTTGAAAAGTGTTATTAGAAGAATATAAAATCTTATAGGTGTATCTGTTTACGAGATGGTTCGTTCTCCGAGAATTGGAAAAATCCGTTCTCCATGGGCTATAAAGCGTGTCTCCAAAAAAGCTGGGAAAAGAACTATATTTGGTAAGAGACTCCAAGAAGAGGCTGGTGTTTTAAGGCAAATGAGTCATCCAAATATTGTCGGTTTTCGTTGTTTCACAAAAATGACAGACGGCAGACAGTGTTTGGCCATGGAGTCTTGTGAAGGATCTTTAGGAGATAGAATTGAGACCCACAGAGAGGACGGTCTTGGGCCATATCCACCCATAAAAATCTTAAAGGTATATATTATTCAAGTCTTGTTCATTTTTTCGTACATATTTATTTCCAAGGGTTTGAGTAAATCAGGGTAAGGCAGAAAAAAATAACAATAAATATAATTTTTCCAACTTTTCATTAAACATTTATTTAAATAAATATTTTTATTTAAGAAAACGAAAAAGTAACTAACATTTTAAATATTTCTATTAAGACAATGCCATTTCAGGTTTATGCATTCTTCCAGTCTTTGATGAAGCTTAAAAGAATGCTTCAACTTCAAGATACCAAAAGAATTAACCCTATTTTTTTAACAAAAATTTCACCTAAAAAAATTCAATGTCTGAACTCTATTGTTGTCTATTTTTTTATTTTTACTATAATTTTTTTTAATAGCAAAAACAGGTTGGTTTATAAGTAACATTATTCATTTTTACTTACCAAATATGAATACAATTACGCCAGGCAGTGTGAATTAGTAATTTTCAAATATTGCACATAATATTATTTGCAATAAAAATAATACAGCTACAAAGAAAAAATTATGAATATTTATTTTTTGTAAATCCTTCATTTAAATAGTTAATTTTAATGAATTTAGTTTTATTAATTATTTCAGGTTGCGTTGGACATTAGCAAAGCGCTTGATTATATTCACACAAAAGTTAAATTACTCCATGGTGATATGAAATCTTTCAATATTTTAGTGAACGGTGATTTTGAAATATGTAAGTTATGTGACTTTGGAGTGTGTCTTCCATTGGATGAGAATGGTGACCTCGATTATAGGAAATCAAAGGAGTATTACGTTGGTGAGTTGACACTTTTGTAATATGCAAGTTATATGACTTTCGAGGATGGTTCTGTCTTAACGTTTAGTCATTTGAAGATTCCCTCGACAATTTTCAACTGTAGAATGGATGATAAGTCTATTTATATTGTGTTTGATGTTGTTAGAAATGATAAATATTATTGTTTCTTTATTAGGGACTGAGTGTTGGTCTGCCCCAGAGGTCCTGAGGCTCGGTAAAATAACCAGCAAGGCGGACATCTTCAGCTTTGGCCTGACTCTTTGGGAAATGTTGTCACTTGAACCACCGCACGTTGGTAATGTTCCAGACGATTCTTTAATGGATGATTCAGTTATTCTTGTTGAAGACAGCATTGTTGAGGACCCATCAGCACTTTATGGTATGTGTTGTATATTATTACATTTTATTATTTAACACATAAACTTAAATACTGATAATGGATATATAATGTGATTCCAATGAAATAATTTTATTTTTGTATTGATTTTGAACAGTCAATTCTTATACAACAAATAGATTCTATATCAAATATTACTTTGATATGCATCCAATAACAAGTTAGTTGCCATATTTCATAAATTAACAATGTTGATTATCTCACAAATCTATATTGAAAACACATAAAAAAAGTGTCTTTAAAGGAAGTGTCTTTTTTTACCCGAGGTTAGATTGATATTTTTGTTATTTTCTAATAGTTTACCAATTTTTTATTTAACAACTATTTGCCATCAGTATGCACAATTTTTTCCACATTAAATGGCTGTCAAGAAAAAAATTCCTACATACTAGTTCTTTATCAAATATTAAAATTAACACATGCCCAATTTTAAGTTGCTGTATTCTGGAGGCTATGATATTTATTATCTCACAGATGTAGACTGAAAGCACAATTAGAAAAATGTGTCCCTACCGGGAATCAAGCTCTATACCAGAGTCAGATAACTAACCAACTCCGATTCTATTGACTATGATTTTTCGTTTACATTTTAGGCACCCGACCACCAATTCCAGATATTGATCAAAATGAATACAAAGACGTTTTGGCTATTTTCTATTGTACAACTGAAGAAATATCACAGAGCCGACCCAGTGCTCATCATGTTACACTGTGTGTTGAGGACATGATGAACAATTACAAAAGTCAATAAAAGTAATTGTTTTAAATAAAATGTATATACTTATATCGTAAAAATAAACATAATATATGTATAGTTGCCTTCCAAAACAATTTGCATGTATTTCACAACAATGACAATTTTTAAGACGGAATGAAAAAAAATGTATTTTAGAAAATTATTATTAGTGAGAAAAACGATTTTCATAAAGATTTTTACTTAATACAACTAAAATAAAAATAAATTTAGTATTATTATAAAATAAGATGCATGTGAAAGTGATTAAACAATATTTTTGTATGTGTGATTGAAATATCTCATTTTTAAATAAAGCAATAAATATCTAAACAATTTTGTAAAAAAAAAAGCACGGGAGAAAATTTTAAATAAAATCATTTATTATTTTTATTACAAAATATAAAATAAATTCTTTTAATAAATACATTTAAAATTGACTACAAAATATAATTTAATATATTTCTTTGTATTTTTTATTAGCAATGTAGTTAAAAAATTGTTCATTTTGGTTAATATATCACATGACCTAAAGATATTTTATGTACAGTAGACTTTGTAACATCACGTAAATATTAATATTAGTAATACTATAAGAGCTCCAATCAGTAAACACATTGCAACTGATATTTGTTTCTGAAAATAAAATTTCATCGTAAATTTATTTTTTTAATATACTTTCAATATTTTACAATAATGAATATTATATACATATATTTGAAGAATGAGACATGGAATTTAAATAAACTATTTATAAATGAAAATTGATTATATATTTTGTTGAAAGAAGCTACATTGTATTATCTTTATTTTTCTTTACATAAAATAACTGTTCTTAATGGACATTATCAAATTTATTATATTTTTTTAAATACATAATAACTAAAACAACAAATCAATTTAATAACTACAAAAGAGTATAACGTTTTGGGTTTATTTCTTTTTACCTTATTTCATATTTTGCTCTTGTGGGAATTCAAATATAGATATTCTATGTAAATTTCATATTTATAAAAAAAATTAACATAAATATATTACTAACCTTTCTTGATTTTCTTTTATTCTCAAAACCCTTTTGCAACTTCCGATTTCCATCTTTCAGGTTATCAATGGTTTGTCTTGAAAAATACTCGACAGTATTTACTAAATCTTGCTGTAAATTAAAAACTTATTATTAGTAGGGCTGGCTAACAATTCAATTCTGATCAACCTTACTTCATTATATTATTTGAGTAATTTGATTTATAAATTATGAATAGTTAATTTGATTGTTACCTGTTGAACAACAAGTGTAGCCATTTGCATAAAAAGATCTCTGACACCTTTAATTGCATTTTCAATTTTTATCAATTCTTTATGTCTAATTTCTACATCTTGTAATGCTAAACGAGCTTCTATGGTTTCTGCTTCAATCTTAGAACATAAAAAATATTATTATGTAAAATTAGAGTTTCAACAACTCTTAATCATAGATTTTTAGACACAGAGTAACAGGGGGGGTAGATCATCTGAAGTGGGGCAGTAGGAGACCTCAATACGTAACGATTTAGCTGATTAATATGAATGTAAAAAAAATGTATCCATGCTATGTATCAAAAAATATATAAAAATATTGCATACACCACTTCTAATTTGAAATTAATTACTAAGGTGGAACTGTTTTACAAAAAAATGCTATTATCGGGATTATCCCTTCCTTCTCTATTATTCATATTCCCATTTTAAATCCATTTATTTTTTTATTTATTTATTTCCGTAATACATAATGCCTGTCCCTTCGGTACAGAATATATACAAGAAAGTAGCTATCTGTCAGGTGGTCAAAGAGTTGATTGTTAATTGGGTTAATAATAATATGTATGTAACTCCTAGGCTACAACTTGAGGGCTATATAAGACTCCCCATGAGGCTAACAAAGCTGGGGCAGAGCTAGAGCCTTGGGTATAAAATGGTACAACTGGATAGAAATATCAAATTTGAAATATACTGGCACATTGTTAACTTTTAAAAGTTTTAGTTTTGTATGTGTGCATGTGTGAAATTTTGTGTGCCTTTATATAAATTGTAGTTTTTTTTTTCTCTCTTAGGTAAATTGCATAGTAAATTTTCTGAACTCTGGAGATTTATATGCCTTTTGTGAATTGTAGTTTTTTTTTCTTTCTCTCTTATCTAAATAGCGAATTGTAAATTTTCTGAACTCCTCCCCGAAGTGCAAAGTTTCCCTCTAGGAGAATTTCAAATTGTTATGTCATTTCTTTTTATTGTCATATCTTCTGTATCCTTTTTATATTTTTTTATAATAACTATACTTTGCATAAAATTAATTCAATATAAATTAACTTAAATATTACAATGGAATTTATTAATTCGCTAGGCGAAGCCTGTTCTGAGGTAATACTAATGATAATTGCGCAATACATTTTTGCAACATAAATTCTCAATAAATTTCAAGGAATAAAAAGTATAAAAGACTAAACTCATAAAAAAAACAAGTGTATTTGTGAGGTGAGGTGCATGTGTAAGATGACGATATGGGGATATGTGTAATAAAGGATGTATGGGGGTGTAAGAAAAGATTGAGTGGATGATTCTGAGTGGAAATATTATCTTAGAACAAACATCAATTCTCTTTCTGACTCTTCTCTTCCCCTCCTGATCAACCAATCAGTAACCAGTTTTCCAAAATTATGTCCACTCGACTGGACTAAGTTTAAGATATCCGATACAACTCTATTATATATTTTAGGTGCTGAAAATGTGCAGTGACTCGGGGCAAAATTAGTATGTGTCGGTTGCAGCAAATATCTATTTCGTGTATTATTTTTTTTACCGACATGGCGTGATGGTATGTGTATTATTTTTTTTTAAATTTAGTTTACAAAGCCATACATAACTATATGATGGTGCATTGAAAACTAAATTTCTTAATTAGTTGCCTGATTTCATTAATTTATTCATTCCAGAGAAAAACAATTGCTTCAAATTCAGAGGAAATTCATATTTTTGTACATGTATGAAATACTGTATATATATGTAGATACATTATTGATTTGTTTATTCGTTTTTGTGAAAATTTCATAATAGTAGAATATAATAGAACTTACATTTTCCACAAAAATTGAAACATTATTCGATTCTAAGAGACCTTGACACTCCTCATCAGATATGTATTGGTTAGCTAAAAATAATTTAAATAAAATGATTTCAACAAATTTTGATTCATATATATTCACATGAAATTCATTATCTATGCAAATTTATTTCAAAGTATTATTGGTTGTAAAAATAAATTAAAAATTGATCATGATGAAGACATTAACTTGATTCAAATTGTTTATCATGTTGTCGATATACTTGTATTTCAAAGGGGAGAACTTGAAATGTTTTAAAACTGCGTAGATACATACCTAGTTTAATTTGTTGTTTTAATAGATTCATTCTGCTTTGTTGATATAATGTGAGAAATTTGTCATGGTTTTTAAGGGCATCGGAATATAATATTGATGTAGTTACATATTGCAAATGTATGATTCGAGATACAACATCGTGGTTTTCTTCATTTACATTGTGTTGAAATTCTTTCAAAGCGCCACCTATTTTAAGCCCTACTGCAGCACATATACTCAAATTTGATTCCACTTCTTCTTGCATTTCTAGAAGAGTTAAAATATATTTATGGAAGATATAGGCAGTACAAGTGGAGGTGATTAATATGCACAAAAATGGTTCAGAATAAAACTAATGCAAAAATAATCTTAATAAGTATTTTGTTTGAAAGTCTTTTAGGTTTGACTAATAATAATATTTACTGAGACGAAAAGCAGTTTACATATATAACAAGAAAACAAGAGGATATTCATTGACAAAAAACAATTTTACAACATGCTCAGCTATGTTGCGGAAGGATAAGCCCCCAGCAGCTAATTTTCAGCATGACTACTTATTTTTATTCATTTTACTCAAATTATACTTATCATACGTTTAGAGGTTTGGTAAATTGCTTCACTGCATAACATTTTCATTTTACTTGTTCTTTCATTTATATCTATTATCCAGGATCGAATTTTTCCAATCTGAAATGGAAATCATATGATAAATAACATACATATTTTTACCCAAGGGGATATAGTGGGGAGTTATGATTTCGCAATTTTTAAGGGTATTTTTTTTATTGCAGATTATCAACTAGTATCATGCTGAGATTGTATTCTGAAAGTTTCATCACAATGTATCTGTGTGTTTGTGTGTGCTATGTACGGCGTGTTTATTTTACTTTATCGATTATAGACTAAATTACTCATTTCATTCTTTTCAAATTTTGCAAATATGTATATCTAATACTCGCTTAGACCCCATTAGATTTTGGAGGATATCTGAATAGTGCTTCTCAATTTTTTTAACTGTCAAATATTTTAAATTGACCCCAAGCTTGGGAAACTTAAAATTTGAAATTTTTATTTTCAAATTGGTAAAAAGGCACATCACTTTCTAAAATGGCATTGAAGAGTTATCAAGTTTTCATAATAAAATATTTAAATAAAAAATAATTTAAAAATTCATTTCATGAAAATACTGAAAATCTTCCATACAAAATTTGAATACTTTATAGAATGACTTGTTAGTGAGGAGTTGGCCACAACCCACTCGTTTAACATAACTCCAGAATGCCAGGAATCTTTTCAATAAAACTTATAACTACCTATTATTATTATTATCATCATCATCTGTAAAAAATATTGCAGGTGTAAGATAACCTTACATCCTTGGCAATGTTAAAATAATTGTCAACCACTCATATTATTGTTGATTTCATAGCTTTTGGGTCACTGATGAATTGCAACATTTTCGATGCGATTTTAGTACAAATTTAGCCTCCCTTATAGAATTATAAAGTATAGAAGCCACATGTAGTACAAATTTCAAATGTATGACAAGTTTTTTTTACATGTGTGTGTGAGGCGGTAGATCGGTTGGTCTACGTATTATGTAGGTGTGCGTATCGGTAGGTGTACGTATACGGCCGGGCGAGTGAAACTCAGAACATTGTTCTTAGTTTTTGTTGTCATACTTTCATTGCGCTGACTAGGTATCTGTATCACATATATAATCTAAGGCCTCCCTGTTATTTCAATAGGTAATTATTTTGGTCATCTACAAAATAATCTAGATTTGCATGAAAAATAAATTTCTCCTCTGCTGAGAATCAAATCTACAACACAGGCACAGAAGCTTACCACTATGCTATGGTTGATACATTTGAATATAAATTGACACATCATAATTGTCTCTTATCAGATTATTCTGTTATTGAATATTGTAAAAAAATATAAAATATATTCAAAGTAATATTATATCTATGTGAAGATTAAAATAAATACATAATTATATCATAATTTGACACACGTCTCTTACCTGATTGAGAGTCTCCTCCAGTTTTTCATAATTATCAATTTGAAAAACAACATGAACGGAATCTTCATCAAAAGTGTCACACGCAATCTACAACACAAAAACTAGAAATGGATTAATCATGTTGATTTTATCATCATTGTCATTGATTACTTTTTATATTACTTATTATTACATTTCTCAACTCAGGAAGTCGGTCCTTTACATACATTTCATCGAAACTGTTTTCTTTCAGCAGTAATATGTGTACAATTTCTCTCGACTTCTTATCATAAACCTAGGAGATAACTTTAGTTGTTGACTCAATTATTTGCATTCCTTATCTTGTTTATATAAGGGCAATGTATTCTGCCACTAATTTATAGGTAGGTATCATATTATAGATTAACAATATTAATAATGGTTCAATGTATTATAATATGTCAAACTATGACTGCAAGAAATGTTTATTATTTTAACTAGGTACAGATAATCTTTCAGTAATGAGGCATCCTCTCAATCTAACAGTCCAAAGTTTTTGAAATTGGATACATTCAGCAATCTGCCATATTTTTCACTCTAGGAGATTCTCTATTTCTTTGCGAAAATAATGCAACAAGATTAAAATTTAATCATTAGAAATATTCCATCTGTTTCCTCTAAATATTCAACTAAAGCCAATGCTGCATATTCTTGTGCTATATTAATCGAAAAAAACGTCAAACTGTAATTTAAACAATGTCCTTTGAGAGCTTGTTATGACTTCAATATTTAGATGGGTCGATGGCAGAGCAGTTAGCGTGCTGGGCTAGTAATCCAGTGGTCGCGAGTTCGAATCCTGCCTCGACCGATTTCGTTCACCTATGGCACAAGCATTTATGTTTATTTTAGGGAACGTAGGAAGATGTATATGTTGTCGCCATTTTGAATTGTGATAATGTCAATCGGTATTTATTGTTTCAGAATTACCACCATAGTTAATCAACCTACGTAACCACCATCCTTCATCCGCCTATCACCATAAATCTATTCACATCATCTCATTTATTATTAGTTATTGATTCTGAAGTCCATTAAGTTGATGAAATAAAACAAAAGTTAAATATAATAATTATATATTTTTAACAGATCTTTTTATATGTACACTTTTTAAAATTAAACATATGCAATAAATTAATGTTATTTAACCAAACAAAATAAGAAAAATCAAATAACTTAACACACAAAAATAATATTAATATATTATTATGACTTAGAAATTAAAATTCACAAATATGTTATGATAGAATAGGTTAGTTAAATATAATGTAATCTTTTTTTGTAAGCTCTAAATTTAATACTATCTGTTTCTATAATATTATAATTTCGCTAAAATATAATTCATTATACTTTTTTATCTACAAATATTCAAATACCACAGAAAACATTGTTATATTATAAAACTGTATATTTTCTTAGTCAAGGATAGCTCCTGTTATTGTCACTATTTACAACAAAATGATTATTTTAGCATAATTTGGCATTTCATAGCTAATTAATATTTGCTCTCTTTTTTTGATTGACTACTCAATGAATTTATAGCACACAGTTAAGGCAGAGCATAATATAAGTTATAGACCAGAGAAATATGTACATGGTAGGCATCGGGAAAACAGCTATCAAAATTACTATTTTTAACTCCTATTGGTTGGTTTACCAGCTCAATAAAACCAATATATATTCCCAAATGGCCGGTATATTGGCTTTAGAGACTGGTGTTTTGACAAAAATTTATATGAAGTAAAATTAATTTATTTTACCTTAATAGGTATCTCGAAAATTTTATATAATGGTACATACGCATAGTTGTTTTATTGGTCTATTATTCAGGAGCTTAGAGTCACAGTTTTGAAACTCAGGTTTCAAAGGTTTAAATGCCATTCTGTTGAATATTAAAATTGATAGAAATTATTATGAAAAATATTCATAAAGATGAGAATTCACATTGTAAGGCAAGACACAGCAAACATCCTTAGAATTAGGCAAGGCAAGAATTATATAGATGATACTGTATGTTTACTATAGCAAAGAATGAGTTTTAAAGGATTATGTTTATTTTAGATTTTACTGTAATAAATTAAACGAAAATTTGACAGGTTTTTGATTGCCATGAACATTTTCTCTGGCATATGTACAGTTTGAATATTTTATATAATTCTTGTGAAACTACATACTTAAGCACACATATTATACACTATTAATATGTTATGATCTAATGTTAAAGGCATATTAATTAGTATAACGCCTGACCCAGGATTTTGTTACACAAAGAAAATTTTCCTTTAAAAAGAGATTTAATTGGATTCAATACTAATACATTTATTTAATAAACTGCATTTTTTAAGTTTGAACAAGAAGTGATTTCTTATTTGAGCCAATTTATTTGTGATGGGACACAATACATTATTAAGAGGGTGACTGCTGCCAACGTGCCTATTTTTCAATTTGATATACCATCATTATTACTAAACGAATCATTTTGAAAAAAATAACCTAGTTAGTTTGGATATTAATAAAGAGAAATATACCTTAACTTTTTGATTATGTTCTGTATTATATTCTTGTAGGAAAATAATAAGCATACCCCGATTTTAGACATTTATCTTAAAGTTATAAAAAAATATAAGGTATAGAGCAATATTTTTTTTATAAATTAAAGAAGAACAAAATACCTGGAAAAATATGATATGACGTTGCGTTAACGCATCAGGTTAAGTAAATAAACCAAAAAAACTTTTATTACGCAATGGCGCTGAATGGAAAATAAATGTTTTTTAGGTTAATTTACTAAACCTGAAGCATTAATGCAACGTCACATCATATTTTTCTAGATATTTTTGTCTTCTTTAATTTAAAAAAAAATATATTACTCTACGCCTTATAGTTTATTAAAAATATATGATAAACGTTGAAAATCGGGGTATGCCATTATTTTTCTACAAGAATTTATACAGAACATTATCAAAAAGTTAAGGTATATTTTTGTTTATTAATACCCAAACTATCTAAATTATTTTTTTCAAAATGATTTGATAAGAAATAATGATGGTATATCAAATTGAAAAATAGGTACGCTGGCAGCAATCCCCCCCTTAATTTAATTTATTATTGTATTAGATTAAAAGAATTATGAATAAAGATAAAAAATAATATGTACATCTTTGCGAGTAATTTAAACTTGTAAGTATGTCAGGTTTGATACTATTTTACTCATGTCACAAAATCAATTCAATCAAAATTAATCAATTGATTTAAATTTTTTGAAATCAATTTTTTGTTAATTAATATCTGTTTAATCAATACTTTTGATCTTTAACTATGTTCCCACAACCTCATTATCAAATCAAATCTTTCTCATTGTTCAATACCCTATTTATAATATTCAGCGAAACCTTCATACCATGTTTCCATACCATGTTTTAAAAATGTTTTTCGACGGAATATCTCAAAATGGTTTCACTGCATTTCAAATATTGAAGCGTTCCGACGTTCCGAATGTTATTCACAATAATTCTATTTCAGCCTTTTATTATCCGTTACTATATCTTTATAAAAAAGTACCTTCTTCTTCTTCTTCTTCCGGTGCCATGTCAGATTCTCTCAACTATGGCTATCACTTCATTCAACGTCTCCCTGTCCCTCATTCCTAATTTTAAAAAGTACCACTATACCTTGTTTGTTGTAAAAAATACCGTTGTATGTAATCTTTATAAAAATCATCAAAATAAAAAAATTTGATTCATCCAAATTTATAGACTATAAATACATTTATAAGCTATTTACTAACTACTTTTCTTCGACTAGAACTCAATGATACAATTTTTCAAAAAAATTTTACCCCAAATTTATAAATAGATACAATCTGTTTAAATATATACAAGCTGTAAAGCTTATGGAAACAGTTAAATAAAGTGAAGTTGAAAGTAGGACTGAATAATGTATGATGTATGTGGCAGCAGTGACCTGTACACTATTGTATCTTGTGAAGGTTGCATTGAATATACCCATTTATAGCAGAAAAGTTACTGTGCAAGCTGTAGTTTACAGCCTGTGTAGCTAAAATAATATTCAATATGTAACAAAATTTTATACAAAGTTATTGAATAATATAACAAAGACACAAACATCTTTATATTTATTTTGATATATAATTGTATTATTTAACTACTAGACATAATACAATATTTATAATATCTGCATATTTAGTGAAATTATAATATAAAATAATTTTATGGTATATATTTGTCATACTAGTCTTAAAATATTACCTAGAGGATATTTTGCTAATTATTATTTTTTCAAGTAATAATCTAGTAAAAAAATACAATAGGTACAAAAAAAATATTAAAAACTATAAATAAATATTGTAAGATTAAAACTGAACCATTTTCAAATATTTTTATTAGATTTTACAGTCATATTATATGTGTTTGTTTAAATTTAAATCTTGAAAGAGAAATTTATTACTTAACAGAGTTATAAACAATTTTATAAATACATAAAAACATAGAAATTTTAAATGCATAACATCATAGATATATCACTAAATATTTATTTGAATAAATAAATAAATGAACACAAATCAAACCATAGATATAAAATTTATAAAATATTCCCCAACTTAACTTAATAATAATTATTCACCAACATTATAATTTATGATATTTTTTTCTTTCCTCATCAATATTATATCTATATCTTATAGTACAGGATCAGAATTAGAAACGATCTTCACCCATCTGTTTAATGGATTAATAGTATTTTATATAAAATTTAGTACCTATGTAAAAAAATATAACGAAAATGGGTTGACTAAAAAATACCAGGCCAGAAACCTAAAAATTCATAATTGATTTTTTTTAAACATTGCAATCATTAATATAGCAAATAAATTTTATACCAATCAAAAGTATGAAGCCTATAGAATTTACAAACATTGGGTTGTCTATTTGTGACACATTATCATTCGCTTTTTAAAGCTCACCAACCGTCATTCAAACCAGCTTTTTTGCAGACAACCCTTTATCATCATGTTCGCAATGAAATAGCGTTTTTTTAATACAAGAATTATTTACTATGCAGATGGGTGTGAATTACTAGTATCTATCTGGATGAAGATTATTCAGTAAAGAAAGCGCTCAACATTCCAGCTAGACCTAGGGGTCGAGACATACCCACAGCAACATGGTGGTCCAGTATTGAGAAGGAGCTGATGTTTTAGAGTATTCCCATTGTAACAACCCAGGACAGAAGATCCTCGCGCATACGTACAAAGGAGGCCCATCTTTGGATAAATCAGGATAGAGGGGCAAGAAAAAAAGACTTATCTGTTTATATCTGCCAACCCAATAGTTACGCCAAGAAAAAATAGACAACCTAACATTTTTTTATATTTTCATTCTTTCAATTGATATAAAATTTGTTTGTTAAAACAATGAGTGCAATATTTAAAAAAAAAATTAGTTACAGTTTGTAGTCTGGCCAAGATTTTATTAGCCAACCCACTTGTGATATATTTTTTGGCATACTAAATTTGATATAAAATACTTTTCATCCATTAAACAGATGGGTGAATGTCGTATCTAATTCGGATCTTACAGAGTATGTTTAATAAAGAAAAAACTTGATAAATAATAAACTTCTAATAGTTTAACATACGTAAAATATACCATAAATACATTTTATCTATTTTGAGTTAGAAATTGATTGTATCTCTTTCAAAATATACAAACTTGATTAGTGAATACAAAAACAATGTCACCAGAATATTTTTTTTTTACAAGTACTTATCTTAGAACATGAAAGATAGGAGAAGCTTAACATCAATGCACCCGCGTAAAAAGCTACTGTGACCAAGATATTCAAAGAACTGAGGAGGCAACGGTAGTAAAAACATGTATATTAAGAATTTTAAATTAATATATCATTGTAGCTTAATTGAATTTACAATAGTGAATTGTTCCGTAAAAAAAGTAATACTTTCACATTTGAAATGATAAGCTGGTGGCAGACAGTCACACTGCAGTAGTCTTGTTTTATGTATCCCCTCTTTCATGATCTAAGATTCTCATAGTCCCAAATTTATTGTTTGTCATCATTTTCTGCTATTATCATAAACAAATACCTAAATCAATGCTTCAAATTTTAAAGGAAATATTTTATTTGATTGAAAATGTACAAAAGGGTACATACAATATATTTGTGAGACTTATTTTTTTTGATTTATGATAACTAGTTAAGTTATAATTATAAATTAAAAATCTTAGGTTGTCAGTATTTGAAAAAAAAAGTATTAAGGGATGGATTATTGAATTCTGCTTTGTAATATGTAATATAAAATACCCAATATATAATATTGTGCTAAAAATATATGATTACTTGAGGCATTTTGAAAAAGGAACAATACATTTTTTCAAGTATGTAAATGCATTCAAGAAAAATCAAAGTGTATACTACGCTGATTAATCTTAAAACACAAAAAAAAATATTTCTTTCATTTTTAATACAAATTTTAGAGTGAATTTATTTTTAAATAAAAACAGTGTGATGCAAGCATAGAATAATAATAGTATAGAATACTCTTTAGCCTACAGTAAATGTGACTGCTTTATGTTGACTAATTTGGTCAATATTTTGCTACGAGCATTCAGTAATCATTTGGCCGTCTGCATTGATACATTCTCCAAATAGCGAATTTTTTAACTGCTTGCAAAATTATTTACGCAGTCATAACAAGTAGTACTAATAATGAACAATGAACAATGTCTACCAGCAGAGTCATACATATATTGAGACGAGCCGGCCAATAAAACGGCTTCATTTTTTCAGCAAGGTATTGTATGGGAATGAGTATTCTATAGTTTTATTATTATTCTATGGATGCAAGATATGGGGTAAATGAATGTTAAATGTCAAACTTAATATTAGTTCACCTACAAGGTTCACCATCCATTCAGACTGTTGCTTTTTTAGATGTGTAAGGATACACGCATGTGTTGAGTTTTATAGGATAATGCACACACGTCGCTGGCTACTTCACACTGTGGAATATGCCGTGAAGGTTTGAATGTATATCAATATATTTTTTACATAACAGAAAATATAATAAAGATTTGTTTTTTTTTATGCTTTAAAATTATGTTGTAATAATAAACAATTTAAAATGCCAAAATAGCGGGTACAAATTTGTACCATTAAATCACAATTTCCAAGTTGGCGAAATTGTAATCGAAAGAATTGTTGTTGTAAACAGAAAATGGCATATAAAATCTATGTCATGTACATCCGTTAGGAACATGGTGTGTCATGTCGGCTACGTCCATGGAATGAAGATACGACGTGACTTGCTTCTTGTTATTGGACTGTGCCAGGTGATAAGGAGTCATTCCAGATTGGTTCTTCAGAGTGACGTCACTGCCTGCACCAACCAGAAGTTTCACACAGCCCAAATGGCCGAACAAAGCCGCAATGTGTAATGCACTTTCGCCATTCTGGAATAAAAACAAATATTTTAAATTAAGTGCTCTTTATTTTCTCTCAATTTTGTAATAGTAAAATGTTTCAGCTGTCATTTTTTAAAGAGTTGGTTTAGAGTGCAGTATTATTTTTTTTTAATATAGTTAAAAATACTTTGCAAGCAACACACATGCATGAGTAAAGCTTGCTTTTCACTATGGGATATAATATATATCATATCCCGAGATATAAATTATATCCCACAATTGGTCTTCACACTGTGTGATATATCTTTTGACCAGTTCAGATATGAACTGAGGGTGAAGCAGCGCGGGAAACTATAAAATTTGAAAATATCATTCGATCGACAATTTTTTTATTATTTATAGTTGGTGATGTAATTTATATTATACCTCAGTGTAAACAGTTCCATTCAAAATTACGGTGAGTGATTTAAATTTATGTCTCAAGATGTATTTTATATTACCTACATTATATCCCATAGTGAAAAACCAATTTTTGTATCAGGATATATTTTTTTATTTA
This sequence comes from Molanna angustata, assembly GCA_963576475.1. Taxonomy (NCBI): domain Eukaryota; kingdom Metazoa; phylum Arthropoda; class Insecta; order Trichoptera; family Molannidae; genus Molanna; species Molanna angustata. The sequence goes on along the minus strand of OY754970.1, from coordinate 35,583,644 downwards.
ATTATTTTTTTACTCCATTTTTCGATAATATTTCTAATTCCTCAACAATTAGGGATTTTATGATTTGAATTCAGAAGATGTGACATGTCTTCATTACGGAAAACTAAAATTTTGACAAAAAATTCTGTAAAAAATAGCTATGGAAAAAATAAATGAATGTAAACAAGACAATAAATGAATGTATACACTTACAGGTAGAAGTCCGAGGTTTGGACGATGTTTTAATAGTTCTGCAACAACAGCTGAGTGTCCTTTATGGGCTGCTTTGAATAAAGCCGTAGCACCATCCTAAAACAGTTAAAATATATTTAATATCATAATTATTGTGATAATAATAAAAAATTAAAGCTTGTATTTGTCTCATCGAGTCCATATTTTTAATGTATCTTAAAAAATACATATAATCTACATATAATCGCGCCATCTTTCTCAAGAGGTAGGTAGAACTAAACTTCTATCTTGTCACTTATCCATCGCTTCAAAAACATTCATGTATCTAGTGGGGCAGCAGTAATCTACTTATTGTTGTCATTGTAAATATGGTGTGATTAAAAGTAAATAAATATATAAAATAAATCTTCTCATACATGGTCGTCTATTACTAAAAATGTGTATGGTGTATTATGAAATTTTTTTGTCCTCTGGGAAACTAATATTTGTTTAGAAAACTAATAGAAATGTACCTACTTTATAAAAATGCATTTTGGGATTGTCAATCTTTCAAGAAGAAAAAATGTACACTTACTATGGTGTGGAGAGTTTAGTGTTGGCCACAACCCACTCGTTTTTAACAAATGCCTCTGTGATGATACACTCGTGGTTTTACTGGATTCACGAATCCAAACCTATGAGCACATGCGAACAGAGTACCAGCCAGAATAGGCGAGCCACACGGGCTTGCGACCATGTATGCGGGTTTAAAGGGCCCCTTTATGACTCAAGTCACGCTTACCACTCACCCACCAACCTTCGACTGGTACTCTACTCCCATGCGCAACCAAATCCAATAGGGCGCGGACAACGCAGCTTTTACCACTCTATCCAGAAGTTCTTTTATTTTACCCCTAAAGAGACCTAGGTCCTTAAAGTACGAATATAATTAAAGTACGAATATAAAGATGTGTTAGCTATAGGACTAATTTTAAATTATTTTTTGCAAACTGAAAGCGCCCTTGAGGTGACCACGGTTGTCACTAAACGGCGCTTTATAAATTGTCCTTATTATTATTATTATTTGCGGGCAGGCCTCTCGCCCTCACCTCTACAGCATATATATTTGTGCTAAAGCCATTTTGAACTGTTTTATCTACCAGTTCCTTGTACTTGTTAAGCTTGAATTGGTGGTCTTTTGGAATATTTGTGTCCCATGGAACAGTCAGCTCCACATAAATAACTATTTTCAAGTCAGGTCTAAGAGACGAGATGCAGATCTCCTTTGGAAGGGTATATCTAATATTTTTATTTATCACGAAAAGAATTATTAAATCAAATTTGTATGCAATAATTTAATGACATTCAAAGTTGCCTTACATTTCGAAGTTGGTCAATGTTGGCGCCGTGTCGACACAATACTTTCACAACATGATCATATCCCATCTGTGAGGAGATCCACAATGCTGATGCACCGTCGTTCCTGATTGCGTTGCAATGTGCTCCCGATCTCAGGAGAAATTCTACTATGTCTATGTGACCATTTTGCGATGCAATGAATAATGGTGTAGCTTTGTCCTGCAATTGAAAATATTGATATGAATATTGATGTGTACTCTGGATTAACAAAATGTGCGAATATGTATATTAATAAACCAGGAGGGCAAGCCTGGTGAACAGGCGGAATCAAAACCATCCATGTTTACCCATATCATGGATATAATTATCTTATGGAGTTTCCATAATATCTTATGATGTTATAGAACTCCGTTTGATAATTATATCCATGATATGGGTAAACATGGATGGTTTTGATTTCGCCGGTTGATCAGACTTGCTCCCCAGATATCCAAAAGTTACCCCTGACTAAAACATAAATTCGAAATTCTGAATATAAAAGTTTTGTAGGCCTACAATGTTCTATAAGTTCTGAAATTTTGGGCTCTGGGTATCAAGCGAATCAAAAGTTATAAAGGGACACACACACACATAATTTTCTACTCTGAATTCTCATTCATATAAAGAACAAATATTATGTTACGAAGCTTCTAAGTAGATGTTATTTGCATACAAATTCTCTACTATCCCATATAAAATTTTCCTAATAAGCGCATCTTGGCGAATACTTTGTCAATCTGTTTAAGACAAATAAATTCTCTTGAACAAATGGGCAGTTAAATAATATGTATTTTTTTTTATTTCTGCTTTGACATTTCCTTGAAACTACGGTTCAAAGTGCTTCATTCAAAGTTGTTAATAAAACTAGCAAAATAAATTATTTATAGAAAACAAATTTTGAGTCAGATACTAATAATTCAAAGTATTTTTTTTTTCAATATAATTGTAAGTCAATTTACCTTCATACATGTATTTACTATAGCTCCTCTCTTCACAAGTTCTAGAACAATCTCGTAATGTCCACATTGACAAGCAACAAACAACGGTGTACTGCCGTCCTGAAAATATTCCAAGAACTTTAAACAAATTGAATAAATAAATGAACACGGTAACAAAACATCTTTAAATTTATGTCCTGGATTTTTCAACACTGTATATAATGAAGACGCCCATGTACAGAGATGGTTGAAGTTAATTGCAACTCAAAGACAAATAAAGAAGAATAAAATAGCAATGTCAGAAATCATCTTTGAATGCACTACGAATTCCAACTTAAAAGTCCCTCTATCAGTAAACATGTTGCACCTCTTATCGCTTAACTTTCTTCCTATTTATTCCACAGTAACTAAATTTATCTTAATCAATGGTATTAATCTGTAAGTCGTAATATTCACTAATACATTTTTTATTTTTTCTTCCATTTGGCACAAATCACTCTCCTAAGGGTGGGTTGCCTAATATTATATATATAAAAAAAAAAATCTGGTCCTTTGATCAGAAACTGTCTGGTTTATGTGATATCTCTTGGTATTAGGTTTGATAATATTAGGAAAGTCCTGTATTTTTTATTTTTTTTATTGGTTGATAAAGAGTTATAGTCTACACAATTTATAAAACAGGCCAGTATGTATATTGCTTGAAAATTACTCTTAATACTGCAGCCATTTGTTGGAATTACACTTGTTTCTTGTTATTAGTTTAAAGAATATAAATAATTTACAATATAGTTACAACATGCAACGAAAAAAAAAATTACTTACAATACTAGAAGAATCTATTTCAGCACCATTGTCCAAGAGAATTCTTGTAACTTCCAAGAAACCCCCTTGTGCGGCGAAAAATACAGCTGTAGTTCCAGTCTGAAAATTTTAAAATCCCAATTATATAAATAAGTTGAAAACTAAATGTGAGATTTTAGTTTCTTTATAAGTTGATTTTAGTTTCTTTTATAAAATGCGGAACTACTATATTTATATGCAGATGTATGTAATGACTATACACGTGTTATAAACGTTGCATTATCAGGAGTAATCACAAGGAGTAAAATCGTTACATTTTTAGGAATAGTCTATCATTTTAGTTCATTTATCCCACAATGTAGGGGTAACCAGCGACAGGTGTGGGGGTGTGCAAAACCTTATAAAAGAAAACATGACACATGCGTGTAGCTTCTTTGATAATTTAAAAACAAGTGCAAAGCCTGTCAATTTGTATAATTTGAGAATATAATCATTAAGGCCCTTGTATACCAAACTAAATTACCTTCTAACGTATGAAACATGAAAAATATTGTTTATCACCAAATCTGTGATATTATATTATTTCGTGAAAAAAAGTAAATTTAGTTTTTTTAAAATAGCAAGAATAGTAGGTAATTAAAATAGCAAAAAAACTCAGTCAGTAGATTTTCATATTTTCTTTCGATTGAAGTTAAAATCTACTTCATAGGCCTTGTTGTTTTTTAGTTCACTGCAATAAAAAAAAGTGTTTTATCAAAACTAATTTTACAAGAAAAGTATTCGCGCATTAAGATATAAAAATAAACTGTTATTCATTTCAAAGACGTATCTTTTGAGGGTACTGGGGAATCGATTTTCAAAATGTACTATTTAGCCTACTAATAGACTTTTAATACGAATCATAAAAAAGTCTTACCACTCTTCTTGCGTTTGGATCAGCTCCCTGTTCCAATAATTCTTTAACACATTCTGTTTGTCCTGTGGCTGCCGACAATATCAGGGGTGTGGTACCATCCTGGAAGAAAAAAAACCATTAACTCATTTATATTATTTGTTAATTGTGTAAACAAATCGCGGATTGGCTTGTATCAATCTGCAAAACGAAAATTATTTAAAATTCTAAAACGGACGAAAAAAGTTCACTGATAATCTTTTTCTTCTTCCTTTTCATAGATCCGAAGATCTGTTTCTACCGCTATTCTGTCTCCTGCGATGTGGACTGCCAGCTGTCACGCCATCTCTTTGGAGGTCTTCCTGGTGGTTTTCTTCCACGTGGGAGTCTATTTTCATCCATTCTGCTAACATGTGAGCTCCAATATCGCCTCCGCTGTCTTCCCCATCTGACGATGTCTTCCGTACCTACTACACTTTTATCTCATTTCAGTATTTCGAATTCGGTTTCTTAGTGTGTTTCCGGTTATACATCTCAATGTCTTCATTTATGATGTTCTCATAAGAGATTTTGTTCTTGTTGTGTCTGCTCTGGTCTCTACTCCGTACGTGGCGATGGGTCTGATAATCGATATTTAATATTTATTCCAATATATAGTACAGATGTTTTGAGATCTCGGCGAGATACTTTTGTACATTGGATAAACATCGTTATCTTGGAATAAAAGAAGTTAAAAGAAAGAACAAATGGTAAGAGATTTTTTTGTACTATCATTTTATGGTTTTGATATCTGTTCTTGAAATAGACCAATAACCTAAGTTTTGGTGTACAGTTATAATCATTAAAGTTAGTTTACTCCAGGGAGCACAGCGATGTACCTATACAAGTAGCAAATTAATTTAGCTGGTTAGGGTTGCGCGTAAAATCAACGTTAAAGCTCTAATCCATATATTGTTTTATTTCTTCTTTCGAATGGTTATTTGTTTCTTCAAAAGGTTTCCAACTCCTTCGCGGACATTAATCCGTGAATCACGCCGCTATTTTTTGCGTCTGTAACGTCAAAGTGTCTACATTACTGCTGCATTCTCTATATTTTGATACAAAAAATATTCCGCTGATTTCCACGGCCGTTGTGTCCGTGGGTTTTCTGCGCGGAATACAACGAAGAACGGTAAACAGAATTGTAATAAGGCATCATTGTTGTGATTTACTCTTGACCGAAGAAGTGGAAATTACTGAGAACCTCTAAATGCACGGCAATATCTCGCTTATCTGGGACTGTCTGAATACGAAACTGCGGAATTGTCATAGACTGTAGTAGCTATGCAGACATGAGGAAACCCATCATAATGAGCCCATAATAATGAGCCCACCATCGTTCTTTCGTGACATAGGTTCAATAAACATCTCCAAACAGAACACGCCTTTAATTCAACTCATATATAATATGTATATTATGTAAGTATCCATCATATCTTAAAACCTATACCAGTACAAAAATATTAAGATTGCATTAAGTTTGTTATTGACATAATATTATAAAACGAATGGGTTGTGGCCAACTCCTCACTAACAAGTCACTCAACAAAGTATTCAAATGCTGCATGAACATTTTTCAGCATTTTTATGAAATGGGTTATATTGAATTATTTTTGATTTAAATATTTTATTATGAAAAATTGATAATTCTTCAATGCCATTTTATGAAAGTGATGTGCCTTTTTAGCAATTTGAAAATAAAAATAGCAATTTTTAGTTTCATGAGAAGCACTATTCAAATATCCTTCAACATCTAATATGGTCTAAGCGAATATTAGATACCTATACAAATTTGCAAAATTTGAAAAGAATCGAAAAAGTACCTACCTACTTTAGTCTATAATTTATTAAGTAGAATAAACACGCCGTACATAGTACACAACACAGACACACTGTGACCAAACTTTCAGAATACAATCTCAGCATGATACTAGTTGATAATCTAATAAAATTGCTCTTCTTCTTCGTCAGCTAGGACTATGTCCTGTAGTTCTCGGCACCTGCTCTTGGGAGGAGGACGTCCAGCTGTCCCTCCATCGTTTGGGTGGTCTTCCTGGGGGTCTGCTACCTGTAGGATGTTCATCAGCTGATATCCTCACTACTCGGTCTGAGCTTGCTCTCCCCACGTGGTCTCTCCAGAAACGTCTTCTTGTTCTACCCCATCGTACCACGTCCTCAACATCACAAATTTTCCTTATTTCGGAGCTCCTCATTTGATCACGGAGGGTTACCTACTCCTGCGATGGGCCGTAGAGTCTTCATCTCCGTGGTTCTAAGGAGACTTTTTTTAAAATTGCGAATTCATAATTCCCGACTGTATCCTCTTGGGGTAGTGAGTAGTGAGGAGTTAAAGATGGTATAGAAGCACATTTCCGTGTATCCCTTCCTTGCCATTGTCGTCTCACCGATGTGTTTGAGAATTGTCACTTAGAAAGTTAGTAGCAATAATTAAGGGTAACAATAAGTGACAAGTGAAAAAAGATCACCGCGTGTGGATGTTTCGACCAGTGCACAGAAAATAAAGAATCACAGTGAACTAGAAATAAGGGAAGCATCAGTGAGATCGTTTACTATACAGTCCACTATCCATCACCTGAGGTTTTCTACAGACGGACAGTGTTATATGTTGGAAACTAATAATTAGTTCTTAGTTTATGTAAATGATATCAATATGAAGTTCTTCTTCTGCTTTCTCTAGGACTGTATCCTGTTATTGCTCGGTGCTTGTTCCTGGGATACGGATAACATCAAACATACGGATGATTTCGCAGACTTTGAAACTTTGAGCTTTGGATTGCACGATGTTGAATGATTTTTTTTATAAAAGCAACAATGACCCTCCAAGTATTTTCCTATCGTCCAACGAGGAATATGGATTCGCTTTGATTATCTTGTAGATAAACGTCAGTGTAGCGTTGAGAGGTATTTCTTGGTCTATGTTGGTTATGTGCATCAGTGTTTCGTACAAGTCTTCAAACGGAACATGTAGAAGAGCTGCCTATTTGAAGCTTTTAACGCAATGATGTTAATTACCGATACAGCCACTTGAGGTCATCTCGTGAAAATGATCGTATCGAAATGCTGCGCACGCACGCGTCATAATCTCCGTTAGACTTTATCAAATTGTCTGTTTTTCTTAAGAACGACGACCTAGTATTAACGATATCCTTGTTCTTAGTAATAAATTTAACTGGTAACCTGATTTTTAATACAGTAGTGATGAGCAGTAGTGATGAACCGTCCACAAATTAAAATGCGCGCAACGATCCATGGAGCGGCAAATGTTGGGCATAAGTCTGAGTTATAGAATTACAAATACAGAAATCAGACAAATGTTGGGCATAAGTCTGAGAGATAGAATAACAAATACAGAAATCAGACGCCGAACAAAAGTTGCCGATATCATGGATCGGATCGCAAAATTGAAGTGGCAATGGGCAGGACACGTGGCCAGACAGCCAAATTTAAGATGGACTCCCATAGTCTTGAAGCGGAGGCCATGGGAAGACAAAAGGGGTTTCGGTCGGCCACAGAAGAGATGGGACGACGATATTGTTGCGATCGCCGGAAAGAAATGGATTGAAGCGGCACAGAATAGAGGAAAATGGAGACAGATGGAAGAGGCCTACATCCAGCAGTGGAGGGAAGGCTAGGAAGAAGAAGAAGTGATGAGCAGTCTTGGTTTTCCATAAAATGCGTGACCATTGAAAGACCATCAGGCTGGTATCACAAAAGCAAATGTTAAGCAATTCTGTTCTTATCCACTTTAATATTTCTGGCATATATCAAAATAATATTTTGAGTTATGAAACATTTCTTAATTCTAGTTGTTGGCGCACTTTCTTTCAATTACTCAGTATAGAACAATCCACTGCAAGGATGATCGGTAAGATCTTGTTGAAATTTGTATAAGCAATGTAATTTGACAAGATGATATGTGTAGGAAACGAATAAATTTTATACAATCCGAAAAAAATGTCTCGCAAAAAGTCATGAGTCATAAGACTCATAAGTGTATGAAAAGGAACTAGATTCCCTAAACTTTTTTTAGGTTATCTAATGCAATACCAATCTATGTAACATGTAAGAGTAATGTAAAATATCGCAGTGAATATAATATGACAGTGAATCAACGACACATGTGCTGTTTCTCTCGCACTTACAGAGATATTGTACTGCGAATTGGAGACGATATGAATATTGATAAACACAACATTTCTGCATTATTAACTCGAAAATCGAATTTTCGACTCATGTCGTTGTTCTCGCAAACGAGTGATATTACAGATCAATCATTTTATTGCATATTTATGTATGTATATCTAACTGTAATTAAATTTTATCTAAATACTGTAGTCAAAAGTACATTTTTCTATTGTATATTTACAAAATAAATAAATGATACAATAATTACGAAAATGAACAATCTTACCTTCAGTAATAAATTTTAATCACTTCAGTGATGTAACTGTTCATAGTTAATTGACATAAAATATAAACATGAAAGTAATATACGCAATGACGTATTATATACGGTTTGTTCCGTTTTGGCGTATATACACGGTCCAGCGCTCAGCGCACCTGCACTCAGATACACAACCCGTGACTCCGGATCAGTCGACTGTGCCATGGCAGTTGTATGCAAGGGGTCTATACTTAACAGAAGTTTTCAAAGTGTAGGTACATATCATTACAAATCCCTCCGAAAACAAACAAAATGACAAAAATAATAAACAATTATGGAAATATTATCAAATAATTTTACTCTTGGACAAAAAGGTTTTTTTTTTATAACAAACACGAAAACAAAATAAAACTCAACAAACGCAATTATCCGGGTTTTTAAATAGTAATGTAGATAATTAACATGAAAATGATAATAAAGTTTAAGGATCGCCAGGAATCGCAACAGGTAGGTACAACTTATCAATCCTTTGAATAAATATTCAACGTTTATGAATTGTTAAGTATCTACTTGGCAAAAAGCACTCTCTGTAGGGTGAATTGCCATTAAACAAAAAAAAAAGTATCTACTTATGTAGGTATAAAACAGGCATATAAAGCCATATTTTTTTAAGAATGAATATATCCTTGTAACAAGTGCATATACATCCTAATACATTCCCCAAACTAAGCATAAATGCTTGTACTATAGGTGAACTAGATCGGTCGAGGCGAGATTCGAACTCGCGACCTCTGATGGATTACGAATCCAACGCTCTAGCCGCTCTGCCACCAAAAATTGTTTGAAATGACCTTTTTTAAATGCTATGAGCAATTTTAACGATAAAACTTGACCAATAAATTACATTGCGGATTGTGATAGTGACTGATATTGAAAAATATAAGTTTTTCAATCGACTCGTATAAAAAATAATAAAGAACACGAGATACTTCTAACTTCAGCTCTCTAGGACGATATGTATTTTTTTATATTTAGATCATAATATTACAAAGAAAGTATATTAAAAAGCTTCACTGCCAGAGTCTGTTCCGAATAAAATACCTGTATATTTTGCATAGTTATTACATTTTAATTATAATAAAATATATACAAAATATTACACATAAATATATAATACAGAAAAAAACACAATAAAATAAAATGAACAAGAAAAATTAAATAAAAAAATACAATTAAAAATAACCACCAAAAACACAATGTGGATAAACGAATATAGCAAAGTTATGGTAAAAATTTAGGTATTTGAACAAATCTATCCCCTTTGGTAGAGAATATGAGAATTGCGAGCTCAACATCAATAGACAGGCTGGGCTAGAGTAGTTGTTACTAAAAGAAAGAACTCTAAAATTTTGAAAAGCACAAAGGAATGAAGTCGATTGTAGAGAACTTTGGCAAAAAAAAACCTCGAGAAGGTCATGCATAACTGAAGTTGAGAATGGCTGTTTTAGTATAGAACTATATAGGCTTTGTATGACCTTGAATCACACCGGAATATGGAAGGCTGTAACACAACTTTCATCTTCTCTCAGGTTGTTCCCAGACCAGACAATACAGTAAAAGTACATAACTATTACATAACAATGCACTCGTTAAATTAATCTTATTCATAATTCGAGAATATATTAGAAGACCATGTCTTCAACACGTGACAGATTGCTGTGAACATCATTATAATGAAAGAGAGACTGTCAGTCGATCCAGAAACGACTTCGATTAGAATTTGATCGATTTGTCAAAATTTGTTGATTTTTTGTATTTTAAGAACAAACCTAAGCTGTGAGGCACCGGCTTAGAATAGTGCTTCCACACTTTTCTATTATTGTTTTCGAGTGTCCCGTAAGAGCCGGGTAATCGAAAATACAACAGGCAACAATAACATCTCACATAGTTCAGCAATGAGGTTCACCATCACACATTCTGAAAATAGTACCTTTTTAGGTGAGACGAGACTGGTGTGTAGGTATACACAGATATGCTGTGCTCCCTTTTATAAGGTAATGCACACCCGCACACCTTTCGCTGGTTACCCCACATTGTGGGATATGCCGTGATGGTATGAATGAATGAATGAAAAACTGGCATGGTTTAGGCAAATTGAACCAATATTGCTTATCAACAACAGAATCGAGACTAAAGTTGTGGCCACCAACAAGTCACTCCATAAAGTAATCAAATTTTGTACAAATATTTTCAGCACTTTCATGAAGTGAGTTTGTTCCATTATTTTTTATTTAAATCTTTTATTATGAAAACTTGATAATTCTTCAATGTCATTTTATGAAAACTGATGTGTCTTTTTACCAATTTGAAAATAGAAATTTCAAATTTTAAGTTTCCTGAGCTTGGGGTCACTTAAAAATATTTGACGTTAAAAAAAAATGAGAAGCACAATTCAGGGGGGCAAGTCTCTTTCAACCGGCGAAATCAAAACCCTCACAATTACCCATATCATGGAAATAATTATTATATAGAGTTCTACAGTATCTTTAGATGTCATAGAACTCCATATGATAATTATATCCATGATATGGGTAATCACTAGGGTTTTGATTTCGCCGATCGGACCAGACTTGCCCCCCAGATATCTTTCAAAATTTAATGGGGTCTAAGCGAGTATTAGATGTACATACATAGTTGCAAAATTTGAAAAGAATCGAATGGGTACTTTAAGTCGTACATAGCACACACACAGATGATGTTAGTTGATAATCTGAAATAAAAAAATAGCCTTTAAATTTGCAAAACCATAACTCCCCACTATATCCCCTTGGGTTAGTGGGGAGTAAAATATACGTCCACCGGGAATAGGACCCGGGACCAATGATGGCTTAGGATCATATTTAAATAGTTGTGTCACTTCAAGCACATGTGTATTGTTTTAATAATATTATGTACGTAAGTGGGTAGGTACATTGAAGCATGCATGTCGATTATATCAGATACTCTCAATTATGACATTAAATTATTGAAACTTAAACATAATAGTTAGGTAAATATGTAATGGAATGGAGAATGTTAGCGTCATACCTACCTCAATATTCCAAACAATAGTTACATATACCTACCTAACAACGCATGTTGATAAAAATAAAACGTTTTACCAGGTAGGTATATAATTTATCAAGATAATAAATATTTATATGACTGCGAAGTTAAACGATAACTTTATTTACGGACCGAGAAAATAAAATTCTTAAAATATTTGCGGTTTTTAACAGTATAATAAATACCAATTCTACACGTGTGAGAACAAATTAATTGCATTTTATTAATAAAATCATATAAATTGCGTCTTGGACGTATTGATATAAAATTATACTGCTTCTGTAAAATTATACAATCGTGATCGTACTAAATTTATTCGAGTAAAAATTAATTTAGTTAGGTATTTGTTTTAATATTTTTTTGTATTGTTATTTTTAATGTTTTTCTTTAGTTACCTACATTTTATAATTTTGTAAAAAATGGTTATTTTTTGATATTTTTTTAGTAGGTAGATACTTATTTATTACTAACTTAATGTTTTTTAGTAGGTAGATACTTATTACTAACTTAATGTTTTTTAGTAGGTAGATACTTATTACTAACTTAATGTTTTTTAGTAGGTAGATACTTATTACTAACTTAATGTTTTTTAGTAGGAAGATACTTACTTATTACTAACTTAATGTTTTTTAGTAGGTAGATACTTATTACTAACTTAATGTTTTTTAGTAGGTATATACTTACTTATTACTAACTTACCTATTGTTTTTTAGTAGGTAGATACTTATTACTAACTTAATGTTTTTTAGTAGGTAGATACTTATTACCAACTTAATGTTTTTTAGTAGGTAGATACTTATTACTAACTTAATGTTTTTTTAGTAGGTAGATACTTATAACTAACTTAATGTTTTTTAGTAGGTAGATACTTATTACTAACTTAATGTTTTTTAGTAGGTAGATACTTATTACTAACTTAATGTTTTTAGTAGGTAGATACTTATTACTAACTTAATGTTTTTTTAGTTTAGCCTTTTTTTTAGAAATTGTTATTCATTTACTTAATAGATATTGCTTCTTGGGCAACTAACAGGTACTATGTCAAATTTTAATTTAACACGCACCCAATAACAAGTTGCCACATTCTGGAGACTTACGATATTAATCGTCTCACAGATCCAGACTGAAAACAAAATTAAAAACGGTGTCTCCACCGGGAATCGAACCCGGGAGCTTTGGATCAGCAGTCAGATACCTAACCAACTGAGCCATGAAGGCCAACAATACTATAGTGATTAGTATGTAATTGGTCTTATTTTTGTACATCTTTTTTATAGAATTTTAAATTTGACTGTATATATACTGATCAAAATAAATAAATATGTCTTTGTGAGAAGTACCTACATATACATAAACTAAGAATAAATGCTTGAGCTATAGGTGAACGAAATCGGTCGTGGCAGGATTCGAACTCGCGACCACTGGATTATTAAACGCTAGCCTCTCTGCCACCGCCTATCCAAGATACGATAACAGTTCCTTTAATGCGGAGCAGATGTAAAAGATAATTAAATGAATATAGTTCATTGTAATTCATTAGACGAATGTTATTTTTCTTTGTAAATAAAAAAATATAATTACCACAAACATATGGTTTCTCTAAAAAAATGCTACTAAAAAGTTCATTTACGCACTCAAATTTCGAAATCTAAATTCATATTATGCCACTCTCTATATACCCGTCATAATTCTCCACTCCATAGTAGTGGAGAGTAAAATGCATATTTCCACCTTATTCATATGTACTAATTTGGTTTAGCGTAAGTATACATGAACGGTTTTATAATTATTGTGTTTTGAATTTCAGAGGCAAAGTCGGTTGCAAGAATATCTTAAACAGATGTATGTGTATGCAAAATTCGTTCCAGAAAACAAAAGACTGACTATGAGATCATCAGATGTTTATTATTCGCAGAAAATACCAAACTGGTAATACGTAAATATAGCATAACAAAACAACAAAGCGACACATTTTGGATATTGTGTATTCACAACCAGAAGTTTCTGCTGAATTACAAGAAGTCTGCTAATAACGACTGTATAAATACCAACCGTGCTTGCACTGGTATGAAAATACCAGAATTTGCTGAATAATTTGACTGATGAGTTCAGTAGGTACCTGATTTTAATAAGAAATCGGAAGAACATGCAATAATAAATCTATTGCCGGTTAGTTAAAAGTTTATATTTATGACAATTTTTCCAACATCTCAATAGACGAAGTTAGGATGTCATAGAAGAACCAGGAAATCAAGGCACCTACAGGGTTTATGACCTGTAATCGGCTGGTTTACGAGAACACTTACGTTCATCAATTATGCCTTCTTATTGAGTTCCCTTATCAACGCAATTTTTGAAAGTTCTATATATTTCAATAATGGGATACAATTCGATTGGAAATATTTTTACTATCATCATCTACGAAATAACGAAGAAACTTTTTTGTAACGCCATCTATTGAGATGTTGTTTTTTTTTTGAAAACAATAAAAGTAACTATCTTTATACATGAGGTGATAGTATTTCTTCGCACAGATGTCACCTCTGAATTGCGCTAGAAATATTATTTCATTTAATTTTTGGCTTGTTTACCTACATTTTTTACCAATGTGTCTGAAAATCGAATATTTAAAAGCTGCATATACGCAAGCATTGGATTTTTCCCTATCGGGATTCAATGATATTTATGTCAATTTTTTCAACATCTCAATAGAGAATCAAGGCACCTACAGGGACTACGACCTGTCATCGGCTGGTTTACGTGATCACTTTATATAAATTATGATGAAAAAGATGTATTTCATTTTTCGTTAGGTATACTTAATTTTCCCTTCTCTATTATTGGTATCCTCATTTTGAATCTAAATAAGAATAGATTGGCTTTAACACTATTGTTCACCATTCAGGGGGGCAAGTCTGGTTCAATCGGCGAAATCAAAACCCTCGTGATTACCCATATCATGGATATAATTATTATATGGAGTTCTACAATATATTTAGATGTCATAGAACTCTATACGATAATTATATCCATGATATGTCGGTCGAACCAGACTTGCCCCCCTGAAGTTGCCGGTGAATGGGAGTCGCTTTTGCGAACAAAATTAAATAGAACGAAAAATTAAATTGTGATAACAGATTTCTATTATGCAGTGACAGTTTTAAACAATGAAAAAATAAAAGATTATTGACTACATTTAATTCTCATTTGCAAATAACACAAAAAAGTTTGAATGATAGCTGAGATTCTCCGTAGAATTCTATTTTTATCTTAGAAACACGTGCAAATTTTGTCTAAATGAACATGTTTTAGATGAAACTGTGTTACTAAAAGTGTAATCCTTGTCAGAAGATCGAAAAAATAAAAGAATAAATAAAGAAATTTAACCTACACTGATAAACGTTTCACGGAATTACAATTTCTTCTATAAGACGTATATGATCTGAAATGAACTATCGGAAGTAAACCAAGTAATCTAATTCATTGTCTTTTATTAGCATCGACCTGTTTACGTTGAATTGGGAGGTGACCGAACTCACAATCATGGCATTACTTCTATATTTACCATTCAACCCTTAAAGCAGGTCAAACAATAAAGATATTATCTGATACTTCTGAATGAGATCACTGAACTGACTGGTGGAACAATTCTTATTGTCATCAATTGTAAATTTCACAGGCCACTGATGTTGGTCTGATGTCATTTCGTGTTGCACGTGAAATGTCATCACACCAGCTTCGGAGACGTTTTTAGTGGTGTGTATAGTGGGAGAACCTATGATAATGGCATGGTCGTTTCATATAGTTTTCCGAAACAGGAATGATACAGTTACAA
Organism: Molanna angustata; assembly: GCA_963576475.1. Taxonomy (NCBI): domain Eukaryota; kingdom Metazoa; phylum Arthropoda; class Insecta; order Trichoptera; family Molannidae; genus Molanna; species Molanna angustata. The sequence goes on along the minus strand of OY754970.1, from coordinate 35,568,081 downwards.
CGAAAACAATCAGAAGGAATAGCAAGTAAGATACATTAGCATAAAGTGCAGAAGACGGAGGCGAACAAAGTTGTAATACAAAACAAAAGCGGAAATATGATTAATGATAGGTTAACATCTTAAATTCTTAGAAAGCAGTTCCAGGAATACATGTTATGAATTTAATTACGATTATAGACCAGATTATTTCCCAATTGATTTTAAGCGAACTGGTTTGTACTTACAGCATAATATTTTTACACTGGAAAAAATATTGGCAACGAGACTCGTTTATACGTTGAGACATCAAATAAAGAATGTAAAAAATGCATAGTTGAAGCGTGCGTATACCGGCTATTTAAGGAAATGGAAAGTAACAGTTAAAAAGCGAGTTGGAGTACGTGTGACGAAATCAACTGAAAATTTGCGACGACTGCTTACAAATTTCAATTTAAAACATTAATAATTCAGTTAATTAAACTCTTTTAAAACATTAATTAAACCAGTATAAAAATTATCATCACAATCAGAATTAAGTGATCAACTAAACTGTCACTTTTTTGTTGTGCGTTCGAAGTTTTATAGTTCAAAATAATAATAAAAAACGTATTTAATTTTATGTAATTGTTATAGTTTGATGGAGGAATCTTGTTCACCATACATCACAGTGTCTCATGGTAGAGGAATCTAACTTCTTTGGAATTTGATCTTTACTGACACCCACCTTTTAAATAGCTGTTTTAAGTTAGATGTTAGATACTTTTGTCCCAGCTTCGTTTGACAATTCATCATGTCGAAGCGTGCTCTAATTGCTATGTATCATTTTACAACACTTTTCAGTCTCAACACGTTCAAATTCCTCCGTTTTGTCTAGGTAATTAATGAAAAATAACATTGATACATTTTTTATTATGGAGCAAGTCTTATGAAGAATTTCAATTGGATGGATACTTTGGATGGCTGTTATGTCTAAAATTTAAATTATTGATCTAGAATCAAATTAAACACATGTGTGTAATTGGAAACATTGTTCAAATTCTAGCCATAAAGTTCAAATATTTAAAAATACACCCAATCTCTTAATACCAGTCAATAGTAAGTTACAATTTGTAACTTACTATTTATATTTTATACTTTACTCAAATAAGTGCTTTTATATGATTTATTTTTTGATGGGCAAGACAAATGTTTAGATTGCATGCGTCATTGCAAGACCAAGATTACCCTGATTTGAGTTATGCATTGCTCGTCACTAATTCCTACAATATTCTTGAAAATTTTTATTTTTAAATTGTAGCAGAAATAATTAATTACCCGGTCTCTGGAATCCACGTGGACCTTTCCAGTATCCAGAATTCTTCTTACACGGTCAACATCTCCTCTCAGGGCAGCCAAATGAAACTGGACATCAGTGCGGGACTCCTTCTGCAACAAAAATAATATCGTCGTTAATATCAAATGGTCGCACATAACTCAAAAATTCCTTAGCGAGTAAAGTAGCACAAAATATCTCTTTCGAAATGTGCATTCCTGATTTTTTCATACACTGAAGATGAGTTGTAAATAAATATTTCTAATCACAAAAGATGATCTACAGTAATTATTATATAAATATCTATATCTTTGTATGCGCGTGTTTGTGTTCAGACCTTCCATGTGCAATTTTATCATTTTCCTACTTACATATTATATAAATGATAATTATATTTTCCGATCTATATAAACATTATAGCGTTTATTATGCAAATTAGTATAATTGTACATACGGTGGTTACCGCTTTACGGCGATCAACTCTAGCGATGCAAGTAATTATGTAGGAACATGGCGAATGGGATAGTTAAAAGCAATAAAAACAGCAATTATTTGTATCATACGGTGTCATCGGAGAAATATCAAATTAAAATAGCTATACTTAGTTGATTTCATAAGAATGCAAAAAAATAATTAAAATTATCATGTCAAACAAAGCACATGATATTTGTAGGGCATACTTGCACAACAAGTTGTCACATTATGGAGACTATGATGTTTTTCGTCTCACAGATCCAGACGAAACACAATTAAAAGCTGTGTGTGTCTCTACCAGGAATTGAACCCGAGATCATTGGCTCAGGAACAAAGTAGGTATAACTACATAGATCTAACTAACTGAGCAATGAAGGCCGACAAACAGAATTTATTCTATTTTTACGCATATTTTGCCACGTCCAGGTTTTACTTTATAACATCGGATCTACGATTGCATTTGATGAAATTGAGTTAAGCATTAGACGACGAAGAAGAAAAGCATGACATTTGCTAATTTGATATGTATTGTGAGAAGATAATAAAAAAAATCATGTTCACAAATACGGAAGAAAACATCGCAGACATTTTTAAGCTGGTAGATATGATATTTGTGCTGTGAGAAGAAACTAAGAGAGCCAAAATTAGAATGTCTACATTTATGAATCTACGAAAACCGTCCATTCAACATCAATGCTCAAAAATAAGTCTTGGTTTATACAAGGGCAGCCAAAGAGAACCCAACATTAAACTTCTTAACATGTTTCGTATAATTCACAGATTGTATCTTGTGTAGGTAAACCGTGGTCTTTTCTTTGATCACCATAGCCATAGGCCAGGCAGCATTCAAAAGATTTCTTGCCGGTAGGAAGAAATCTTCCACAATTTCCGTCCGGTAAATGATATGTTGCATAGCCAACAAGATCTATATTTTTATTCACTTAACCAGATCATAAATCTTTGATTCATTAAAAATTCTTAAAACCAGTCGGATGACTTCGTCTCTACAATTTACAATTCATTTTTATTTCCATTGCAATAACTAGAAACTGCATGAAAGTTTTAAAGTAGGACATTTATATTTTTGCATTACGAACACTTTCTTGGAACACAACTATGGAAGGATAGCTGGATTTCGGCATCACAGTAGGGCTTGCTGGAGGGGAACACTTTCTGAGAAAAACGGGTTTATTAACCAAGAAGAACGTTTTAACTGTGAAACAAACGGTCTTCCTGTTTTTGATGAATACAGACGTACATTGATATATTTTTTTCGGAAATGCAGTTATTTAAAAAAAAACTTTTTTCTCCATGTGCGTAGAAGTGAGGCAGTATGTTTTGATAGAATATTATCGAAAATGGAATTCGACAAAGAAAACGCCTTCAAGTGTCTATAGTTATAATCGGAATCGTACGAATCATTACGTCCCTAATTGTATGTAGCTCATAAAATATGTTAATATAAACGTTGTACATGTACAGAAATACTTGCATTTTAGACACAGTTGTAATTTTGGTCGTTTAATATGTGTTTATTCACACGATTGTTTTTTTTAAAGAATGTTTCCTTCGACTCTTTAGTTTTAATGGCTTCCGTTGGTTTAGCATCCGTCGGCGGGTCACGAACAGCCGAGGCGGATGGACCGGAGACTGTCACGACTGTCGATGGCGTTGACGACGATTCATCATCATTGCTACTGGGCGTTGTTTAGCACTGTACCTTCTCAATTCCCCTGTTCGAGCATGCGCAGTGGGCCTCAAACGCAAATACCAATTTTATGAAGGAGACTCGCGAGCGCCATAAATCAGTTTTATTGGAGTTACCTCTATTTCACTCGAATACGTATTATCATATTAGTTTAATGTCTAATAAACATTAGGTTCTTTTTATAGTACAGCAGAATTACCTACATTAGTAAAAAGTGTACCATTTTATAGTTACATTATAACACAATACATACAGGTATAATGCAACTCGCTCGCGCGATTATTTATTATTTATTTATTTATTTACCTTTTATCTCACCATATTTATAATGACAACAATAAGTAGATTACTGCTGCCCAACTAGGAAATCCTGTTCTAGGGCTAGCAGTTTACAATTTTTATTGATAATTATATGCAATTATGAACCAGGTGATTGTTCCCGTTCCACACTAAATATGTACACAATCTCAACTTTCTGCACTCACAATCATTACCTCAACAAACATACATGGGCTTACACAATTGACGAACTATTTACCAATACTATAAATGGTTATTATGTAGGTAATTATTGCAATTCGCTCACGCGAGTATTATGTGCATCGTTTTATATTAATATATTGTGTTATATACATAATATAATGGTAAGTTAGTATTTCATTTTTTCCCACATGCGAAGTATTATTTCGTAACATAATATTAGATGTTTAGGTGCCTAGCCGATGTATAGGAAATAAAGGAGGAACAGCGCTCAACAACGTCTAGCACTATTGCCCACTCGCTGTTCTCTGCGTTCTCTGTTGTCATCTTCGCTCTTCCGTGAAATGCCAGCAGATAGCGGCCGAGGGCATATTATTATACGGTATACCGCGCGGTGCACCAACAATCGCATCGTTGTTTCGTAATCACAGCACGTGGTAGAGCGGGGCCCTTCGGACGCTTTAAGAACGGCCGCAATATCTTCAATGGTAGGTAATAGAAATCGTCGACGCAAATCTATTTGCAAGATTTCTGAAACTTTACTGCGCCTTGCACACCGTCTACAAGCTCTACTCGAATATAAATACATACATACATACATACCATCACGCCATGTCCCTTGCGGGGTAGGCAGAGAGAACCGAACGCCACATTTTTCTATCCTGGCACGCATTTCTCGCCTCGTCCACATTCATGCATCGTCTCATACATGTTCGTCTGTTGCTCACACTTCTAACATTTCCGTCTTTCAGAATATCGTTCACATGGTCGTTCCATCCCTTTCTTGGGCGTCCCCGACCTCTCATTCCATTCCTTTCCGCTCTGTATATTTTCTTCGTCAGGCGCTCCTCATTCATTCTCCCCATGTGACCAAACCATCTCAATGTGTTCACCTTCATTCTAGTAATGACATCTTTCTTCAACTTACATTCTTTCCTTATGTCCTCATTTCTTACCCTGTCATACATCGTTCTATTGCAAATTCTTCTTAACGATCTCATTTCAACTGCATTTAATCTGCTTTCATGCGTCTTCTGCTATGTCCAGGTTTCACTTGCATACGTCAATGTTGGCACTACGATGGCGTTATGAATGGCAACTTTGGCATCCTTTGATATGTTGCGATCATTCATAATTGGTCTTAGTGCTCCATTCACTCTGTTTCCTGCCATAACTCTTCTTTCGATCTCTTTATCGAGTCGTCCGTTCCGTTGAAATATGCTTCCCAAGTATACATATTCGTCGACTTGCTCGAGCCATTCGTTCTCTACCCTTATTTTACACGCTGTTCTGCTTTAACTCTTTTCAAAGACCATTGTCTTTGATTTGCTAGCATTCATCCTAAGTCCGTTCTCTATGCATCCTTCATATCCCATACTTACAAGATACTGTAACTCTTCCATACTTTCTGCTAATAGAATTTTATCGTCTATGAATATGATATCGTCTACATATAATATAAATATGATTGGTAAAATACTTGATTCTTGACCCGTTGCAATTTGATCTCCAAAACACTTAAAACAATATAATGATAAGGCAAGCTTTCTTGGGCCCTCCATGTCTTATTTTGTTATCAAATAAAATAAAATTAAATACCGTTTTTTCTAATATAATCGTCAGAATGGCGAGCAAAAAAGCCATAGACGACGATTTGAAATAATAAATTTAATAAATATTCTAATATTATGTATTGATACGTTTCGTGTAAAATTGTAAAAAAATACTCGATATAATTATCATGAAATTTGTCTAGTCCTGTTAAGTATTGATAAAATTGATGAAAATTCTAGGAAACACGGCCAATGATTGATTGAGATCAACCGGTATGTTGAGATGTCAACCAATGGCAATAGTGCAATTTGGATCTATTCCCGAAAAATTGACCGTAGCCGATTGACCGGATGCCCTTTTTGCCGAATAGACAGAACTCGAAAAACTCAACATAATCTGGCCGCCATATTGGTTTCCCATATTTTCAAAAGAAAACAAAAAACTTTCAATTATTTCGAAATCTACGCCTTTTAATTAGTATAAATCGATATCCGTCTTGAAAATTAAAAAAAAAAGTTTTAAAATAGACGTCTTCTTAAATTTAAAAATGTACTTAACATATATTAAGAATTACCGCTTATTTTGTAAAATCACGTTTTCGTCACGTTTTCTCGTAGTATTTTGAAATCCAAAAAGAAAGGCAATCGGTTATTCGCAAAAATACGAAAAAAGAAAAGGAAGTTATTTCTGATACTTAAAATACGATCAATTATCCTCACGGTCAATTGTCCGTACGATCAACTGTCCCCACGGTCTATTGTCCGTGCGGTGAATTGACCCCGCGGTCAACTGTCTATACGGTAAATTGTCCCCGCGGTCAATTGTCCTCACGGTCAATTGTCCGGACACGATTGGGATCATTATCATAATAAGGTTTCCTTAAAAAATAGTACAAACGCTATATTCCAAATTATACTGCTGGCCTTAGAACATGATTTCCTAGTTGGGTAGCAGTAGTCTGTTTGCTATAATTGCAGAGTGTGGTGTGATAAATAAATAAAATCGTATTCAGCATCAGTTGGTGTTGCGCCATTTTGTAAACGCAAGAATCTGCCGATAAGATTTGTCGGGTTTTGCCAATGGGTATAATACGTTGAGTTTCGCAGATAATACCTTGTATTTCCTTGTTGTCCAAATAAATACAATATATATTTCGCACGTTCTAAAAAGAAATGACATCACACGAGGAGATGGAATCTGTCAAATTTCAATGGTTCATAATATTATACTCATTAATACGATTGCAATGAATGAGAAACGTCTTCTTTATGGTGCACACGCGTACTGATAGTTGTTAGGAACTTGTTTATTTTAGAGGCTCACCGGACTTCAAATAATTATTGTGCTTTTATTTATTTATTTACACAATATACAGCATAAGCCATTTATGTGGTACAATACTAAAAAGAATAACAAACATAAAAATACAGACACAAAAGTAAATTAGACACCGTACAAAAAGTATAAAAAAGCTCACACAAATAAACAAATGTATAAATTGATTAAGCTTCAATAGAACAAAAAAAAATATATACGAAGGAAAAAACAAATATGGCAATATATCAACTCCAACGTTGGTAGCTATGTTCTTCATTGGCTGGTCCTCTTCTCAGTTCATCTTGGGTCGGCCCCCCTGGTACGCAGTCTCCACGTCTTTCTGTCCTGTCTCATCTCACTGGTCAGCTGGTCCTTCCTCGGCTCTCTCTCAATACTCGTCCACCAGGTGGCCTGTGGACGGCCTCTAGCTCTGGGTGGTGTGGGAATATTTAGGGCCACTCTGACCAGGTGATCGTCTCCCCTTCTATATACATGCCCATAACATCGGAGTCTGGTTTCTTTCATTTTCTCCGGGATGGGCGCGACCCCAAAGCTACCACCAATATATTCATTATCATTTCTAATTTTGTCCATTTTAGTGACCCCCGCAGACCATCTTAGCATTTTCATTTCGATTGTATGCAGTACGTTGGTGGTTAATGATGTAGGAAAAATGCTTTTTTTTTTTTGAAAACTAGTAAACGCACCAGAAAATATCTGCATCGACACAATTCATTTCCAAACCAGTGCAATCTCGGTATCGATGAGTTTAATAAGTATTTCGTGGATGTTGCTACCTCATGAAACATCACAGCTTGTCTTGTCCGCTTATTCGGAACGTGAAAATTAATTGCACTCTCAAAGGTCGACGCAGTCCGTCTCTCCGTTGACTACATTATACAAAAATGAGACATCCAATAATCTTTGTCGATCAGACTCAATTGGCTTTCTATTGACTATGGTAGTTTACAGTCTTTTAGAATGCTTTTATGTATCTCTAATGCAACCCCAACTTGAGTACAATACTGTGATATGGTCACCATATTGTGCAATTCATTCCATTGCGATTGAACGAGTGCAGCGAAAGGTCTTGCGCTTTCAACATAAAATAGGTCGTTCCATAGAATATACAGATTATCCCGACTTGATGCGTAGCTTTCAAATGCATTCCTTGTCTCATATTTGTATATTAGTTCGTTAAAAATATTAAGGGGCCATATAAATCTAAATACCCCAATTTCAAATCAAATTCCTCAAATATGTGATACAGTGTGTTTCTAGAAAAAATACCACAAGTGTTTTCAACATTTCACATGTAGTGAATGTTCGTCACACAATTTCAAAATTCAGTCTTAATTCCCTTAAAAAAATATCCCTTTTTACAGCATTTTTTAAATTACTCCATAACTATGTGTCGTAGAGAAATAAATCTTTGATGTGCTTAAAGAGTGCATAAAATCTAAGTGAATGACCGATAAAGATTTTTTATTTCAAGTAAGGTCTGTTCTTAAAATGCAAAAAAATCAACATATTTTGGGTTTCCGATAATTTAAATTACGTATAAATCTTTTTTAATGCACGCGATAGTTACCCATACGCAACTTCATAATGCATTAGGCGGTTTAAATATATCATGTTTTCAGTCACTAGATTTAGCGTTATATGTCTTCTTAAACAAAGTTTGGGAACGCCTGATCTAATATAGTTTTGGAGGCAGACATCCCAAGTTTGAAGTATAACGTCAGATTTGACAGCCTCATTCATATTTTTAAACAAACGGAAAAAAACGTTAGTCATCTGTGCCGTTGCACATGACTCAACTTGTGTCATTTTTATTATGAACGAACAGGAGATACGGAAAAAAATATGGCGGCAATTATTGACAGATTCAAACAATGATTTATTTTTTAAAGGTTCGTCATTTACTGTCATGAATTTTTAATGACAACATAAAGTAAAAATACACGGTATTCACTAATAAAGATAAGGAAAACTTCGATTGTAAATACTATAGTAAAAAAAATGTAGTTCTAATATTACTAGGTATATTAAGTACCTATTTCGTTGAAAAATAAAATAGTATCTAAAAAATTAACGAGTGAGTCATAAAACGTTAGAAAACATTGTATAAAATATATATATTTTGAGATTCAGCTTTAGTTTAAAAAACTGGCTAATTAAAGAAAAATAGAGTTAAATACCAATATCAATTAATCACTTGCGCGAGCAAGTTGCACCAAAAATAGTCTTTTTGTTTGGTTGGTACCTATAAGTGCAAAAGGCCACCCTTCACGGCGAAAAGGTTCAAGAAGTTTGGCGGCATCTATATAATATACTGGATTGGTACCCATTCACTAGAAACCGGGTGCAACCATGGAAGTATTTTGCAAGGGAATACACAATATTATAACGGTATACCTACGTTATGTACGGTGAGCGGTGAGCCCCTATAATTAACAAGTATCTTGCTTTATTAACCTATTTGGGTCAATGATTTACTGTTCATATCAACACTGCTACATGGTAATTAAGTCATTTATCTATTAAGCGAACCCCTCCATTCGATTCAAATATATTCAACTTCGTACCCACCAAGTTATATGCCCTTGATTTGTGTCAATAAAATAGTTTAAACTGTCGATAACATCATGGTGCATCAATTAGTTAACAGGTGCAATGCACCATGCTGCACGAATTACAATGTAATGTAATGTATAACTGAACTGAATCGTATTAAGGATCAGTTAAATAAGGCATAGTCCATGGGTGCAATATGCAGAGTGCAAGAAACGGAAAAAAAAACACTAGAAAGAAAACACTAGATTTTATCTAAAGATTTTTTTTATTTTAAAAAACATACTAATATATCAAATTTCGAATATCATGAAATATATACTATATAGACATATAAAGCCGACAAACCCACCATCAATAACAGAAGTAAACATCGCTTTAAGAAAATTAAGAAATAATAAAGCACCTGGAAAGGACAACTTGCCCGCTGAGCTGCTTAAAAATGGAAACGAGCACCTAAAAAATCTGATACATAGCCTCATTGTAAAGATATGGACCATGGAGGAAATCCCAATGGAATGGCAAACCAGCGTAATATGTCCCATACACAAGAAAGGTGATAAATTAAAATGTGAGAACCATAGAGGCATATCATTGCTCTGCGCAGCGTATAAAATCTTTACCACCATACTAAAACAAATATTAGAGGGATACGCTGAAAACGTATTAGGAGAGTATCAGGCGGGCTTTAGAACTGGAAGGTCAACAACGGACCAGTTATTTACAGTCCGCCAGATCCTGTCGAAGTGTTGGGAATTTGACATCGATGTGCACCAACTATTCATAGATTTTAAACAGGCATACGATAGCATAGACAGGGAGAGCCTATATGAGATACTGCTACAGTTCCAGATCCCCCCGAAATTGGTGAGGCTTTTCAAATCAACCATGAACAACTCCAGATGTCAGGTCAAGGTAGATGGAGAACTGACGGAGGAATTCGCAGTGTCTCAGGGTCTGAAACAGTGTGATGGCCTGGCTCCCACTCTCTTCAATATCGTGCTTGAGCATGTGATAAGAAAAACTCTAGTGGACACCAATTCCAATATTTGCTACAAAAGTAGTCAAATTGTCGGCTATGCGGATGATATTAACATTATAGGAAGATCAATGACAGCCATTGAAGAAGTCTTCGACCCCTTAGAGACAGCAGCATGTGAAGTGGGATTGTGTATAAACAAAGAAAAGACAAAAGTAATGACACAAAGCAGAAACCCGGCGCATCGACCGAGAGGCAGTGTGCAATATAAGGATAACTACTCGTTTGAAGTAGTGGATCAATTCACTTACCTGGGCTCCAGTCTTACCGAAAATAATGAAGATCCAGCTGAAATAAGAAAAAGAATTACGGCAGCCAATAAAATATATTTTTCATTGCTCCCTGTTTTTAAATCTCGCAGTGTCCATCGTAAAACAAAAGTCACACTCTACAAGACCATAGTCAGAACAGTGTTGGCATATGGATGCGAGACATTAACCATAACGGCGAAGATGTCTGAAACGCTGGACACCTTTGAAAGAAAGGTGCTGCGTAGAATATGCGGCCCCGTGAAGGATGGCGATGAATGGCGCATTAGACGCAACGATGAGTTGTACAACATATACCAGACCCCAAGTATCTCAACGCACATGAAATTACTTAGGCTGAGATGGGCTGGACATGTACAACGAATGCCAACCTCACGGGTGCCGAAACGAATCATGACTGGACACCCAGGTGGGAGAAGAAGGGTAGGAAGACCAAGGCTGCGGTGGGAAGATGAGGTCAAAAAGGATGCGGCTCAGCTTCTCCAAGAGAGGAGCTGGAAAGTGGCAGCAGAGGACAGGATTGGATGGAGGCGAAAGTTAACGGAGGCCAAGGCTCGATTTGGGCTGTAGCGCCATCGAAGAAGAAGAAGAAGACATATAGGTACGTAATCAAAAAAGACAAGAAAATTGCAATAATACCCCCTATTCAGTTACTATTGTAACTAAAATAGTAACGTTCTTGAATTGTAGATTTTAGATTTACGGTCTTATTTCAGCGTTATAAAATATAAATTGTAGATTTAAGATTTACTGTCTTATTTCAGTGTTATAAAATATAAACTTGGACTAAATGGAATAGGAACGTACCTATATTGGCAGGAATGTTCTTAAAAAGTTCCTGAATTAAACGTATTTTGAATAATTATGAAAATTATTAAAATTTCATAATTATTCATAATACGTCTGATTCAGTAACTTTTTAAGAACGTTCCGGCTTATAAAGGTAGATACGTTCCTAGTCCAAGTTGATATTTTATAACGCTGAAATTAGACCGTAAATCTAAAATCTAAAATTTTAGAACGTTCCAATTTTAGTTACAATAGTTACTGAATTATTATGGGCATATAATGAGAGGAAAAAAAGTACAAACTCCTGCAATTTGTAATCCAGGGAAGGATACAAGGGAGAAGAGGAACAGGAAGATGAAGAATTTTATGGCTCCGTAACATGAGACAGTGGTTCAGAAAAAGTGGAGATAGCCCTGATGGTCGCCAACCTTCGTAGAGGAGACGGCACGTGCAGAAGTAGACGTAATCAAATAAATTCATCGTCAGTAATGGAAAAAAATATAAAAAATAGTAATTCCTTCTTTAAGCTAAAAGCACATGAATATGTCATTCAATTTGAACTTTTAAACAATGCAAAGCGTTTTTAATAGGTACAATAATTTAAAATTTAATAATAATTAAGTTGAGGTAAAGAACTAAATCTTCTGAAAAAGTTCGGAAGAGCATTGGAAAATTGAAAGTTAATAAAATTTACATAATATATCCAGCCAAATGAACATAATTTTGGAAAGCTGATTACTGATTGGATGATTCGGAGATGGGGAAAAGATTCATAGAGAGACTCGATGTTTGTTCTAAGATAATATTTGTACTCAGAAAGAGATATTTTCTTACGCCCCTCATACACCCTCACAAATACAATTGTTTTTTATGAGTTAACTCTTATATACTTTTTATATTCATATTTATTATCAACCCATTGGAAATTTAGCGTAATAAATGAGAATTCTCCGCAATTACAATGAAATATTGAGTAAAAAAACGGGAGACATTATTCCTCGATGCGGCTCTGTGAAAAGGCCACTGCAAAAGTGTAGTATTGCGCCATTTACAATTATTTAGGAACTAAAGTTTTGTGTATCTACTTATATAGGAACTATAGAAGTAGATACCTAGATATATGAAGACCTATTATTATCATTTAACCGTATTATTTACTGTATCCGATATTTGTATGTGTCGCAGTGAAGGTCGTAAGTGGTGTGAGCCATTAACCCAAATCCAACAGAATTAAAGGACGTGTTTATAATGTCGGATAACAACCAATGAATTCTTGATCATTCTTGCCGTATAATTCTACTCGCATAGATACGTGCCAACATTTTTAAGTACTTTTCATGTTTTATGTATCTTGGTTTATATATTATAGGAACTGTGATGAAAATATGTGAGTAGATCAATAAAGGCATCTGTGCCAGGAAGCTGAAGGACATTATTTGGAAGGAAAAATATTAAAGTTCTGAATTACAAATGTGTTAATATGTTACGCCATTTTATGATATACCTATCTAAATATCATTCCAAGGCCATTGTTAGCTCTACGAAATAAAGCAGTAAAGACTGTGAATTCTACTGTTCTGTCAGGGCGTAATTAATTCCAAGAATCATTTACACAGAAACTGCAACCAAAGTAACTAATACGTTTCATTTGCTTAATTCAATTTTCTTCAAGAAAATTGAATTAAAGTTCTTCTTTTGGTTTTCAGATAGTGATTCAGATAATCTCAATAGAATATGTCTTTCTGATGATACATTCTTATGACATAGTTCTTGGATGTAGTGCGGTGTCAAGTTAGTGTCAAGTCATGCAGAGACTGTTAAGCATACCTTAAAGCCTGCTCATCAGTTCAACCAGAACATTCCGTTAAGAGTTCTTATGACATGACCTATTTTATCAGTTCCATAGATCGGTCTCGCAGGTGCGTTACAATATAATAGAAAACACTTGTACATCCTTATTCAACTTATAGTGGTGGGAAAGATAGAGGGAAGACGTAGTATGGGGCGTAAACCGCGTAAAATAATATCGTGGCTTAAAAATCGTAGGCAGTGGTTCGGGATTCCGGATGCGATTTCACTAATAATTAGTTTGGCGCAAGATCGGGATGAGTTTTGTGTGATGGTCGCCAACCTCCGTTAGGAGCGGCACAAGAAGAAGAAAAAGGAAATATTATATTCCCAACACTTGCTAGAAATGTTGGTCACATGTAAATTAAAGCAACCTCGCAACCGACTCATTTGATAGAAAACATTGACGAATACAGGAACTCACAAAATATGAATAACGTTGTAATAACAACCTATAATAAATAAATTCGACTTTGAAAACACACTTCGCAATTTCATTGTTTAGTTCAAATATGTATACAAGAAAATCAGACAAAAACAAAAAAATACAATAAGGGTGTTCGACAGTTCCGCACAAAGGGGGAATTCTCATCTCTACAATATAATCTGGCGTTGTTTTCTTTTGTTCATGGAGTATCTTTTCCAATAGTCACCCTGGAATCCGACCATCTGCTGCCTCACCATTTATCCCTGTAATTGAGACTAGAGCCAACATAAAACTTTCAGAATGTAGCAGAAAGACTTGCGTATAATTTCAGGAGAAGAACAACCAATAAGAAGAAATTGAAAGCTAAATATCACAGACGGAGGAGAGAGAGAGAGAGATTTTGTCACAAATGAAGATTACATCGGATAATATTCGAATAGGATCTTTCGTGCGTTATTTTATTTTGGTTTCATTAATTATACATTTATAACTTTGAATAGCTATATTTCAAATATTACAATAATTACTATGAAATTATAGACAATAATATAATCAGAGCCCTTGAGTGAGGTTATCACAAAAACAGCGCTATGTAAGTCAATCCAATTTATTATTATATGGAAAAATAATATTTCATCCATACGTGACGGTTTTTTTTCCAATTTTGGACAAATTGGCTTTAATTTTAGATTTAAAAACAAAACAAAACAATTCGCTCTACTATGGCACGGTGACACTTTACGAGTACATAATACTACGACATATAGAACCCGGTTTACCGATAGAAAGTGAAATATGCAATAACATTTCTATAACCTTTCTTATATAATCTCATTTTTTTGTATAACAATACCGGGTGATGACAATTACTGTGCACACCTGAATGTTGCTCAGGAGCTGTGTTATTGAATCCAGAAGCTCTGGGTTCAGATTTAATTGTGTATGACATGGTAATAATAAAATGAATGATTTGCATAGCACCGTTTTCGTAAATGTATGCAGTCTGCTAAACAAATCAATTGACTCGATGTTCAGAGTGAAGAGAATCCATTTACAACTAGGTAGGTACTAGTTGATATTTAAACTTTGTATGAGACAATTACAAACTATTGACATTTAAATATGGCTGGCTGAATTATAATATAAATAGGGTTTGGTATCAGAATGCAACAACGTTGAGCCACAATAGAATATCATGAAAGGCGATTATGTAATAACAGTGAAGTATTTAACCCATAAATACTTTTAGATATATCAACATACCATCACGTCACATCCTTTTGAGGGTAAGCAGAGATAATCAAACGCTATTCTCTTACTCTCTTTGTGAACACATTTCACTTGTACTTACTAATTACAAACACAATATATTGAATTTTGGAGAAAAAAATTGACTTTGTATATAACTGAATATTTAGTTTAGAAGGTAAGTAAATTAAAATATGTAAATGATGTATTTTATTTAAACCACGAACAGGCAATTTCATATATGTTTAAAAACAAAACTTTACGATATACAACAATTATATGTGCAGATATAAAAAGAAATAATCCAACTGTCTCATTTGTTCAAGAGAATTTATCGATTTATTAAGTCGACAGTACTTTAATTTCGAGAGAATTGTATGGAGTAGTGGACTTTTCCATGTTTTTCAACTCTGAAGCGAAAAACACCAACTTAGAGTCTTCGCAGCATATATTATGTTATCCAAATGTTGATTTGATCAAGATTTTTTATTCCTCTTAACAAATCGTCATAGTTTCAAGCCAAAATCCGCGTACATGATTTTTTATATCCAGATCTACATATTGCATGGTTTCTTCCAACTCTGAAGTAAAAACAACGACATAGAGGCTTCCCAGCATATTTTTTTATGCTTATATATGGATGAACTCAGAATTATATTATTTTTATTAACGGAGTAGAAAATTTGATGTGTGTCCCTTTGTAACGCTTGATCCACTTAAGTTAATTTTAGGCCTCCAAAAATTTTACGACAAAATTATGTGTTACTGTATATTTCCAAAAATATGGAAAAACGCCGAAACACCCCAACTAGAGAATTTAAATTTCTATAAAAAATACACAGATTATAGTGTAGTACATTACAAACTTTTTGTAACAGTTTTTGTAACACAAATTGTATTGGGACACTTCAAAGTTTAATACTTCATACATAAGAATATGTAAACATCGAGCTTTTTGAATGTTCGGGGTCATAAAAAGGACTACCCTCCACACTATCCTATCATGAATTACATGTTTTTTATAGAAAATAAAATGCCTTAAAATATTCAATAATTTGGATTTATGGGTAGGTATATATTTTGGTACTTATTCTTCAACTATACATAGTAGTATACTATTAATTATTAGAGACGAAAGACTGTTCCAACTTCCAATCAATCACATTAAAGCATAATATATTGTGTTCATCTTATTAACAAAACATATGATTTAAGTTTCCCAATCTAAAAATACTTCTGATATAAACGCGGATACGAATGAACAGAGAAAAACTTTTGAAATTAGATAAACAAAATAATTAGATGAATAAGGATTAGATCTATAAATAAGCCCAGGTAGGTACCAGGTACCATTGAGCTATACACATTGGAGTGCTATATGTCAATACCAAAAGTGTGTCACATTGTTAGAGTGAGACAACTACTACTGGGGGGGGGCTTGCTCTCTCTTTCTAACTAGTTGTACATATTTGTTTCAAATGAATTATAGGGAGTTATTTGGATGAAAATCAAATAATACTAAAGTAAAATTATGTTTTCATTAAAAATTATAAAACCAACAACTACCACACACTTATTTCATAAAAAAATATTTATTGATATAATATAATAACAAAGAATACATAATATTGAAATGTTTTAAAACAAGAGATAAACAATAATAATTTATGTACAAACAAGAGATATGCGTAATGGTCGATCAGATGAAAATGCGTATTGATTATGATAAATAATTAATTTGATTATTATATAGAGATATAATTTACTTAAATATTATAAATAAAATACTTGTGGTAGTAAAAACATGTATCCTTACAGATACAAATAAGTAATTGTCTTGAAAATTTACACTTAAAGAAATATTGGGCTCGAGGAAAAAAATATAATACATTTACATGGAAATAACTGACCTATACGATAAAGAAATTTTTCATCTTGTATACTTGCCTCTTAAAAATTCTTGATGTAAAACATGTAATTGCTAGAATTTTTATTAATCTTGTATTATTTACTGCTTTATGATTCTTATTTGGTACGAAAAGGTTTAATTGCAATAATTTTTAGTTGATGTAAAACTTTTAATTGCAATAATATTTGTATATCTTGGATATTTCTTAATAATTCTTATTTTTTGTTTATTTGATGTAAAACGTTTTAATTGCACGATTTTTTTTTCTGTTATACTTGCTGCTATTGATTTTTTTTTATTACAATGTACCTACCTATTATGATTATTATATATCGAGTTCATTTGAATGTAGTAGTGATATAAAATTTTGTGACTTTGTGTTGTGCAATCAGAAATTATTTACTGGAGAATTAGCGCTTTGAATCCTTTGTATTTTTTTTATCGTATAGGTAAGTTATTTCCATGTAAATGTATTATATTTTTTTTTCCTCGAGCCCAATATTTCTTTAAATGTAAATTTTCAAGACAATTACTTGTTTGTATCTGTAAGGATACATGTTTTTACTACCACAAGTATTTTATTTATAATATTTAAGTAAATTATCTCTCTATATAAAAATCAAATTAATTATTTATCATAATCAATACGCATTTTCATCTGATCGACCATTACGCATATCTCTTGTTTGTACATAAATTATTATTGTTTATCTCTTGTTTTAAAACATTTCAATATTATGTATTCTTTGTTATTATATTATATCAATAAATATTTTTTTATGAAATAAGTGTGTGGTAGTTGTTGGTTTTATAATTTTTAATGAAAACATAATTTTACTTTATTATTATTTGATTTTCATCCAAATAACTCCCTATAATTCCTTTGAAACAAATATGTACAACTAGTTAGAAAGAGAGAGCAAGCCCCCCCAGTTGTAGCTGTACTACTCGCACAATGCGACACAGATTCTTACCTGCAAATGTTCTGTATATAGCGCTCCAATGTGTATAGCTCAATGGTACCAACACACTAACTTCACAACTGAATTAGCATATTAAACAAAACATTCGCATTCTATACGAAACATCTGCATTTGTTGACGCTGAAATGTTTGCGTGGCCCGCTAATCAAACTAAACATTAGCGTTCGTCGCGAAAATTATAATTATACAACACTTGTTATTTTGCGTGTATGTACAATGTACATAAACATAATTTATATATTCATAAACATATAGTCCTTCCTGGGGGTCAATTTATTCATAAGCGACAAGTAAGCATTGGATGTCCTCAAGGTTCTGTTCTCGGTCCACTTCTTTGGAACATTCTTTTCGATGATCTATTGGATCTTCCTCTTCCGAGCAACTGTATAATTCAAGCATATGCTGATGATGCTTACATTATGATTCGTGCTGATTCTCGCAGATCAATCGAGAACTCAGCCACCCAAGCGCTGAGCTTTGTTTCTGACTGGGGTATAAAAAACAAGCTATGCTTCGCTCCGAACAAGACTTATGGCCTGGTATTTAAGGGCATACTTCGCAGACGGCCGTCCAGTTTCTAGGAACTAATATTGTCTTTCGAGACCAAGTCACCTGTCTCGGAGTTATTCTAGAAAGGGGACCGAGTTTCAAAAATCATGCCAAATCATGTGTAGATAAGGCTAAGTTTGCTTTCATTAAAATAGGACACCTCGCCAAAGCAAGCTGGGGTCTGCAATTTCCTATCGCCCGCCTTTTCTACAAAGCCGTTTATCTTGGCATCGCTTGCTATGCGGCAGGCTGTTGGTCTAACGCCTGCGAGTTTCAGCATATTCGAAGAACCTTGCTTTCAGGCCAAAGATTCGCTCTCATTGCACTATCCAAAGCTTACAGAACAAGCCCCACCGAAGCCCTGCCAATTTTGACAGGCTTAACCCCCCTTGATCTTGAAATTCAACGTAGAGGTGCTATTTTCAATTTATTGCGAGGCCGTCCTTCTGTCGTCGGTGACACTTCTTTTCACCCCCCTGAAAGTCGAATGTCTCGAAGCTCAATTAAGAGAAACGTGAGCGACACTCTACTAAACATTTGGCAAAACCGCTGGACGACCTGTCTAGTTGGTAGAGTTACCTTTTTATTTTTTCCTGACGTGAGGTCGCGACTGAAATCTCCTTGGGTTGTTCCAGACTTTTGGACTTCTCAATTTCTCACAGGACACGGTAACTTTAAAAGCTATCTCCATCGCTTCAACATTGCTCCCTCTTCCTCATGTCAGTTTTGTCAATGTCCGGACCAAACTTCGGATCACATCCTTTGGGAGTGTTCCCACCCAATTGTGTCCTCTTACAGATCGGAGCTCCTCGTTGCTGTCCGTGGGCCTCTTCAAGGTCCCATTGGACATGCGGACTTAGTGATCTCAAAGAACAATTACAAAGCCTTCAAACGATTTTGCCATAGATACGGTGCCTTATTATCCGAAGATTCTCACTGACTTTTCTGTTTCCAGAGATCTTGGTCACTTCTCTGATGCCCTATATATATGGATCTGAAGTCGCCGACAGTCCGCAAGTGTGAATCTCAATTCGCACTTGTTGATTGTTCTTTTTGCACCATGGTGCCGAGATTGCTAATCTAGAGGGCTCCATGAGCTACTCTTCGTGCCATGCATTGTTTTTTTTTGTCATTCATTCTAGCGTTCTGCGAAGGGGCCGTTGACAGTCCCCATATGCGGAGCGGGTGGTGGTGGGAGTAGCGAAAAAAAAACATAATTTATTTTAATTTAATGCGTATACTTGAGTATAATTTGTATAGCGGGATTCTTCTATTTAGTTCCGTTCATTACTCGTTTTAAAAATGTAAGGCAGAAGATGGATGTGATATAGCAAGACAAGTGTGGTGTTGGTCTACATAGGTGAAGAATTTTAAGAAAGACCATGGTTTTAAACAGATATAAGATAGGTTGAATAAATGCTGGAAAAATGCATATTTGGTCGTATTTTGTGAGTCGTGCAGTCTCCACAAATAAAATAGTCTGAAAAATATTTATTTTTCTATTATATAAAATTACTAAATAAGTTAAAACACAAATTTTTAACTTTTTTCTACTAATTTAAAAATATCAGTAGATATATTCAGTAGATGTTCTTTGAGCGAAACGCTTCAGTGGTCAATAAAGTGGAAAAAAGTTAAAAAATTGTGTTTTTACTAATTTTTAAGTAATTTTATATAGTTTATAGTGGAATTCCACCAAGAATTAGCAGTCAAAAAATTTGAAATAAATTTATTTCCTGTAAAAGATCAGTAATTTCAGTAAAAAAAACTATGTTTCATAATTTTACGCAAATATTTATGATAAAACTGTACGATTTCAATTGCATTACAGTTAAGTTTTGTGATATACTGTTGGTCTTTTTCTTTCTATATCATCGGACCTTTTTCAGTACTGGTCATGGTTTTGCGCCTCTGGTCATTCAATGATGGATGCATGCAGTCTTTATATTCGAAGACTGGTTTTGCTCATCACTTTACATATAAAACAAATGTTATAGAAATAAGATTTATAGGAAGAATGTGGACCTAATGGGTGCGTTAAATATTTTTATAAACAACATTATGAAGTGTCACTTCTAAAAATATACAAAGATTTACTAATCGTCTTTGGATTTAATAGAGATGATTTAAAATTTAAATGATAATGTCGGCCATAATTGACAAGGCGAGAGATGCACGGATAGGCAGAGAAGTTAATACCGTATTACGCAATCATTTTTTACACCTGACTACCCCAAGGGGGTAGTCAGGTCAAGAGAGTTATGAATTCGGCATTTTTAAGGTTATTTTTTTATCATGCTGAGTTTGTATTCTGAAAGTTTCATCACAATGTATCTAGGTGTATGTGTGCTGTGTATTATGTTCTATGTACGGCGTGTTTATTCTACATTATCGATTATAAGCTAAAGTACTAACTCGATTCTTTTCAAATTTTGCATTCTAATTAATACTCGCTAAGACCCCATTTGATTTCGAAGGATATCTGATCAGTGCTTCTCAATTTTTTTCAACTGTCAAATGTTTCAAAGTAACCCCAGCTCAGAAAATTTAAAATTTGATATTTTTATTTTCAAATTGCTAAAGTGGCATGGAATAATAATAAAGTTTTCATAATAAAATATTTAAATCAAAAAATAGTTGAACAAACTCATTTCATGAAAATGCTGAAAACTTTCCATAATGAATTCGAATACTTTGTGGAGTGGCTTGGTAGTGAGGAGTATAGCGTTGGGCACAACCCATTAGTTTATCTCTTCTTTACAAAAGTGTGGTATTAACCGACCCATTCAATTGTTACAAGATTACATAGGAGACAGAATTTAAATTGAACGAGTACTACTCAGATAGTTCCGACGATAATGTAATGGATGAGTCATCGAGTTCATTTTGTATGTACTTTGTGAGTAATTTGTGTACAAAGTCAACAACGAACAGGTAATTCGTGTGGGACTTTGACCAAATTCAAAAGATGTTTAGATGTGGGCAAAGATCAGCTCGTCATCAAGATTATGGAATAGACTAAAAACTAAAAAAGGAATATTTATCCCAAAACTCCTGACCCCGGTTTCCTCTCCTCGTCTTTCCTCTATCCAATTTTTGCTATGAAGTATTTTTTTTGTTTTAATTGTTATCTAAGTGTAAGTCTAGTGTATTGTTATAGTGTATATATTATATTTTTCATACTTTGTAAACTGGTTGGTTGGAAAAAATTGTCTAATGGTAACAAGCCCGCCAGTACAAAAAGTTAAATAAATAAATAAAAACAAAGGTCATCGTTAATACTTATACATACCTAACAGAGCCAAGTAAATAATCAATATTTTTAGAAAAATATCCAAATATTATTTTAATTTTACAATTTTATCGGAACATTATATTATAATTTGATTTAAAAAAATAATAAAAAATAATGAATATGTCTTTGTTTGCAACAAGTACATGTATACCTTCATACATTCCCTAAATTTAGCATATGCTTGTGCTATGGGTGAACGAAATCGGTCGTGGTAGGATTCGAACTCGCGACTACTGTATTACTAAACTATCGCACTAACCGCTCTGCCACCACCCAAGGGCACTTATGTATATTTCCCATTTTTCTTTAAGCTGGAGAATCGTATACAATCGACGCCTTTGAAATGTGGTGAAGCCTTTGAGATTTGAAATATATCCATCACAAATATATGTATATGGGAGTACATATTGACTCCAGTCTGCTTTCTACCACTTACGATGAATAAAATCAATCAGACGAAATATACCCATGGAAGCAAAGAAATCTCTAGAAAACGCATTCGTTATTTCCCGCCTGGACTACTGTAATGGTATCAACGCAAACCTCCCAAAACTGGAGCTAAACAAATTTCAATCCCTCTTCAACGCTGCTGCTAGGCTAATCACCGGAGCCGCGAAATTCTCACACATATCCCACCATCTACGAAATCTTCACTGGCTAAAAGTGCCAGAGAGAATCAAGTACAAATTATGTTTGTTGACTTTCAAAGCGATCCATGGCATGGCTCCCACGTATCTTTCAGACTTCTGCATCCCTCTCACCGTTAACGAGCGACAACAAACACTTCGGTCAGCCACCAAATCCATGATTGGCAAGTTAACCGAAATAAATAGAGTTAACAACTACATCCCTCGGCGATCGTGCTTTTGCTGTGGCTGGACCAGCCTCGTGGAATAAACTACCACCTGAACTGAGGCGAATCGACAACTTAGCACTATTCAGGAAACACCTGAAAACTCACTTCTTCCGCGAGTCGTACAAAAACCTGTAATATATTAAAAGCGCTCTTGAGGTGAGGTTATTACAAAAACGGCGCTACAAAAATAATCCCAATTTATTATTATCTCAGTTAGTTAGGTATCTCACTGCTGATCCAAAGGTCCGGGGTTCGATTCTCGGTGGAGACACAGTTTTTAAAAGTGTTTTCAGTCTGGTCTCCAGAATGAGGCAACTTGTTATTGGGTACGTGTTAAATAAATGTTTGACATAGAACCTTTTAGTTGCCCGAAAAGTAATATGATATCTGAATATAAATAAAGTAGATATCGTATAAAATAAAATAAAGGAGCTGAAGATAGAGGACAGATTGTCCGTCATATATTTGGTTAGTAATCCAGTGGTCGCGAGTTCGAATCCTGTCTCGACCGATTTCGTTCACATATAGCACAAGCATTTATGCTTATTTTAGGGAACGTAGGAAGATGTATATGTACTTGTTTAACAAGGACATATTCATTTTATTTTAAAAAAAATATATGTCTCAAGCTCGCTCTTCATTTTTTTGGACACTTCACCAGACGCGATGAGAGTAACCTTGAAAATCTGGTTGTTGTTGGTGGGGTTGAAGGTAGAAGAGGAAGAGGGAGATTCCCCACAAGATGGACGGACCAGATTAGGGCTGCCACTGGTACCTACATCGGTGGTTGGAACGTTGAGGACGGCGATGTGTCGGGAGAAATGGAGGAATACAATACCTACACAACATCATAATTATGAGACTTAACATACGGAGTGGAATGTTGGGCACAGACTAAAAAGGACGAAAATATGCTGTTGGTGTTTGATAGGAAGATATTAAGGTAAATCTTTGGCCCGACTAACGATGGAGGGGCCTTGAGAATACGGTATAATCACGAGCTAGAGGTAATGTACAACGAAACAAATGTAGTCTATTAAAATTCAGCGCCTATGTTGGCTTGGGCATGTTTGCCGGATGGATGATGACCGTACTCTAAAAAGATACTAGATACCTGTCTCGAAGGAGAAGTAGAGGAGACCTAGGTCGAGATGGCTGGTTGACGTGCTGTACCTACGACATCATGGAAATGGACCTGATAAAGTGGAGAAGACTGGCGGTCGATAGGGAGACATGCAGACGATTTCTGGAGGAAGCCAGGGTCCGCAGCGGACTGTGGCGCCAGTGATGACGAGAGTTAAAAGTGACAAGATTCTCAACGACGTAATATTCGCATGCGACATCATTGTATCGATTTGAAAATAAACCGCAGGTCGTTAATCTTGGCTCATCTGAACCAATAAAGTGGGTAGAGATCTCTATATATAATGTAGGTGGTGTTGGTAGATAGAATTCTAAAAATAGTTTTAAAGTTTCCGTTGAAGTTGCCTCGCCGATAACAGTAATAATTGAAAACCTATGAATTCCCTCAACAAATTCGATATCCGGTTTTTACCCCAATTGCGTAGGCGAGTGATCGATACGGTTCCGTTGGTAAAAGCTTGACGGAGTGAAAGTAAAAAGGTCAAATGTGTAATAAAACTGAAAGATCGGATGGCGTCGTGATCCACAGGGTTGTCAATTTGTCGAAAACTAATACCCATGATTGCCAGCAAATAGTTCTTACTACTACCACCACCACCATCCACCATACCATCACGCCATTTCCCTATTTGGGGTAGGCAGAGAAAACCGAACGCCAGACTCCTCTCTCTTGACATACATTCCTCGCTTCATTCACGTCCATACATCGTCTCATACACGCTCTTCTATTATTCTTACTTCTAACATCTCCATCTTTCAAAATCCCATTTATGTGATCGTGCCAACTCTTTCTTGGCCGACCTCTACTTTTAATTCCTCTTTTATCAGCCTTGTATACTTTTTTTGTCAGACGGTCATCACTCATTCTTTCTATGTGGCCGAACCACCTTATGGCATTTATTTTCATTTTACTTACGATATTTCTTTCAATCATACATTCTCGTCTAATATCCTCATTTCTTATTCTATCATACATCGTTTTACCACACATTCGTCTTAGTGACCTCATTTCAACCGCGTTAATTCTACTTTCATGCGTCTTCTGCCATGTCCATGTCTCACTAGCATAGGTACATTAGAGTCGGTGCGACGATACCATTGTGTACCGCGAGCTTTGCTTGCCTCGAAATAATTGGGTCAGCCATTACCGGTCTTAATGCACCATTCACTCTATTACCTGCCGTTACTCTCCTTTCAATATCTTACTACTAACAACATTTATTTTAAATAATTATTTATTGAAAACAATATTCAAATTTACACTGTTCTGTTCTGCCACAGACCACCTTCTATGTAATGTAGACCTCATTTTATGTATTTTCCCTATTTTTTTTTCAAACGTTTGATTGTGTTATGTTCTTCAGTTTCGTAATATAGAATGTCCATAGATTTGTTGCACCGCTAAGATTACAGAACTTAAAAATGAATGATTATTTTTTTAACTTCATGTATACTATGTGTACAAAGCGGGTTTCCTCCAACCAACCAAAGCAACGCGAGGCCATTAATAGAGTAGTGGTAGGTACATTAAAATTATTACAAAATTACGACCCTTTTTGAAAATTTTTGGGGGTATGTAGGGAAGTCAAAACTTGTGGCTATATAAATATATTTTTGAATAAGAAAACTTCTTTTGTTTTTGTTAAAAAGCATTTATATCATAATGTCTTTATCAATTTTAAGCAAATAATTTTGTATCTTAGAACAACTATTTTTTTTGTTCTTAATCGCTACTTTCTATTAAAATGACTTTGTAGGATAACATTTCTGGATTAAATTTTAATTGATTATTTTCATAAAAATACAGGTGGAGATCTCAATAAACATAATTATATTTTCGATTTCGTTGGAAGAGGGAAAGTAAATATAAATATCATACTCGACAGTGTATTTTTTACATTAAATAGTGCTTTTTTGTCATATGAACGGATTAAGGTGCACAAATTATTACAATTATTATTTTAATTAACGAAAGTACGACATAAATTCACAATTTAATAAAGTTTAACACTCACTTTCTACTCAATCACTTTGAACATACTGCATCATACAATTTTACTATGATAATATATACATACACTATTTATTTATTAATTACTAACTATACTAGAATGCATATTTAACAATTAATTAAAAAAATATTAAGAGTATTAGAATACAAATTGTGAGATCTTGTTATTGGCGAATTATAATATGGCGCTTGCTGAATTACAATTTACCTACAATTATTTAAGTATACAGTAATACTTTTCCTAGATACCTACCTGCTATGAAAGTCCGGCGATGCATGTGTAAGTACAAAATAATAGCAGGGAGGAATGAGATAAGAATGTATGAAAACAAAAGAGTGATCGTGAATGACAGAGTATGAACGTGAAAGAAGTGAAAAGTATGCCAAGACACGATAAATTGGGATTATCATTTTTTTTCAAAAAATTGTAAAATGCAGAAATAAATAAATACCATAAAATATTTAGTGAAGATGTTAGCTGGCCACAATTATTCATCCGTTATGTAAACCGATTGATGTAGGCAGGTATCAAATTGTTAAATTATTATACTTTTACGTTAGCTCACCCGTGCTCAGACAATCTCACATGTTTACAATTCATGCTTGGCTCATCAATTTGCACTCAATCATGAATGCAGTATGCATTTACAATAACAGTTATATTGTGTATTTCGTTTGTAATGGTTTGTAATGTAATATTTGTGTGAATTATAATAATTCTATAACGTTCATAATTATATTTACGCTATATGGTTTTACGTCAACAATATAAGAATCAAAGTATTAACACGAATCGTTAATTACTAATGCTTACTAAAGTACTTGACATTCATTTGAATACGTATAACTTATTATTGAGACGTCAGAATATCTGATATCATCTAACAGGAAGGATGTCGATCTGGTAAACATAATGAGACCTGTATCATAGGACTGATACGGATTAATTAGGTACTACATAAATAATGACATGTGTCTTATTGATTATTACCATTGATTGTAATAGTTAAAGAATGAGAAAAAGGAATAGCATTTATTTTATTATTGAAGCCAAATTGAAAAAAAGAGAGGAATATTTTTAGATGGGTCGATGGCAGAGCGGTTAGCGCGCTGGGCTAGTAATACAGTGGTCGCGAGTTCGAATCCTGCCTCGACCGATTTCGTTCACCTATAGCACAAGCATTTATTTGCTTATTTTAGGGAACGTAGGAAGATGTATATGTACTTGTTTAACAAGGACATATTCATTTTTTTAAAAATATTTAAATATTTAAGTGCTTTCAATTTACTTTCTTCAATTATGTATATTTGTATTTTTATTAAATTAACTCTCAAACATTAAAGAGGAATTTTAAGAGGTTTTCGTTTTGAAAATACGCAATTATTGAAGGAGAGATAAGTAAATTTGGTATAATACATAATATATCTTTATATATAAGTATAATTCTTCTGTACGTGTGTATGTCACTGAACTCCTAAACGGTTAACCGATTTTGATGAAATTTTTTGTGTGTGTTTGTGTGAGTCTTTGAATGGTTTTGATTCACAAAATGGAATTTTAAACATTAATATAGTAAAAGGAAAATAAAAAAAAAACATGATTTTTTATAACTTTGAATTATAAAAAGTCGCGCTGATGTCGAATAAGCAATGTTTAGTTTTTTCCATCTGACAACACTAAGAAATCTGACCATATTATATGATGTATTGCAATTATGTACGAAATGACAATCAATCTAACCTCAAAGTGTTTAGCGGCTCATCGAACAAGAAAATGTTTGTTTGCTCAGCGAATAATAACATTCATATGATTCAAATATATATTACATATTATATTTATTGATTCACAAATAGTTTGGGCAGGACAACGTCTGTCGGTTCCGCTAGTTGGTAATAAATTTGTTCGTTGAGCCGGATGCCGTATACCAGGAAGTTTTATTTTTTGCAAAATAATTGTATTTATTTTAAATTTATTAATTTTCGTAATTATCAGAAATTCCAGTCTCGAATTGTTATACATAAGTATACTTCCTTGCACAGAAAAAGGAAGCAATTCGCAACGACCATTATTTAGCTACGAAATATCAAATTAATGAATAAATTATAGTTGCAATCACACACAAATGATTAATGTAATTAGGCATATTAAAATCTACGTTACATGATCAAAACAATACATAAATATTAGTCAAATAAATTCAAGCTTTATTGCTATTCGCAATAATATGCATATTATCTAAATTATTTCCGTTGATAAAACTAATTGGGCGAAATTGATAACATCATAAATAAACAAAGTATTCAAAGACCGTTTGACTTAAAAGTTAATTATTTGTGCGTAATGATGAATAAGAAATGTAATGTTAGAGCTGTCTCATTTAAATCTCTCCCTGGACAGATTTATAAATTTGCAACTTGAGTCGGTATTAAGATTGCTGGTATAAGGAGTCATGACAATATTATTACAATACCTACATAAACAATAAAAATAATGAGTAAAACAGAACACTTATACACATATTATCCAAATTAATTACCTGTGAGACCGGGTAAGAAGAGCGCTTCCACTTTTTTTCTATTACTAGTTGCATGTAACACATGAGATCCAACTGTCGATAGCGATAGTACGTATAGTTGAAGAATAAGTACCAAACTATAAACCCATAAATACAAATTATTTAATATTTTAAGATACTTGGTTTTCTATGCAACACATGTACCTAGGTATGTATGTCAAGATAGGATAATATGGAGGTCAGTCCTGTGATCCTACCCAGAATATGAAAACAGCATGATGGTATGTATTTATGTTTGGAGATTAGTATCAAACTATTAAGTCTTCTTAGATATTGTGTGTAGGCTACTGCCATACAAATTGCATGAAACAATGTCGTCACTAAATTCAATTTTTATAAAAATTGTTAAAACAAATTGAGATGTACTTCTACAATAGGTATTCATATTTTTTATAGAAAATTAAATGATCTAGTTGGGGTGTTTCGGCTTTTTTCGATATTTTTAAAAAAATTGGAAATATTGGCAGTTAAACTCATAAATTTTTAGTAAACAATATTTTTCTTAATAAAAAATGTTTGAGAAACCCTGGAATTTAAAAAAAAAATCAATTTGAGATTTTGTATTTTTCTATGTTTATACCAATTTTCAGCGTTCTATCTTTTATGGTTTCAGAGATATATGGAAAAATAAACCAAAAATTCAAAAGTTGATAACCCCTGACTGAAACAAAAATTCAAAATTCTGAGTATAAAAGTTTTCTAGGCCTATAACTGTTTATATATTTTGAAATTTTGGGCTCTGTAAATTGAGCGGATCAAAAGTTATAAGGGGGGGACAGACAGACAGACACACAGACACACACACACAGACACACACACACACACACACACACACACACACACAAAACTCACATAAAATGTTCTACTCCGAATTCTGAGTAAATCCATGTATGGGAACATATATGCTGCGAGGCCTCTAGTTGGTGTTATTAGCATGCAAAAAGTCCACTACACCATACAAAATGTTCCTTCGTACACGCATCTTGGCTTAATAATGTCGATTCATTCAGAGAATTGAATTCTCATGAACGAATCGACAGTTGGATTATTATTTTCGAGCGTTCGAGCTGGGAAATCGAAAATACAAGAGGCATAATAAAATCTCACATAGTGCCAACGTAGTGCCTTTTTAGGTGCGACGAGACTGGCGTGTTGAGGATACACGCTCGTGTCGTGCTTTATTATATGGTAATACACACCCGAACACTTGTCGTGGATATGCTGTGATGGTATGAATGAAATTAATTAAATATTATGTACTAATCTATGATGATGGGGGAGCTATTTTGGCAGATATTTAACATTCATAGCTGTTTTTTTTTGTAATTAGCAAATTGTTGTATATTTCCTGTTAATTTAAATAAATAAAAAAAATAAAATTAATGAAATATATGAAATTCAAAGTTTTTTCAATATTGCCATTTTCTGCCAAATTCGTACATTTTTATCAAATAATAGGAATGCCATTATTTATACTCCTCACTAACCCAAGGGGATATAGTGGGGAGTTATGATTTCGCAATTTTTAACGGTATATTTTTATTGCAGACTATCAACTAGTATCATGCTGAGATTGTATTCTGAAAGTTTTATCATAATGTATCTGTGTGTGTGCTGTGTGCTATGTACGGCGTGTTTATTTTATTTTATCGATTATAGACTAAAGTAGGTACTCATGCGATTCTCAATTTTTGTAACTGTCAAATATGTCAAAGTGACCCCAAGCTTAGGAAACTTAAAATTTGAATTTTTTTAGATTTGAACTTAAATAATTTTGTGAATAGCTGTAACAATTGGTACGAGTATCTACTTAGATGGTCTCACATAAAGTACAAGAGAAGACTGGTTTTGCTCATCACTACTTGTGATATCGACACGAAATTGGTTGAGACAGTATTTGAACTTTATTTTCCTGACGCATTAATCCATTGCAACATTTTTTTCTTACAAATCTATTCATGAAGCATGGTTGACAGTCACTTTTAAATTTAAGCCATCGTTTCTTTTAAGTGTTACATAAAAATAATTAATTAACACACGATTTTGTGTCAGCTACATGTACTCATCTGAGAACAGTGGGAAACCGGTTGCTACAGATTGTTAACAAAACTTGCTCAGTATACCTAGGTACTTTTGCATATAACTTATTATATTTCTGCGTGTGTCCATTATATATTATGCTGCAGTTCCTCGGCATTATTCTGCAATAAGTTCATCGATTATAATATCTTCCTTAACGAAAGCACCGAGGTATATTAGTTATATATTTCTCGCTATACCAGTCCATATTAGAATATGCAACATTAGCACGGGAAGGTACCTACTTGTCAATTTACCATTAAACCCACTGACAAAATTACAAAAATCCTACAAAGTTCCAATCCGTACTATCACAATTATACAAATCTTAATACCTAGACTTAAGTCAACATTCGGACAAAGAAACTTCCTATATTTTGGTGTCAAATAATTCAATGATCTACCAACAACACAAAACAGTTACTTGAAGAAATTTAAACGAGACATCAAAATTTGGATTAAACAAAAGGGCAGAGATCGTATACTTAAAAATAAATTCACCAGCTGATATTCACACACTACCCCATTCAATAAAACAAACTTAGAAGACGTATATATCGCTCGTTTGCGAGAACAACGGCATAAGTCAAAAAATCCGATTTTTGAGTTAATAATGTAGAAATATTGTGTTTATCAATATTACAGTTCTTTTGTCCCATCTTCAAAAAAGGTCAGAAAACTAACCCAGAAAACTATAGAGGAATATCCTTACTATGTTCCACTCTTATATTTATATTGTTTTATTTAGAAATACTACAACTGTTTACAATTATTGATATACAGTTAATAAATTCCTAATTTATAACGCCAATTACAGTATTTCCTAGTAATCTATTAACATATCATTTTACAATTCATTTTTTTTTGGTGCTTACAAATACACAATGCGTAATATAATAAAACTCTTAAACTCTTTACTATGATAATAAAATAAAAACTTGAGATTCACATTACAAACAGAGAGGAACAGCAAGGCTTTAGAAAGAACCGCTCTACAACTGATGCCATATTTGTTCTTAGACAAATCAAAGAAAAAGCACTCGAATACAACAAACCAGTCTACCTATGTTTCGTTGACCTTACAAAGGCTTTTGATAGGATTCGGTTGAGGGACCTTCTTTCCACTCTCTCCATAAAAATGGTACCCCCATCAATCATTAACATCATACGAGAGATCAATCTAGATGGAAACACGAAAATTAGAGCAAATGGGAAATATACAAAACCAATAAAAACATCTGTTGGCATTCGACAGGGCGACAGCCTAAGCCCGTTCCTCTTCAATTGCATCATGGATAACATCATTGCAGAGGTTGCATCTCTCAAGCTTGGGTACACTCTGGGAAAAGAAGTGGTAGGAATACTTTGCTATGCTGACGACGCTACAATAATGGCCGAAAATAAGGACGACCTCCAGAGAATGCTGACAAAGTTTAACGAATCCTGCACAAAGTACAATATGATTATCTCCGTAGCAAAGACTAAATGCATGACATTCTCCAAGAATCCAACGGAATGCAGAATCTCAGTGGGCGACGAGCTTATTGAACAGGTGTCCCAGTTCAAATATTTAGGCTGTGACCTACTCAGGACTCATGACCTCCCCAAAGAATTAAGGCCACAGGTATACAAAGCCTCAGCTGTTGCAGGCTGCCTGCGAGATGTTATATGGAGGAACAAAGACATGCGAACCAGCAGCAAGGTACGCATCTATAAGACCTGTGTGAGACCTATCCTCATATATGGCATAGGGGCAAGAGCAGACACTGTCAAGACCAAGAGCATGCTGAGGACTGCAGAAATGAGAACTCTACGCGCCATTGCTGGAAGGACCTTGCGTGATCGTATTAGAAACACGGCAATCCGTGAAGTATGTGAGGTCCAAGATGAGGTCAGATGGGGAGACAGCGTCGACGATACTGGTACCAGCATGTGCAAAGGATGAACCAAAAGAAAATTCCACACATAGCTCTGCACCAAGTACCAGATGGACAGCGTCAACCAGGAAGACCCCCGAAACGATGGAGAGATAGCTGGAACTCAGCATCTCAGGAGGACCATCCTGTACCAACAGACCCTCGGTCTACACTAAGATGAAGAAGAAGAAGAAGACAGTTCTTTCGCACTTATAGAGATATTGTACTGAGAATTGGAGACGACATGAATATTGATTTTCTTTTTATTTCTGTATTATTAACTCAAAAATCGGATTTTTGACTTATGTCGTTGTTCTCGCAAACGAGGGATATATTCTTTCTCAAAAAATGTTTTTACCTAGTGAGGCAGTTTATTACAATAGCATAATATCGGGTAGGTATATAAAGGGAAAATAATGTAATTTAAATATAATATTATGCAATATTTTGTTACTAGATAGGTACTTATAAGGAAAAAAGTGTTTTATCATATCGGAGGTTAAAAGTAAAATGACCAATTATATCAATATAATTGTAATCTTTGAAATGCGTAGAAAGGTTGGTACTGGGTACAAGGGGCTAAATGTCATACAGGAATCAGGGTTGATTTTCAGCACAAAGGTGCATTTATATAAACTTTATAATGTCTTTACTTTTATTCCTCTCAGATTGCCCACACTGCGTTGCCTGACACTCGACAACGGTAATATGTCCGTAAACACACCTGGGGGCAAGTCCCGTCAAACTGTGAAATCAAGACCCTCACGATAACCCATGACATGGATATAATTTTCATATCGAGTTCATAATTTTCATAATCATATCCATGATATGGGTAATCAAAAGGGTTTTGATTTCACTGTTTGACCAGACTTGCCCACAATTAAAAAAAGTTTTTCGGGAAATTTAACGCTTATTTTGGTTACAATTTTAATAAAAAGCGTTGGGTTATCTACATTTTGAGATCAAATTAGTTTTTTGATTGTTTTTCGTAGTGTCATCAATAAGAATTGTGACTGACTTCCGTCTCAATTATGTTCTCCCATATCAAAGTGTTATTAATTACACGAAAAATACAAAGCGATTAAAAAGGTTGAGAACCACTGAGTCATAGAAGAGTGGTACCTACAGCTGGTACATTTCGTACCTATACATGATTGAAGAATAGCGTGATTTCAACTGCAATATAGGGTACCTACTGATAATGTGAGCAGAAGGAATTAACTTTGCTTTTTTTACCTCTTGATTTACTTTAAATATCGAAAAAAATGGGAGTTCTTGACACTATCGGATTTTATGAAGGTTTATGATATTATATACCAAAGCACTAATGACTTGATCGTATAGTTGATTTCTGAGTGTATTTTGATTGCTTTATCCTTTTTCGTAGTCACAATATTAGGATTGGTTTGAACCGCACACTCCATCTCTCCACACATATCTTTTGTCCGCCAGCCTCCTCATCTCTTGGTAGCTGCTACAGCGCACATCATACCATACTGATCACCTGGTCTATATAATTTTGTCCCTAAGGCAACCTCTATAGTTTCTTTCGTCCGTCATTCCTTCGGCGATAGTAAGAGGCAGACCCGGGTGCCTGATGCTATCCATTAGGATCGTTGTTGAGAGTTTAGGAGTCGTCCCGTATTATCTTTTATTCTTAAATAACTACCTTAAACTATGTAATTGTGAATAATTTAGGTACCTACTTGCTAGAATTCCATTTTAAAATAAATTAAAAAATAAAACAGTATGTTTTGGATTCTACGTATATAGTGTATTTATGGTATTTATAATAATAAAAACTTCCTTGCACCCTTCGCAAGTGGCGAGTTATTTATAGTCTTGAAACAACAAGGCGAAATAGCTATTGACCATTAATACACAATATACGTAGAATCCAAAACATAGGTACTGTTTTATTTTTTAATTTACTATCTTTAATGATAATACAAACCCGATCGAAACTCGTTAACTATACAGACTACATTAAGATATTTTATATGTAGGTACTGACAAAAACCTAGGCATACAGAATTTATTTTGCTTTATACCCATTGGCGTTTTGGGTTCAAATGTTACTCAATATAATTATTAATTGCGAATGAAACACAGCTTGTAATTATTAATTGCGAATGAAACACAGCTTGCGAATGAAAATTGTCATTTGCTGTCGGATATTTCTTGATGAATAACACATATTAATATTTTTTACTGTGGCTTAACACTCCTAAAATATATTTAGTAAAAAATGGAGTATAAGGTACTTTTAGTTATCACAAAACATTTTGAATATTTTCAGTCTGGAAGGGGACTATTTGCGCACATCCGTGAGCGTATTTACGTTTCCGTGTTGATTAGGAGGCAAGTACTGCCTCGAATTAGGCACTGGTTTGTAGCGCTAATGCATTTAAAAACTCATGTTGAATTCGAGGCACGTGTCCTCCAAATTCACACGGTTTAGCAACACAAACTGTTCCTGCTAATACGTGTTCAATTCGAGGCAATTAATAATTATTGAATATTATGGAACATATATAGCCATGAAATTCGCGCGCTATTTCATTTCGCTCGCATTTCATCTGTCACTGTAACACGTGCCTCGAATTCAACACGAGTATTTAAATGCATTAGCGCTACAAACCAATGCCTAATTCGAGGCAGTACTTGCCTCCTAATCAACACGGAAACGTAAATACACCACCCGTGATCAAACCAACCAAGCAAAAAACCCACATTTGTCTTCTGCGTACCCCCGTGATTTTTCTAGATGTTGGGCGATAACTTTACCTAATATTTGTTTTTTCCGAAATTGAAATATCGGCAAGGAATATACTGATTTGTAACAGGGGATGATGTTCGAATCTTGAAATTCCCACATGTGAAAATTACCTTGGTATATAATAGTACCTACTTATATAATAAATATTTGGTAAGTTTTAAACATGCAAGTGGCAGACTGGAGGAAAGCAGCGGTAGACAGGAGGAGTTGGAGGCGACGATTGATGGAGGCCAAGGCTCGATATGGGCTGTAGAGCCATCGGAAGAAGAAGAAGAAGAAGTTTTAAACATGACATGTAGGTATATAGGGTACAAAATATTAACGGGAACTGTACCAATGCATTAAGTACATTGAGAAAAACGGGTTTCAGAAAATTCACAATACCTTGGTAATATCCTTTTATAAGGTCACCAGAGGATATCAAACTTTTTATCGCAGTTCTCACAAAATAATAACGGATAATTGTTTCAATTGCATAATTTACACATATTTTTTTAAATCAACTTCAAAACGGATACCATGTGGACGGTTTTTTCTTTATGCTTTGTTATATAAATATTGTGAATGACTTTAATAATAAGGAAGAAAAAAACGAAATGAATAATATAGGAAAGTACTTTACCTAGTGCCCTTTGAGAGTCGCAGTAAAAATATTTTTATTTTTTTTTTATTATAAATAAAAATGACAATACAATATCTATTAAGGAACAGTAAATATACTTGAATTACCTGTTATAAAGTTATTTTTAGTTATTAAATTCCTCATAACTCGGGATTACCAGATGATAATAGAGTTATTAGGAAACATTTTAAACTAACAAGAAAACTACAACATTCCAGGAATTGTTAAATATTATATAATCTTTTATATAAAAAAAAACCGTATTGCAATATTAATGTACTTATCGATTATTTTTCGATTTCGAGAATAAACCTTCGTCCCAAGTTTGATCCCCAGCAGAAGACAAAATTATTTAAATTATTTCTCGCGTAATTCTTGCTTCTATGGACTAGAATAAGCCGTTAGTTGGAAGCAATTTATTGTTATCTGACAATGAACTGGTATGGATGCAAGGGAGTGTTTATTATGATTTAACAGATTTAATAAACGATTTACAATCACACCATCCTATAATATAGAAGATAAATAATTATTTTTATTTATTTCATATAATAAAAAAATAGTTTGACACGCATTATTAATTACTATCTACACAAAGTTAGCATAGTATATACATGATGCATATAACTATCTACAAAAAAAAAATGATTGTGAAGTTTGCATATAATTTTAAAATAGATACACTAACCAAAACTAAACCAATTGTTATCGTTTTGAGATGATTAAAATACATTTATTTATTTAAATGAAATGAAAATACAGCAATCGCATTGCAGATATCAACAATAAACATTCACGGCATAGCGTCGAAAAAATCGTTTATACACAGACCAATAATCTAATAAATTAAAATCGGCTTTAAGAAAGGTCAAACGCGATTAATATTAAATAGGCCGGTAACGCGTTCCTTTACCAGAATTATATCACAGCATTTCCCGGTTCCTCTTGCTAACAATATACGCGGCCCCTATATATATGTACATACACAGATTTACCAAACGTCAATATTATGCACGCACCGATGTACGTTTTACATCACCTTGAGCTATTTTAATATTATTACGTCAATTTACAGTCTTAACTTAATACATTATTGTTTATATACTTAATAATAAAATTTTAAACTCACCTTAAGTGACATTTTCAATGATGAATACTGAAGGAAACTCAAATGTTTTTCTTTTCAAGTCTCTATAAAAAAACACGAAATATGTATTAATGTGCCGTATTATCAATGTTGCATAAAAACTTATTTATAACATAAACGTTAATAACATCTAACGAATTTACTTTTAA
Organism: Molanna angustata; assembly: GCA_963576475.1. Taxonomy (NCBI): domain Eukaryota; kingdom Metazoa; phylum Arthropoda; class Insecta; order Trichoptera; family Molannidae; genus Molanna; species Molanna angustata. Next base: position 35,531,046 of record OY754970.1, on the reverse strand, counting down.
TAAATCTACATCGTTTGAAAATAAACACACATCATCCGTCACAAATACACAACCAACATCCACGAGCACTAAAAATACTTTAAAAAATCATTGACGTATTGCCCGCTTCGTTCTATAGCGCAGTGGAATCGTGATTCCCGCCCATTTTTTGATATATCATAGACAATCATGTTTCATTTGTGATAAGTCAACAAAGAAAAAGAGACGATTCAAATATAAATTTTTTTTTTTTCAATTTTAATGTAATTACTTTTTTATCGCTTATCAGATTTTAATCAGTTACAATGCGATACCTTCGTTATGCCAGATGGAATAGTTTGATACATAATCTCCAAATATACATACATACATACCATCGTGCTGTTTTCATATTCTGGATAGGAAAAATATAAATATAATAAAATAATACAAATATAAACAGACGATATACACATTTTTTTATGAGAGAAAAAACCTGTGATATTTTCACTACGGATTTGTATATTTTCGATTGTTAAATGTTTGTTTTTTTGTATATCTTTTATGTTTATTTACAATTTACATGACACTGCTATTTTTTCTATTAATAATACTTTTTTTATTTAATATTTTGGTTGATTTTGAGTCCATATGTACATCATGTTTTTTATGTTTGCATACGTCTATTGATTTTTTAATTTTTGTATTTGATGTTTTTTTTATTTTTGAATTTACTATTTTGTTTTTTTTATCCTTATGTATATCTTTTTTTATGTTTGCTTACATCTATTTTTTTTATTTTTGTCTTACTGTTTAGGTTTAAGTTTTTTTTGCCAAGTGTATACCTAATTGCTTTTTTTGTTCTATCTATTATTATCATCAATATGTGTTTTTATCTATGTATGTAAAAGGCTTCTTATGCCGTTTATAAATAAATAAATAGACTGACCTCCATACTATCCTATCCTGACATACATATCTACATGTTTTATATATTGAAAACAATATATATCTTATAAGATGATTTTTGATAATTTTATTTTGCGAAATAGTATTCTTTTGTTTTTATACTGGATGGTACTTTATTTCCTTTGTACATATCCATAATGTAAGAAAAAATGTAAGTTTTTAAGGAGAAACAACTTTTTCGCAAAATGACATTGATTTTTTTTATTTTTTATGTATTTAACATAATAATTTTACAAATACAAATCAAGATATAAATTCAATGGTAAAAACATTCTTACATATTTTTCCTTGCCTCATCAAAAAAAATTACAATCTTGTGCTTGATGAGGGAATCACTTATAAAAAAATAAAAAATATCAATACAAAGCAAAGTCAACATAAAAGTGATTAAAATCAAATAAACATTAAAAAAGTTTGAAAATAAATGAAAAAGAGGAATATACAAATGAGAAAACATATCAGAATACATATTCAAACAAAAAATAAGGAAAAACATTAAAATAATTGAAAAATGAGTAATATAGACGATTCAAATATACCAAAACACATATTCAAAAATAAAATACTGGAAACTGAAACAAATCAAAACAACAAAATCGAAAACTACTATTTTAGAATGTTAAGTGCAATTTTAATTTTTGTTTAAATTTTTTAAATTCTTTTTATCTGCTTTAATTCATTTGGGAGGCAATTGAAAAATTTTATTCCCAAATAAATGTAGTTATTTTGGAATTGTCCTGTATTACATTTGGGTATTTTAAAATCGTTTTGGAAACGCAGAGACTTATTTTTTTCAAATTTTTGTAAAAATATTATCTTTGAAAATTTGTAAAATAGACACTTTTTTATAAATATTATCTACATTGGGTACTTTGAATATGTGAAAGTGCGTGTTTTCTTAAGTATAACATTTATAATTAATTTTTGTACAACTCTAACTTGGTTTAAAATATTGTTGTATGCTCCTCCCCAACCATAAATAAGCAAAGAATGAACCGTCGCATAATATACGTTTTTAGGTTTTTTAAGTTTAATACATTTCTTAGTCTTATGAAAATATATATACATTTCCTTATTCGTTTAACTAAGTCACCTAAATGCGCTTTCCATTTCATGTTTTGGTCAATAATAATCCCGAGGTATTTCATCTTTGAGGTTGGTCGTAGTGGTGAGCAAATTTTGCGGCAGTTGCTGGTATTGCATTTATTATGATGTATGGTTATTTTGAAATCCAGATCTGTTTTCAATTTATTAAAAGAGAATGGAATAAAGTGTGTTTTTTCGGTATTTAATGATAGAAGATTCGTATGAAACCAGTTTTTTAACATAAATTAATTAAAATATAATTTCTATGTATTGAGTTGTATGAATCTTGGTGCAATATAATTTTATTCTATGGAAACATAGACAATATTTGTAATCCAAAGATTATTCCAAATTTGGTAGAAAAGATCTTTTTGATTCGCCATTTTCTGGTAGAGTGCGTGTTTTGTGTTAAATGTGAGTTAAATTATTTTGTAAGAGTTGTTTTTAACTTTGACTTTTATTAGGGTGTTTTTAAAACAATACTTTTAATTTGCAGATCATTCACAATGGAAAACGACGCTGGAGAATTCGTTGACTTGTACTGCCCAAGAAAATGGTAAGTCGACGTTGACGTATCCACGTGTGTTCTCTAGTTTTGATCTGTAATTGCAAATAATTAGTTTGTTTGAACTACACTAAGTTTATAAATGTCGCGAATCAATAGCAATGTATTTATCTCATTAAATTATCTCGAATTTCTCTGTTGTAGGGTTTATTGTAGTCGGTGACATCTGTCATCAACATAACCTCGTTCGTATGAATAGTTTCGACTCATAATGTGTTGTAAAATCTCTTTTCGTTGATTTGCAGAGTTTTTTTTTTATGATATTTCAAAAACTATTCATTGATTTGTCAAAAAAATTGTTTTATGAAAAATATGAATCGGAAATGCCTGAACCCGTCTGCTATCGAATTTTTTGCTTTATGTGCCTCATATTTTTAATCAAATGACTTTTAATTTTGTTTTTTTTTAATATTGCATAAAGTTATGCAACTTATGGATAAACTTTAAATATGGAGTATTATACAATTATCAATAATTCAAACTTTCCCAAAATTGGTATAGATCTTTGCTTGGAATTTATATAAATATCGCCAAAAATCTTGAACCAGGTTTCCGGGTGCACAAATTTTTGTCTTTGACCTTCGTTGGTATACATGCAAATTGCCCCGTTTTCTGAGAAATGGCTCAGATATAATATTAGAGTGCTTCAATTTTTGTGATTATTTACACGACTCAACCATAGACAGAAACCAAAAATAACCACAGAAAACGCAGATAAATCAAGTTATAAAAATATTTACCTTTGTTTATACTTTGTTATAATTGTAGATCTCGATGAAAAAATGATTTATAAAATTAAGTAAATGTAATAAGATGTCAATATTATTTATTTTTTCTTCAAGTTGGTTTCCATGATGCATTTTTATGACCATTGAAAAAATGACAAAGGTAAATATTTTTGTATTTTGATTTATCTGCGCTTTCTATGGTTATAAATGACCTAAAAACATAGACGACGTCAGAAAATTTGTCGTGTAAATAGACACTTTTTGGCGGGAATACGCTTTTCCCACCAATTCCGGTCGTAAAAATAGTGACACCAAAAAAAAAAACTGATTTTCTTTAAGATTCCAAGTATGTATAAGAAAAGGAATTTTTAATCAACAAAGACTTGTTTTCCTAATATCTATTTTAGGTTAGCTCGTAATTTTTTAATGATGGGATCAAATTTATGATGTATCATATACTTTTTAGGTACCTATAGTATATACTTCACGCATTTTCAGTATTTTTGTCAACTCTGCTGATTTGTTAATATTTTCAGTATTTTTTGTCAACAAAGCTGTATAGATGAATCGAAAATTAGACTATTGTGTTATTTTATGTTTAACTTCTATTTCTTTTTGTTATACTTGTAATGTTAGCTAATCGTTTTGGCTTAATTTATATTAATTTCCTAAATTAATTTTTTCCTTTGTTTACAGCTCAACGAGCAACAGGCTGATTCACGCCAAAGACCATGCATCAATTCAGATAAACATTGCTGAAGTGGACCCTGCGACAGGTCGCATGACTGACACGTCCAAGGTATACACAATCTGCGGAGCAATCAGGCGGATGGGAGAGTCAGATGACTGCATCGCTAGGTTGGCTAAGAAAGATGGAATCATTGCCAAGTATGTTACATTTTTATACACTTTATAAAACATTTTATTTTTTCAATACCCCTTCCAACATCGACTATTGTGACATAAGCCGGCCTGACACCAGGTAATATTACAACTCATATTTGAACTCATTGGAATATGAACTGAAAAAATGACATTGTGCCTGACACAATATCATTTCAATGACTGAAAAATGTTATCATTTAAATGACTTAAAAACATTATATTGAAATTACATATCGATATTATATCAATAATCTCTCTTGACTGTCAAGTATCTTGCATTTTTAGGTGCAATAATGATTCTCGCTTGTTTTTTTTATCAGATTTAGAGTTTGATTACCTGTTTCGAAATATTATAAAAATCAAAGAAGTAAATCTAGCATAAAATGTACGTGATCTTGATTGGAGAAAAAATATTAAGGAGGTTTTTATCATATTAAACGAACAACTCTCATTAGAAGATCCATTTTCATAGATAAATGAGAATTTTTGAAAATAAATGGAATATATTTCTAATACTTAAAACCATACATTCAAAGGCCAAATATATAGTGATGACGAGAATCAGTATCCTAAAAACAGTAGTAAGAACATTCCAAATCATAGCAATTGTATCGAAGAACTCCGATATGCCAATATTTTTTTATAGCTAGGAACGTACGTCTGGATCAATCAAAAAGAATAAAAAAAACTTTACAAAACATGAAATAAAAAAATATTTCTTCCTTTGTATGACGAATGACAATGTAGTAGATAGATAAGCATAGACAAAAGAGATACACAGTTTCAGTTCATATGACTTCAAAAATTACTGCAAACACTACTTTTCAACTCATATTCAACTCAGGCGGGCTTTAGTGGTTAACTGTCAAGCTTCTGTGTCAGCGTCACTGGTTCTTGATCTGCTCTCCTTTAATTTTTTACCTTTCAATTATATCCGTACTATTATCATTCCATAGTGCAATTTGTGAAAAGTATTTATTTTTCTGTATTGAAAATAGACATTTAAGTCATTTTAACAAAAGAGATTAGATATTTAGTTAAAATTAAATTTCTTAATATCTCATACTATGTTTACTAAAATAGTTGTCACCTTGAAAATATAAATAGGTATTTGGCTAATTCAAGTATGATTTACATTTTTAAATGAATTGCGTTCTTAGACCTTTGTGTGTAATTGGGTCCCAAAAATGATAGTTGAACATACAGTAGTTGAGTATCGTTCAATTTCAACTGTTTTGTTTAAAATGGTTTCCTAAAATTAGATGTAATTGTATTTTCCTTACCATTTTTACTCTTTTTTCATTGTTTGGTTTGTTTCAAGGCTTGAAATATTTTTGTATCTAGTGTATTTTAGTTGGAATATGTTTTCACAGATGGCTTTTCAAGTTTTGTGTTTACCTTTGAATGGCGTTGCTTGTGCATTGTAAAATTATTTATTTATCAATATTAATCTATGTCTATTGACATGCATTTTTTTCACGTAAACATTGATGCAGGGGCCTGGCAGGCCCGTGATTTATGCCATTATTTTATCATATAATAAAGTTAGGTAATGGCTATTTTTAATTAATAAACTCAATGAAATAAATTTTTAATTTAAAAATATTTATAATTGATATATCATGTATAGTTTTTTTTTGGCAGAAATGTCTTGAGATCAAATATCACTGTGTATATCTTGAAATTTGAGAAGAAATCAACAAATTATAGTGCTATTTAATACACTATGTATTAGTGCATATATAATACACTGCTGCTCCAAGTGAAAAAAAAACTGCTGCAAGGCACCAAAGTTCACAAATTACAGTCCACATATGCGGAGCCGGCATTGGTGGAAGTACCAAATTTTTCAGGTTCTGAGTCACTGTAAGAATCTGTATCATCCTCGTGTTGCTCAGGAGCAAATATGTTCCCGATATCTTTTACCTCTGAAACACAGTCCTCACAATTCACTCAAAATCACTATATCTGAGAAAATCCAATTCATTATTTTCCAATGTATCAGCGATATTGGTTGACTGTTGTGGATGAAAAACCAATTTAAAAAATGAAAAAAAAAAAACCTGAACCTAACTGATTTCTGAAAAAAGTTAGGTACCCAAATACTGAGGTCTGGGAGGCTTACAATTTTTTGAATAAATTTATTTGCCTAAATTGCGCACACCGACACATAAACATCAATTATGGTATCGGTGTGACAGTACTGTAAGAACCATAATATGTTTTGTTTGCTGAGTAGAGGAGTAATTGGTAAAGCCTCAGAAGCTTCCAATTCAACAGATAAAAGGTTAATGGGAGATTTAATAGCACAACATTATACTTTAAACCCTGTTATTATTAGATTTTTAATTTATTATTCTCTATTTATAAAATGTATGATTCTAAAAGTAATTTGTTTTTTATTTCCTTGTTGCAGGAACTACTAAGAGCACTCAGGCATCATATTTTTTTAACATTATGCTGTACAAAAAAAATACATAAAATAAGATCTTAAAAATATCATAGTTTTATTTTGTAAAAAAATCTCTTTAAAAGTATTGAAAGCTGAAAAATAAGGTTCTTTCCACATGTAAGGTTCTTGGCTGTTTGTTGTAAATCGTAATTTGTCTTATATGGGTATTCCTAATTCTGGCAAAATGTTCATTTTGGATTTATATCATTGCTTCATTCATTAAATAAGAGCCACTAAATAAGATTAGAAGTTTTATTCTACATTGGTGGTTATTCTGAAATTTCTATGATTGTATTGAAATGAATTCACTAACTATAACTGTAATATTTTGCCAAGTCAATTATAATAATAATAATAATAATAATATTTATTTATTAAAAATAAAAAACACAAACAACAAATACAATAATAACAGTATAAACAAAAAATAGGAAAAAAAAAAATAACATCAATTAGGAATTCTCCCCGAAAATAAGAAAACCTTGTGCTTCGGGGAGGAGTACAGAAGATGACACCACAAAAATCACAAAAACAACAAAAAAGAGGAAAAAAAAAAAAAAAAATATATATATATATATTTGATATGAAGAGAGAAAAAAATACACACATACATATATACATGTATATACACACACATATACATATATACACATATACATATATACACACACATACATACATACACATACATACACACACATACATACACACACATATATATACACACACATACATACACACACACACACATACATATATACACATACACACACATACACATACAAAAATTGTCATCTAATAGTACACATTTTGGTTATTATGAACATTATATTGTATTTTCAATGATCAAAAGCAAATGTAACTATTTTCATATTATTCCAATGAGATATTCATTGGATTATTCTGTTATAACTCAACATCCGTTTTATTCACTAAAACTGTTTATATTTTGATATAAACATCACTTCTATAATAATACAAATCAATAAAAACATTATATTTGGATATGACAAGGTTTTTTGAACATCATAAGTACGCATACTTAAAAGGAAAAATGTATGGTAAGTTACTTACGTTATAAATATGTAGGTACATGAATACATAAATCTCTTTGTAAGTTTTGGTTATAAATATAATATATTGTTTAGACACACAAGTCTTTTTTGTATTTGAATCATCAAATATTGATTATGAATATTCAATACCAATACATATGAATAAATCCAAAATGTCGGTGGCACAATGTGATGAAATGTGATGCATCCCAACAACAAAATTTAAATTTAGGTATTTTATCTTTAAATCATTGGAAATATACCGCCAGTTTCCTCTAAATCATCAACTAAAGTCAAAGCTGCATATTCTTGTGCCATTTTAACTTGATAATCCAAATATTTAATCGAACAAAACATCAAAATGTAATTTAAAGAACACGTTTTGACTGCTTGTTATGATTTCAATAACTTTTCAATACACCAATTCAATGATGTTCAGAATAACCACCATTGTCAGTAATCATTTCTAATAGGTTTGATATTCCCAAATACTAGATTATAATATAAATATGAAATGAACTTACAGAAAACAATTTAATGTAATAGTGAACACAATAATGAGTTGTACACCATGTATCAGGTTCCTAGTATCTCAATAGATAAATCCCCAATTTAAGATGGGCTAGATGATGTCTCACCGGTTCCCATACATATCTTTGACTGGAGACCGAGGTTGAAGAAGAAAGGTTGAAAGAACTAGACTAAGATGGGAGGATGGGGTGAAGAAAGATGCAGCACAGTTTCTTTAGGTGTCAAATTAAGGACATAAGCTGTTGGAGTCAAAAGTTGTGAAAAGCCTATGCTCGATTTGGGCTGTAGCGCCATTGGAGAAATTCACAAATGAAACATTTGCACTTCATAGTGTCCATAATTATAATATTGCAATTATGAAATCAAAATAATCTTTATTTCAAACGTTTCACAGATTTGGCAACTATCTACAAAGTACTTTAAAGTCGAAAGATTTCACCATATTTGAATCATTTATTTTCAACATCGGGCACTAGTATGCCTGTTTCTGTTACACTGTAGCACTCTTCTGATGAAAATTCCAGGATGGCTGTTTGTTCACTTCTTTCTTTGTAAACATTTTCAACTTGATATGGATCATTTATCCTAAGTGGTGGATCAGCAGGCATCACAATCTTCATTTCATTGAGATTAATTTCACTAAAATGAAAAAATTCAAGTGTTAATAAATCATAGTCATAATAAATTTTTATATTTTTGTTATTGGTTGATAGAGAGTTTATACAGTCTACACAATTTATAAAACAAACAATGTTGCATTGCTTTATTAGTTGACCAGTGAAAACTCCACGCATTATTCAATAGGATAATTAGGTTCAATACAAAAATTTACAAATAATACATAATTAATTTATAAGTACATAAAAAAAACAAGAACTGCTTGGTCTTGGGAATCCACAAAATTATTTACCAACTCAAACAAATTATACTATCAATTAGGGTTCTGCGGTTCGCGGAAGTTACTAAGTTATGGCAATGGATTGATTCAGCATGATTATACTAAAGTTGAAAACAAGGAGATAATCAAGATGTGAAGCAAACTTTCGCTGGATTCTGTCAATATGTTGTATAGTGGATTCCAAACCACAGATAACAAGAGAACAAGGCTTTTAACAAGAGAGTTGAGAAGTACTAAAGAAGTTTTCAAAAGTTATTTTTTAAAAAAATGGATACATCCTAATAAATTCCCTAAAATAACCATAATTCTTGTGGTAGGATTTAAACTCGCGACTACTGGATTAATAACCTAGCGTGCTAACAGATTGGCCACCACCCATTAATTTAACAATTAAATAATATTAGTAGATGAGTTGAAGAATTTATTTCTTGATACTAAGAACTTGTTGAAGTTGACATATTCTTTGGGGGTGTTCAGCAATTCAAAAAATACATACTATTAGATTAATAAATGAGTGTTTCACTATTACTGACTGTTAGCTGTAGTGTGAAAAAAAAACATGTTCATGTCAAATTAGAAATATCAAAATATTTTTATATTCAAATTTATTTTAAATACCGTATTTGTGATTATTCTAACTTCCGATTTCCCGTATGGAATCAAGTGGGTAGAACAAAATTTTGAGTCTTTTGCTTGGTTGGTAGATGTGAAAACTATCTCCAATTCCACTGAAAATTCTCTAGATATTTGCTGATAACCATAACATCAAAAATTTTCCTTATTTCAGCATTTATCAGCTTACTTAGTTTATAAATAAAATTAATGGTACCTCTTAAGTATATTATCCGTAGGAAGCTCAACTTTCAAATAATTGGTGACGTAAGATGCTGTACTTCTATGGTCCGGATACAATGAAGGGTGTACCACAGTGAGATGTACACGAAAGTCTTTGGCAAAGTTGGTGCCGTACTTTGTTGGTTCAGAACAGTGATCACATTCATACAAAAACTTATTTTTGTGTTTATTCCTGGACAGCACGTGTTTCCTTAGGTTCTCCTGAAATAAATATTAAAAAACTTATTTAATTAAAGGTCAGGGAATAATACATATTATATGATAAATTAGATATTTATAAAAATAAATAAAAAACACGGTTTTAATGCACAAATGAGTAAAACTTTAATGAGCCTAAGCGCTTTCGCCGAACACAGCCGGCATCCATCCTCAGAGGCAGAAATCAAGAGTTTGATTTATTTTTTTATTTATTTTTATAAATATTTTGATAATGATGAATATGAACACATATAATTCTACAATTTATTTATTTTACTCCCGACGACCGTTTCGGCTTATAAGGCCATAATCAACTTGATTATGGCCTTATAAGCCGAAATGGTCGTCGGGAGTAAAATAAATAAATTGTAGAATTATATATGTGTTCATATTCATCATTATCATAATGGAATTCTACAAATTAGAAGCCGTCACAATCGAAAGATTGAAAAGTGCGTATAAATATTTTATTTATAACTATGAACTTCCACTGTGGTAACGAAAAAGCTTTGAAATTATTATAATCACATTTATCCAACTGTCGATTTGTTCAGGAGAACTTTGTTCTCTTAACATATCGACAATGTATCAAGCCAGAATACGCGAGAATTGTATGGAAAGGTCTACTTTTTTCACGGCTTTTCCAACTTTGAAGTCAAAAAACACCAACTTAGAGGCTTCGCAGCATATATGTTCCATACACGGATTTACTTAGAATTCGGAGTAGAACATTTCGTGTGTCTGTGTGTGTGTATGTCTGTGTGTGTGTGTGTCCGTCCCCCCCTTATAACTTTTGATCCGCTCAATTTACAGAGCCTAAAATTTCAGAATATATAAACAGTTACAGGCCTACAAAACTTTTATACTCGGAATTTTGAATTTTTGTTTCAGTCAGGGGTTATCAACTTTTGAATTTTTATTTTATTTTTCCCTATATCTCAGAAACCATAAAAGCTAGAACGCTGAAAATTGGTATAAACATAGACAAATACAAAATCTCAAATTAGTTTTTTCAAAACAATTCCAGGGTTTCTCAAACATTTTTTATTAAGAAAAGTATTTTTTTTTATGATAAATTTATGAGTTTAACTGCCTATATTTCCATTTTTTTTAAAATATCGAAAAAAGCCGAAACACCCCAACTAGATAATTTAATTTTATATAAAAAATATTAACATTGTAGCAGTACATCTCAAATTTTTTTTAACAATTTTTATAAAAATTGAATTTAGTGACGACATCGCTTCATACAATTTGTATGGTAGTCACCTATACACAATATCAAAGAAGACTTAATAGTTTGATACTTCATCTCTAAACATACAATATACATATACCATCATGCTGTTTTCATATTCCGGGTAGGAAAAAAAAGACTGACCTCCATACTATCCTATCTTGACTACCTAGGTACATGTGTTGTATAGAAAACTAAATATCATAAAATAATAAATAATTTGTATTTATGGGTTTGGTACTTATTCTTCAACTATGCATATTATCGCTGTCGACAGTTGGATCTCATGTGTTACATGCAACTAGTATGTTTAATCTATTTGAATTAGATAGTATTGGGAAAAGTTAATTTCATGAATTTTGTTTAGTTTGTAAGATTAATTCAACAATGTAAATAAAATTATTAGTATGTTAGGGGTAGTCTGCAATTGAATAATTATTAAGGTTTTTTTATTAAATATTTCACAAAATAACATTAAATATCATAAAGGCCAAACATACTTTTTTCCTATCTTTCGATTTGTTTGAGTAGATTATACTAATTTTACTACTATGCTGGCTATACACATAAGGTACCTACAAAGATAATATATTTTAGTAGACCAAAATCAATTTTGTTTGATTTAAAACTACCTAGCAATGTGAATGTCATAAAACTGTACATACATATTATATTATGTAAAACTTACAGGAATACCATTGTTTGTTAGACCAGCATTAACTATTAGGTTACAAAGAAGTGGTAAATACAATTTTTGGTCAAATGCACAAAAATGCTTGCACTTTTTCAATAATTATTGTTTATGTACAGTAAAGATATCACTTATTATTGACAATATGTGGTGAATACAAAAAAGTAACAAAGCATTATTTAAATTTTATAAATGGCCCCCTGTAAAATTATTATTTTGCATTTACCACTTGTGTGTAAAGGTAAACACCATGGATGAAATCTTGGCAAGATAATTTTAATTATTATTTTCTTATGATAGACATTTCCTATTTGTCTGTGATATGCTTCTGATAATGAAGTTCAACTGTCATTCCATCCCTTTTCAAGCTAAAAATACATGTGAGTGTGTGTGTGTGTGTGTGTGAAATAGAAATAATGCCAGTCAGATAAGCAAATATCAAGTTAAATTATATTTACATATAAATGTTTCCTCATGTCATGTGTTACAGTTATAAAAAAATATCGAGAATTACACGATACGCCTTTTCTATGCAAAATGTAGAACAGAAAAATATAATATACTCCTGCATCATTGCAAATTGTAAAGCAATCTGTATGCATTGGGATCATAAAAAATAGACTATAGCGACGTTTTCACAAATACTAGTTGCATGTAACACATGAAATCCAACTGTCGATGGCGATAGTATGTATAATTGAAGCATACATACCAAGCTATATACAACACAAATTAATAAATATTTTAAGATATTTTGTTTTCCATATAAAACATGTAGGCATGTACCTACCTATGTCAGGATAGGATAGTATGGAGATCAAAAGTTACAAGGCGGTGACACACACAGACACACTAAATGTTCTACTTAGAACATTTAGTGTGTCTGTGTGTGTGTGTGTTTATCTGTGTGAGTGTCCTTTAAAACTTTTGATCCGCTAAATGCACAGAGCCTAAAATTTCAGAATATATAGATAGTTACATATGCCTAAAAACTTTCATGCTCATAATTTTGAATTTTTGTTTCAGTCAGGGGTTATCAGTTTTAGAATTTTTACTGAATTTTTCATATATCTCATAAACCATAAAACATGGAACGCTAAAAAATGGTATAAATATGGACAAATATAAAATCTCAAATTTTGTTTTTTTTTATGTTTCAGAGTTTCTCAAACATTTTTCATTCAAAAATATTTTTTATGATACTTGAATTTATGTGTTTGACTGCCTATATTTCCAAAGTTTTTAAATACCTATATCGAAAAATGCCGAAACATCCCAAATTGATAATTTAATTTTCTATAATAAATATTGTAGTAGTAATGTCATCTCAAACGTTTTTTTAACAATTTTTTTAAAAAAATTGAATTTAGTGACGACTTTCATACAATTTGCAAGGCAGTATCTCACTCAATAGTTTGATACCTACTTAACCTGAAAACTTACATACTTACCATCATCCTGTTTTTCATATTATGGGTAGAAAGAACAGACTGATCTCCATACTATCCTATCCTGACATACATGCCTATTTATTTTATAAAATATTTATCAATTTGTTTTTGTGTTTATAGTTTGGTACGTATTCTTCAATAATGTATACTATCGCCATCGACAGTTGGATCTCATGTGTTAAATGCAACTACTAAAGATCATGATTGCTTGAGTGATGAAGCGCCCGAATTTACACTCAAGAGTTTCAGTGTTTACCTAATATGTATATTCTCAATACTTATTTATATGAATTTCTTACTCAAAATAATTGCTGTATCCAACGAAAAATAATATTAAACTTCACGTTCAAGAATGAGTATACATCACACTTTTGAGCCAAGTACATAAGTACGTGCTTATTCTTGTTCCTGGAAGACGATTTTTTTGCGCTATGGTAATAGGTATGTACATAACAAGAAAATTGCGTGCACTTTTTCAGTGTAAACTTTTCGTCCAATTTTAAGTTATGCACACTTCAAACATGTAATGTTCACACAGATGATTTATTTGCCCGTCGTTTATTATATCGGGTAACAAACAGGTAAAGGGTAACGACGAGTCATGAATGTGAATATCGCGTGAAGTGCGTTGCAGATGCGCTAAACATATTCCTCACGTACTTCTGTCTGTCTGCAAAAGTCGATATGTTTATTATAATTTGCTGAATTAAAGCACCAAGCTGTTACCCGCTGTGAGGTGATAAACGAACCGTATTCTCTTTTCGTTGTCGATATATCGTTTATGTCGATATAAAATTGACGTGCTAAAATATATATAGATAACATCGAGGTTGTACCTATAAGAGTTTCGCAAATACATAGTTATACAAAAATCGACAGGAATTTTATTCTAATTTATAACATTACAATGAGTAGGTACCTATTTACAAAAATAGTATTTAGTCCATATTAAAGGGTAAACAAAGTTCTACTTCTATTTTGAGAGAAAATGATGAATTAGTAACCAGGATTACGTAAAAAGTACCGTTTGATTTTTTACCCGGTGAATATTTAAAACATTGATATAAAAATAACAATGCCCGAGAAACGTGTTCATAAATAGAAAAATAACAATATTTATTCTAAGCACAGACAGAACAGACAGAGCTTTATTAATCAAGTATCATATACCAAGAGCCAGAAACTGCCAAATTTACAAAATTAGCATAAAGGCTGATTTTTTTATAAAAGGATACCACAGTAGGTAACAAAAATTGGATAGTATGAACCCTGAGTAGTGGTGTCTTTCGGGAAAAGTAGGCCTACTGTCCACGTAAACTGCACGTCATGCGCAATGCGCACTCTTTCTTCAATTGACGAATGCAAGACGATTGTTTGCATCTTAAATCAAAACTGTGTCCACGCTGCTGCACGCCATAAGAACACACTAACTAGCCCTGCTGCACGCACCGCATGACGTGCGGCTGACGCGACGTTGCCGCTCTGTGGACACAGTTTTGATTGTTTCTTTGAAAGCATTCGTTTTGCATTCGTCAATTGACGAAAACGTGCGCATGACGTGCGGTTTACGTGGACAGTAGGCCGTAGCCTTCAAAGAGTTGAAAATTGCTATTTTATATTTTAATACGTCAGTTATAGCATGAAGCGTGATTTTATTATGTCTACTACAGAAGACTACAGACACATATAAAGTTCAATATTTTTTAAAGGTGTCTGTCAATATTTCAAAGGTGTCTGTCTGTCAGGGTGTTTCAATCAACCAATGTGTCTGTCATTGGAAGGCGTGATTTCAAATATTCTTTCGTAGTAAATATAAAAAAAAATCACGCTACTATAATTGAAGGGGGCACCGACCTGTTGCCCAGACACCTAGGACGGGGCTGCGGCTACCGCCAACTTTACTGGCCTAACCAAAATGATTTAAATAATTTAAACAGGAAATTTTCGATTTACCAAATAAATATTCGAATTGCGAGAACATCATATCGGTGAAAGATAAAAGAATTTGCGAATCGCTGTCGCCGGCGATTTCGTGATGTGTCTAGGTGTTTTGTAAAATACGGGACAGTTATTACTGTTATCATCACAAAAGATAATGAATTGCTTATGTAAGTAACATCCTTCGGCCGGACGGGCAAAATACTGTTTATAAATTGTAGGTGACGATACTTTGATATTCAGAAATAGCTGGCGTCTGTCTGTTGGATGAATTCAGGACATTGATGACACGAATATCTGCAAATAGTTGTTCTCAAATATACCCCGACAAAATGATGACCTCGCAAATTTTTGTTTATTTTTATTTTATTTAAATAAATAAAATGTTTAACGAGAAATTTGGCGGAATTTATATTATGTTTATAACGAAAATAGCCTATATTTGATATCTTCGTTAAGTGAAAAATATTATACGTAGGTATATATAACTCAGGTATTAATGTATTTTTTTAAATAATCATATAAATATAAAAGAGAAAAAAAGGCTGACAAAACAGAAATTCATTAAGTACTTATCTTTATTTTGATTAAAGTTTTTTTTTCATTTTTCACTCAGTGCGATGGGTTTTTCTTTTGGTCGTGTGCTAATTCAAGATCAATTGTTAATGTTAATAAAAATAGGTATACAAATGATAAAATTGTTTAGCTGTTATTAAAATTTATTGATGTTTTTACACATAATGTAGTGGAAAAAAAGTTGTTATAAAGATTTACAAAAAAATTTTTTTTTCATAAAATGTCTAAGATATCCTAAATAATGGGGGAAATGTTTTCCTGAATAAAAGCGTAGTTGGGATATTAATTTATCATGCATATAAAAAATATTTTGGAAATTTATTTTTTTATATATGCATGATAAATCAAATTAATTTTTATTTTACAGCAAGTCCTGTACGATTCAAGATTTGAGCGCCATTGCTTACGAAAGCGCCATCTGCAGTGGAAATCATTAATTTGTCAGTGAAATCAAATGAATGCATAACAGTACAGATGACAAATCGATCTTCATAAGTTTTTATAGTCACATCACAAAATCTATATTATTGTACTATTTATGTCACATCACAAAATCTATATTATTGTACTATTTATGTCACATCACAAAATCTATATTATTGTACTATTTATGTCACATCACAAAATCTATATTATTGTACTATTTATGTCACATCACAAAATCTATATTATTGTACTATTTATGTCACATCACAAAATCTATATTATTGTACTATTTATGTCACATCACAAAATCTATATTATTGTACTATTTATGTCACATAATCAAACATCAATTTAATTCACGTATTTTTACTTATTTTTTTCTTAAATTACCTGTACATAATCATCACGCCACCGTGACCCATTGCAATTCCCCTTTTCAGGATATCGTTCACATGGTTGTGTCATCCTTAATTCTCTTGGACGACTCAGACTTCTTGTTACAATTCTGACTTCTTGTTACAATCCCGACTTCCTGTTACAATCCTGTCAGCTTTGTCAGGCGTTCTTCATTCATTCTTCCTAATATGGCCAAAGTATTACAATAATTCTTTTCTAGTATACTTCTTAGTGATATCACTTCAACTGTGTTAACTATCTTTAATTTATCATACCTAATTCATGTTGTGATGCACCGGCTTAGAATAGTGGTTTAACTATTTTATAATTCCGTCATTTTTGGGTGTCCCTTATGAGCCATGTAATTTAAAATACAACAGGAATTCAGTAGGTAATAAGGTTCATAAATCGTGCGGGAATACACGCATGTGCCGTGCTTCTTTATAAGGTAATGTACACTCGATACCGTCGTTGGTTACCCCACTTTGTGGGCTATGCCGTGATGGTATGAGTGAATAAATAATTTATGTATTATCTGGGTTCGATCCCCAGTAGAAATACATAAATTTATTTAAAATCATTTTCTCACGCAGATATTGCTTCTCTGGGCCTCAAACACTGATTATTTAGAAGAAATTGTCATATGGCAATAAACTCGCCACTTGCGCAGGGTGCAAGGAAGTGATTATTATTTCATATTATTATTATTATTTTTTTTATGTCAATTTATTTGCATATTTCTTTATCGTATTTTAGATATTTGTTTGCTTTGTATTTTTTTAAGTCTACATAGAATAACTCTGTTATTTTTTTTTCTTCTTCGTTTTATGTCAATGTATATGCATATTTCTTTATCATTGAATATATTGTTTTTTAAATTAATATTGTATTTTTTTACTTCTCCTATGTATTTACTTTTTGTATTTGTTTGTGTAATTAATGTGTGTACACTTACCTATTATTGTAATTGTTGTGCTAACACTACATATGTACCTATCAATCAATACGTAAATGCCCCATTAAGGGCATGAATGTGTATAAAATAAATAAATGAATAAATTATTATATTAAAATCTATCATACTACAGTAAAACTACAAATATGCCTGTTTTGGGGAATTGTATGTAAACCTACATAGTACATTCGCATGTAAGTATACAATGAGTGATATGAAACTGGTAGATATTACGAACACGTTGTTCTTGCGGATGTAGGTATATGAAAAGAGAGTTTTTTTGTATTGAAAATATATCGAGGAGCTGTCTCCATGGGAGAGAAATGATCTCTGTCGCAATAGATAACACAACATGCAGCGTTTGCTTAAGTGTCGCGCGTATTTGGTGCAGGCACGATTCTCATTAAGGAAATATCGCCATACGGAAAAATATTATTTTCGTTATGACGTAAAGTAATATGTGAAAGGGGGTGTGGGGAGGGGTGGAAATTTTCAACGAACAAAAGCAATAAGCGATACATAACGCACCCAACCAACGGGTATGGGCCGTCTTGCTAAAACTGATCCGCGCAAATCTTAGAACTCCTCGTTAGGGATGCCTGATCATTTACTTCCCTCACGTTCCGACGGCGGGTATCGCGACCCCCCGAAAACGACACGAAGTCGCCATTTCCATACGCAAAACGGTGTAATGTGTCGCGTGTCGCCAGCGAGATCGAAATGTCGCCGGTGATCTTCGCACGTCACGTCCCCGAACGATGGTTTTCTAGAATTATTATTTCCCTCAGCACAAAATCATTTTTCCCACTGTGTGCTCTCTTCGATTTCGGAATTTTTGAAGAAATGGTTAGATACTCGTATAAGTATATTATATATTTTTTTCTTATTTTTGGAGCGGTCGGGTTGGTCAATATTTAAACGGAAGATCTTTTCGCAAAAATATAAAAAAGCAAGTAGAAATCTATATATTGCACGTGCAAAATAAACGAGAAGGTGTAATGGACTTACAGACGGCCAGACGGGACGTATTATTATATATCTGGCGAATCACCGTACTTTAAAGAATATTGAAATTATGATAAAATAAAGAAAAAAATAAATATATTTTATTCTTTTTTTTTTTGGGAAACACACTGCTACAACACAATGATGGATGAGTCGATATATTAGTATGTAAGCAAAACAAATAACATTGTTCTGTACCAGGCGAAACAGTCGTCCCGTTTTTAAACAATGAATGACGTACCTACCTACATACAAGTGTAGTTGTTTTTACTTTAAAATTTACCATTATTTTTTTTAAAGTGGTTTAAAAATGTAGTATCTGGACTTAAAGTAGCCCATGTTAAATAAAATTAAACATTAATAAAGAAGTTAGAATAATATAGGAGAACCAGAAACTCAAGGCACCTACAGGGTTTACGACCTGTCACCGACTGGTTCATGTGATCGCATTGTGCGCTTGCGCAACGTTCACAAATTATGCCTGTGTTCCTGGTTCTCCTATAATATTCTATCTTCGTCTCTGTTGAGATGTTAAAAAAATGTGTCAAAAAATATCATTGACTCCCGACAGGGAAAAACCCAATGTTTGCGTATATGCAACTTAAAAATATTCGTTTTACATATGCATTAGTACAAGCAATTCGATTATTGTAGAAAGTAGGAACTTTGATTTATTATTCATCATCATCATCATCATTGGCACTACAGTCCGCTACGGACCCTTGCCTCCTCCAGAAATTGTCTCCATCCCTCCCTGTCGACCGCCAGTCTTCTCCAGTTTATCAGGTCCATTTCTCTTATATCACACAACACACAGCACATTAAATTAAAGGGGCACAATTAAAAAGGTAAAGATGCGCACAACAAAACAGAGCACAGATTAAATATACAAATTCACATTTTTTTAAATATGTATAAACTCGAAGCAAACATATCCAACTCCGGATATGTGTGCTTCGAAACTCAAACAATTTCTATTGTATCCGGTACAAGCTTTATTAATATATGAGTTTTGCGTATAGTTAGTTCTAGAAGATTCAACGTAAAAGAGAGACTGGTTTCTATTTCTTCTAAGTGGACAGTGAAAACGGAGTGAGCTTAGAAGGGGTGTACTGCCGATCAGACCGTTAATAATTTTGTATAGAAAACAAATATCTTGGATTAATCTGCGTGTCTCCAGTACTTTTGTGGGTGGTGCTTTAGAGCTTGAAGATAGTTAGAGAAATGTAATCTATTACGAAAATTTAATTGTTTGATATCTTTTTTTGAAGATTTTCTATTGCGTTAATATGTTGTGTTTCATAGTTTGGGTTCCATACAACCGATCCAAAGTCCAGCAAGCTTCTAATAAATGAATTAAATAATATAATATTTTATCTACATTGAGTTAAGAGACGCGGATTAATTACTTTGTAGGCCACTAATAAACCGACTCACGCTGTTGGAACAATAATATTTTAAATATTTCACAATAACAACAGGAGTTATTATATTATGGTCTGGTAATGATTCGATAGTTGATTCCTTCGGTTGCAGCACTGCTTGTGATGTGATGGTACCGTTCAACGAGAGATTTAAGTGGTATATTCGGCTTGTGGCACTGCCAAGAAGGATTTCGTAATTAATGAGGCACCACATACCTAATGAATATTGGCACTAGCTGCATTCCTCCTAAAAATAATTTATCCAATTATCAGATATGGTTTACGATCGTGTGTTGCGGACCCCATTCCGATAAACGATACAATAAGTGATGAGAAAGAGGAGTCTTCCTGATTTTTTGCGTACGTCTCAATAGAGACGAAGCAGGATTTTAATATTTTGTAAGATGATAATAAAATACCCACAGAGCTTGCAAACAATCATCAGCTGGTTCATGCCATTTTTAAGTGTATGATTGCGCAGCGATAATATTTTGTGCTTTTGAGATTTATATTCTATGCATTTTTCATCTAAGTATGTATGTGGTCACATATGATCTCACTAAATCAATCGATAAGTTGTGTAAGCTTTCAAAAGATGGCGGTGTGAACAAATCTATTAACATCTGTATTACGCATCAAGAGAACTATGTAGGTAAACTAGTTGCATGTAACACATGAGATCCAACTGTCGATGGCGATAGTATGTGAAGAATACGTACCAAACTATAAACAATTAAGGGAGGGACTGCTCGCCAACGTATCTATTTTTCAATTTGATATACCATCATTATTTCTTATCAAATCGTTTTGAAAAAAATAATTTAGATAGTTTGGGTATTAATAAAAAAAAATATATCTTTACTTTTTGATGATGATCTGTATAAATTCTTGTAGAAAAATAATGGCATACCCCGATTTTCAACTTTTTATCTTATATTTTTAATAAAATATAAGGCGTAGTTCAAAATATTTTTTTAAAATTAAATAAGACAAAAATATCTAGAAAAACATGATGGGACGTTGCATTAATGATTCAGGTTTAGTAAATAAACCTAAAATTTTTTTTAGTTTATTAACTTAACCTGATGCATTAATGCAACTTTACATCGTATTTTTCCATACTTTGATCTTCTTTAATTTATAAAAAATGTAATGCTCTATACCTTAGAGTTTTTTTTAGAAACTCAAGAAAAATGTCAAAAACCGGTGTATGCTTATTATTTTCCTACAATAATATATACCTACAGAACATAATTAAAATTTTAAGGTATATTTTTCTTTATTAATATCCAAACTAAAGTTATTTTTTTCAAAATGATTCGTTTTATAGTAATGATGCAAATTCAAATTGAAAAAATAGGTACGTTGGCAGTCGTCACCTTCTTAAACATAAATTAATAAATATTTTAAGATATTTTGTTACCTAATACCTACTATTCAACTATTCGTATCCCATTTGCAAGAAATTTTAATTCTGCATTCGCTTACACTTGGTATGAATTTTCACATTCACATGAGCATTTCTAGTATTGTTGTACTATTCAAATATCATTAGCATAAACAATTATTAACTCATGCAATATTGGTCTTGCTATTAAATTCACATTCACAAAAGCATTAATATTATTATTTATATCTCGTTCACAAGGTATCTAGTATTGACTTCGCACTGCGTAAAAAGTCTTAATATTAATTAACATACGCAATTTGGATATCTATTTCTCATTCACACAAGCATTCTAAATATTGAATATTTTAGTTTGGTATTTACATATGCATAAATATCAATCAAATTCAAGAATTCAACAAAGTAATTAAGAATTGTAATAGTTGAAAAACTCTAAATATACGAACCAGATTGTTGCATGTAAAAGAGCAATGTGGACACGCATATGGTTTGGCTCCCGTGTGAAGACGAAGGTGTCTCTGCATACGACCCTGTTGTTCAGTCTTATACGTGCAATATGGACACTGCACTTTTTTCTCCCTATTATCCAGGTGTATTTTAAGATGTCTGTAAACGCAAAAATAAAACAAATATATTTAATTTTATTTTATTGGGGGGTATACACAGATGAACAGGTTACATTAATACAGGATTACATTAATACAACATTAACAGGATCAATGTATAGTTGGGCCTGCAATCCAATTATGTATATCCACTATTAGTTTTATTTAACAAGAGAAGAGAATGAGAAAAAAAAGGAATGCAAAGACATAATGACTAGGCCTATAGGCAATGGGTAAAGATAGTGGGATATGAAAGTGACGAGGAATGGCAGAGGATAATTAAAGTAGAGAGAGAGCAAATTAAGTTGTACTTTACTCATACGAGAAAAAAAAAACAAAAATCTATCCACTGTTATCTCGGATCGCGTTGGTTAATTCTTTCAAGTACCTAATATACGGAGTATGAAATAAGTCTTAACTTATGAAATTTTTGTTATATGTTTCTCATTTGATTCGGAATGGTAGAATGTTTTCGGTGATTATATATTATTGTAATTTGGAATATAGAAAAGATCAGCTTACTTAATATCAATGATTTAAAATAAAAACATACACACAAATGAACTGTGAGGTCATTTCGCTAATCAAGATTTTATAGGTCCCTTTTAAATAATGGGTTTAAAAAACGCCAGATTACCACACTGATTTGTCATTCATTGAACCTTCTATTTGTGATGAATTCAGGATCATACTGAAAATCAGCTATAATATATTATTACAGGTTTGTATCAGGTTTCTACTTTTGATTCAAAGTTGAGCATTGTCCTATTGAATTATAAAGTTGTTTGTATTATGCAATAAAAAGTTACATTAGGTATTATTATGTGTTTATTATTGTATGTTTTATTAGTGTGTTTCCCGAAGGAAATGAAATAAAAGCAATTACCTGCTCAATTGGATCTTGGTCTTGGCAGCGTAGGAGCATTGCGAACAGGTAAACGGTCGAGCTGTGGAGTGTGCAGCTGTCTGGTGCGCGCGCAAGTCTGAAGGATTGCGAGCCGTATGAAGGCAGCCGGCAATGGGACACGACCAGCCACGACCTGCGTGTAAAGTCGTGTGCAATTTTAACGCATATCTGAAAATGAAATGAAAAACATAATATATATTACTTATTTCAATTGTCTACAATCAGTTGATTATACAGTATACAGTCTGAGGAATAGAAGAGCTGACTCCAATAGCCAATATTGGCAGTAAAACGGGACAGTGCCAGGAAGATGAAGAAGAAGATGTACAATAAGTTGTAATATTTTTCTGGTGCCCTTTTAGGAAATCTCGACGCTGACTGCTCGGAATATGTGCTCCAGTTCTGAAACCCGTCCACTCCGGGATGATGCCCAGTCAGGATATCGGTCTCCTTAAAGGCTCTCGGCGATCCTCTATCTTGCCGTTTAATATCTTTTTTTTAGAAAGAATGAATATGTCCTTGTGAATAGTACCTACCTATAAACACAATATACCTACATCCTAAAAAATCCTCTAAATTTTATATTCTTCTTCTTATACTGGCTGAAAGCCACTACGGCCTGTTTGTGTAGAGTTTGTTGCCTATTGTGATGTGGAATCCCAGGTGTCTTTCCATCTTTTGGGGCTCTTCCTGGCTTCTTCCCTCTAGTTGGTCATGTGGTCTGTGGATTTCTGGTTTTTCCTTTAATATGAAGTGGAGCAAATGGTATTTATCTCCTCTCATTAGGTATATGTTCCAGATATGAGATCTTGCGGGCCTTTATTGTAGACAGGAGTTGTCCTGGCTTGATCCGAGACGTATGAATTTTTAAACAGTTTTATATTATTTATGACTAAGTCTTTTTGCCAAAAATACGGCTTATCTTCACTTGCAGCAAACGGTGAGCCAGTTGTTTCCTCATAATAAGCTCTCTTTGGCACCTTAAGTGCAGTGTCTGCAAGGCTTTAGAGTTCTCCGGACTCTTTTTTATGTGTTCTTTCAGAGTTTTTCAAGGGGCCGTTTTTAGTCCCCCAAAGCAGAACCGCGATTATTTTCCTTTCATATTAAAGTGTTTTTAGATATTGATAAAAAAAAATGTGGCCAAAAAACAAATCATGATTGTTCACTTGTCTTTTTATTTATTCAGCATTCATTGGACAAATTTGATAAAAAAAATAATAACGAAAACTGTGTATATTTTCTGTCATTGTGTTAAAGGAATATTATAGAAACCCCTCGAAAGAACAGTCAAGTAGGTGCTAGACTATTACGGTCTTTATGTTGAATACATAGTCTTCTTTTTGACTTGGTTACTGTTGCTTACAAAGTGTGAGCTGGAGAGAGAAGAGAATAAGTAGGTATCTAAATAGTATAAAAATATGATAGTGGATGTGTACCACGTCTGTACTGGAGCACCCAGCATCCAGGGCCGGTCACTCGACTCGTTTATTACTTTCCGATACACTCCACTGCCTCGGGTTCCTCCATTATGTGATACCTATATGTTACTCTTTTGTATAGCAAATAGGTACTTTTGCGAAACTGCGCGATATTATTTGTCTACAGATTCTAGCGACATCTTCTGTAAATAATAATATTTTTTGATTTTGTATTTAAGAAAGATGTTACAATTTATGAATAAAACAAATTTTTATGGAGCAATATTGAAATCTTCACTGTAGGTATAGGTAGGTACTTACATTATTATGAGTGAAATTAACACGGCTATTTATGTCTCAGGGCGCTTCAGAAACTCAAAAAGGAAAAACCCTGATAAATCAACAGAAAAATCAGAAAATACACAACACTATTTATGGCCTCATGCTACT
The DNA here is from genome assembly GCA_963576475.1 of Molanna angustata. NCBI lineage: Eukaryota > Metazoa > Arthropoda > Insecta > Trichoptera > Molannidae > Molanna > Molanna angustata. The sequence continues at coordinate 35,505,979 of OY754970.1, read as the reverse complement.
TTGGTTGGTTGGAAGAAATTGCCATATGGCAATAAGCCCGCCATTATAAACATTATTGTACATGTAGTAAAATAAATAAAAATATATAAGAGTTGTGTACGACCCATAATGGCGTGTGAAATAGAATACAGGGCTGACACAACCATAATAGAGACCGCAGTGAGAGTGTCAGAAATGAGAACTCTCCGAACTATTACAAACCTTACGCTGCAAGGTTGAAGATGTATGGGGTAGGCAAAGAAAGAGGTTTGGACATCCAGGATCCCTCAAATAGTGCTACATGGCCGACCTGAAAGAAGACTATAGACAGACTACAGAAGAGATGGGTGGATAGCTGGGTGTCAACCTCACAAGAGAACTACATACTTGTCAACAACAGGCCTCAAGGCCTAAAAAAGGATGGAAGAAAAAGGTATAAAAATATTTTAAAATAAAAATTTTCGGGATGTACCTAATATTATAGGAGAACCAGCAACTCAATTAATTTGAGATTATGTATTCGAATATTATATTAACTATACTAAAAATACTTTTATACAATAGGTAGGTATATTATGTTGAGTTATAAAATGCGAATATTTCCAGTGATAAATGAATTATACCTAAACATAAAAACGAATTACACAATGTGACGAATGTAACGCATAATTTAAAAAAAAATATATAACCCACGGTTTGTGGCTCAGAACCGAACGGTTTCTACGTCTTAGTTTCCGGACCTTCCAGACAGCGGACGGGATTTTTAAATTTATTATAATGGCCCCTCCCATTTGTTAATTCCAAATATTAATTTAAATTATGATTTGTAAGGATGCGCCGTGGACGGTGTCATCCATCGTAGTATAACTACAACTTGGTGCATCACGATGGAAAACAGGGTTGTGTCGAGTTACATACAAGTAGGAAACAATGTCCGCGAGTTCATTCTTTTAATCAGTGCTAAAATCGAAAATATATTAAATTTAAATAAATAAAACTGATAATATTTTCATGTTTTGTAAAAAAAAATATTGACAAATTAATACCTACTAATCTGAAGCGAAATACGTGAAGCGAAAACTTCGCACTCCTTTTTAAGGGAGCATATTATAAACCTAAACACCCCAATTTCAAATCAAATTTCTCAAACATGTTAAAAATTGTGTTACTAAAACAAATACAATAAGTATTTTCAACATTTAAATTCCCCAAAAAAAAATATTAAAAATATTCGTTTTTACAGCATTTTTTTTAAATAACTCCATAACTATATGTCTAAGAGAAATAAATCTTTTACATGCTCAAAGAGTGTATAAAATTTAAGTTAATGACCGATAAAGCTTTTTGATTTCAAGTACCTACCTAAGGTTTGTTCTTAAAATGCAAAGCATCAACACATTTTCAATTTCCGATAATTTAAATAACATATACACATTTTTTAAAGCGCGCGATAATTACCCTTACTAAAACGTAGCTTCATAGCATTGGCGGTTTTAATGTTATTTTTTTAATATCATGATTTCAGTCACTAGATTTAGCGTTATATGCCCTCTTAAGCAAACTGCGCGCACGGAGGAGATTTGAGATTTGTCATAGTTAAAGTTATATGGAGAAGCAGTGGAGAAAGCTAAAATTAAAAAAATACTGTATGTTTTAAAAATACATACAGTATTTCTTCCAACTAACCAGTGTTTCCAGCCCAGAGAAGCTATATTAGCGTGAGAGATTAATTTAAATATATTTCTCCTCTGCTTGGGATCGAACCCAGGACGCCCTCACAGGAACCAAACGTTAACTAAAATAAAATAAAATTTAGAAAATATTTCTTTTCAAACCATGTATTGTTTACTGTCATACTGCCAATGTAAAACGCAGTTGTTTCAAATTACACGTTAAAGTATAATATAAATGGTACTTATCATTTCACTTTGCAATATGTGAAAATAAAACTTTGTTCCTCTTGATGAATATGCATACAAATTTTTTATCAAATGTAAGATTTAAATTTTAAAATTTAATGAATTACGGTTGATCACCAGTATCTTTGTATACATACGCGTTTGTACAAACAGAATAAGATAATTGCATTTTTTTCTTTCTTCGTAGAAATGATTTTTTTTTAATATAGGTATGTTTCATTTTATTCACGTTCATAAAAACATTTCGACCCGCATAATCGGTAATTAGAGTAAGAAATTGGTCATCAAGGCAAGCTATGTAATTGATAAGAAATTATACCATTTTTAATTTTACAACGGACAACTCTTGATGAAAGTCTATAACAAACAAATAATATGTTCAATTTGGTAATTAAGACATCAACTGCTTTATGGAAATTGTCAGAAAGTGACCAATACTAGTGGATGTCTAAATATATAAGAGAAACTTGAAATTTATTGATTGTTTTTTTAATCACATTACGGAATATATTTCCCTTTACAAATATTTATAAATAACATTGAAAACAAAATCAGAGAAAAGTAAAAAATAATAAACATAACAATAAATTCACTTATTTATCCAATCATGGACTTCCACTCCGATCTGCTGAACGTACAACACTATCCAACCTAACCATAATACAGAATTTCTCATCTCTTCGTTCGAAGTACAATCATCAAGATTATGGAATAGCCTTAGTCCTGATATTGCGTCGTCTAACTCACTTAGTATTTTCAAGAAAAAAACTAATGAAGGAATATTTATCCTTGAACACCTGATCCCGATTTCCTCTCCTGTCCTTACCATATCCTTTTTCTTGCTATGAATTATAATTTTTTTTTGTTTTAATAGTATTTAAGTGTTATACATATTTTCTTTGATTTCTTTTACTCTTTTTTATTTGCTGTTGTACATACACAATGTTGTCATACTTTGTAATCTGGTTGGTTGGAAGAAATTGCCTAATGGCAATAAGCCCGCCAGTGTACAATTATATTTGTTTATATTATGTACAAGAAGATGTATAAATATATAAATAAATAAATGGAAAAACCAATCCATATACCTACCTCCTAAGAAAAAATAGTAATACGTAATAATAATAATAAATGTCCACAGGCATCATAACAAAAACATCGTCTAAAGTTACCTCCATACGTTATCAGAAACATACAATAATCAACAAATGTACAATAGTCAGAAAATTCCTACAGGTACCACTTTAAATAACTACTACATACAAACACATAGCCTCACAACTTGAGTACGCTCCGTTGTGAAGGAAATTACCGGATCAACATTTTTGCAATAATAATAATTAATAATAATAATACCTACCTCCTTAGTAAAATGAAAAAGAGTCTTTTATTATTATTATTTGAGGGTATGTTTTAATGAAACTTATAAATTATTCGTTTGATATGAAATACAAACGTACAAATTATAACTTACAAATTCATGAAGCTGAGATATTTGGGTTTAAAGTTTTGAACACATATTGGGCTTTTGTTACATAACACCTTCATCCACTGTGAAAAACGCATTTAGGATACTTTTTTCACGTTGTTATTAGTGTCATATGAAAGAGCGGCACTTAAAACCTTCATCTGCACAAAAAAGTAGAAAATTGAAATTTTGCGACTTAACACCTTCATCCACTTGTGTCTTCAATTGTTTCTGGTGATATATCCTTGGCCCAGCTCTGGTATAATACAATATAACATAACAACAATATGAACTGACCTCGCTTCGTTAATTTGAATATATATAATAAATATTTTTAATATACTGATTATGTTCTATGAATAATTATATATTTATGTACGAAGGTGGATTTATATTTATGGGAATGTAGCCTTAAAAGGGCTTCATATTGTCAATCAAAACAGAATTTTTTCAAAGAATTCTTTCTTATTCCTTAAGTCATAGCAAAATCTTTAAAATTTTCAATAACTACAATGCCTTTGATAATGACACAATTTTGTCTATTCGATCTGTAAGGCTACTCATGACACGATCTTGTCTTTATATTAAAAATATATAAACCAGCACGGCTACTCATGAAGTTGATTAATAAAGTAAGATTAAGATCAGCTTCAGAAATCTTTGAGGTTAAATTATTTATATAATAACATTAATTTAAGCAATAATCAATGACAATTTCATACTAGACGTTGATATTAACAATTTTTTTATGATCAAATGTAGAGAAAGATTAAAATAAGACTATAATTGAGTACTGATTTATACATTTTTAAGATTAAGGCAAGATAAGAATGCATTATGTCTCCTTTACACACGAGTGCTTGCACTCTGGTGAAGGGATAGTTTTTCTTAATGCATCTTTTCCTATATTCTATGAATGTTTTTTTTTTCTTGATATATTTTTAATTCTTTATATAAATAATTCTTCCGTGAACTCCTCCTAAACGGCTGAACCGATTTTTATGAAACTTTTTGTGTGTGTTTGTGTGAGTCCCTGAATGGATTAGATTCACAAAAAGGAATTTAATAAAGGAATAATAAAATCGAATCGTTATAAATATTTTCGTAATACGAATTTCGAATAGTGAGAACATTGGCTTCCGATATGTCATACCCTCAAAAGATACGTCTTTGAAATAAGGAATTTTGTATGTACATCTTAATTCTATTGCATCAGTTTTATGAATTTCAAATTTGTTAAATACTTCTTGTATAATTAGTTTCAGTTAAACCCTTTTTTTATTTTTTACTTAAGTAACTAAAAAACTTCAAGGCCTATGAAGTAGATTTTTACTTCAATCGAAAGAGAATATCTACCGGCTGAGTTTTTTTGCCATTTAAAAAAAATCTCTAAATTTTACCATTATGCACGATAAAATGTTGTATATCACATATCAGGTGATATACAATATTTTTTCGTGTTTCATATATTAGAAGGTAATTTAGTGTGAATTTTCGCGTACATACGTTCACCCAGGGTACCTATACAAGGGCCTTAAGACCCAGCATTCAGCTCCACATACAATTACAGGTCTTAGAAGTTAATTACAGATTTTTGTTTTCCCCCTTAACAACTCATGTGCTGTATCATATCATAATAGCACCTACTGTCAGCCTCTTATAGTCTTATTAATTTCAATGCTGGAGTTTTGATAGTGCCTAGATAGCAAAAGAGTCAACCGATTCCATGATTTGAAAGTATTTTCATCGTAATAGGTAATAAATATTAGTTATCATGGACGACTACAAATAAGTTTCCGTCAAAATCATTAATATCGTCTTATTCTAAGTTTAATATATTTTATATTTAATATTACCAATAGTAAATATTTTGTAAGTAGTAACATTAAATAATAATTTGCCAGTCATTGTTACATGTGCTGGCGTTTCCGAGGAAGAAGAAGAAGAAAAAAAATCGAAAATCCCGGAATGCGAGCGTTCTCATTTTTACAATATCGATATAATTCATGTCTGGTTTTAAACAGTTCCGTAATTCATAAGACAAAAAACAGGGTAAACAGGGGCCAAACAGAGAGTAAGACGGAATGGGGTCGGGAGGGGGCTGGAGGGGGGTGCAGGGGGGGGGGGGGGGAATGGAAGGGGCCCACACACGCTCCTGAGGCAACTTGATTTGCCCCATAAATAAAATGAACACAATATAAAGTTGACAGATTTATTATGGCGAGGAGGAGCAGGGGTTGTGCATGGAGTTCAGCCAGGGTTGGGACAGGGTAAGAGAGAGAGAGAGAGAGAGGAACGGGTAGGGTTGGTTGGTTGGTTGGATGTAAGATGTGAATGATAGGCGTCTCTGAGAAATGTGTAAATATGAGGATGAAGATGAAACTAACGTCTGCCCTGTGAAAAATGAAAGTTCGCGTGTAATAAAAATATGCCCGTGAACATAATATCGATCAGTTGTTCTGAAATTATCTTTTATTTTGTTTTTATTGGACCAGCTTTATGTGTTACAGTCCCATACCAAGAATGTGTAGACAGTATAACGATATGACAAGGGAGTGTCCTGATCTTGACATGTTTGCGGATTTGCTCTCTGCTTTTGAGAAAAAAGTTAATTCGAGCGTGCTGTTTAAGGTCTCAGTGCTATACTCGTATATATACGCTATTTGATGGTAATCAGTTTGAAATTGTCTTTTTTCAAACTTATGTTTTTTTTACTTCAACTTATGTAACTTTTTTTTCTTAACTTATGTAACAATTTTTTTTTTAACTTAACTTTTGTAACTTAATTTTCTATAATTTATTTAACTTATACTTGTGCAACTTAAGTGTGTGATTAAATATGAGCTCATGTAATTTTGTAATGTTGTGTGCATCCATAACTGGACGTCCAGCACTCATAATAATAACCAATATTGTTTTCTTTTTATGAAAATTGTAAGCTGGATGTCTGTCGATGTACCCTTTTTATAAAATAAAATAATACAAAAAAAAACAAGTTGTCCCATTTTTAAAATATCGATAAATTCTTGTAGATTTTGTTTTGAATATTTTTAAAAGTTTGGTGACTTTTTTAAGAAAAACATTTAATTAATTATATGAATATTATTCTTGATGTGCTATGTCAGGTTTGAAATCTCTTGGGCTTTTGAATGCTCTTCTATTTCAGGCAGTAAGGAGCAGTTCTTCGATCACGATGGTCTGAATACCTGTCCAGGCTCGAATATTTCGGACATGAATAGAGAATATTAATAATCGTCGGCATTTCTGGCTCAGTTGCGATTGGGTATCAATTATCAGTTATCAGACACAGTTTTTAAATGTGTTTTCAGCTGTGACACGATTTAATATCGCAAGTCTCCAGAATGTGGCAACTTGTTATTGGGTGCGTGATAAATTCATATTTGACATGTTATTTGCCCGAGAAGCAATATCAAATAAACAAATAATACCTGACGCACAATATAAAAAACACTGTCCATAGATTGCAGCTGAAATAAACAAATAAAAAATATTTTTATTGACAAACTTTTAATATCTCAATAGAGACGAAGTTGGGATATTATAGAAGAACCAGGAACTCAAGGAACCTACAGGGCTTACGACCTGTCATCGGGTGGTTTACGTGATTAAATTATGCGCTCGCGCAACGTTCATCAATAAGAATATCATTTGTCTCCCAATAGGGAACAAAATCCAATGTTTGCGTTTATGTAATTAAAAAAAATATTCGATTTAAATAAAAAATATATAGAACTGTAGATTCATTCTCTCTCTCGTCATTTTCCTCAGGACTGAGAATGGTGGTTGTAGATTATTTATTATATTCACCAAAACCCATCTACTTTTTCTATGCCTCTGTTTTTGTGTCCTTATAACTTGTCATATTGTACAAAAAATAAAAATTAGTTATAAGTTACATACATACATACCATCACGGCATATCCCACAAAGTGGGGTAACCAGCGAAAGGTGTGCGGGTGTGATTGCCTTATAAAAGGGAGCACAACACATCTGTGTATACCCACACACCAGTCTCGTCTCACCTAAAAGGCACTACATTCAGAATGGGTGGTGAACCTCATTGCTGAACTATGTGAAATGTTATTGTTGCCTGTTGCATTTTCGTTTACCCGGCTCTTATGGGACACTCGAAAACAATAATAGAAAAGAGTGGAAGCACTATTCTAAGCCGGTGCCTCGCAGCTTATAAGTTATCAATAAATTATTCTACCAAAGTAGTAAAGTTTCGTATCAATACCATGTCGATTAATTGTGCATTATTTGATCGTTGTCAATATGCAATAAGCAATAAGCCATAAAAGATTGAACAACACTGAATTATCGGATGAAATTCGAAGAAAAATACTCGTATTTTGATTTCATTGTGTGGATCCCCTCTTTATATGTAGGTATATACTCGATGAATATCAGAACAATCTTATTTCATCGTTACTATATCAAGTTAGTAGCAGAGGGCAAAAATATAAAATTATTCAAGTTAACTTTATGCTAAAATCCTCTTAAGAATAATTTTAGCCGCGTCTCAATCGATCAAAGTCGTTTGAATAATGAAATGTACAATAACGATTTAAAATTAAAAAAAAAATCTCGTCATCCTTAATGTAGATCTTGAGATCTGTTCAGGCCAATGAGTTGGTAGTGTCGTGTGATGTGGACTCTCAACTATCAAGCCATCATTTTGAAGGTCTTCCGTCTGGTTTTCCCTGAAGAGCGATACGAGGGAGTCTGTAATCTTGCACTCTATTTACGAGTCAATTATTCCAGTATCGTTTTCTTTGTCTATCGATTAAAGATTTCTCTGTAGGTATATGAATTATAAATTAATCATATAATAATGGAAGAATCAAATTGACTGATTTATAGAAAATATCCGAATAGAAAATCTATTATGGCGAGCAAACAAAATTAATTATTTTTCGGTTCAAGATGTTTGTATTGGCCCTTTCGAGAACGATATTATTTGCTTTTCACACAACCCGTTTATGTCTTATAATTTTTTGCCAAACGCTCATCACTCATTCATATGACCGAATCACCTTAGCGAATATATAATCAATAACTTGACAACATCCTTCTGTATATTGAAATTTTGTATTATTTCCTATTTCGTCATAAATGTTTGGTTTTGATGAACATGTGAATATAATTCAGGAACAAACGGAAAATTGATTGCTTAACATGTGTAGGTACTAGTACCTACTGACTTTTTCATTGATGTATTGATTTCCTGCACATTTTTGTCCAACTGTTGATTGGTTCAAGAGAATTTATTTCTCTTAATGAATCGACAGTATTGATTTTAGCTGTTATGGAGTTTTTGCATGGTTTTTCTAATTTTGAAGTCAACATCGTTTCATGCAATTGCATGACAACATCTTTTCATGCAATTTATTTGGCAGTATACACAATATCTAGGGGACTCTCTATAGTTGGATACTTAATCTCCATACCTTATATATACATATACATACATACCATCGAGCTGTTTACATATTTGGGGTAGGAAATAGGACTGGCGTCCACACTTTCCTATCTTTAGATAGGTACATGTTTTGTATAGAAAACAAAATATCTAAAAATATTTGGATTTAAGGGTTTATAGTTTGGTGTGTACCTACCTATTCTTCAACTGCACATACTATCGCCATCGACAGTTGGATCTCATGTGTTACATGCTACTAATAATGATAAATTCTTTCATGTACTCTTTGTAAGTATATAATTATTGATTCATTTATTTTTTTATTCAATAAATTAAGTAGGTATACAACAATTTCATTACACAGGTAGGATATAAACGGATTTAAATAAATTAATAAATAAAAAGATTTCATCTAGTCATCAAGGGGTATACGGTTATCCTGGCTGCGAAACATTCGTGCGTGGACTGGTTAAAAGAATGTGGAGGCGCTTTTTTTAGGTCGGGAGACACGCGAAGAAAAAGAATATAGTTAATTTGTATCGTTGACAAAATAATCAATGGTAAAACATAATTAAGGATTCAGGAGTTAGGAAAAATGATCAAAGTTTATATATATGTAGGTATATAGGTACCAACGCGGCTTAGAAAGTTCAATCTGGACGTAGCATGGTTGTAGGACATTGGTATAATTCTCCCATAAAAGATATTCCGCATTTAATCTACTTTTATGTTGTACTAAATACGAATGAACACTTTCTGGTAGGAACATAGCTGTAGGTACGTAAGGTGACTTCAGTCAAGAGTAAATCTTCCTATGAATATAGATCGCCCCTAAGGAGCAAAGCAACGTTTAATGGCTTTCCTTCATTCCACCAACCAACTCTCCGAGGGGATCTGATTTGTTTACTTTCAAAGTTTTGATACGCAGACCCGTGATTTGATGGTGTCGACGCACGCTGAATTGGGATACCTACCTACCTGTCTACATTTCATACAATTATAATATGTAATCCATGCTACATACCTAAATGGATTTCTCGTATGATATATACGAAAGTTAAAGAATCTAATACCCCAATAGAATCATTGGAAGTTGTAGTTAAATTTTATGAAATGATGTGATAGAAAATATAAATAAATATACATATGTATTTATTATTTATCTTGGTGTTATGTCTATTTTCTTTTTCATTTTTTGTTGATGTACATATATAATTCTGTCACTCTGAAATCTGGTTGATTGGAAGAAAATGCCTGATAGCAATAAGCAATCAGGCATTATATTTGTTTATGTTATGTACAAAAAGTTAAATAAATAAATAAATAAATATTCGTTTGTTTCTTAACGCGATGTGAATTTAAATTCAACATAAAACGTCGTTATTCTTTGACAATTAGTAAGTCAATTTTAGATAATTCGTACTATCATCGACCGTTTTATATACCTACCAATGTCCCAGAGTTTCTATCTTAGCGTTGACGAAATTGTTTTATTTATTTATTATTTGGTTTTTTTTACTTCTAAGTTGGAAAAACCGTGAAAAATATAAACCTCGCATATCTTGGCTTGATACTTTGTCTATGTGTTAAGAGAATAAAATTCTATCATTTAATGATTTGGCGGATATTTTGTGGTAGTTAATATTAACCATATTTGAATTATAAATTAGCTATAAACCACTTGTTTTTGAGTCACTTCGCGACATGTTTCGGAAGCGCTGTCCTGCCATCGACCGGCTTATCTAAACTAGACACGCCGGTCGATGGAAGGACAGCGCTTCCGAAGCATATTGCGAAGTGACTCAAGAAACAAGTGGTTTATAGCTTATTTATTTTATTTATTTAGCTAATATTATAATTCAAATATGATGAATAAAATTCTGTTGATTAAATCGACAGTTGGATTATATTTATCGTATGAATTTCTTTGTATTGTATTGTATATATTTTATTTAGATGTAAAAAAATACAATTTCTTACTTCTACATAGTATAAACAAAAAAAAAACACAAATCAACATCGGATGACTATATGAACACCCAAAAAAGACACGTACCTACATATCAATGAAATAAAACACAAAATAAAAACTAAAGGAAAACACACTACCACAACAGAAGACATCAAACAACATGAAAAAAAATACAATAATATAATAATGTAGTATCACAACAAGCAAAACAGATATTATAGCATCTTAGAACATAATATATAAACAATAGAAGCACACGATTTTTAAAAAAACTTCTGTTTTATGTATTACGAAACAAATATTTTTACATTATACACTTACAAGTTTTCATAAAAATAAATTACTGTTCCCAAAAACACAACAATCTATAGCTACACAAGCCAGCACCGTTACAAACTATGTATGCAATACCACACATGAGAACTGATTTTGGTCAAAGACACTTTATTTTCATTGCCCCCAGAATTTATAACATGTTACCTATATCACTCAAAGAAATAATTTCGCTGAAATCATTTAAGGGGGGACTGCTGCCAACGTACCTATTTTTCAATTTGATATACCATCATTATTTCTTATCAAATCGTTTTAAAAAAATAATTTAGATAGTTTGGATATTAATAAACAAAAATATACCTTAACTTTTTGATAATGTTCTGTATAAATTCTTGTAGAAAAATAATGGCATACCCCAATTTTCAACGTTTATCGTATATTTTTAATAAACTATAAGGCGTAGAGTAATATATTTTATTTTAAATTAAAGGAGACAAAAATATCTAGAAAAATATGATGTGACGTTGCATTAATGCATCAGGTTTAGTAAAGAGACCTAAAAACATTTATTTTCCATTCAGTGCCATTGCGTAATAAAAGTTTTTTTGGTTTATTTACTTAACCTGATGCGTTACGCAACGTCATATCATATTTTTCCAGGTATTTTGTTCTTCTTTAATTTATAAAAAAAATATTGCTCTATACCTTATATTTTTTTAGAAATTTAAGATAAATGTCTAAAATCAGGGTATGCTTATTATTTTCCTACAAGAATATATACAGAACATAATCAAAAAGTTAAGGTATATTCTCTTTATTAATATCCAACCTAACTAGGTTATTTTTTTCAAAATGATTCGTTTAGTAATAATGATGGTATATCAAATTGAAAAATAGGTACGTTGGCAGCAGTCACCCTTTTAAAAGAAAATGTTCCGAATACATCATGAACTACGGGAGAACTAATATGTATCAAATGTTCGACATCGTAGTGTAAAGGGACATATTTTATATAATTGTTAATATTTCTTTTCTTTCCTTCGCAAAAAATCCCAATTGTTTTATGAATTTTATAAATTTTGTGCTGTCTTGATTTGATCTGAGACTCGACTGAATAAAGATATGACTGACGGATCATACCTATGCTCTGTCAGTTCAGTATTCCCTAGAGATACTATTTCAGATTATTTGTGTAAATAACAAATAAAAATTGTGATGCGTATCATGATGACTTCAATTCCATTTTTTAATCTGTGCACCTACAATAGTTAATTTTATATCGTTTAGATACTTTTAAAAAAAATGCAAATAGGTACAACCTATACGTCTCCTGTGAAATATAATAATATGTACACTGCTAGACCTAGAACAGGTATACCTAGTTGGGCAGCAGTTATCTATTTTTATGACGATTATTTAAATTGTGTGATAAATAAATAAATAAAAATTCAGCACCTAAGCGACGAAAAGCGGCAAGACTATAATAGACGCCCCCTTTGCCTTTTTTTGTACAATGATTGATTTTTTATTTTTCTTCATTCATTATAAAATCGTGATCCTTGTTTTAAGTAAGCTGCACGCAATATATCATTACTTAAATACGCTCGTATTGTGTAAAATACAAATACACACTACAAAAATGTACTAGAATAATCCTCAAAGTTCCCTCTAGTGGGTACAAGAATGATTCCTGAAAGTTATGTAGAAGTAATGGAGTAGACACCGGAGTTAGTCTGCAGGTCTCCATCCTCTGTGTTACGTGATTGTGTTGACGCTGTTTATCCATATTACGTCAGCCATAATTACCATGGCACTAAGCACTACACACTACACTACCAGAACCTTCCTCTCTACCCTGTGTCTTCTACAGTTCCTCCCCCAACCTTCACACACCCACTCTCCCGATATCAGCCCATGAATCTCACGACAGACGGAGAAAGTTTGACTTAAAGATATTCCACTTTGTTGATCCTGATGAAGTCAACTCGTCGTTGTCGCCCGATACAAACATTATTATGTACAAGACGGTGTTGCACAGTGGGACGGCACAGGATAATTATAATAAAAATAATTAATAAATTTATTTGTCACCTTAATAAATTCATTCATTTAAATAATATATTAGTTACATAGCTACAAATTTACACAAAGAAAATATAAATTTCACCACTTCTTGGTGATAGATGAGATATGTGTTGTGTTACAATATTTTTAATAATTATAATAACAAACACTTCCTTGCACCCTGTGCAAGTTGCGAGTATATTTCCATATGGCAATTTCTTCCAACTAACCAGCCCAGAGAAGCAATGTTTGCTTGAGAAATTAATTTAAATATATTATTTATCCTCTCCGGGGCAGATTTTTCATTTATTTATTCACTATTTGTCTGCATTGTATTAATTTATTCACGAAAAAAAAATTTTAGCCTCTGAAGATGCTGTGTCTAAAGAATACTCAAAAGCTTATTTAATGGCTATTCCTATTCGTGAAATAAAACTGTGTTTGTTATATTTTTTATATTCATGTTAATTAAATCATATTAAATTTCATGATTATGAATTTCCATTGTGTTAAGGAAAAAATCAATAAATTAATTTATTATACACAAAATTTAGCTGCGCAGAAATAAAGCTACATAGATAATAATTGAGTAAAATATTAAACAAAGTTTGTATGCAAACAGTTGAAAAACTAAAGTATAAGGTTAATTAAGTGCTGGATGGTAGAATTATTCCAATTCGAAACTAAATCCAGAACGTTTGTTGCGTTGTATTTTGTTCTATTTATTTTTTACATGCCATCAAGCCGTGACCCTTACGGAGTAAGCAGTGTATAAAATTTAAGTGAATGACCGAAGTTTTTTAATTTCAAGTAGGGTATGTTCTTCAAATGGTAAAAATCAACAAATTTTGAGTTTACGATAGTTGAAAAAAACGTATAAACCCTTTTTAACGCAAGCGATAGTTACCCTTACTAACACGTAACTTCATAGTGCATTAGACGGTTTTAATATATCATGTTTTCAGTCACTAGATACCTTTATATAAGTCAATGAACGTACTTAACATACGCAATAAAGGTAGGATTTTAAGGAAGTTTTATGTTGGCATTACCTGTGATGATTATAAAATGTTTTGGTTCTTTAAATAAAAAGTTGACAAATATTTTTTTAATTAAAAAAAATAGAGCAACAGTGAAATAATGTCTGAGTCCGGCCCTGTTTCAAAGGTGAAGCGTTGTGTACTGTTGTATCCGTATCATGTCATCCCGTTAAGCATAATCTCCTAATAAATGCCAGTGCCGGGTCTAGTACCAACAACGCCCCGAGTATTTGACAAAATGTGACGCTACACAACTTTGAGAACGTGATGATTTTTCAGTCATAAACACGTGGCGCTATTAGGAGAGTATTATACCAAGAGAGTTATGGTGTATTACGTTGAAACGCCAACGAGAAAATTTTCCCGCCCGAATTGATGATAATTCAGAGACTATGCCAAAATTATTACGGCCTTATTTTAAAATTGGAACACGTATTTTTTCATTTAGCGCGCCTCGGTGTGTCTATATACTAGTTAGAAACGCGCAAATTTACTTTTGAAAAATTACGCAAAATGAAATATACCAGTTTACAAACTGACTATAATTGATTTGATTATGAAAACTTTTATATACAGAAATATACTGTCAATAAACAACATGAAATAATAGAAGCTGGATATGTTGCCACAGCACTGGTTTCATGAAAGAAATTGTCACCACTTGCATTCTTCTTATCAGTTGCAATCCTAGAATTGGTCTGTAACAGCTATGGCTGTCTCTCTTCTACTCCACTCTGCCTTGTCCTCTGTCGGCCTCTTCATCTCCACGTAGCTATTACAGCACATGTCGTCGATCACCTGGTCCATGTATTTATTTCTTGGCCAGCCTCTATGGTTGCTATCCTCCACCATTCCCTCCGCGATGGTTATGAGCAGACCAGGGTGCCTCATGTTATGGCTAATCCTGTTGGATCGTCGTTGGGCGATCCTTTTGAGGAGTTGTCTTGTTTTCCCGGCTCTGCTAAGCACCTCGCAGTTTTGGATGTGGTCCGAGCAGTGGAACTTCAACATTCGCCTGTAGCACCACATCTCGAATGCAGACAGGCGTTCTTTTTCCCTCAGGACTATGGTCCATGTCTCACAGCCATATAGCAAGACACCCCAGACAAAGGTCTCAATGAGGTTTTTCCTTATTCTTAGATCGATATTGGGGGATTCGATAATTTTGGATTTTTTATTATATGCTATCTTAGCCTATAGGATTCTGCTGACAATTTCTGCATTTGAGCGTCTATCTTGCGATATACGGCTGCCCAGAGGCGCGATTCTCGTTTAAATCCTTAACTGTTGTTATGGATAGGAAATTATGGCTACTAGCGCTTGCGAAAGAATGCTATGTCAATAAATGCGATTCTTGTTCTCGCGTGAGTGATAGGTATCCATACAGAATGATGTAAGAATTCTATGGATAGTATCCATATTTTTACCAGTAAATGCATGTGATAAAGGATTTATTTTAAATAAATATTAAGTATTTGAAGACATTGAATATATTCTAATTGGTTTTGCATTCTTTTTATTCTTTTTATTCATCTTAATTAGGTATTTTGCATTTTTATATAACATTTATTGTTTTTGCATTTTTATTATTATTGTTCATTTGTACAGTGATGTTTTCCTTTATTTACCATTAGATGCTTTGTTATTTTTATCACGTTATTTACAACTCTCTTCAAAATACGAGTTTATTCTAGGATGTTATTGAATATTATAGTGTATGAATTATTTTTATATTTGAAATTATGAACGTCTGTAAATGATTGAAATAATATTGAAATGTCAGTGAGGTGACAGATCGATGTTATGGATAGCGCTAAGCGTTAGTGACACCTCTCTAGTGACAATGCCAGTGCTACGATATGGATACCTGAGAGGGATAGTATCCCATTTACTATCACTACAAATTGAAATGAGAATCGCGTTTTCTATAATTTTAAGCATTTTAAGGATCTTATGGATTTTAAGGCGTTATGGATAGCTAAAAAAGAACGAGATTCCCGCCTCAGGCAGACGAATTCCTTTATTTGTTTTATAGTTGTATTGGTGAGAGTGATATTTATAAGCGTTTGCACTCTTCCTAAAAGCATACATTTTGTCTTCTCTTTGTTAATTGTACCCCTTGCATATGTTGCAATAAAGTGAATATTAATGAATATTATTATGCAAATAAAAATTAAGTAGGTACTTTCCAATAATTTTGTTACAAAATACAAAGACAGAATTGTCTTACGAAAACAAACAAAAACTTCCAAAAGACGATGAATTTAGCCAACGTTTTGCAGACGTTCTTCTGGTATGTTATTATATTAAACACATTTTTTACTATTTGCCTTACAAAATTGTTAGTGTAATTGTAATTGTACACTGTTCAGTATGGACTGTTTGTGTGTGTGTGTGTTCGTTCCAGTAAGGGACTCGAAATATGATGTTCAGTTAGTAATTAAAAGTAAGTGGCCGAGCTGAAATGAAATTTTAAAAGGCTTGTTTGCTTGTACAATTATGGACATTAGCGTATACAGTGTGACCAAACAGTGTGTGCAATTTTCTGAAAACATTAAGCACCGAAGATAATGGGTGTGTACATCGTTGTACACCCACTACACGGTGGGGTGACCACACAACTGACTGGCGTTTTATGCAAAATTTAACCAGCCAAAGAATTAGATTATTGAATATTGCCAATAACGGTGGCTGAATTTGAAGTTGACAATTTTAGAAAATGCTTAGGTCTGTATCTACTCAATCTAATAATGGTTGACTAATAAGGGATTTTCTTAATAAAAGGTCGTTATTGGGTTGTGTGATAGTGAAAATTAAAAATTTAACTAAACGTTTGGTTATGGGTCAACGAATCACTTTCTGAAAGAAACGTTATTAGGTCCAAAATTAATCTATTACAAATAGATTTTTTTCAAAATCCAATGTATGCGTACCTATGT
The DNA here is from genome assembly GCA_963576475.1 of Molanna angustata. Taxonomy (NCBI): domain Eukaryota; kingdom Metazoa; phylum Arthropoda; class Insecta; order Trichoptera; family Molannidae; genus Molanna; species Molanna angustata. The sequence goes on along the minus strand of OY754970.1, from coordinate 35,488,879 downwards.
AGGTAAATGCGATATTAAAATTAATATTCGAGAAAAAAAATATTATTTCTTCGTACAATTGTTATCACATCATTATTTTTTATTGATAATGTAAAAAATAGTATTTTTCAATTGAATTGATTATTTTAAATTTGGAAGAAACTGCCTTATGACAAAAAAATAATTTCGCCCCGGTAAATATTTTTTGTCGGTCACCGACATTGCAGAAAGAATGGGAAGGCTGAAGTGGCAATGGGCAGGTCATGTGGCAAGACAGAGAGATGATAGATGGACCCCTAAAATTCTGAATTGGAGACCCTATCATAATAGAAGAGGTGTAGGGAGACCACAGAGGAGATGGACTGACGACATTGTCGAATAGGTGGGACATGGGTGGAAGCGGAGCACCCAGGATAGAGAGAAGTGGAAAACTCAGGAAGAGGCCTTTATCCAGCAGTGGAGTGAAAGGGGTTGAAGAAGAAGAAGAAGAAATATTTTTTTGAGATACCTTCTTTCGAACGCTGGTTATACACATAATTAAGCAGTGTGATTTAAAAGTAAATTTAGTTAAATTATTATGTTAGGTTAGGTTAGGTTGTAGAAACGCATACATTTTGGGAATAAGGAGTAGGAGTAAAATGTAAACGTTATATAAACAAATAAAAAACACCAGGACGATACTCATATTGATAATATTCTTTTCCTGCAATACTTAAACATAATTAAACCTAAATTTCAACATTAGGATTAGGTACCTATACAATTTCTGAACTAAAAAATTATATCTTTTAAATCTTTTATTGCGATTGTGAGTATTATCCATTTTTTTCTTGTAGCAAAATAACTATAATATTTAATTTTATTTATGAATAAATGTCCGAAGAGGCGAAATAATTGGCATAAGGCAATCTCTTTCAACCATTTTTTTAAACTGATAATATATATTTGACTAAGTTTTTCTTTGACCCCCTTACCTCTATTAGAGAATGGTGAAGTCATAATAAACGTAAAAGAGTTTTAAAAGATCATATTTTAAACTATATATAATTACTTAAAAAAATAAGTAACAAAAAAATTTTTATCTTTTTACCACTAAATAAAAATTATTGACCACTGACGCGTTTCGCTCAAAGAGCATCTACTGAATGGTACTTTTGAATTAGTGGACAATTTATTTATATAAGTATATAAATTCATTGCTAGCAAACCTTATTCATTGCTCCTTAAATTCATGCTGGCAAAAAAATATCTATATATATAACACTTAGACCTTTATAATAATAATTAATAAATTTTATCTTCTTTAATAATGTGTATTTACATATAATATTCATGTTTTTATATATTTGAACTAATAATTTTTTAAAATAATCTCATATTTTCATGTATAATATTTTGTAAAAATGTCTTATTTTTTAAGTAATTTTATTTAATTGATAATGGAACTCCATCACGAATTAGCAGTCAAAATTAGAAAAATGGTCATAATTTTGGTGAAACATGAACCTGTAAGTGGTATTTTTCTAGTATGTAAATATATAATCTATTTTACTGTAATGAATATGTAATGAATTATGTATGATGCTCCTTTTTTGAGCACGAGTTCTCAACTTTATCGAGTATCAACGTAAATACATTGTTTCATAAAATTGATAAAAAATTTAAAATACATAAAAAAAGAAATCCGCTGAGAAAAAAAATGAAAAAACTACTGAATCTAAAACTAAATTCTGATTTTAAAATCAAGAATAAATATTTTTTTAAAGGAAATCTGATTCTCAAATCCCATTGTAGGTTCCTACATTCCACGGTTGTATACTGCAACACTTAACATTGTACACAACCTCCCAATTTTATTTTTTTTAAAAAGATTAGCCAAGCGGTGGAAGAACGTAAGTCTTGTAGGCTTATAAATTAGCTCTACGGTGGACATAAAATTGTTGTAATGAATAGCGTCCCCCACTGTACCTGTATTATATGGTATGGTATGGTAACATTCCTAAACATCGGAGCTTGCTTGCACCCCTTGCGGTTGGCCTGAACGCTACTGATGTCCTACAATAGCTCCAAGATAATCCGACGCCACAGCCTGTGCAAAAAGCAAACATATTGACAATGCGACTTTCCTCTAAACATTGCAGAGTTGGATTCATTTTTATGTATTAAGTATTTCACTTTCCACTACTATAAGATAATGGAGAGTCATGATATGACAACTCATACTATGAGTTGTATGTCTTGTACACCCCAAACTTAGGATTGATCAAACTTAAGATGTTGATAACATATAGGTACCTGAATAATAATTTTAAAGTCCATATGCATGTGTAGAACTGATTAGTTTTTATGATTAGTTAAGGACCACTTACAGCTAACAAATTATTATACATTATAGTTCCATAAAACAAGGGCAAGCTATTACAAAACTGCAGGTCAGCCAATTACAAGTGGCCACATCCTGCATTAAAAATTGGTGTATATATTTATAAGAGAATGAAAATACCTAAAATGAATCTATATAAAAATGAAAAGATACAATAGAAACTAAGATCACAACAAAGAAAAACAATGAAATATATTAATCAAAGGAAAGCAATACTATAAAATATGTAACAAAGCACAGGTTAATTTATAAGTGTGGAAAGTTTTCTTCTGAATGTCACCAGACTGTCACCAAAAAGATATATGTCGTTATTGATATATGTAAGGTATTATAAAATCTACACATCCTTTTAATGGAATTAAAAAGACCTGTGTTAATGTTGAAAAACTGTAATCTAAATAGTTCTGGGTTCCTTTTATGAGAATATGTGTGAAGTTTTATTTCAGATAGAAGATCGGAAAGAAGATTACTAATTTTATACAAATAGACCAGGAGGGCAAGTCTGGTCCAACCAGTGAAATCAAAACCCTTGTGATTACCATATCATGAATATAATTATCATGTGGAGTTCTATAACATCTAAAGATAATATATAATAGAACTCCATATAATAATTATATCCATGATATGGGTAATCGTGAGGGTTTTGATTTCGCCGGTTGGACCAGACTTGCCCCCCAAGTCTGTGACTCAACGACGGGATAAGAGACTTTTGATTATAGTTATACAAAATAAGCAAATTATGATTTTTTAACTAAAAGTACCTAAATAAAGATATTCACATAATTTGATTCAAGAGAGAACATCAATCAGGTGAACGGGTGAAAGATTTAGGATATGGTACGGAAACAGGGAAAGGACTGAAAGGTAGACATAGGATAGGAAACAGGATATTTATTCAATTATTATTGTAGTTATATACAGGTTTATATTAAAATTTGTATTAAAAGTATCTCTATACACCGGTCCTAATTTCAAATTATCGTTATCATTCAGAACAAACCTACCTATTATCGACATTTAAAACATACCTACCTACCGCGTTATTCTCCATTACAATGGTAGGTTCATAGCGAATCAGCTAGACAATCCCCCCTAGACAACATGCCATTTAAGCTAAGCGTTATATCGTTAAGCGATAGTAAATGTATGGAATTGGTGGCTATGACATCACGTGACAGCCACCAATTTCATACATTTCTATCGCTTAGCGATATAACGCTTAGCTTTAATGACATGTTGTCATTTTGCTCAAGAAAAGATAACATAATGCATGTATGGAAGTAACAGTTGTCACGTAACAGACTACTGTCACATCCATACATTGAATTATCTTTTCTTGTTTCTTTTCTTGAGCAAAATGATACGTTGTCTAGGAGAGCAGCCACCATAAACAACGTGTCATTTAGCGCAATAAAAGAAACAAGAAAGATAACATAATGTATGGAAGTGACAGATGTCACGTGACTGGCAACTGTCACTTCCATACATTGAGTTATCTTTTCTTGAGCTAAATGACACGTTGTCTAGGGGGGGCAGATCGTATTTGCAGTGGAGACACAGGCCTTGCAAAGTTATTGTTGTAACTATTGCAAGCCCACACAATGAATTAATTATGTCAAATTATGTTATAATTATGTCAAACTTTCAAAATGGTCTCAAAACATTCTGGATTATTAAGTTTTTAAAATCTTTTTAAGTAATGTTTTGTAAAAGTGCTTTCAAGGATTGTATATATTTGAAAGAAAGTATGTATGTGTTAGCCTCATCCCACTTTTTATCTACATTGATAAAAAATATTAGAAACAAAGAAAAAACATCCGTTTTTTAAACATACTTTTTTTGTTATTCGAGTTTCGTTAGTGGAGTGTAGATTGTAAGCAATAAAAATATGAGAAAGTAAAATAAAACTAGCATTAGGTTTCATCCATTTCGTCCCATGTCCATTTCACGTATAATAGTCCTCAAGTGCACGAGTATGTAGGGGTAGGTAGGTAACCGCCTCAATAATTGTCGCAGACGCAGCACCATCTAGCGGCGGCCACCGCAACTTTGTTTACAGCGCGAACAAACTGGGAAAAACGTTCCTAGGTTCGCGCGCTTCGCTCGTAATTTTGACGGGAAATTTTCCCGCTTCCCGTCCGAATAATGTGGCGGGAACTGCCGACTGCAACATGGCGGCTGCTGAATTATGCCTTGCGCCAGAATTGAGGTTAGGTTCATTTGAAGCGAGCCACTACACTAGAAAACTGCATTGCAAAGATTTACTAAATAAATGTCCCTACCATGTACCTAAATACTTTTATTTTAAAATGCCTTCAACAGTTTTTCATTGCAATAGGTATATTACATCCTCGTTTTTTTATCTTGTCATTTATTACACCACTTGTCTGTCTATGGTACCTCATTTTCATTTTGTTTATTCGATTATATGTAACTTAGAGTCTGAATAAAAAACAAATATGATAAATCAAGCAAATGATGTCAAGAAAAGATTAAATTAAACTCTGTTTTCTCTGCCTAACCCAATATGGAAAATTAATATGGTGGACGATATATTGAAAGACTAAGCGTAAAAAACTTAACAGACTGATATGAGACGACACAAAAGTGTAAATAAGGCGATAGATGCTAGCCAAGATATAAAAACATGGCGTTTGATTCTCTCTGCCTACAACGTTAGGGACATGTCATGATGGTATTCATGTAAATTTGAAATGAATGGATGACTATGGAAAAAATCTAACATATGCATATTAAATAATTATTTCTAATGGGCCTAACATTAAGAAGGTAATAAAAATAGGGAGAGGCTGCGATGGGCAGGGCACGTGGAAAGAATGGACGGTTAAATAGTGTCTTGCACACAAAGCCATAAGGTAGACGCAACGTTGTTTGACCCAAACACCGATGGCTGGATGGCGTGTAGCGGCATGTGGAGGCTATTGGTGTTGGATACTGGAGGAATGCATGCCAGGATAGAGGGAGATGGCGAGGAATACTGGAGGAGGCCAAGGATCTTAACGGGCTGAGGAGCCACTGTTGATGATGAAGATATGCATATTGCATCAATATGAAGTTGATAGAATTTGTTAAATAAAATAAGAATAAAAATAAAAATAAAAAGAAGAATGTTGGTACCTCCTACGCTATACACAAAAACATTGAGATGGACACGTAAAATTTTTTGAATGGCTAGTTTTTTGATATTTGACTCCTTATGGGTATTACAGGAGTTATTTAAGAATAATGTAAGAAAAAGTTGAGGTCCCATAAGCAGTATTCTCGTAGTACGGGACCTAACCTTTTTCGTACATTTTTCTGAAATAACTCTTGTATAATACGATCCTATGTCTGCAATTTTCACCTATAAAGAGTATGCGCAACGGTAAACGCAACCACTCCCAGGTGCCAGACTTTTTCATACCTATATTCTTACAACTTATTTTTACAATATTATTGCAATTATAACATAAAACTTTAATTGACAACTTTGTACCTACTTGGAATATATTAAAATCTATTTACTATGAATTTTTTTTAGTGTAAAACTCCGCTTCATAACACAAGTGTTATTTTACATATTATACGAAGTGTAAAATTAGGAAATCTATATAAATTTATATATTATTTACTGTAGGTACTATTATTAAAATAATTGAAATTTTGAATAAATAAAATAAAGATGATTCATCGAAAACGTCGCTATCCCTCGGAATATTATGACGACATTCATAGAATGCACTTTCCACACGACACTTGTTGAGAAATAGTAAGGCTGGGTTGTTTCAACAAAAGTATCAGTAATAGTAAACTAAAACTAGTTGCATGTAACACATGAGAACCAACTGTCGATAGCGATAGTATGTATAGTTGAAGAATATGTACCAAACTATAAACCCATAAATACAAATTATTGAATATTTTCAGATATTTTGTTTTCTATACAACATATGTAGGTATGTATGTCAAGATAGGATAGTATGGAGGAAGATCCTTTTTTTCTACCCAGAATATGAAAATAGCATGATGGTATGTATGTATGTTTGGAGATGAAGTATCAAACTATTAAGTCTTCTTACATATTGTGTATAGGCGACTGCCATACAAAATGTATGAAGCGATGTCGTCACTAAATTCAATTTTTAAAAAAAAGGTTAAAAAAATTGAGATCTTCTACTACAACTTAAATATTTTTTATAGAAAATTAAATTATCTAGTTGGGGTGTTTCGGCTTTTTTCGACAATTGTAAAAGTTTTGGAAATATAGGCAGTTAAACTCATAAATTTATCATAAAAAAAATATTTTTCTTAATAAAAAATGTTTGAGAAACCCTGGAATTTTTTTGAATAAAAGTAATTTGAGATTTTGTATTTTTCTATATTTGTACAAATTTTCAGCGTTCTAGCTTTTATGGTTTCTGAGATATATGGAAAAATAAAGTAAAAATTCAAAAGTTGATAACCCCTGATTAAAACAAAAATTCGAAATTCTGAGTATAAAAGTTTTGTAAGCCTATAACTGTTTATATATTCTTAAATTTTGGGCTCTGTAAATTGAGCGGATCAAAAGTTATAAGGGGGGACGGACACACACACACACAGACACACAGACACACACACACACAGACACACGAAATGTTCTACTCCGAATTCTGAGTAAATCCGTGTATGGAACATATATGCTGCGAAGCCTCTAAGTTGGTGTTTTTTGACTTCAAAGTTGGAAAAGCCGTGAAAAAAGTAGACCTCTGCATACAATTCTCGCGTATCCTGGCTTGATACATTGTCGATATGTTAAGAGAACAAAGTTCTCCTGAACAAATCGACAGTTGGAATACTTTGATTTCTTAAAATTGTTTAAAATTGTGTTGTTAAAGGACATTAGATTTCTATGAAACAAACAAGTTTTGAACAATTTTAGGAATCTTTGTTCGAGAAACAGAGTCTTAGAAATGCGTTTAAAAATTGTAAAACAATAACCATCAACTCTGCGAGTTATTGAAATAGAAATATTTGGTTTTATTGAAACGACACAGATACAACACTCTCTTTGACTATGATATGTATTATTAAAGTTTTCTCAATAATATTCATGTTTGGTTTTACTCGGAACAGCGCTGTACCTATAATAATATATAATATTACCGGTTGTCATTTTGCGGGATCACTTGTGCAGAAGTCGTGATGGGACACGCTCAGCACCGCCCAACAACGTGATGTTTGCACGGGCACAAATCAAACAACACCCAACATTATCATATTCTCAATAGATATACATATCTTTCACACCAATATTCTAAATGTCTTATTCACATTAAATTATATACGAGTATTATATATTTTAAAAATTATCGAGTCTAGTCTCAAGTCTCACAATCCAATGTCACCATTTTGTATTTTATTCAAACGTCAGTGTTTACAGTTATCCTGCGAGATAATATTTGAAGCTTCCCAAAACAAAAGATTTCTTGAAATGGTTTAAATAATCCTAACACTCTTCATTTTTTGGAAACAAGTGGAAAAAGTCAACCGTTCAACTGCCGTGTTATGGTGGTTATCATTTGATTTCTATACATTGTTTTGGGTTCGGTTCCCAGCAGAAGCAAAAATGTTTAAAATTAATTATCACTTAATTATTACTTTTCTGGGCTGCAAACACTGGAAAGTTGGAATATTTTCTATAAAGCATATAATACCAATTGATTGAAGTGAATTCGTCTATGCAACTGTGATTATGCCATTAAAAAAAACTGGCATTTCATGCCAGATTTTTGGACATTGTTTTATTTTTTTAGTTTACTTCATTAAACTACTGTATTTATTTAACTAAATAGTTAGAAATAAAAAAATAGGTCTGAGACAGAATAAATGCATTTGAAATGAGATCGCAAAGAAGAATTTGTTATAGAACTATGTATGACAGGGTACGAAATGAGCACATAAAGAAAGAATGTAAGATGAAGAAAGATGTAATAAATAAAATGAAAATTAACACAATTGAGATGGTTCGGTCACTTGCGAAGAATGAATGAAGAACGCCTGACGAGGAAAATATAGGTACAAAGCTGACAGGAATGGAATAAGACGTCGGGGACGTCCAAGGAAATGATGACATGACTATGTGAACGATATTCTGAATGACGTAAATGTAAGAAGCGTGAACAACAGACGAACATGTAGGAGGCGATGCATGAATGTTGACGAGGCGATGAATGTGTGTCGAGATAGAAAAATATGGCATTCAGTTCTCTCTGCTTACCATGTGAGGGACATAGCGTGATATTATGTATAAATCTGAGACATATTTAGAGTAAAATAATATTGTAACTGAATATTAACTTCACCGTAACTCAGATTTTTGTATCTTTCATATCGTTTATACATGGTGAAATTTTTTTATGTACCTATAGATTTCTGTAATTTTTTTGTATTTACTTCATCTCGTTTTACTTTATTATTATTTCGTCTATCACTTTAATTTAGTTTATTTTTTTGCTAATACTTTTTGAGCCAAGCATTAAATATCTTATACATATTTCAGCCGTAAATTCGTAATTGGAATACGTTTATATTTTAAAGATTATGTACACAATGTCATGTAAATATATTCTGTGAATTTACTAACAAATAAAAAAATCAAGAATTAAATAAATAAAATGAAAAACTTGCATAAAAATATAGAATCGTAACTCAGCTATTGGATATAAGCGGAGAGTAAAAATATTAAATTACTGTGAAAACTATGAAATAAACTTGGAAAAATTTGTTTGTTTTATTCAATGTATAGTTTCTGTATATAAATATATTTTTAAATGGCCAATGTTGTACTTTAATTAAGCCCATATTTGATTTTATGGCAGTATTCATTAACTGTTAGTGAAAACTCAAAATAGAGGAAAGACAAAAAAGACGTAGAAGATAAAGAAATGAATCATTCCTGTCCAATTTTGAAAGACTAATAAAACTAAATGTTAATAATATATTTAAATATTTATTGTTGGTTCATGGTTTGATAACCAATAAATAAATGATTTCCTCTAGACATTTCATTGTTATTTGTGTGAGTTGTGAACCTGACTTTAATAAAAGTTTTATAATAAATCATTGCAAAGCCTATTATAATTGTTCGAGATTGATAAATGTTTAATAACGTAACACATGTAATGATTTATAATGGAGGTCGTGTTACCATCAAGCGGAACGAATCAGAAAACTGTGCTCTATCGGCAATTCCTATGAGTTTTATCAGATTGAAGAATATCATGTTCAGTTAAAAGAAACCAACGAACAGCAGTGAGACACAGCAAAAAAAAAACAATCAATGATACGTAGTTAACTATTGGAAATGCATCGAATTGATTTGAATATTTGATACTCATTTGTAAATGTCGAAACGTTTGCAACCAATGTCGATAAAAAAATATTCCAGTAAAATACGAAACACGAAGAAAAAAGTATATTCAATAGTATCAGACAATTCCATGTTGCATGTAAATAAAACGAAACTTTTGTCGTGTTGATGCCTGTTCAGTTTGACGCAAATGTATAGCAAAAGTAAAAATTTCTTTGTACTAATAAAAATGATAAAATATAAAAATCCTTATTCAGTACTTGATCAAATTTTACTTGTAAAGAATTGAAAAGAAGCTTTTTCTAAAGTTGATATAGATTTAGAATCGAAACTGATTTATGTTATGCGTATTATGATTCCTATAAAACAGTGAACCGAATCAAAATACTACGATTCAAGAGTCGTTCAGCTTTGAGTTGTGAGGATTTAGAACGCAACTTTTGATGCATCGACCGATAATGTTTGAGTTGGATTAGTGATAAATGGTGGTTATGATAATAACAGGTTTATTGGGGGAGTGACAAAAGATGTCGAAGTCCAGTGTTTATGGGACCCTTTCATTGTATGGCCCGTGGGATATTACTCGATACGTACTCCTTGGGACTGACAAGAACTACCGCGCCCCTTTAATCCAAGAAAATGATATTAACCCAAGAAGTGAGAATGACCACAAGGAAAACACATTATTTTATCGAAAGCAATCAATATGGACAGAAAAAAATAAATTAATGTTTCATACCGAATAACCTTGATAATTATAAACGCACTATTAACTGCTTCATATTGTACCTGTATAATAAATAACATTGGACGGTAAATATTAACTACTAACGTTTATATCAATGATAATGATTGATTTTTTATGTATTTTTGTTTTATCAAGTGTGAATTTATAATATGTAATAAAAATACATAAATGTAGGTAGGTACATAACAACAAAAATTCGATTAACAGTAAGTAGTGACACATATTAGACGAGGAAGTGTATAATTACCATTCCTGTTCAGTCTGTTGATAGCTACTTAGTCCTACGAGATAAATTATCAATTTGAATTGAAAACAAATGTTTGTAAAGATAAATAAATAAAAATATAGGCTACTCATAATATACAGAAGACTATACATATGTGTAATAATATGATGAAAAGCTTGTAACAGCGCAATAGAGTAATATTACATGTATCTGTTAAGACATTTCCTTTCAAAAGCATACATCATGAAATACATAATACTCTGTAACGTTTCCGTTGAACCCTTGAGATGTGACTCATGTGACACAGATAGGTACATATCTTGGATGCTGTGAGTGTGATCTTTGATATGTTGACAAATAGAATTATAATAATAATAATATGACATCTCAAGTTATATTTGAGAATATGCAACGACCTTATCGTGTGAACACACAACCATTAAAATGCGCTAAGCCAGTTGCACACCATGTGAAAATAAGCTCCAATCGATTTAATATAAATACAAGTTTCTTTCATTCATATAATCAATAATTTGACCCTGAATATCCCCACACAAGAAATACCTAGAGGACGTTCACGAGCTATGTTTTCAACAGACGTAGAAAAAAATGAGAAAGAAGTTGCTGAGAAATTTCTAACCAGAGGAACCAATTCCAAATGCAGATAACAGTACATGATATTTGTCACATTCTTTGCCAACATCGTAAATCAATTTTATTTCTCTCTGAGCGGAACTCAATGATATCTATGATAAGAGAAAGAAAAAAAAACACTAAGAAAAATATATTAAGGAACTAGAAATCCATTAAAAAATCTTTATTCTTGATTTGTTAAGCCTTCTTCTTGTTGTTGTGCCGCTCTTAGCGGAGATTGGCGACTATCACACCAAATTCATCCCGATCTTGCGTTCGGAATCCAGACACGATATTCTTTTACGCCCCATACTCTGTTTTCCCTTTATCGTTTCTTCGACTATAAGTTGTAGAAGGGTATATCTATTACCGTGGAATATGTGGCCAAAATATGAGACATTGCGTATCTAGACAGCGGTCAGCAACTCTATCTTTCTTCATCATAATATTTAAAACTCTTTTATTCGAGACTCTATAACAGTTGCGAAAAAAGTATAATTTATTAATTATATTGAAATATACCTATATTTGAAATTGTAGATTTTTGAAGGTCAAACCTTCCATTGCATAAAACAGTTCTCTTAACATGTATGATTTAGCAGCTCTCCATTTTCAAGACTATCCGTCTTAAATTCGGTGCACTCTTATCATCACTATCAGTGAACAGTGAGCCAGTTATTTACACATGATTAGCTCTCTTTGGCACATTAAGTGCAGTGTCTGCAAGGTTTTAGAGTTCTCCGGACTCTTTGTATGTTCTTTCATAGTTTTGCAAGGGGTCGTTATTAGTCCCCATAAGCAGAACGGGTGGTGGTGGGGGAAGAACAGCTCTCCATCTTGTACTTAGCTTTAAATCTCGGATACACAGCAGTTTTTGGTGTTGTCTATATTTTTAAGTTTTATTTTATTTTTTATTTTATAATAAACATGGCATTTTACAAACAGAGGTTTGACAACAATAATAAAGGTACATATATAAAAAAGATTAAATGCTATACATATTTCAGACAGAGACAATGGAAAGGTACACATACACATCCAAACCATTGACACTCTCTTGCGCTTTGCTGTCAATTAGCGATTTTGCTCTCCAATATGCTAGGGATAATCCCTGTGTTATATTGGATGCAGTCTTTGGTTTTGTAAGTTAAACAACATTATTTTAAAGTGGATTCAGCACAATTGATCATACACTTCCTAACATACATGCACAGGCACTCTCCATACTCACGTAATATACTGGACCATATAACATACACACACAGCACACATACACACACACACAAGTCTGGTTTGTATTTCTTTATTCTTGAGTCTGCTTTTAATTCAGTGAAAAAAAATGACGTTATAAAAATTAAACCAACAAATAGACAGCGGCCTTAACGTTATTCTAACACGATAGTGCAATTATTGAGTTTTGCACATGTTAGCACGCGCTACGCATTGATGGGCATATGTCCTCGCGTTTTGCTGTCATCGGCTTACCTCAAAGTTCATCACGTGGGTCGTCCACAGCTAGATGCCGCATTCCAACTTATCTCTTCACTTCACTTTCTTATTTATCTTCGTCAAACAACATCGTATAATCCATGACACTACAAAGCGACGTGAAATATGAAGCAACAGTATTAATTATTTTATCCGGCTCGAAGGACCGACCATCACTTAGAAACAACTCAAATTGATTAAATTTTATTTTGAATCAACTAATAATGTGAAATTGATATAAATGTATAATAGATTAAAACAAATAAGTACCATCATGTCATAAAAAATAAAGGAGAAATGCGAACAATTTGACGGGTCAGTGGCATCAGAGCGGGCAGCACGCTAGCATAGTACCTAATCCATTAATAATAATAATAATAAACACTTGAACCCTGCGCAAATGACGATTTTATTTACATATGGCAATTTCTTCCAACTAACCAGTGTTTTAAGCCCAGAGAAGCAATATTTACGGGAGAAATGAATTTAAATATATTTCTCCCCTGCTGGGGTTCGAACCCAAGACGCCCGCACAGAAGCCAAACTATCCATTTATACCGATTTAAAACCTCACTCCATCTGCCTCAACTGATTTCTTTCGCCTATAGCGCAAGCATTTATGTCTAAGTTAGGGAATCTAAGAATGTAAATGTACTTGTCTTTTAACTACACACACACACAAACACCCCTCACACACACACACCCTCACACATACATACTTATACACACCCTCTCTCTTACATAAGCGGAAAAATAATTAAATAAATAAATAATTAACTACTTACACTACACACACAAACAAAAATGTATTTGACACATGTAATTGACATTAGATTTAGATAATTTATGTATCATAACATATTATTAATTCATGTAATCAAACTATCTAATGTTGTTTGTGTTAATTAAAAAAAAAAAAAAAGAAAATAAACATAAAAAAAACGTGTAAAAATACATGTGTAGTACCTATTACAAAAAATAATGTTACAAAAATACCTAAAACGAACTAAACGGTTTAAACGTTAACTATTCACACATTCAGATACTAAACATACTTATTCAAAGATTATGGTATGTTGGTGGTCCCTGTATTTCATACCTATCAATCCTATTGATAGTATTATTATACTTACACCAGTAAAAATATTTTTGAACAACGATTTGTGTTTAATTTATAAATATGAATTGTTTATATATGTTACACAATTTGGTTTGAAAAGATTTCCAGCAGGGCTACTCATGAAGTTGATCAACATAATTTTTAAGATCAGTTGCAGTCTTTAGAAATCTTTGAGCTTCAAATTAATTAAATATTTGTATTTGTTTATACAAAAATTAATGACAATTTCATACTAAACGTTGATATTATCATTTTTTTATGATTAAATGTAGAGAAGATTAAAATTAAATTATGATTGAGTACTGATTTATATATTTTTAAGATTAAGGCATGATAAGCATGTATTAAGAATCATGAGTAGCCCCCCTGGACACGGCAAATTTAGTTTTTGTACTAAGTATTATTTGTACGAAAATTTTTGATCCAAAAAAAAACAAAGCATACAAGATATGGTAAAATTTATACTGTATAAAAATATGAGCTACTGTGGAAACTGAGGATGTAAAACGACTCGTAAATGTGCTTTTTTGTGAGATTAGACTATTTAGCACTCACACAGAGAGCATTATGTGAGTACCACACAGTTTAACGCACTGGAAACTGAAGTTCAATCATCAAAGGAGCAATAAGACGTTTCCGGAACGGCCAACGGGTGTCCGACTTCCTGGATGGCACGGATCGATGGAAATTATGAACATGGGTACCACAATAACTCATCCGAGGGTTATGGCTTTCAGATCTTCAAATGAAATACCTGGACAGAATCGTGTTGAGACATTAACATCATCCAATCGTCGCAGTATAGTGTCGCTACCATAAAATACATCTTGAGGTAGTCTAAATATTAAATAATTCAAAATAATTTATCATGTATCTTGAAATGAAATGATTTATTATCCATTATATGAGACAAACAAGAACTATTTCCACATTTAGGCTTCCACAATGTACAACATACTATTGCCAAAATTCATGCATACAACGAGCTTGCAGTAATTGTAATTCATTTTTTGGTGCAATGGACATCCATCAACACACAAAAGCCAGATTCGAGTCTCAAGATTTCGAGCCATTGATGGGGGGTTGATAACGTTGCTGATTCTGATTTCCTACTTCCTTTTTTATTCCTTTTCCTTCCTCATGAGCACATTTACATTTTTTTTTTGTTATTTTTTCCTTTCTATTAATTTTGTTCTGCAGTAGGTAGGTACATAATATTGACTAAATTAATAACTTTTTATATTTGGTCACATTTTTATATATGGAGTACTTTTTCAAGACGAGTAAAATTACTGCTAACTGTTTTGGTTTACAATTTAAGTAACACTTATTTTTTGCAATGTATATTTTTTGACTGTTTTCTTAAAAAATAATATTTTTACATGTTACAATAACAAAAAAGTAAATATATTAAAAAACGAGTGGGGTGTGGCGTGACCAACGCTACTCCTCACTAACAAGTCACTCCATAAAGAATTCAAATTATCTTTTTTTTTAACTTTTCTACGGACAATTCTTGGTAGAACTCCATTTCAAATGATAAATAAATTTGGAATGGTAAAATTAACCAAAGTTTTCAGTTCTAATAATTTAATGACACTGACTAGTTTCGGTCATCCAGTGACACTTTGAAAATGGTCACTGGATGACCGAAACTAGTCAGTGTCATTAAATTAGTAGAACTGAAAACTTTGGTTTTATTTTACCATTCCAAATTTATTTATTAATTCAAATTATGTATGGAAAATATTCAGCATTTTTTCATGAAATGAGCTTGTTCAATTATTTTTTTAATTAAATATTTTATAAAAAAATAATTGAAATTCTTGATAATTCTTAACTTGATAATTCTTCAATAACTTGATCATTCTTCAATGCCATTTTATGAAACTGATGTGTTTTATTACCAATTTGAAAATAGGAATTTCAAATTTTAAGTTTCCTGAGGTTTCACTCTTGGGGTCACTTTAAAATATTTGAAGTTAAAAAAAAGAGAAGCACTATTCAGATATTCTTCAAAATCTAATGAGGTCTAAGCGAGTATAAGATATACATATTTACAAAATTTGAAAAGAATCGAATGAGTACTTTAGTCTATAATTGATAAAGTAAAATAAACACGCCGTATATACCTACCACACAGTACATAGCACACAACACCTCCCAATTCATTGCAAGAGAATTGGGTGAAGTGGATAGGTATAAATGCAAATTTACATATTATATCTTATTTCTTCATCTTAAACTATTGGAGTCGTGATATAAAATGGACAATGCTATGTAAAGTACTACTTACTACCCTACCTATAAAATATCAACCGCGAATTGTTCGAAGTAGAGGACATTTCGAATTCAAAAGATGAATCTATATTCTGCATTTCAATGTTGTACGAATGCGGAAATGGTTCAATGGTTGCTGTAAAATATTGTTCTTGACTTGTGCCTCTTATCGAGGCGTCGTCATCATCCGTATCAAATAGCCTTCAGACATGTGCACATACTTGGACAATACAATGCATTATTTGTTTGTTTGGTGTCAAACATTAACGGCCAACTGTTTACTGAATAAAAGTATAAACATCACACCCCATGTTGTAGGCGGAAAGAATAGAGAGACATACATTTCTATCCTAGATCAAAATTCATAGCATCTATAGAACTGCTTCAAGTATCAGAGGATTACATCTCTATAATAGAGCTTACAACCAAACGAGAAATTGAAAAGCTCACAAAATAATGAATCTACATAAAATTTGTCCAAAAGATCTCTAGAATAGCCAAGTATAACCCAATTTGCATACTAAAATCTTAAGTTCCATTATATTTATGTTATTCTCTTTTTGAAGACTTTTTTGGAGTCTTTTTACTAAAAGAGCCTTAAAAAAACGAGTGGGTTGTATCCAATACTAAACTCTCCACACCATAGTAAGTGTTCATTTTTTCTTTTTGAAAGGCTGACGTAGAATGCAGTAGTTATAATAAATATGTCATTTTAGGTGTATTAGTAGGTGTTGTTCTAGTGTGTCGCGCGCCATTCGTTGATTTGAAAAGGAGTAAATGTTGGTTAATTTCGGGAGAGCTGTCAGCCGCGCTGTAATAGTTAATTTGATCGGATGTATGTTGATTACAATAAAATTCTCTACCCGCAATAAAACGAATATTATTTACCATTTTTGAAATATAATTTTTTTTTTTTGAAAAATAAACCACTTGTTTTTTGAGTCACTTCGCGACATGTTTCGGAAGCGCTGTCCTTCCATCGACCGGCGTGTCGAGACTAACATGTTGAATTTGTGTGTGTCTGTCTGCGAAGCGAGGGAGGTGGCGGTTGAGGGTTGTTTGGGTTAGTGGGGGGAGGGGGGGTATTGTGAAGTGTTTTTGTTTTTGATGGGGAATATATTAAGTATTGGAGAATTGTTATGAAAGGTATGGTTATTTATAAGTTTTATACCGGAATTTATATGTTTATGTATTTCGAGCATTTCGTAGTTGTTAAGTCGGTATCCTTTATTCTGTGTTTCATGTAATAGTTTTAGTTTGTGGTTATTGAAAGAGTGATTAGTTTGGATAATGTGGTTAGCAAATTCTGAGAAATTATTGTTGTTTAAGCATCTTCTGTGTTCGTTAATTCTTATATTTAGGTTACGTGATGTCTGTCCTATGTAGTGTTCATTACAGTCAACACATGTTATTCTATAAACTCCACTTTTTTCTTTGTAATTTCTTTTAGTTTTAGAATTTAATAATGATCTACTGATGTTGTTGTTGGTGTACGCGAAGTGACTCAAAAAACAAGTGGTTTATAGCTAATTTATATTTCAAAAATGGTTTATATTAACTACCACAAAATATCCGCCGAATCATTAAAAGAATATTATTTAGTTTGGAAAAATTAAGAAATTTCAAACATCCAAAATAATTCATTTTTTCTAAAAACATTCTACAAGCCGAATCGGAAAATTAAAAATGCATTTACAATCAATATATTTATGCACATTTTTTGAGACCCCTTTCGCTAATATATGTCAAAAAATAAATTTCTTCATACATAGACGGTCCAGACTAGTGTTTTATGCTTTGAAAAACCTAGCACCACAATGCATTCAAGATCTGTGTCAGAGAAAAGAGTTCTCTAGGAGGCATCTCACAGTCAGGGCGTCTGCATCACAGAGTGACAACTCCATAAAGGAGTTGGACAGAGCCAACAAAGCGGCTTACTACGACCGATGCTTCGGTGTGAGCTGTCCTTCAAAACACTGGCTCCAGATGTCCACAATTTCCTAAAGGACTGAAAACAGCTTTGTTTCATAGAGCAGCACAAAACTGAATTAATAGCGCACATGGAATGATCTTGAATCATTAACCATTATATTATTATCATTATTATTTCGGGCTCTTTAATACCTTCTCAGGTATATCACCTGGTGGGATTTTTGGGTAGCACGAGCAATGCTGCCAAGTGCTATCTTTAATAAGCGTATAAAATATGGTGTTTTGTGTGTTGGTGCCATGTGTAGTATTTATGTGTAAGTAAGGTCTGTAGTGTCGTCGATTTGGAGGAATTTTATTATTATTAACAGTTTTCATCTAAAAATCCATATCTCGTACCGTTCGTCTGCACTTTAATAATTAAATCTAGACAAATGGTCTTCCCAACGTTCAATTAAAATTCTGAATCTGAAAGAAATGCAAGTGGACTTAAAACAATTTATTCAAAAGTCAACAACAAAATTGACATTAATAAACATAAAAAACATGTTGGCGCTTTTACTGTCCACATCTTAGACTACTTTTATGAAAACGAGTGGGTTGTGGCCAACACTAAACTCTCCACTCCATAGTAAGTGTTCATTTTTTCTTCTTGAAATGTTGACAATCTGTAAATGAATTTTTATGAAGTACATTTCTATTAGATTCTTAAACAAATATAAGATTCCCAGAGGACAAAAGTTTTCACAATACATCATACACACAAAAACATTGTCACGAAACTCATAGTATGTATTTTCTACATGATACCTGTTGAGAAATTTTAAGTGAAATTGCATTACTAGCAAGATGAGCATGTATGAGACAGTGTATCAATGTTGATGAGGCGATGTATGTGTCAAGATAGAATAATGCGGTGCTCGGTTCTCACTGCCTACCCCTCGAGGAAGTGGAGAGTAAAAAATATACTTGTCTATAGAGACACACACAATATCAATATGAAGTTGATCACTCAATTTTCCCTTACAGAACTATTTTACTTCTGTTATATACATTTTTCATACAAATATGAAATTTATTTCACATTGATATGGACAATCCTTGAATGCATTTTTGATGAGTGTATTTTTGTTTTAATCCTTGAATGCATTTTTGATGTGTATGAGTGCATTTTTGAGCAATGTATTCTTTTCTCTGATACAGACCTTGAATGTATTGTGGTGCTAGGTTTTTTAAAGCATTAAACACCGCCAAACAAATTTCGTAATCAACTCGCTCTATGGCGTTTATATAAATACTAAATAGCATAATACTTTTTAGTTTATTATAATCAAAGTATCTATGTCATCCCCGAAAAGTTTTGTTTAAAAAATGGTTGGTAATTGAAATATGCTGACTAGGTACTATATGAATATATTTTATGGCGACTCATAATAAAACATAATTACTTATATGACCAGAATGGTTTGTCATATATTTATTTGTGCTAAATATAGTGCCGGTAAAGAGTCATAAAGTGTAATGTAAGTTGCTACAAATACTAAATATTATGAAGATAGGCACACATCTTATTGGTATTTTGTATCAATAATTTAGAATTACTTTTGACCCCATGGAAGCAATGGACATTCGATTCACCGCAGTGTTGTCCCTAATTCTGATTGGTTCACGATTCAGTAAGCGAAAAGTAAACCTCTACAAAGAGATGTTAAAAGAAAATCACATAATTATAATTGGTTGATATTGCTAACATCATATTTAATGTAATATTTTAAAAGCTCGACACAAGGAAATCTTTTGTAATAGAAAAAAAATCTGATTATATTTACTTATTTTTGAATAGTTACAGTTACAGGAAATCTAAACAATATGAAGGATTTTTCAACTAAAACTGAAAATTCTTCACAAAAGACAGAATTATAATAATACAGATTTATTAAAAAATACTGTTTTTTCAGTTACTATGAAATAAGATATTTATTTATTTATCGTATGGGTTAATCACATACACATCATAACAAAACAAAGTTTAGATATAAAAATTATAGTAATTAGCACAAGTAGGCTTGCTTATCAAGGTTTAATGTTTTTTTTTTTTAATATAAGATATTAAAACGGTAGGTCCCAGGTCTGATTTCCGGAGAGTTGAGGATTTTTCCTTTGTTATTTCAATATGGATAACGTAATTTATTGAATTCAAATAAAATACCATGTTTGTAAAAATGTGGTAACTTTCATTGGGAGAGTGCTATATTTTCATTTGACGTTCTACGTACTTGTCAATTGTCCGAGAAGCCAATTAACCAGACTGTCCAACACCTGGTAGAGGAGAAACTCGCTGACTGGATGGGAACCGGGGCTTTGAATAGCCGAAATATGATGCAGCCGATGGCGGCGAGAAGCATATGCCAATGCCAAACAAAAATTAAGTAAAGTAATTAAGTCCGAGAAGCAACACAAAGAAGAAAGATGGAAATAAGACGTTGTATACTATTTATTTTCTCAACAGTCTGGAAGTGGGTATGAGGTTAATTGATTTTATTTATTAATCTTTATGTACTTAATATATACAAATAATATTGCACACTGGCGGGTTTATCACCATTAGACAAATTCTTCCAACCAAACAGATTACAAAGGAAGACATCATCATATATGTACAACAGCAAAAATATTGAAAGCGATCACATATTAAAAAAAAATCATAACACAAAGATTAAAAAAAACACTTCAAAACAAAAAAGAATGATTAGGAAAGAACAAGGAGAGGACTATGTTTAGTTTGTCGATCGACAATTCTTGATAGAACTCCATTGTATGTAGACATTATTCTGAAGATGTGCCTCGCACGAAACGCGTCGATAATCAAATAAATAAAATAGAACCAAGTATTTTTTGTATATTTATAACATATCTACATACAAGGAGAGGAAATTGGGAAGTGTTCACCTTTAGTTTTTTCTTAAAAACACAAAGTGATTTAAACGACGCACTATTCGGACATAAACTATTCCATAGTCATCTGTGCTATGGATTGGGATGAGTCAAAACAAATTCTTTGAACCAATCAGAGGATGGGACAACACCGTCACATGGCGCAAGTAGCGGTTGCATGGAAGGCGGATAGTGGATAGAGCATTCGATATATTTGCATATTATTATAAAATTCACATTTGACTAGATGCATACTGCGTTCCTCATAAACAACGAGCGCACAACTTTCAAACATGACTTCTCGGAATAAATGATATTATTATTATTGCATATTGCCAAGTTTGCTACGAGTATTTAATACCAACTTGAAGAAATATAATACAGATCTGTTAAGTGTCATTTGTACGACATGACAAATCGCTTTGGCTATAGTACAAGATGGACGGTGATGTATAATATATATTAAATAAAGTAAATGGCCAGTATCTGAGCAATCAGTGCGCAAGAGGACCAGTTGCTACTTCGTTTCATATTTACCATAAGAGCAAAAACATTTTTGCATAGTAAGTATTTAACTTTAAGATTGAATTTAAGAAGCTAAATGACTAACAACATACCACATTGACACGGAGTCGAATTAAATATTTTATTAAAAAAAATAATAGATCATACACAACACTACAATATTACTAACTCTACAAGGTCTAACATACACCCATGCATGGCAACTTAAAAGAGAACTAACTCCTCGTGTCTTGAAAAAGATACAAAAAAAAATCTCGTAAAAGCTCAAAAATCACAAATAATAAGATAAAATAAAAAAAAAATCAAAATCAATTAAAATTTGACTAAATTGAAGTAGATAATGCAAAATAAACAAACAAATAAATAAAATTGAGACCATCCTTTTCAAAGTTTTGTTCACGTAAAAAGAAATTTATAAAAATACTCCTGGTTGAATGCAATATTGTTATCTTTGTATGAAATACAAATTTGTTCAATTTTATCAAAATATCAAATGAATCAGGAATAAACAAATTCTAAAAGTTTCAGAGCTGGAACTGGTCGGGAAGTGATTTAAAAAAGGATTAAAAAATTACATTACAGACAGACATGTGAATTTGATTAAAAGGATGTAAAAAGAAAAGTATCTACCTAATATAATTTTGTACTTACTTATAAATTGCATTAAAAATTATAAGAATTATAAAATTATACATAGAACTTTCAAAAAATAATATATTAAATAAATTATAAATTATTCAAATAAATTATAAATTATATATAGAACTTTCAAAAATTGCATCGATAAGGGAACTCAATAAGAAGGTTGGGTCGATGGCAGAGCGGTTAGCGCTATTGGGTTAGTAATCCAGTGGTCGCGAGTTCGAATCCTGCCTCGACTGATTTCGTTCACCTATAGCACAAGCATTTATACTTATTTTAGGGAACGTAGGAAGATGTATATGTACTTGTTTAACAAGGACATATTCATTTTTTTTATTTAAAAAGAAAAAGAAAGAAAAAGGTATAATTGGTGAATGTTGCGCAAGCGCATAAAGTGATCACGTAAACCAGCCGATGACAGGTCGTAAGCCCTGGTTCTGGTGGTTGCTGGTTCTTCTATAATATTTCAACTTCGTCTCCATTGAGATGTTGAAAAATTGTTATATATTATAATAACTATATTTTTGTATTATGTATGTTTAATGTACCTATAGGTATGTTGTTAAAAAAATATTTTGTCACAGTGATTTGGGCCCCTATAATTAACAAGAACCCTTTCATCGGTATGAAAAATACTAAATATTCTTATTCTACTAACGAGAATGACTAATAATATTGGGAATACAAGGTACTTATAGGTATTGTTTATCAAAATATTCCTTTAATGATGTAATATAATATATCATATGTAGGTATATAAAATATAAAGGAAACATCACATCTCCTGAAGTCCAGTCAACAGGATATTTATCACAAATATAATTACGTAGGTTCGATTGAGAATTTCTCTACAGCTGTCATAACGATTGACAGGGCTGTTCATAGGCATTGAACCGCTCACTCATATAACCAAATAAAACACATTTGATTTATTACTGGAATATTTATATACTTTGACACATATTACATACTCAATTATATAAAATTACTTAAAAAAATGTGTTTTCACTTATTTTTTAGTAATTTTATATAATTGATAGTGGAATTCCATCAAGAATTAGCAGATGAAAAATTAGATATACATATTACATACTTTGATACATATGACAGATATTTTGACACATGGTATGATTGCCGTCAAACTTCTTAAGCATTTTTGCCGTGGAGTGGGGTGGTTTGCACATACACCAATCAAGCAAAAAGACAAAAATTTGCAATCTGCGCACCCATGTGTCGTGCTCAATTTTTTTTCTGATAACTATCCAGGATCGTCGATTGGGTTGTGGTCATAATAAAACTCTCCTGTACATAAGACAATGTACACATTATCTTCTTCAAAAGTTACAAAATTAATAAGGTTTACTTAGATTTTTAAAATAGATATTTTTATTTTATTTTGTTTATTATGTAAACAGACAGTTACATTTACTTATTTTACTAACGTACATAATATGACATGTGAACCAATTAAGTTTACAAGTATTATCGTTATTATATTTACAAAAAGAAGTAGTTTTGAGGAAGGGAGTAGGAAAGTAGGAAAAGGGGAACACACGTACACCACCTAACCACGAAGCAGTAATCTAGAAATTGAACATTTAAATAAGATATAAAAATACTGAATTTTCCAGAGAGTTTTTGAAAGTTTTGACAGATGAAATCATAGACAAGAATTTGACCGGTTTCCGGAAAAACACATCAGCTATAATAAAATTTCGTTTATCTATATCGTTAATACTAATAATAAAATACTTTTATTACATAAAAATAAACTTTACATAATGTGACTTATTGCCCGTAGGCAATTTCTACCAGTAAACCACATACTTGATGTCAATTCATTTTAATTGTAAATGATTATTAAAATATTAAATCAAATCTTTTTAAAAAAAAATCCGGTATAATTTACACTTAGTGAGAACGTAATATTTCTTGAAAAATATATATGATGAATTGTAACTGACTCGAAAAATAAATGAACGTTTCTTTTTTTAAATTTTTTCCGAATTATTTGAATTATTTTAAAGTAGGTTCCGAATGGTAGGTAGGTAATTTCTTCTCTGGGCGACGGTGGGCGGCGTCTGGTCTCAGTGTGGTGATAATAATCCAAGGATGGAATATAGATAGGCTGGATATTAAACACCCGAACATGTAGCCAATAGTTAAATTAATATTATGGTTATATTGTGTGTCGCAACGGAACATTTTTCGCCCAATACATATTTTGTATCGATTTATTTATGTTTATGGAAAGAAAGAAAAAAAAATGTAATTCTAGGTATTTTGCTTCAAAGCTATTGAATCAAATATGCTGAGTAACTGATGAAACTTTTTTCATGCATCTTCAACGCATTTTTTTGGTTACGCTTGAACATCGTCTGTTTTGTCTGTCGAATCGAGCCGGCCCCGGCTGTCGCAAGTTTTGCCCGGTCTCCCAAGGAGGGGATAATCGTTAACATGTTACACGAGAATCCAAGTATATTACATACAATAACAAAATAAGACGGGAGTCAGTGTGTGCGAAGGAGTTAATGACAACCATAAGGACACGTACAGGGAGTTCATCTCTTTGACCGTTTGACATTTTATTGCGCTGCGGATTTAAATATTGTGTATCGGCCACTTATTGTAAATATCACAGGAACCTGACATATTAATAAGATACATTATTCCCGATGTGACTGCAACAGACCAAGGTGTAATAACTTGTATGAAACCATTTACATATTAAATCTAATCGGATAAATATACCTCCTTTCCTTAAGTCTCACAGATGTAAAAGCATATTGAATACATAGATATTATTACTAGTTGCATGTAACACATGAGATCCAACTGTCGACAGCGATAGTATGTATAGTTGAAGAATAAGTACCAAACCCATAAATACAAATTATTTATTATTTTATAATATTTAGTTTTCTATACAACACATGTACCTAGGTAGTCAAGATAGGGTAGTATGGAGGTCAGTCTTTTTTTCCTACCCGGAATATGAAAACAGCATGATGGTATATGTATATTGTATGTTTAGAGATGAAGTATCAAACTATTAAGTCTTCTTTGATATTGTGTATAGGTGACTACCATACAAATTGTATGAAGCGATGTCGTCACTAAATTCAATTTTTATAAAAATTGTTAAAAAAAATTTGAGATGTACTGCTACAATGTTAATATTTTTTATATAAAATTAAATTATCTAGTTGGGGTGTTTCGGCTTTTTTCGATATTTTAAAAAAAATGGAAATATAGGCAGTTAAACTCATAAATTTATCATAAAAAAAATACTTTTCTTAATTAAAAATGTTTGAGAAACCCTGGATTTTTTTTGAAAAAACTGATTTGAGATTTTGTATTTGTCTATGTTTATACCAATTTTCAGTGTTCTAGCTTTTATGGTTTCTGAGATATAGGGAAAAATAAAATAAAAATTCAAAAGTTGATAACCCCTGACTGAAACAAAAATTCAAAATTCTGAGTATAAAAGTTTTGTAGGCCTGTAACTGTTTATATATTCTGAAATTGTAGGCTCTGTAAATTGAGCGGATCAAAAGTTATAAGGGGGGGGGACACACACACACACACACAGACATACACACACACACACAGACACACACACACACAGACACACACACAGACACACGAAATGTTCTACTCCAACTGTGGACTATTCCAACTGTCGATTTGTTCAGGAGAACTTGGTTCTCTTAACATATCGACAATGTATCAAGCCAGAATACGCGAGAATTGTATGGAGAGGTCTACTTTTTTCACGGCTTTTCCAACTTTGAGGTCAAAAAACACCAACTTAGAGGCTTCGCAGCATATATGTTCCATACACGGATTTACTCAGAATTCGGAGTAGAACATTTCGTGTGTCTGTGTGTGTGTGTGTGTCTGTGTGTGTGTGTGTCTGTGTGTCTGTGTGTCTGTGTGTCCGTCCCCCCCTTATAACTTTTGATCCGCTCAATTTACAGAGCCTAAAATTTCAGAATATATAAACAGTTACAGGCCTACAAAACTTTTATACTCGGAATTTTGAATTTTTGTTTCAGTCAGGGGTTATCAACTTTTGAATTTTTATTTTATTTTTCCATATATCTCAGAAACCATAAACGGTAGAACGCTGAAAATTGGTACAAACATAGACAAATACAAAATCTCAAATTAGTTTTTTCAAAAAAATTCCAGGGTTTCTCAAACATTTTTTATTAAGAAAAATATTTTTTTTATGATAAATTTATGAGTTTAACTGCCTATATTTCCAAAACTTTTACAATTATCGAAAAAAGCCGAAACACCCCAACTAGATAATTTAATTTTCTATAAAAAATATTAACATTGTAGTAGAAGATCTCAATTTTTTTTTAACAATTTTTTTAAAAATTGAATTTAGTGACGACATCGCTTCATACATTTTGTATGGCAGTCGCCTATACACAATATGTAAGAAGACTTAATAGTTTGATACTTCATCTCCAAACATACATACATACCATCATGCTATTTGCATATTCTGGGTAGGAAAAAGGATCTTCCTCCATACTATCCTATCTTGACATACATACCTACATATGTTGTATAGAAAACAAAATATCTGAAAATATTCAATAATTTGTATCTATGGGTTTATAGTTTGGTACATATTCTTCAACTATACATACTATCGCTATCGACAGTTGGATCTCATGTGTTACATGCAACTAGTATAAAATAAAGATGATTTGATTAATAATAAAGCCAATTACAGGTTGTCGTAACAGTGATTTACAATTATGTTAAATCACTGTTATATTTAAAAACTAATTGTATTATTTACACATTTTTTTATTATAAATTTGTTATTGAGTTCCATCTAGAATAAATTGTCCACTGAGAAGTTAAATACAGGGAGCAAGTCTGGTCGACCCGGCGAAATCAAAACCCTCACGATTACCCATATCATGGATATAATTATTATATGGAGTTCTATGATATCTTTAAATGTCATAGAACTACATATGATAATTATATCCATGATATGGGTAATCACGAGGGTTTTGATTTCGCCGGTTGGACCAGACTTGTCCCCAAAGTGTCTTTTGGCATCCTAATTAACCTTATTTTTTCGGATAATTTACAGTATATAATAAAATTTCTTATACAGATGCATTATGTAAAAAAAAACTAAAACCAATTAAATTTTTCTGCAGTATTAATCCAACTGTCGATTCGTTCATGAGAATTCAATTCTCTTAATGAATCGACATTATTAAGCCAAGATGCGTGTACGAAGGAAAATTTTGTATGGTGTAGTGGACTTTTTGCATGCTAATAACACCAACTAGAGGCCTCGCAGCATATATGTTCCCATACATGGATTTACTCAGAATTCGGAGTAGAACATTTTATGTGAGTTGTGTGTGTGTGTGTGTGTGTGTGTGTGTGTGTGTGTGTGTGTGTGTGTCTGTGTGTCTGTCTGTCCCCCCCTTATAACTTTTGATCCGCTCAATTTACAGATCTCAAATTTTCAGAATATATAAACAGTTATAGGCCTACAAAACTTTTATACTCAGAATTGTGAATTTATGTTTCAGCCAGGGGTTATCAATTTTTGAAATTTCGGTTGATTTTTCCATATATCTCAAAAACCATTAAAGCTAGAACGCTGAAAATTGGTACAAAGATAGACAAGTACAAAATCTCAAATTATTTTTTTTTTAAAAAAATCCAGGGTTTTTATTGAGAAAACATTTTTTATTAAGAAAAATATTTTTTTTATGATAAATTTATGAGTTTAACTGCCTATATTTCCATATTTTTTTTATGATAAATTTATGAGTTTAACTGCCTATATTGTGTGTGTGTGTGTGTGTGTGTGTCTGTGTGTCTGTCTGTCCCCCCCTTATAACTTTTGATCCGCTCAATTTACAGATCTCAAATTTTCAGAATATATAAACAGTTATAGGCCTACAAAACTTTTATACTCAGAATTGTGAATTTATGTTTCAGTCAGGGGTTATCAATTTTTGAAATTTCGGTTGATTTTTCCATATATCTCAAAAACCATAAAAGCTAGAACGCTGAAAATTGGTACAAAGATAGACAAGTACAAAATCTCAAATTAATTTTTTTTTAAAAAAATCCAGGGTTTTTACTAAGAAAACATTTTTTATTAAGAAAAATATTTTTTTTATGATAAATTTATGAGTTAAACTGCCTATATTTCCATATTTTTTTAAAATATCGCAAAAAGCCGAAACACCCCAACTAGATAATTTAATTTTATATAAAAAATATTAACATTGTATTAGCACATCTCAAATTTTTTCTAACAATTTTTATAAAAATTGAATTTAGTGACGACATTGCTTCATAAAATTTGTATGGTAGTAGCTTACGCACAATATCAGATATTATGAAGACATAGATTCTATGAAGACTAAATTGTTTGATACTAATCTCCAAACATACATACATACCATCATGCAGTTTTCAAATTCTGGGTAGGATCAAAGGACTGACCTCCATACTATCCTATCTTGACATACATACATACCTAGGTACATGGTTGTATAGAAAATCAAATATCTTAAAATATTAAATAATTTATATTTATGGGTTTATAGTTTGGTACTTATTCTTCAACTATACGTACTATCGCTATCGACAGTTGGATCTCATGTGATACATGCAACTAGTAATACATTTTTACTAGTGTGTTTAAATACTTAAAACCATGAATATGTTTTTTATAAGAACAGTGTATGAGTGTATGGATGTGTGTATGAGGTTGGGGTATATGTATGTATGTGTATGTATATATATAGATATAAGTGTAAAAGAGAGATTATGGCCCAGTATTTCAGTCGGCCCTTAGGAGTTTAACTCAAGTTTAACAAAAATATTGCGTATTTCAGTACCTAATCTTCCCTTAAATACGTCACTAAACGACAAATATTTAACTCAACGTTTCTGGCGGATCGCGTGTCTTAATCTTGAGTTAAGTATTGTTTCTAGTCTTTTTCGCCAGGTGGCGTACTAATCGCCGCACGCTTTAATGTTTTATTTCATTTTATACTACAAATAACTATGCATAATAATTATAATCATGATTTATTTTTGTTGTTAAAATAAAAGACTTGATATAGAAGTGGTTCATGTATTTAATATTTATTTTCTTTTTTACATAATTATAATGTATTGCCTGACAACAAACGAAATAAACTGTCAGCCATAATGAAACGTCAGGCACGCAACTTTATTTTTGCGATGTTTTTTCATCCCACTTTTTAAATTGATCCATCCTGTTTCTATATACATAATGTGTATTCTTAAATTTTCTACATAAGACACTATTTTACCATTATCACTTAGTTCCATATCCATCTGTAAAATGTACATACATTTTGCATTGAAGAACTACGTACGTAGTACATATTCAATGACATTTTTTCACTACAATGTTTGATTTTAATTAAAAAAAACATCGATCAGTATAAAAAATTGAAAAAGTAACATGCTGTGTAATGAAACAAATACAATAATGTGTTGTTATAATAATAAAATAATATTTAGTCACAGCTTCGCGTCACGTATCATTTAAGGTTATTACAATTTTGACAGATGCGTTATAGACAATAACCATAGAAAAACGTAAAATATATCTATAGTTGAAGATTACGTAACTGGCGTTTCATTTTGCACTGAAATACGCGAATGAAATTTAATCTTCCCTAAACTTTTAACTTGGATTACCAAATCCAACGATTTAAGGGCCAACTGAAATCTCGGGCCTATAATATTTACAAGCTTGCAAAAGTTATTACAATCGAACTCGATACTACTGATCGTCCGGTGATATTTAATCATTGTTCTGGATTAATCCTGAACTAATTGCTTTAGAGAATGATTTGAGACCCCAAAAGAAAAATATCGACGTCCAGATTTCGTCCAGATATGAACCGAATATTCTTTATATTATATTCATATTCTGAATATTCATATTATTATTATTATTTGTTTTTTTTTTATTTAAATAAAAACATGAATATATCCTTGTTAAACAAGTACATAAACATTTTCCTACATTCCCTAAATAAAGCATAAATGCTTGTGCTATAGGTGAACGAAATCGGTCGAGGCAGGATTCGAACTCGCGACCACTGGATTACTAGCCCAGCGCGCTAACCGCCCTGCCATCGACCCATTTATTATTATTATTCATATTATTTATTACTATTATTTTAAGTATGTATGTTTATACATACATAGTATAATAGTAATGAAGTAATGATACTACGACATCTCAATGGATTAAACTTTTTAAAAATAAACTAAAGCTGTTTTACCTGTCTAATAATTCTTAACTGATACCCCATATCCATCCTCCCTCCCCTCCCTCTATTTCCTTCCTTCCTTTGATGCTGTGAATTTACTCTTAATATTCTTTCCGTTTGTTATAAATTTAATGTACTTACCACTATACTATCTATAGCCTCACGTTGCTTTGG
Source organism: Molanna angustata (assembly GCA_963576475.1). Classification (NCBI taxonomy): domain Eukaryota; kingdom Metazoa; phylum Arthropoda; class Insecta; order Trichoptera; family Molannidae; genus Molanna; species Molanna angustata. The sequence continues at coordinate 35,458,143 of OY754970.1, read as the reverse complement.
TTGGTTGGAAGAAATTGCCTTGTGTCAATAAACCTGCCATTGTACACAGTATTGCACATGAAGTTTAATAAATAAAATAAATATAATAGTTAACACTTTCTTGCACCCTGCACAATCTTCTTGTTTATTGTAGAATTAGTAACAAGTTCAAAATGTTTTTTCTGTGATATATTATAATGCAAGTAATTTTTGCCTCCTCGGAACAGACTCATCCTAGTGAGGTGGTTTTATAAATATTTTTAACTGTTTTTTTCCATAATATATTATTGTTTGTATTGTAGCCCAGAGAAGTAAAAGGTACTTGAATGATGGATAATTTTAAATGATTTTCTCCTAAGTCTGAATTAGAACCTAAGACCGACGCTGAGAATCATACGACACAGAAGTCAAAAGACTTTATATATTCATTAATTTTATTGAAACCGTACAACCAAAACAATTAACAGAAAAAAATAAGTACTCACTTTTTGCTGAATCTCGCCATGCATATCGAACACATGAACGGCTTCAATGCTTCCTCCGTAGTCGGCTCCGGTGAGGACTTGTCTGGTTGTTGTGGTTCGGCGGTCCGAGTTGTCGAGTGCGACCTCTTGACGTGAAATATGAGGTTGCTCTTCCTGAAGAATGCCGCTCCGCACTCGCCGCAAGAATGGGGCCGCTCATTCGTGTGGACCCTCAGATGGTATCTGAGAGAGTGTTTGGGGAACGCCTTCTGACACCCTGGACAGGTGTACTTCTCCGCTTGTCTGTTGGTGCCATCGTCATCGCACTCAACCACGGGACTGCCGTGTAGAACCTCGTGGTATATGCATTCGGCCTGGGAGCCGGTGACGAAAGGGCAAATTCTGCAGTTCCATATTTGTTTGTCGGAGTATCGTGATGTATTAGAGGAGAATGTGCACGCCTGGTTCCTCATGTGCCAGGACACCTCCTGGGGTAAAGCAAACTTCATACCACAACTGGAACAACTGAAAAAAAACATTTTATTTATATAATTTTTAATAAGTGGTGAACTCAACGAAGGGCTTAAGTTATTAACGATTCGCAAATGCATACAGTAGTCATGTTGACAGGTTGGAATTTGCGAATTTGGAGTTGCGCTGTTTAATGATGCAGGGACGCTATGGCTAACCTGTTGGCTCTAAAAAGTAGTCTTAAGATATTTACTGAAGGTTTCAATACTTTGAGCTCCACTGTAAGGTCAAGGTCCTCGGCTAGGCAAGTCAGGGGGTAATGCAAAATAATTTAAAAAACTATCACTAAGATGGGTTTATGAAATAGATGAAAAAATCCTGAAGGAAATAATTCTACCAAATAAAATGTAAATGCACTATTACAAACAACAGAATAGACAATTGAAAAAAAAGTGAAACAAATGATTTATTTCTACAATTTTCGTTGTGTGTGCATGACTCAAAATGAAATATTGTATTTAGAAGGAAAGATGCATACGTTTGAATGCGTAGCGTATGTATGTACATGTACTTATATTATATGTAAATTAATCTATAAATAAACAACGTTATAGACAATAACATAAAACTAGCTCACCTTAGCACAGGCTATGCCTAGTGAGGGGCTAGTAACAAAGATACAAACAAAAAGATATGGCTTAAACTATGTAAGCACCAGTGAAGTGGTAAATTGATATTTATTGAAGTGAAATAACTTATATTTACTTTGTATGTTAACTATGTATGAATAAGCTTATATTATCTTAAGATATTTTGTATCTCATATATACTGTATGTTTTTGGATAGAAATAAATAAAAATAAAATAAAATAAAAAAATAATTTCACCTTAAATGTCCGTTTAAGTTGTTTCCTGGTTTAAAAATAATATATTTTACATTGTTTCTCTTGAGATATAATTAATTGGTTACAAACGTTAAGCAGATAGAAGAGATTAGGGAAAATATTATACGATTAACAAAATAAAATTAAAGCAATGGAATACCTGTAAAATGCTTCCTTGTGGTTTTCTTCTATGTGAGATTTTAATTCAAGAATATTTTTGAATCTCGGTGTATCACAGTGCGGACATGCTTTTGATATGTCTTTCTCTTGCAAGCCCTTCTCAATTCTCTTTTCGATTGATTTGACCCTATGCTCTTGAGATTTCCGGTGTGCCTTGGCTTCGGCAGCATTCGGAAACTCCACCGAACAGGCCGAACAAATGAACACTTTTCCACTGTGGCGTTTTCTCATATGAATAGTGAGACTGACGCTGGATTTGGAGGTAAAGTTGCATTGGCTGCACTTTTTCTTTCCCTGATACTCATCTGTTGCCGTTGCTGTGATCTTTCCTCGACAAAAATATTTGCCATGACGTTTTAGCTGCATATTGTATTTGAAGCTTTTGTCGCAAACTTCACAACGAATGATCGATTTCTTCCGAATTATTATCGGTATGGATCTGTTGATTGCCGCCACGACGTCTTGGTGATCTCGACCGTGTAAATGTTCTTCGAATCTCACAGAATTCTCACATTCGAATTTGCAAAAGGAGCACCAAAATGCACCAGTCATATTGTCAACTATATATTCATGGTCTTCCGATTTCCAGTGAAGTAAAAATTCAGTTTGCCAGTTTGTATAAAATTTACAAGGACTACATTGAAACGGCGCCTGTCGTACAATTCTGTGGATGTTCTCTAATATTTGTGTCTTGTAAAATTCATCGTTAGTATTTGCTTTTCTGAAATGATAGTGCGATATTAAATGCTTGCCCATGAGGAAGGGTTTTGTTCGATATCTGCACACCGTACAAACCAATAGATTTGGACGACGTCGACGTTTTGGTTTCAATAAGTCATTTTCAATAGCTTTTAATTTTCTTTTCTTCTGACGCGTTGTATGTAAATATATAGATTCGTTCAAATAAAGTGACGGCTTACTGGACCTTTTCCCCAATATTGTTTCGTTTCCTGTTTTGAGAGTTCCAGAAAATTCCAGGAATTTTTCTGGAAGGGTTCGTTTGACGTGCAGATTGGACCTTAAATGTTTTTCATAATTGTTGCGGGATCCTAATCGCCTATTGCATGGTCCACACCAATACTGTACTGACCCTCCATCTTTATGCAATGGTGTGACGTCCATTATCTGCGCTTTATGATCCTGCTTCAACGAATCGTTAGCTCCAGGAATCCACTTTCCTTTTGTATGACCAGGCGGTGGCATGTATTCGTCGTCTTCGTCTTCATCTATTTCGTGTATTTTCTCTAATCTCGTGAGGGTCTCCACATGCTGGTTCATGAAAGGTTTCCATTTCCCACCGGTGTGTTCTTCTTCCCAATCATCGTTATGGTCGAGATCTGGTGTGATAGCACTAGTGGACGGCCAATGGCTCGTAGACTCCCGACTGATGAAGAGTGGTTTCCATTTACCACCCGTATGGGATGGATGAGGTTTCCATTTACCTCCACTATGAATAGGATCGTCATCTTCCAATTCATCAGAATCCTCTGAGTCATCCTCATCATCATCCTCCTGTTTGTACTCTGGAATGAGTGTGAAGTTGCTGGGTATATGAACTTTTTTAGCTTGTTCGCATATATTGGCGACAGCTTTGATTAACTTTGTTTGATTATCTTCGATTCCTGTTACTTGTAGTTCATGACCACCGATCCAATCTTCTCCTCGTTTCCGAGTGGCACTATGGCTGGGCTGTTCGGTGTTAGTATATATTTCTTTGCCAGTTGTTGAGAGCATTGCCGCCGTGGCTCTTCTAGTGAGAACTCCGGCTCCAGTTTTTCCTCCGACAGAAGGTGACGTGGCGAGAGGAATTGGCGGTTTCTTAGCACTACTCTGGAGTTCCAAAGATTGGAAGAATACGTCGGCGCCTTGGTGGTTCGGAGGAGCATTTATGTTTGATTCATTTTTCATTTGATTGCATCTTGCTTTTCTGTGTTTGACATAATTATCGAGTCCGATGATAGTAGAATTACATTTGATGCAGAGATGGTTGTCGTCGTCATCCTCGTCAGCGTGTGTCAGCCCTAGCATCGTGCGATATGTTTACCTGCAAAATAAAGCTCTTTGTTAGTTAAACTGATAAGTAGATAAGGTGATAATAAATCTCCCTCCGTTACTTGGGCGAGTGTTGAACGTTAAAGTTTCAGGCTTCATCGAGTTCTCACCCCGCGCTCGTGAGATGATAGAGACAAGATCGTGATTGATGATGAGAGCTTAAATTAATTGTCGACGCAGGTACGTATAAAGTTAAGTTACACGCGTCTAACAAAGTTGGTAGGAGCTAAGCTTGTTCGGCGAACCTCCCTCAGGGCTTGGGTAGGTTGAAGAGAGCGGTGTAGTGATCCTCGTATAGCAAACCAGTATGGGAAAAGGCCCGTACCCATCTTCTATAGGTACTTAACCAATCTTCTCGAGAATATTTAAGACGAAATAATTAACTTGATATAATATGAACTGAAAGTGATTTATCTATCTACTTAAGTAATATTATATCTTCGTGTAGGTTTTTAATGAATTAAAGCGATGGAAATGTAAGAACTATTCAAAAAATTAGTAGGAAATTAATATCCTTAGGCCGATTTTTTTCAATAAAGTTTAATGTAAAATTACAATTAAAATAAACTACATTTCTTCTTCTTCTTTTTGTGCCGCTTTTAACGGAGGTTTGCGACCGTCACAACAGAGTCATACCGATCTTGCACCAACCTAATTATGTAGTGACGCCGCATCCCAAACCACTGCCTTAGATTTTTAAACCGCGATATACTTTTACGCCCTATACTCTACAAAATAATTTTGAATTTTGATTCAAATTGTTTATATTTGACACAATTTCCAAAGATTTGATGAAATCCTTATTGCAATAAATTCATCAGTCACAGATTGTTTTGTTTTTCAAAGACTTCTCCAATACACCTGACACTCCAGAATTAGGTATACAAATAGGATAGTTGTGGCAATCCCGAAAATAGGGATTTACAAGGACGCTAATGACGACGAAAGGCTAAAGACAATGTAATTATTATCATACGTCAGTGACGTAATAGACTATACGTATAATCATGACAGTTCCCCGATAAATTATTATTAATGGCGGTCGTGATTTGCAAAGCGTATTGATGCCGAATAGCGAAGTTCCTATGACACGGCATCAGTCGGGCATTGTGAGCCGTGTCGGGAGGAGGACGGAAGATGGGAGACGGCATCGGATAGAGGGGGAGGGACACAAAGAATAAGAAGACGAGTGATGTGGTCCCTGTGAAATAGTGCATTTGCTCACGCAACTGCAGCGAACTTAATAATAACTGCAGACGTGCAAAATGCAATTTGTTGTAATTTACTGTTCTGCATTATAATATTATGCCCCCTTTGTATCTGTTTGCTGTTTGGGCAGAGCGAGAACCTATGTGATGGGGGTGGGGGGATAAGGGTGGGAGGGGGGTTGGTTGTTGTTGTTGCTGCTGCAAAGTTGAGGGGTATTTGGAGACATTTTGATTGAGAGTTATGAGCTTGTAATGTTTTTCAAGTAATTGCAAACTGTAGTTAAGGGCCTTCATGTACCCAACCGTACATATCACCCAATGAACGTTTCATGGAAGGGAAATTTCTCGAAAATGCAAGTAGAATGACCAGACTTTCATAAATGTCTGTAAAGTATCGGAAAAATTTATTAATTTCGTGAAAACTTATTTTATGCTTTGTTTAATTTCACTTTTAATATCGTTCAATTAATCACACATACTATAGATATGTGTGTCTACATCGTTACCTTCGTACTACTAATACTTTGGTGTAAAACAAAAAAAGTAGGTAATCTCTAGTATTGAGAATTGAAAAAAAAAACAATTTATATTTTCTTCTGAAGCACTTTGTTATAATGTTTCTTTGAGAAAAAACTAATTAGATATCTTCTTATTTTTAGCTTATGTGGCATTCCATCCAATCGATAGGATGATTTCTGCCAGTATAAAAATTTTATTACTTAAATTATTTTGAGACATTGCATTATATATTGAATCCATTAAGGAGAAGAAATTATGCTATGTGGAAATAAATGTACAGGAATTTAATTACAGAAGCTGTGACATATTGATTGGTAGTAGAGTATTAAGTGTTTAGTACAAATATTATATAAATAAAAATAGGTATACAAATACCATAATACATGCAAATTTTCGACACTTAGGAATATAAAAAAAATGTATGATCAAAAAATAATCGTTTTCCAGAGGTTGACGAGTTAAAATTAATTTCGCGAGTATAAATCGAAGTTTTTTAATGTAACGACTATCTGAGGTAAAAATAGGATAACACAAAAGTCTTCTTTCATCGACTCAAAACTTTGGGTTGGAGCCTTGGTTAAGCATGTTTGTTTGTTATTTTATCAATAGATGGCGGAATAAATACTATTTATTCCACAATACATACAAATATTGCCACCGAGTGAACAGACATGGATGTCAAGTAGGTAAGTGAATAAAGAATATAAGAAGTCAGTGTGTGGTGATTGTATAAAGTAAAGGTAATTGAAGAAATAATTGCTGAAAACCAGCTACACTGTGGGTCTTCACGTGGTGTATATACATATAAAAAACGACTTAATAGCTGAAAAAATAGCGAGTTGAAATTTTGTCAAATGCACACAGAAGAAGGAATCTAGTTGCATTATACATATTTATAACAAATAAATGATTAGGTATTTACTTGATTGAAAGTATTGATGATTTTCAATTAGGAAAACACAGATAAATCGGCTCATTTCATGGTTAAATATTTGATTTATAAAATAAAATACTAGATAAATAATAAATATATTTTAGACATTTGAGCTGATATGTAGACACCTAATGCTCAGTAGGTGATCACTTCATTATGTGATACTGTTTTCACCGAGTATTTTATAAGTCAAAACTTTAGGAATGCTACGTTACCAAGTGTATGATAAATTATTTTTTTAAAACAGTGCCGCAGTTGGATTAAGTAAAACAATAATGTGGTGAAAATTATCCAGAATTTTAAGTTACATATGACATTAGTACCACTGAATGAAGACGCAGGATCCTCTGTGACCCGTAGTAATGGCGAGATTATTCTAGCTATAAAAAAGCTAAAAAATAGAAAATCCCCAGGTATCGACGAGATTCCCAATGAATTGATAAAATATGGAGGTACAAAGGTGGCTCTTGAGCTAGCAAAACTATTTAACAAAATACTGGAATAATCTACAATACCCGATGAATGGAAATTAAGTATAACAATTCCAATTTTTAAAAAAGGTGTTAAAACAAACCCAGCGAATTACAGGGGAATATCTCTTTTAAGTGCAACACAAAAATTATTTAGAATTTAGATTCTACCAGCCTATTGCGTGTGAAATTGGAAAAAATCATACAAAATAGGGACGAACAATAAGGATTTATAAGAAATCATTCCACCGCTGACGCAATATTTTATTAGACTACTTTTATACTTCAGACTTTTATTTTTTTAAGTCATTATGTGGAATTATAAATGTGTTTGTTTAATGGCTAATTTTTAACATCTCAATAGGGACCAAGTTGGGTCTTATGACCTTAAGTGGCTTGATTTCCTGGTTCTCCTATAATATTGCAACTTCGTCTTTATTGAAATGTTAAAAAATTGTCATAAAATATCGTTGTCTCTCGACACTTCGACTCAATATATTTTTGATAACATCATAATCATATATTTTTTTAAATATCATCTTAATCCAACTCTGATAATGATTGTGTATATTTGTGATGAATGTGTTCATACTAATATTTTAATTAGTCGGAAATGAAACGACCTACTATCACGCAATCTATAATATACCAACATACCTAATACTTTCATAATATTATTTTATGTGAAATTAATATCGTGGTTTAAGATGGCGGTATTATAAGACCTACCTTCTATAGACAGCCATATTGTAGGTACATTGACGGGTTAAAGCCTATAATTTAATTTCTTCCAACCAACCTACGTTTATGTACGAAAAGCACATTGAGTTTATAGTGACTTGTATAAATTTTATATTCACACTCATTGATTTTGAATACTTAATTCTTTATTTAAAGAATAATAAAATAATTTCCTATATTAATATAGTTGTCATTTTTAAAACATTTGACTTGTTTTGAATCTGTGATGAATTATATAGATTCAAAATTTGATAGTTTTCATAGTAAAATATTTAAATCATAAACAATTTAATTAATTCATTTCATGGAAGTGCTGAAAATTTTCCATATACAATTTGAATACTTTGTGGAGTTACTTAGTAGTGAGCAGTATAGCGTTGGCCACAACTCACTCGTTTTTCAATGCAAACGAAAACATACAAACGGCCAGAGAAAAAAAAACTGCGGAATGTAATTCATCAAATAATCAAAATCGATTTGTAATATATTATAGTTTATTAATTAATTAGGCAACCCACCCAAATTGAGGGTGATTTGTGAATATATTATAGTTATTAATGTTTTAATCGAAAATCAGAATAAATTGACGAAAAGTTTCGTGTAGAGTTCGAGAGATGTCACCAGTGTTGAGCGTAGAGCGTGTAGACAATTGAAAGGAACTACTCGGGGGGTGACGTCCGAATAACGAGACTTGGGTAGAGGGCGCCAACATCGATCTACCCCAGGGTGGGGGGAGGGATGGTTGCCTCCTTCCCTCAACCACCCTTCGCCCTGCAGACGTCTGTCCGTCTGAAGTACAGAGTACACAATCACCGGCTCTTTTGTCGAACACAATGAGGCTGTTGCCTAGAGCTGGACGTTTTTTTTACACAAGTGTTAATTAAGTTTTCATCATTTGGAAAAAGATGAAGGTCGGGTATAATTTTGACCCCGCGTAGTTATGTATTCATTTATAAAAGTGCATTTTAATACATCTATGTGATCAGGACCGGATAGTAGACAACTAACGTGTAACAATATAACGAAACACAAGCTTCTAGCTTCAATTTGGAAACATTGATTATATCGATAACATTTAATATTGTATGTGATTGTATGTAATTCTATATGTATATGTAAATAATTAAAAAAATAATAAAAATACGAATTTTCTCGAAGTACGCGTGGCAATTTTACTTTCGGTAATTCTTCTATATCGATAAAATATTACACAAAATACAAGCACGCTTTGTTTCTGTGACTGTAAATTCTGTCTTGAATTAATTTAAACGACCAAATGACCACTCATTTGATTTCACCGAATCAAAATTTGACCAAATGACCACTCATTTAAATTCACCGAATTTTATATATGACCAAATGACCACTCATTTAATTTGAGCGAATTTTAATTTGACCAAATGACCACTTATTTCATCGAATTTTAAATTGACCAAATGACCACTCATTTAATTTTACTGAATTTTAATGTGACCAAATAAATGATTCAAATGAGCGGATGGTGAATAACACTAAACTTTAATTTTAATTAGTCAGTTTTTTTTCACTTCCACCACCACCCGCTCCGCATATGGGGACTGTCAACGGCCCCTTCGCAGAACGCTAGAATGAACGACAAAAAAAAAACAATGCATGGCACGAAGAGTAGCTCATGGAGCCCTCTAGATTAGCAATCTCGGCACCATCGTGCAAAAAGAACAATCAACAAGTGCGAATTGAGATTCACACTTGCGGACAGTCGGCGACATCAGATCCATATGTATAGGGCATCAGAGAAGTGACCAAGATCTCTGGAAACAGACAAGGCACCGTATTTTTTTTTTTTTTTTTTTTTTTTTTTTTTCTTTCTCGCACGACAGCTTTACGCCAGTTACAGTGCGACACCTGTCGAGAGTGTTACGAGCAACCACGTCTGTACGAGCGGCAGGTAAATTAAATAAGTGGTGTCCTCTACCTCTCATGTAGTTCGGGGGAGCGTAAAGGCCTAGGTGCTCAAGCAAAATTGGGCAGTCAATGATATAATTTACAACCTTGTAACCCACCACAGAAGTAACGAATTATCTCGCCTTTTTTCGAGACTCTGATAGGCACAGGCCTCAAGGAGATCAGGGTGATGCATGTAAGTTGGGTACACTCCATGCGTACGCATGTAAAGGTACCTTAAAAACTTTTTCTGGATCTGTTCCAGCATTTCGGAGTATTTCTTCCGGCATGGTGCCCAAACAACACTACCAAATTCCAGCTTGGTACGCACCATACAGTTGAATATACTCTTTAGCGCCTCCGGATTTGTAAAATATTTTCCCAGGCGAAAAGTCAGGCCTAGCAACTGTATCTATGACAACTGTATCTTACTGTATCTTTTGTATCTATGACAAAATCGTTTGAAGGCTTTGTAATTGTTCTTCGAGAATTAGTCAGTTAGTATAAGTAAAACATAGTGAATTTGATGAATATCGGTGAATAATTTACAAATTATTTTATATAATTAGTCTATATTTTAATTGGTAGGTATACCCACAGAAAGGCTGTGCCTTGTGGGATTTTTATGTGCACAGTTGCTTTGTTATGATTGATATTATGTTTATGTGTATTAACCGTGTAACAAATCAAATAAATAAATAAAAAAATGGGGCTATCTTTTCATGAAAGATTGACAATCCTTGAATGCATTTTGTAGCTCCTTTTTATTGTATTAGATTCAATAAAAGACCATTGATAACCTCAAATTAACACAAGTATTGTCAGATGAATTCACAGCGAAGAAATGAGGTGTTGTCTACTGAAAATTAATAAGCAAGGTTACTCATGAAGCTGATTAAAATAAAAATCTTTGAGGTTTAAACTAATTATATTAATTTATACAATAATCAATGACAATTTTAAATTAAATTTTGATATTAACAAATTTTTATGATTCAATGTAGAGTAAGATAAAGATTGGATTATGACAGAGTACCTACTCATATATTTTTAACTATTTATATATTTTTAAGATTATGGCATGACAAGGATGTACATATTAAGAACATGTCATGAGTAGCCACTCAGCTCTAGGTATACGAACTTAATACACAAATCGACTTTTAATTTAATAATTTTCATTTTCTTATTCTATATAATAAAATGAAGGTATTTACAACAGAAATAAAAAAAACAATTACAGGGTAAAATATATTTAAAGACGATCCTGGTTAAACTACGTTCACAAATGTAGAGGTTGGACGGTGAAAATGGGTTCATTCTCACGTGAATAAGCATTCAGACAAAATGGACGCCCGGTGCCCGGTGCGGTGATAGAAGACTTTCCGTCATTTAATCTGCTTTAATTACTTTAATTCAACTATTTCATCTTGCATTGTCATAGGTATGTGTGGCAATCGAATAGAGAACATGGCAATGGGAATCTTCTTCATCTTCTTCTTCAGCCTGTTTTTTCTATTCTTGGACATAGGCCTCCCACTTGATCCTCCACAATTCCCTGTCTTGGACACAATGCATCCCATCTCCCTCCGGCACATTTCTTAATGTCATCAGACCACCTTGCCTGGGGTCTCCCGACACCTTTTCGGCTTGTTCTCGGTCGCCATTCGACGATCTTTTTGGTCCATCGTGAATCCTGGCATCTGGCAATATGCCCAGCCCAGCTCCACTTTAGACCAGCGACCCTTTCCCTTACATCGGCTACTTTGGTTCTTGGGAATACACGCATTAAATTTGATATTTTTATGAATAATCCTGAATACTGTGCCGACCGCCGTGACACAGTTGGTAAGCCGTTTGGTTTCTGTGCGGGCGTCCTGGGTTCGATTCCCAGCAGAGGAGAAATTTATTTAAATTTATTTCTCACGCAAATATTGCTTTTCTGGGCTGGAAACACTGGTTAGTTGGATGACATTGCCATACGGCAATAAACTCGCCACTTGCGCAGTGTGCCAAGGAAGTGTTCATTATCATTATTATTAATACTTCATGTTGGAGATTAGATAATACTTCTTCTTCTTCTTTTTTTTAGCCCCTTTCACTCCACTGCTGGATATAGACCTCTTTCTGGGTTTTCCATTTCTCTCTATCCTGGGATGGGTCGGTGGCAGAGCGGTTAGCGCGCTGGGTTAGTAATCCAGTGGTCGCGAGTTCGAATCCTGCCTCGACCGATTTCGTTCACCTATAGCACAAGCATTTATTTGCTTATTTTAGGGAACGTAGGAAGATGTATATGTACTTGTTTAACAAGGACATATTCATTTAAAAAAAAAAAAACTCTGCTTCCACCCATGTCCCACCAGTTCGACGGGAATCGAACCCGGGACCTTTGGATCAGATACCTAACCGACTGAGCCACGAAGGCCGACTAGCGAGTGATATTCTCTCTGTGTACCTCGATACAGGTTTGTCCTAGTGAGGTTGAATGTACCTATATGAAATATTTATTTTATTGTGGTTATGCAATGTGAGATTAAAAAAAAAATATATTCATTAAAAAATATCACTCAATTTACCATCCTATTAATAATGTTAACCTAACACAATAGTGACAAATGTTATATCCATAATTTAAAAATATACATACACTTACGTTTAAGAAGGGAGTATGGTCAGTATCGGTATGGTGCATAGTGCACAGTGGAGAGCATTATTATAGTATGAAAAGATTGTCATACATCCAAGAATGGAGGATTAAGATGTCATCTGGCGAACCAACATAAAATTATCTGACAGAAAACGTGTTGATAAATACACGGAACATTCCTCTGTATTCTGTGCCACTTTATATTAAAGAGGAAACACGACAATATCGGTATGGACCTGGTTCAATATTGTCATAATTATATAATATGTAGTACCTATAGGTATAGGTACCTACATACACGCGATATTAGGTGCATTTACAAACGGTATTTGGAACAATTTTGACGAATGTGAATGCTCTATAATCGTTAATTTAGTTTTTTTAGTTGTGTCGATATTGTATTTTCATTTTGTTAACCACCATTTTTTTTACTTTTATATATTTTATATCATACAGTGTAACCACTATATTTTACTCCTCACTGAGGATATAGTGGGGAGTTATGATTTCGCAATTTTTAAGGCTATTTTTTATTGCAGATTATCAACTAGTAACATGCTGAGATTGTATTCTGAAAGTTTCATAACAATGTATCTGTGTGTGTGTGTGTGTGTGTGTGAGTGCTATGTGCTGTGTGCTATGTACGGCGTGTTCATTTTACTTTATCGATTATAGACTAAAGTACTCATTCAATTCTATTAAAATTTTGCTAATTTGTAGATATATCTACCTAATACTCACTTAGATCCCATTAGATTTTGAAGGATATCTGAATAGTGCTTCTCAATGTTTTTAACTGTCAAATATTTCAATGTGACCCCAAGTTCAGGAATATTCTAATTAGAAAATTTTATTTTCAAATTTACAAAAAGGTACATTACTGTTACATAAAATGGCATTGAAGAAATATCAAGTTTTCATAATAAAATATATAAATAAAAAAATAATTAAACAAACTCATTTCATAAAACTTCTGAAAATTTTCTATACAAACTTTGAATACTTTATAGAATGACTTGTTAGTGAGGAGTTTAGCGTTGGCCACAACCCACTCGTTTTTTATTACCATTAACTTTATTAGATATGAGGACCCTGGGAATGATAGCAGGCAAAACCTTGAGAGACCGAGTGAGGAACATCAGAATATGGGAAATATGTGAGGTTGATGATATCATCACAGATGGAGTTGGCAGCGGAGAAGGGACTGGTATTGTCACGTCCAAATGATGAACAGTCTCTCAGAACCCGTCCTCGCCGTAGACGGAGGCACGCCCAAAAGATGGAGGAATAGCTGGTAGTCCACTTCGTAGGAGGAGCAGACATCTTAAAACAGACCCAAAGGTCTACATAAAAGAAGTAGAAGAAGAAATTTGTTTAGATCGCGAATGAGTTTATTTATATGATCAGTTTCAAATAGACCATTTTTTTTATTTTAATTTGTTTATCTAAATGACATTGATCTGTAAAGGAAGTAAATTAAAATAAAATTTACAAAAAATAATTTGAAGTAGAGGAAAATGCACAAAAGAATAAAATAAATAATATTTGATACAAGTAATTTTCCTCAATATTAATACTCAGGAATCAGTACCTAGTTGATAGGTAGTATAGCGACCTTCTCAGAGCCTAATAATTTGATATGCTAAGAATCTGGATGGGTGAATTATTATTTTTTAAGCTTGTTTGATGCGTTTGTTGCATTTAATTTCAAAGTGATATAAAATCTACGCATCGCTTTGAAAATTATTTTGGGTATTGCGTAATGGTGATAACAACAATAATATATTGGTAACTTCAGTCGTTTTCGTACAAATTAAATGATGAAATTTTTCTTGAAGTAAAAATTCGTTTCAAATAAATAATAACTCAACTTTGTTTGGTGATTGCAACTAATAATTCTTTAACAACAAATTAAAAAGATTTAGATACATCAAATAACAAAATATACACAATGCATGTCCGATATGCTTGTATTACCTCCAAACATATTATAATCTTTAGAACCATTAATCGTCAAACAGCTAATTTAGAATACAAGTCAAAAACCTGTGGGTATTTATTAATGCCATATGTAAAATGTTTGTCAGATAAGAAATGATCCTTTGTTAAAATATAAATCTTAACATATTGAATTATTGATCAAGCAGCGACGGATGAAATATATCAAATAAATAATATACGAATGGGTATAATTATTTAATTGTGAAATACAACTTTGATAGATATAAATATTACTTATTAATCTGGCGAGCCATTCAATCACAATTACGTCATACTCTGAGAATTATTATTAATAACACAACATGGACGAAAGATGACTATAGATGAGATCAAATTTAGAAGGAATTATTTTATTTCCCTCCGAAAAAATATAACCAATTTCGAAGCAGAAAGAAGATAACACATTTTTTTTTCATTGCTTTAACGTGTTTACTTATTTATTTGTTTGATTGACTATAAATTATAAATAACATGTTCAACAACTAAAAGTTTATGATATTGTTGAATTTATAGTATAATATAATTATGTTGGAACTTACGCGTAACTTTGTATTTAAGGGACAGAGTACCTATTATCAAATATACCTACAAAATATATAATATGAAATTAAACACAAACAGACGAGATACATATTTTGACCACAAATGATTCCAATCGATTGCATATCAATCAATATATGTCAGATGTAATCTACATATTAGTAATTTATCAACATATTAATATTATTAGCAATTGTATTTTTTCCTGAGGCGGAAAAGGAAGGGAAGAAAAAAATGTAGAAGGATTGCGCCAATAAATTTGTTATGCTTTTTAATCAAATAGTTTTGATTTTAAATTATACAAATAAAAGTAGAAAATAATATAATATATAGTTAACAAATGGTTATTATCATAAACTTACTAGTGTTTTGTTAGATTCCCTCAATTTTAGTTAACACTTGCGAGTCATCTATCTCCCTATGTCCAGAGAGTCTTGGAACAGTTTTTCTACGGTCCTTAACTATGTTCGTATATTGTGGTGCCACGAGAACTGCTTCCTACCGACACGACACCTTGTTTTACCTCGACTTTGCCCTTCATGATCAGATGCAGTCACGGAACATATATTCTTTACTCCATGGATGCAGTAGTTCACTTTTCACATTTAAGGCCTTGTATACCCTGGTTATACGGATGTACACAAAAATGCACACTAAATTTCCTTCTTATGTATGAAACGCGAAAAAATATTGCATATCACCTAAGCTGTGACATACAATACTGTTTCGTGAAAAAATGGTAAAATTTAGAGGTTTTTTTCTAAATAGCAAGAATTGTAATTAAAATGTTATAATAATAAAAAAAGTCAGCCGGTAGATTTTCATATTCTCTTTAGATTGTTATAAAAATATAACTCATAGACCTTGTATTATTTTAGTTACGTACAGTAAAAAAATAAAGATGGGTTTTACTAAAACTTATTTTACAAGAAAAGTATTAAAGATCTTCAAATTTCAAAAAACTCATGCAATAGAATTAAGATGTAAATAGAAACTCTCTTTTATTTTAAAGACGTATCTTTTGAGAGTACCTACTGGGAAAATAATTTTCAAAATATACTAATAGCCTACTATAGCCTCTTAAGAGAAATATGAACTACTACAAATTAATAATATAACATTAGCACTCATAATAAACTATTTCGAAATCAAAGGCGTTAGTGACAAAGCGGTAAGTGCGATGGTCTAATGATCCAGTTGGCCCAGGTTCACATCCTACCACATTTTATATTATCTCTTCACTTTGGTCGATCGGATACGTCTTTCCTAACCGTGTCTGATCATCTGGATTATACATTTCTTATTTTATCTTGTTCCGTCCTCTGCCCAACCTAAAGGAAAGCATTTCGGATGTTTGAACACTATGAACACGATTAATTGTGACAGCCTGCGTTGCACTGTCACAGTGATAACTCATGTTCTAATAATTATTTAATTAAGAAGACCTTTGAATTTAATGGGCATTTGAGAATCACGGATCATTGCAGAACAAATACACTACCTAATATAGCATATTTATTCACGCCATTAATAGCCATTTAGAGATGAAAATTATCTATATGTATTCAATACAAATTAAAAATGATATGCAATAAAGAATAAACGAGTGGGTTGTGACCAACACTAAACTCTCCACACCATAGTTAGCGTTCATTATTTCTTCTTGAAATGTTGACAATCTCAAAATGCATTTTTATGAGGTACATTTCTATTAGATTCTTAAACAAATATAAGATTCCCAGAGGACAAAAGTTTTCACAATACACCATACACACAAAAACATTGTCACGAAACTTATAGTATGTATTTTCTACATGATACATGTTGAGAAATTTTAAGTAAAATTGCATTACTAGCAAGATGAGCATGTATAAGACAGTGTATCAATGTTGATGAGGCGATGTATGTGTCAAGATAGAAGAATGTGGTGTTCGGTTCTCACTGCCTACCCCTTGAGGAAGACAGAAGTGGAGAGTAAAAAGTACGCCGTACACCATACGCCGTACGCCATACATACAAACACATCATGACGAAACTCACAGTGTGCACTCTCTACATGATACCCGTCGAGAAATTGATGTAAAAAATACGCTTAAAAATTGTGAAATCATGACTCTCCACTATTCCATAGTGTGAAGAGTAAAAATAGTGAAATGTAGTAACAAAACTGAAAAAAATCCATGAATGATGAAAAATTTAAATTAATTCAAATAAATTAATACACCAAAAATAAATTCAGTCTTACTTACTATTTATGTAAGTCTGTAAGTGTATGAAATAAACAAACTCGGTCTTACTATTTGTGTAAGTGTATATGAAATAAACAAACACAGTCTTACTTACCATTTGTGTAAGCGTATGAAATAAACAAACTCGGTCTAACTTACTATTTGCGTAAGTGTATGAAATGAACAAACTCGGTCTAACTTACTATTTGTGTAAGTGTATGAAATGAACAAATACGGTTGTTTTTACTATTTGTTTGAGTGTATTAAATGAACAAACTCGGTCTTATTTACTATTTGTGTAAGTATATGAAATATGTAAACAAACACAGTCTTACTCACCATTTGTGTAAGTGTATGAAATAAACAAACTCGGTCTAACTTACTATTTACGTAAGTGTATGAAATGAACAAACTCGGTCTAACTTACTATTTGCGTAAGTGTATGAAATGAACAAATACGGTTGTTTTTACTATTTGTTTGAGTGTATTAAATGAACAAACTCGGTCTTATTTACTATTTGTGTAAGTATATGAAATATGTAAACAAACACAGTCTTACTCACCATTTGTGTAAGTGTATGAAATAAACAAACTCGGTCTAACTTACTATTTACGTAAGTGTATGAAATGAATAAATACGGTTGTATTTACTATTTGTGTGAGTGTATTAAATGAACAAACTCAGTCTTATTTACAATTTGTACAAGTGTATGAAATAAACTAACTCCGTCCCGTCAGATTTCAAGTCGCAAATAATAAGTAAGACTTTCAATGTTTACTAAAAATTTTCATTTTGTTCTTCTATGTTTGTACCAAATGGTCCGTTTATAAGTCAAAGGTACATAAATTTTATAGTGAATAAGTAACCATTCACCAAGACTCAATCACAATACTTTGAATACCTATGTTTAGACAAGGTTTAACAATTTAATGTTGAAAAAAAAACATGTGGATAAACATGTTCGTGTTAAGTTGTTAATAACAAATGAATTTCTCCGTAACTGAACATGAAATTTGATAAGATCTGATAATTGTTAGAAGTCAATTGGAGCATGCATCAGTCATCTGGAATCCATAATATAATATTTATATTAACAATATAGAACGAATACAACAAATATTTTTGAAACATATGAAGTACAAATTTGGTAATAACTACAAACATGAATTGCAGACTTTACAGACAAGACGAAGGACCTCAGACTTAATGTACCTTTATGACATAATAAACTTCAATATTGACTGTACAGACCTTCTGAAAATTATTAACTTCAACATACCAAACAGACGAACAAGACACACCTCAACGTTCTTTTTAGACAAAAAAAAACATTAATGCCGCTCAAAATTCGCCATTGTACCGATGCCTTACCACGTATAATAATTTGGAAAAGATCAGGTCCGTGGACATATTCTGTATGTCCAGGACTCTTTTCAGGAGCCACATTAGACAGGAATAATAAATTTTTTTTTACCAGTAGTGAGTACAATGCACCATGAAATCAAAGGTGGGCTGATTAAGTCACAATTACTTATGTTGCTATTCTTATTTATTATATTTGTTTAAAAAAATATTATAGTACGTTGCCCATTTTTTCAAATAAAATAAAAAAAAAAAAAAAATATTAAAACTTCGTAAACTAAAATTGTTTTTTTTTTTTAAATTTGACACTGTCTAACATTGTCTAGGGTCTAGTCTACGCCATCTCAACAATAACATAACTCTTATTGAAATCGAATAAATATCGTGTTGTTGTATTCCCCAGACGCAACCGGTTTCTGATTAACAAAAAGGTAATAAATTATTTTAAAAATACGTTAATTCTTTTGACGTACAAAATATTCATTCGATTATCATTTCGTTTTTATTGCTCAAACAACGGCTCGCATTTCATTTTCAATGTTTGAGTTTTTATATTTTGGAAGTTTTAAAATTCAATTTATGATCTGTGCTGATATTGATTTGATTTTAGTTACATGGTGTTTCATATGTGGAATGGCAAAAATAATGTGTCATAATGAATCTTTTTTGTATTCGAGAGTTTTTTTATTTGATCACCATTGACATTTTAAGGCAGGAAACAGAATGAATGGAGCACTGAGACCAGTTATGAATGATCGCAACATATCAAAGGCTGCCAAAGTAGCCATTCATAACGCTTCCTTAGTGCCAACATTGACGTATGCAAGTGAAACCTGGACATGGCAGAAGTCGCACGAAAGCAGAATAAATGCTGTTGAAATGAGATCGCTAAGAAGAATCTGCAATAGAACGATGTATGACAGGGTAAGAAATGAGAACATAAGGAAAGAATGTAAGATGAAGAAAGATATCATTAATAGAATGAAAGTGAACACACTGAGATGGTTTGGCCACATGGGTAGAATGAATGAGGAACGCCTGACGAAGAAAATATACAATGCGGATAGGAATGGATTGAGAGGCCGGGGCCGCCCAAGAAAGGGTTGGCACGACCATGTGAACGATATTCTGAAAGACGAAAATGTTAGAAGCATGTACAATAGACGAACATGTATGAGACGATGCATGAATGTTGACGAGGCGATGAATGTGTGCCAGGATAGAAAGATATGGCGTTCGGTTCTCTCTTCCTACCCCGTAGGGACATGGCATGATGGTATGTATGTATGTATGTATGTACCATTGACATTGGTGGTTGACTGGTAGAGATTGCCTGCGGGCAATAAGTCCGCCAAGTTATTTAAATCAATAAAAGTCTTTTATTATTATTATTATTATTATTATTGACACACACTGAGAGATAATTGAAAATAAAATAGTGAATGAAATACTAAAATTCCGTTAAAAAAAACAAAAACTTTTGAAACAGATTTCTGGTTATTAAATATATTTTTTTTCTCTTCATATTTACTTTGTAATTGTTAATCATTACACAATATCTAGTCAGTTTTTAATAAATATTTTTTTAAATGTGTTACTTGTATGTAGGTCATGTAAAATTTATGCTATAATTTTTTTTATTGTTTAAATATAACACACGAACAACAAAGGTTTGCTTATAAATTTAATATAATATCATACATAAATATATTTAATATAATATCATACATAAATATATTTAATATAATATCATACATAAATATATTTAATATAATATCATACATAAATATATTTAATATAATATCATACATAAATATATTTAATATAATATCATACATAAATATATTTAATATAATATCATACATAAATATATTTAATATAATATCATACATAAATATATTTAATATAATATCATACATAAATATATTTAATATAATATCATACATAAATATATTTAATATAATATCATACATAAATATATTTAATATAATATCATACATAAATATATTTAATATAATATCATACATAAATATATTTAATATAATATCATACATAAATATATTTAATATAATATCATACATAAATATATTTAAAAAAAATCATCAGCATAAAATTGATTTAAATAAGATATTATGTCATAATATTATGTCAAGAAAGTACTAATATTTGCCAATTTCGTCACAATGAATAATAGTTTTTAAGATCAAGGGGCAAGGCCGGTCAAACGGCGGAATGAAAATCCTCCATTTAGATATTTTTTTTATATATACAATACTCTTGCTACATATGTAGGTTTATAACGTGGGTTACCACCACGATATGAATTTCCGAGGAACGGGACTTTTCCTCCTGATAAAAAAAAAAATTCACAACAAAATATTTTTAATAACGCATTTTTAATTTTCTGGGCTAGAAACACTCAAGAAATTGCAACGTCCATAAAGTGTTGACCATAGTGAAATGTCTTACGATATTGTAAAAAATAGAAGATTAAAAAATACTACTATCATTGAGTTGGGTGGTGGCAGAGCGGTTAGCACGTTGGGTTAGTACTCCAGTGGTCGCGAGTTCGAATCCTGTCACGATCGATTTCGTTCACCATTTTCGTTTTCATCGATTTCGTGCACAAGCAATTATGCTTAATTTAGTGAATGTATGAGGATTTATATGTAATACAAGGAAATCTTTCAATTTGGATCAATGGTAATAATAATACAATTTACTATATTTGTTAATTGTTATTGAAACACCCTGTAGTTGATGTATCCGTAATGAAGAACTAAATAGTTTAGTGACAAGCAACGGATATGAAATGAGTTAATATAGAAAATATTTATATTGGAGATGTTCTCAGACACCGTAGCTGCATTAATTTTAAGAAATTCATAGATTTATGTATGGATGTTTTGAGCAAGCAATGATGCGAGGTTATATTATATGAATGAAATTACTATATTTGTATAGGAACATAATTAAGTTTGTGACTATAAACAAGAATTAGATTTAATAAAATATTTTCCTTCATAGTGAATAGTAATAGACAACGTTTTTAATCTTAATTGATAAAGCAACTAGCTCATGCGAGTCGTAGTGGTTATTGACTCTCCACACTTTTAAAATATTTGTTATTACTAAGAAATTTATGCTCTTAATTATAATAGCACATAAATAAGAGGCCCGAGAGGGAACACAATAAAAAAATAGTGATGAGCGAAAATAAAATGAGAGTTAATAGAAACATAGATATCAATTTCCGGATTGGGTTGAGTAGTTGCGGGAGAGTGTCTCATCATTAAAAATAAACCAGAATTTAAGTGACTATTAAAACACCTTTCCATTTCCCGACCTTTCAACTATTTAAAGACTTTAACGTACTAACTACAGCACAACCCTATATTAAACAAATTCTTATTCACTTTAAAAATAATCAGAAAAACTATATCACTGCTCAACATTCTCACGATACAAGACACAGACATCAACTACATTATCGACAAAGACATTATCAATTCTTGGCTCCAAAGATCCTAAATTTAGTTGCAAAAGATATAAAGAACATACATTTAATAGAAAATACAAGACTTAAACATTCAATACAAACATGGTTATATAACAAAAGGATCAACTATTGTCAGCAAATTCTCAATTCATAACAACATACACGACAAAACTACTAACATAGGACTCAATAAGTGGACCATGGGCTATAAATTGCAAATTGAAAACCCCATAAAACATTTGTTAAAATCGCATTAACTCATTCGTTCATACTCTCCATCACGGCATATTATACCAAAATGTGGGGTAGCCAGCAATAGATGTGCGGGTGTACATGGCCTCATAAAAGGAAGCGCGTCACGAGAGTGAATCCAAAATCACCAGTTTCGTTTCACCTAAAAAGGCACTACATTCAGAAGAATGGGTGGTGAACTATGTGAAATGTGATTTTGCCTGTTGTATTTTCGATTACCTACCAGGTTCTTACGGGACATCCGAAAACAATGATAATAGAAAAAAGTGGAAGTACTATTCAAAGGAATTCGCAGAGTATAAAACCGAATGTTGAGGTGATCAGAAGGTAAAGGGTATTCAGAAGGTAGAAATGTTCCACGTCAGTTGATGATCTTTCAACGAGTGGATTCAGTGATGGAACTGAACTTGTTGCTTTTGTCATCATTCACTCCGCGTCACCTCCCTATAGACTCAGGACCGCATCCACAACAGGTTTATATGGTGCATATGAGATAGGCGCAAAGAAATCAGGGGCGCCATTTTTTTTCAGTCAGTCAATTCAAAATTAGATATTCAATTGAAAGTGATGAAGGATTTCAAATAAAAGATTACATACATACATACATGATCAACATTCGTATATTATTGATAATATTATTTTCATAATTAAACTTTCTAAATACTTATTCAGATGCTCGCGATGATAATGGTCGGTAACTAATTTAATAAAACTACAATTATCTTAACATTGTTTTCGACTAGACGATTGACGCGCGAATACTTTGCTCATTTCATTAGCAAGCAGGACTGCGGTCATCGTTCGTTGATCTTCGGATATCTTCGGAAATCTTTGGGCGGCGCCATGTGGTGATCATTGAACAGTCACAACTTTAAATTATCTTTCATTTCAACAATCCAAAGGTGACCATATTTTTCTAATAACTACGGGTGAATTTTTACCACCTCGGAACAGGCTCAGTCTAGTGAGGTTTTTATACAATAAAAAGGTAAAATAATAATAATTACTTTATTTGCTTCATAATTCTGAGCATTTTTACCTTTTAAATTTCGAGCACCACGTATCGTACTAGTATACCTAATATTCGCCAAACATCTTGAACGAGCTTCCGTTTGCGCAGAGCGCAAATTTGTGTCTTTTTGCTTCGTTAGTTGACGTGAAAATCGCCCCCCTTCTCGGCTAAAAGTTCAAGTTATTTGGCGGTAAAAGTGTAGAACCGGCCCTGTTATTGATCCTCTACATATATACGTAGGTACAATGTTTGTACGAGCGGTCGGAATATCGGCCCGCTGTCGTTCTGTGAAAAATCGGCCAGCCGATCGCATAATTATTTACCGGGCGAAAAAGATTAATCGTTGCGATCGCGAACAATGGTTCGCGGACCGAAAATATGTTCGAGTATTGGTCGAACAGCGCGGGTCCGCCTTCACATTAATTGTAGGTACACCCCACCGTTCTTTCTGTGCACCTCACATCTCGTCTCATCCCATCGTGTATATGATACTGATTTACATATTAAGGTAAATGTAACTACGTGAGATTTGCTACCCCTGTGTGTATGTCGCGGGGTGATCGTGAAATCCGGCTCATCACTATGTGTCTATGCAGATTGTGAAGTAGCGGAACGTAGCATCGTTTGGAAGTTTTATTTTATTTAATCTCATTTCATCTCTTCTCATCTCATCTCATTAAAACACAATTAAAAACTGTGTCTCCACCGAGAATAGAACCTGGGACCTTTGGCTCTGCCAACAGATATAATAATCAACTTAGCCATCAATGCCGATAACGCGTAACCGTCCGTCGTGGCGTATATTGGTCTTTTACGCCAGTCTTTTGGCATATATTTAAGCATCCTGGATTTGATTCTCAGAAGAAAATTGTTTTATTCGCAATACCTGCTTCATTGGGGTGGAAACAATGGTAAGTAAGATGAAATTCATTTATTATATATTCTATATTGTTTTACGGCTATCCACTCGTCTAAGAGGATGAAATTCATTTATGGCAATTACACAATAAAAAAATAAAGATTTTATAAGCCGAACATTGGTTTTCAAATTAAAATTAATTCTCAAATTCACGAAGATTCATAATTTTTCGAAAATGGACAACGAGCCATGGTTTTTCTGATTTCACAATCGGTCTGCGACATGTATACCGACAGGATCACTGCGGTGTTATTTTTCAAATTACAATTTTCATATACTATGTACCTACGTCACATGTACTTACTGTGGTGATCAATAGTGTCCGATGTATCATTAAATATGTCTGGGTACCTACACTAAAAAAATAAATGTAGGTACATACATATTACAGCATTATAATAAAAAATATATTTAATGTTTTGAATATATTTAATGGTTTGGACACACCTAAAGAATAAACGACATACAGTTGCACTTTCTAGAGACAAATTCTGTGATGTAAATTACTCCATAAATCTTAATAGTTATTATTAATAAAAATACATACAACAACTGTTTTATGTTTCATGAGGCATCTTTTTAATGTAAAATGTCATTTGTATTCGTGTTTTGTTGAGCAAGTATTGAATACAATATTGATTCGATGTCTGATATTTAGGATGCAGAAATATTTCGTTATCAATATGTTAAAAACAATTTATTTCAAAACAAAGTGATGACAAATTATAGTGCAACTAACTTCAGACTGATGGAATGACTTTTTTTTGTCAGGAAGCCGTTAAGGTGACTAAAATCGGTTTCTAATGATTAGGAAGGCTGTGTTTCTCGAACAAAGATTAAAGTAAAAGTACCTAGAGTTAAAATACTTTGATTTCAGAAAATTGTTCAAAACTTTTGGTTGTTTCATTGAAATCTAATGCTCTGTAGAACGATGCATTTTGAATAATTTTATGAAATCAAAGTATTTTAATAAAACTATTACTGATACTTCTGTTGAAACAACCCAGCCTTAGTTCCCGTGTAGATGGTGAAACTGAAACTAATCCTAGGACGTACTTAAAAAAAATGTCAAGTAGTAAAAATTCTCAGTATGAGTAGGTATGTAAGCAATGGTGGAAATGACCATAAGAGGCATAAGTAATAAAATTATTATAAAATTACAAATAAAGCATATTATAATAAATCAATCAAGAATGAAATGTTAGGAGCGGCACCCTTCTTTTAATTGTATAGGTACTATATACCTCTACCTTATACCGAGTATCGTCTATCAGGTTCTATACTGGTGCAGCTGTCGTGAAGAATGCGTCTCAATATTTCATACAATATATTATCCTTTGAGGCCATAACTAAGCCTATTCATCATTGTACCTACATTTCATATGACCAACGATCAAACGTAGCTTGTTGCTTCGCAATGTTTCAAATGGTCGTTATAACTTTTTATTGGATAATTATTATATTTATATTCAATTTTATGCTTCCGATCAAATATCAAAAAATGGTATAGGTAATGTAATTTCTTCTTAAAATTTTAAATAAACATTAAAAATAAAAAAAACCTTTAAACCTTAATTCCACTGTTTATTTAGACTACAACATACAACCGGTTTCGTGCTTAGGTACTACTTGAAAAGCACATTTTCAAGTAGTACCTAAGCACATTTTAGTACATTTTCGTAGTAAACACATTTTCGTGCTAAGCACATTTTCAAGTATATTGTAACATTATTTTGCAACAGAAAGCCAACGCTCATCTGTACAGCACACGTTTGCACGCATACAAATCGACGAACGTGGGCTGTTCCTGTAAAACCTCACTCGCCGTCCACTGTCACCCATTTGATTTTTAATCTTGTAGAGCTCGTCAAGCGAAAGAATGCGGGTGGTGTCACCCGTGGAAAAAAAATCGTACCTACAAGGATATATTCTGATTTGAATCAACCAATAAAATCAGTTCGACGTTGTGAAGCGGATCGCGTGTCGCATTTGCCCTATTTTTTGCAACCACAAATTTGCAAAGTTGTTAAATAAAATTGTCACCCGTTTTCTCTTAATTGTTGTGCTCTAAAATTTATTCTATAACTACTTCTGGTAATAATTCTGTGGTTTTACCATTCTTGAATTGGCGCAAAGCGCTAACTACATTAAACTCATATCTTGAAGATCCAAGTATTTTGTTATGCTCCACGGTCATATTGATACAGTGCAAAATAGCACGAAAATGTTTGAAGATAATAAAACAAGTAGAATTGAAAATAGCTTTTAATTTATACAATAAATAATACAATTATCATTTGTTTTCCAAATTATCCAACTGTCGATTTGTTCAGGAGAACTTTGTTCTCTTAACATATCGACAATGTATCAAGCCAGAATACGCGAGAATTGTATGGAGAGGTCTACTTTTTTCACGGCTTTTCCAACTTTGAAAAACACCAACTTAGAGGCTTCGCAGCATATATGTTCCATACACGGATTTACTCAGAATTCGGAGTAGAACATTTCGTGTGTCTGTGTGTCTGTGTGTGTGTGTGTGTCCCCCACCTTATAACTTTTGATCCGCTCAATTTACAGAGCCTAAAATTTCAGAATATATAAACAGTTACAGGCCTACAAAACTTTTATACTCAGAATTTTGAATTTTTGTTTCAGTCAGGGGTTATCAACTTTTAAATTTTTATTTTATTTTTCCATATATCTCAGAAACCATAAACGCTAGAACGCTGAAAATTGGTACAAACATAGACAAATACAAAATCTCAAATTAGTTTTTTCAAAAAAATTCCAGGGTTTCTCAAACATTTTTTATTAAGAAAAATATTTTTTTTATGATAAATTTATGAGTTCAACTGCCTATATTTCCAAAACTTTTACAATTATCGAAAAAAGCCGAAACACCCCAACTAGATAATTTAATTTTCTATAAAAAATATTAACATTGTAGTAGAAGATCTCAATTTTTTTTTAACAATTTTTTTAAAAATTGAATTTAGTGACGACATCGCTTCATACATTTTGTATGGCAGTCGCCTATACACAATATGTAAGAAGACTTAATAGTTTGATACTTCATCTCCAAGCATACATACATACCATCATGCTATTTGCATATTCTGGGTAGGAAAAAGGATCTTCCTCCATACTATCCTATCTTGACATACATACCTACATATGTTGTATAGAAAACAAAATATCTGAAAATATTCAATAATTTGTATCTATGGGTTTATAGTTTGGTACATATTCTTCAACTATACATACGATCGCTATCGACAGTTGGATCTCATGTGTTACATGCAACTAGTTGTATAAAAACATTGATCACTGACGGGTTTATTGCTTATATCAAATTGAACAAAAAATACTTAAAGGCATTAATAAAATGAATAAAGAATAATATCACATTTTCAATATAGGTATCAAAAATACTCACTTTATAACGATGGTTATGAAATATTTGCCCAGTATAAAAAAATATTTGATTATTTTTTATTAAATAACGAGAGAGACAGATTAAAATTTATTAGGTGTTAATGACTGTGTTGTTTAAATATCTCCTATAAAATATTTGGAAATTTATAAAGAATAGGTAATTACGTTTTTATATTCAACAATCACATGTAATACACAAAAAAATATTAGGACGCGACATTTTCATAAACATTCCTTCCGAATAATTGTCATTTAAACAATCAAATGTCTATTCTGCTATTAACAGGTGGCTAATTAAATACGCATAATATTTTGACATTGATATAAAAAGAAGAATTTGCGAATTTAAATATGTATATTATATTTTATGACTTACATATATGTGTAGGTACTTATCTACTATTGGACAAAGGAACGTTAATTAAAACATCATTTGGGACATTAGAATAAAATAGTATGCATGTATAAAATTTAATTGGGGTTTGAATAATTACAACAAAACAAAGGATGTAGGTATACGTACTTTAAATCCCACAGTAAAGGAACTTTAAGTACAATTATTAAATGTTAGTAATAATAGTTTCCTGTTTGTATGAACTTTAAGATTTGCTGTTGTTATGCAGCTCAATTTCTTCCTCTTAGAATTGATTCGAAGATTTCATATCATGTACCACTCGATGTCTTAGTTATTAACTTTCTCGATACAAATTATTTATTTTCGTTATCGAATTTAACATTTGACACAACAGCACAGATGATTATTGCAAATCATTTTCATAAATTGGATTTAATTTCTAAATATCTCAAAACATTTCAACAAAATACTAAGAATATTAAAGATTGTCGATATATTAATCAAAATAATGTAATGTAATAGTTTATTAATATATTTATACTTATTGTTGTTTTGTTGTGCCTACATTGTTGTATTTATCTTGTGTTTCTTGTAAATGCCCTATTAAGGGCGTATATACATAATAAGTATAATAAATAAATAAATATCAGGGAGGCAAATATAGTCTACAGGTAGAATCAAAACCATCCATGTTTACCCATATCATGGATATAATTACCATACGGAGTTCTATAATATCTTAGATATGATAATGATTATATCTGTGATATGGGTAAACATGGATGGTTTTGATTCTGCCTGATAACCAGACCTGCCCCCTGATTCAGTTTCAATAACAAAAATCAAGCGAGTTGCGTTTATACAATGTTTAGCGTTTAGTCCCTTTAATAATAAGCCGACCACAGTGCCATCGGTTGTAAGCCGTTTGGCTTTGTGCTGGTGTCCTAGGTTCGATCTCCAGCAGAGGAAAAATTTATTTAAATTAATTTCTTAATTATCTCATTAATTGTAAATACCTAAAACATAGTTCAGCAATGAGGTTCACCGTAAATTCTGAATGTCGCCCATTTAGGTGAGAAGAGACTGGTGTGTATGTGGATGTTCTTTTTTATAATATAATGCAAACCCACACACCTACCGCAGATTACCCTACATTGTGGGATTTGCCGTGATGGTATGAGTGAATATTTATGTAATTTTTTTCGAGTGTATAATCAAGTAGTGCCAATGTGGATTGGATGTTGAGTCGCCCGACCATGTGTTTTTTTGTTGCCCGAATAGATCTGAATTTGATCTTTATAGTTCAATTGTCAATGTTCCTCGTACTTTTAATGTTGCTCACCTATTATCACTGAATAACAACCGTGTTTTTTGTCTTATTTCTATTTTTATTTTCTCTAATCAAATGAATTTGTAAATGTTTAATACTTAAGCAATTAAATTAATCGACTATAAATAATAATTAGTGTGTTTCATAGACACTAAAATGGCACAAATCACCCTCGATTTGGGTGGGTTGCCGAACTTAAATAAAAAAAAATCATCATGTAGGTATGTATCTACCAAAGTTTCCCTACCCCTGATTTAGGCCGAAGTTGAGTGTAAAACAGCGTGTAATCAATTACTCAGTATGACTGTATTACATGATCCAACCAAGGTAGGTTAGGTTAGGTCCCGGCCTGTGTGTCATTTGCGTTTGCAAAAGGGACTCCATTAATATGACTGTCATACTTGTAAAGAAATGATTAATACATCGTTAACTTTTCGTCCAATCTTCGTTTGCCCCCAGGCCTCAATCCCTCATTCGTCCAATAAGACATATTCGTGCTTCGACCTATTTCATAATTAATTCACTTTTTTAAACCCGCCTATTTATATCCATCGCTCCGTCTATACACGTCAAAATATGGATACAATGGTATACTATAGATATATCTTAGTCTAGCATGCATTGGTCGGTTATCTTAAATCATAATATCAGGTTATGTATGGTATAAGGAAAAAAACGCATCCCGCAGGGTAAATAAACTTTGAGCACCGCACATATGGAGTAAAGAGTATATACATATATACGTAACTTCTCAAACGTTGAGAGGTAAATGTGAAATATTTTCAAAGTGAAAATAAATGCGAGGTGAAAGTAAAATAGTTTCATGGTGAAAGTAAAATAGTTACAAGGTGAAACTATAAAAGTTGCAACGGGAGAGCAATAGTTGCTAGGTGAAAGTATGACAATCTCACGGTGAAATGATTAATTACAAGGTGAATGCACAATATTTACGTTATGAACGTATAATAGTTGCAAGGTGAAACTATAAAAGTTGCAACGGGAAAGTAATAGTTGCTAGGTGAAAGTATGACAATCTCACGGTGAAATGATTCATTACAAGGTGAATACACAATATTTACGTTGTAAACGTATAATAGTTGCAAGGTGAAAGTGTCGCAAGATGAAAGTGTAATAATTTCACGGTGAAATGATTAGTAGCAAAGTGAATGCACAATACTTACAACGTGATTGCAAGGTGAAATTATAAAACTTGTAAAGGGAAAGTATTAGTTGCTAGGTGAATGTACAATAAATTATGATGAAATTATTAGTTGGAAGGTGAACGAAAACTTTTTATGATGTAAAAGTATAAAGATTGCAAGGTGACACTGTAATGATTTCAAGGTGATATATATCAAAGCATTATTGACAATTTTATTGAATAATAATTATTTTGAAAATTCTTTCATCAGAATATCAGATCAACAAAGAAAATGGAGTTAAAAGAAAAATAAAGATAAAATTGTAAATGATATAAATATAAAATTGTAAATTACAACACTACTACACGTACAGTGGGATGGTGTGGTTCAATCAACTTGAAACAGATTTTGGGACTGGCAACTGAATATAGTAAATTCAAAAGAAAAATATGGTTGGTTGAAAGATATTGCCATTTGGCAATAAGCCCGCCATTGTGCACTTGTGCTCAGAAAGTTTAAAATAAATAAAAATAAAAAAAAAACTAAAAAAACTTATAAAATTTGACTGATTTGTAAATTATATTAACTTCTTTTTGTATAGACAATAATTATGTATATATAATATTTTGTGTCTTTTGTTTTTAAATATCTCCTTTACACATGAATGCTTGCACTCTGGTAAAGGGAAATATTTTTTTCTTACTATGTATCTTTATCTTTTTTTTATGTTTAATTGTTTTTTATGTACCTATGTACCTATTATAAATTATAAAAAAAAAACAAAAAATATGTGAATTTCAACTATTACATAGTACCTAAGGAAGAGCAAAGATAATAGCTTAAACATAAAATAGGATTTGGAAGGAAAAAAATCTAAAAAATATGGAAGAGAACAAGCCGGAATAGAAAAATATGGCAGAGAACAAGTCGGAATATATGAATGTGGCAGAGAACAAGCCTGAATAGAAAAATGTGGCAGAGAACAAGTCGAAATAGGTATATGAATGTGGCAGAGAACAAGCCGGAATAGAAAAATATGGCAGAGAACAAGTCGGAATATATGAATGTGGCAGAGACCAAGCCGGAATAGAAAAATGTGGCAGAGAACAAGTCGGAATATATGAATGTGGCAGAGAACAAGCCGGAATAGAAAAATGTGGCAGATAACAAGTCGGAATATATTAATGTGACAGAGAACAAGCCGGAATAGAAAAAATGTGGCAGAAAACTAGTTGGAATATATGAATATGGTAGAGAACAAGCCGGAATAGAAAAAATTGGAAGAGAACAAGCCGAAATACAAAAAAAAGATACACGAGAGAAGAAGAACCATGGTATAATGGAGAGAATAATAAAAGGTAGCTTAAACTATTTACTATCCCTGCGTTCGTAACCTTCAAAAGCCCTCGGTTTAAAAACGCTTTGGAACGACTGCATTTATAATTCGAATGGGTGAGCGTTTTTGACAGGTGATTGATGGTAGCTATGTAGTCGTTCATTGTGAGTATGATTATGTATTTTGTGCAGGTAAACTTGGCTCTGTAATGAACCATTCTGATAGGTTCAAATTGTTGAGTGTCTCGGCCCACAACATCATTCATCTTAAATCTACGGGTGAGCGTGAAATCTATTAATATTGTACAAACATATACATACATACATACATTCAAACATACATACTCGTATATTAATAATGATAAAAGTCAACTGGTACATTAATTTATTCTCATAGTTTGATATTTAATGAGATAATTATTTTACTGGGCGAACGAGCTTGTGCTAAGTCCAAAAATAAATTTATATTCTAAATAATTAATCATATGTATTGTATCTATATTTGTAATAGTGAAAATTAGGACGTACAACCTGTTAGTACATAGTTTTATTTTAAAAAAATGATGAATATGTACCAGAAAATATTTATTCTATAAGGTGAGGTACTTTATGGGAAAGCGCAACGTTGATAATACTCGATTTAATAAAGTGGAAGTTAATTCCATATTAAAATAATTAATATTTAAGGAGGTTATTTGTGGCAAATTTATAACAATCCACTTTGTTGGAATCTCAGCTGTGGATAGAACCAATTAAAAAAAACTGAAATGGTGAATTGGGCAAAAGTTAATAAAGTATTATTGTAATAATTAAAATAACATTCATTTCAACATGTAAAAAATAATTATCATTATAATTAATTTGATCCAAAAGTACGAGTTTCAATAATATTTATTTATGCCGCTCGGTACCCTTTGCTTACCACGTAAGGGATATGGCGTGATGGTATGTATGTATTTATTCATTTATTACACAAAATAAATATAACATATAGTTGACTAATAACGCCCCACTAGGCAAAGCCTGTTATTTTTACACAGTTGGGTATTTTTTATTAAATAAAAATACCCAACAAATATTTATATAAATTCTTTCGTTCTATACAGCAAATGTCCAAAAACGTAATAACTCACTACAGTCACTACATAAATACGTGTTTAAACATTAATAAATAAACTTATATAATTTTATAAAATAAAAATATTTTGTTCAAAACACAATGTAAAATATTTGCGGAAGATGTAAAAAAGTATAATTTCTTATATTTTTTATAGTAATGAGTTGACGCCTTAATTGTAAATTATGGTACGGGGGCTAAGGTGTTAATAGTTATGACTTTTGAGTCTTTAAATTTTATTACGAGTGTAGTCTCCTTAAACATTAAATCAAATGCGTTTTCATAATATAGACAATAGAAGAAACTGTTGTGTCTTAATTTTTATTATGTGCCATATAATAATAAATATTTTTTATTGATATCGTATATATTATAATACATACTTACAATTTTTTTTAAGTATCTTCAATAACTTTACATTTACAATCAATTGTAGGATGATTTTTGGAATACGTAAGGAAATTTAGAAATATTCATTTTCGGTAAGTGAAAAGAATGTTTTGTTATTCCCAAAATAATTGGAAGCTAAAGATAAAGATAAATATACTAGTTGCATGTAACACATGAGATCCAACTGTCGATAGCGATAGTATGTATAGTTGAAGAATAAAAATCAAACTATAAACCCATAAATCCAAATTATTGAAAATTTTAACACATGTTGGTATGTATGTCAAGATAGGACAGTATGGAGGTCAGTCCTCTTTTCCTTCCCGGAATATGAAAACAGCATGATGGTTCTGTATGTATGTTTGGATATTAAAATCCTATCAAACTATTAAGTCTTCTTACATATTGTGTATAGGCGACTGCCATATAAATTGTATGAAGCGATGTCGTCACTAAATTCAATTTTTATAAAAATTGTTAAAAAAAATTTGAGATGTACAAATACAATGTTAATATTTTTTATAGAAAATTAAATTATCTAGTTGGGGTGTTTCGGCTTTTTTCGATATTTTTAAAAAGTTTGGAAATATAGGCAGTTAAACTCATAAATTTATCATAAAAAAAATACTTTTCTTAATAAAAAATGTTTGAGAAACCCTGGAATTTTTTTGAAAAAAATTGTTTGAGATTTTGTATTTGTCTATGTTTGTACCAATTTTCAGCGTTCTAGCTTTTATGGTTTCTGAGATATATGGAAAAATAAAATAAAAATTAAAAAGTTGATAACCCCTGACTGAAACAAAAATTCAAAATTCCGAGTATAAAAGTTTTGTAGGCCTGTAACTGTTTATATATTCTGAAATTTTAGGCTCTGTAAATTGAGCGGATCAAAAGTTATAAGGGGGGGACGGACACACAGACACACACACACAGACACACAGACACACACACAGACACACAGACACACACACACACAGACACACGAAATGTTCTACTCCGAATTCTGAGTAAATCCGTGTATGGAACATATATGCTGCGAAGCCTCTAAGTTGGTGTTTTTTGACTTCAAAGTTGGAAAAGCCGTGAAAAAAGTAGACCTCTCCATACAATTCTCGCGTATCCTGGCTTGATACATTGTCGATATGTTAAGAGAACAAAGTTCTCCTGAACAAATCAACAGTTGGATAAAGATATAATCAGGTAGGCACTATGCGGAGGTGGTTATCCGCCCGTGACCTCTGACCAGGCACATGTTATATTTATACTCACTTTTGTTTTTTTTTCTGTCAGTACTATGTGTATTTGCTTTTTTCAATATTTTGTACATTTTTTTGTGTATTTGTATCATTCATTTTAAATTTTTTATTAATCTTGTTTACCTACTCTTCTTTTATAACTTGTAAAATATGAAAATAACAGCTGAATAAAGATACTCAACTGTGTAAAACAACAGTCCTAGAACAGGCTTTTGCCTATTGCGGCGTTATTAGTTAGTTTGTATATGTTGTATTTGTTTTTGTGTAATAATAATAAATAAATAAATAAATAAATAAAAAATAAATAAATAAATAAATAAATAAATAAATAAATTATAAAAAATAAATAAATAAATAAATAAATAAATAAATAAATAAATAAATTAACAAATAAACAAATAAATAAATAAATAAATAAATAAATAAATAAATAATAAATAAAGTAATAGATAAATAAA
This sequence comes from Molanna angustata, assembly GCA_963576475.1. Lineage (NCBI taxonomy): Eukaryota > Metazoa > Arthropoda > Insecta > Trichoptera > Molannidae > Molanna > Molanna angustata. The sequence continues at coordinate 35,423,039 of OY754970.1, read as the reverse complement.
TAAATAAATAAATAAATAAACAAATAAATAAATAAATAAATAAATAAAAAAATAAATAAATAAATAAGAAGAATCTTTAAGAAATGTTGTATTTTAAAAATTCATCGCGCCATTTCTTATTCGGCCGAGAAAACTCAACAACTACCTGTGTGTGTATATCGGTATCCAGCATTGTTTCTGACGATCGAATCTTTCAAAATTTCATTCAAGTGGTCTTGTTTTATTTTAGGGGACATATAAACCTAAACACCCAAATTTGAAATCAATTTTCTGAAATATATAAACAGTGTGTTTCTAAAAAATATACCGTAAGTATTGTCAACATTTCTCTAGCGAATATTTGTCATGCAATTTTAATATTCAGCATAAAATCAGCAAAAAAAAAATATTCAAAATATCCTTTATACAGCGTTTTTTAAATATCTTAGAAAACTAAATCTTAAACGTGCTTAAAGAGTGCATAAAATCAAAGTGAATGACGGATAAAGTTATTTCATTTCAAGTCAGGGGGGCAAGTTTGGTCTAACCGGATAAAAAAAATATAGGAAAACCAGGAACTCAAGGCACCTACAGTGCTTACGATCATCGGCTGGTTTACGTGATCACTTTATGCGCTCATAAGCTCTGTAGGTGCCTTGAGTTCCTAGTTCTCCTATAATATTCCAACTTCGTCTCTATTGAGATGTTAAAATTTGGAAAAAAATATCGCGTATAAACTCTTTTTAACACACGCGACAGTTAACCTTACTAACACGTAACTTCGTAGTGTATTAAGCGGTTTTAATACATCATCTTTTCAGTCACTAGATTAGCGTTATAAATATGCCCTTTTAAGACTACGTCTAATATTAATGGATTATTATTAATGCACATACATGAATGAATTGTTATAACTAAAAATAGCACAACATAATCTGTTTAGGTCATAAGAGATAGGTAGGTACCAATAAAAAGTATTGGCAGAAGAAGAAATACTTAGTAAATAATTAATAAAGCACATCAGGATGTAATAATATCTGGCAAGACACAGGATATATGAATTTGTCTCGAGGGGATGATTGATTCATTATCTCTTACTCTTGTATGAAATGTCTGAGGGAAGGTGAGGTTGAGAAATGAAGACCATAATATTAATGAACAATACCAAACAATCACGCCATTTACCTTTTTATGGTAGGCAGAGAGAACCGAAAGCCTGGCTTCTCTCTCTTGACATAAACCGCCTCATACACGCTCTTATATTATTCTTACTTTTGGGGGGCAAGTCTGGTTCGACCGGCGAAATCAAAACCCTAGTGATTACCCATATCATGGATACAATTGTCGTATGGAGTTCTATGACATCTAAAGATATTGTAGAACTCCATATAATAATTTTATTCATGATATGGGTAATCACGAGGGTTTTGATTTCGCCGATTGAACCAGACTTGCCCCTCTGATGTATTCATCTTTCGAAATTCCAATTATGTGATCAATGCAAGTCTTGCGAGACTCGCAAGACACAGACACAGGCCCGAGATCGTATGTGTCGCTATAAGACTGTGACCAGGCTTAGCTAGACCAGTAATCTTTCAAGACTAACGGTCTTGCTAAATTTTATAAATTTAGCTATTTTTAATTATTAAAAAGGAAGCAATTAACTACATACCTACTATCAGTGGCGTGCGAGGGGTCCTTCAGCTGGTTCTGCCCAAAAAAACTACATCCTCTGTTTAGTCAACCTCCATAATATCTTTTCACCTTATATTTTTTCTTTAACTCCTGTTTTGTACTATGCACATAGCACCAATTACACGCATTGCGTGAAGGTAGGAGCAAATAATAAAAATTGCATAATATTATGAATATTTCAATTCTATTGATAAATATTTTAAATGCAGCCCTTTAATAACTAAAAGTTTTTTAATAACTAACTGTAAATACATATCATGAATGTTAGTTAAAATATTCAGAGACATCTATGAAGTATCTTTCCAACCATTATCACAACAAATTTACTAGCAGTAAATGTTTTCATCCATTATTTTATTTTTCGTCCATTAGTTTTTATTCATAGATGTCGTGATATATTAATCGATATATTACTCATATTTACGCAAAGGTTCTTTTTCTTATCCAACTGTCGATTTGTTCAGGAGAACTTTGTTCTCTTAACATATCGACAATGTATCAAGCCAGAATACGCGAGAATTGTATGGAGAGGTCTACTTTTTTCATGGATTTTCCAACTTTGAAGTCAAAAAACACCAACTTAGAGGCTTCGCAGCATATATGTTCCATACACGGATTTACTCAGAATTCGGAGTAGAACATTTCGTGTGTCTGTGTGTGTGTGTGTCTGTGTGTCTGTCTGTGTGTCTGTGTGTGTGTCTGTGTGTGTGTGTGTCTGTGTGTCCGTCCCCCCCTTATAACTTTTGATCCGCTCAATTTACAGAGCCTAAAATTTCAGAATATATAAACAGTTACAGGCCTACAAAACTTTTATACTCGGAATTTTGAATTTTTGTTTCAGTCAGGGGTTATCAACTTTTGAATTTTTATTTTATTTTTCCATATATCTCAGAAACCATAAACGGTAGAACGCTGAAAATTGGTACAAACATAGACAAATACAAAATCTCAAATTAGTTTTTTCAAAAAAATTCCAGGGTTTCTCAAACATTTTTTATTAAGAAAAATATTTTTTTTATGATAAATTTATGAGTTTAACTGCCTATATTTCCAAAACTTTTACAATTATCGAAAAAAGCCGAAACACCCCAACTAGATAATTTAATTTTCTATAAAAAATATTATCATTGTAGAAGAAGATCTCAATTTTTTTTTAACAATTTTTTTAAAAATTGAATTTAGTGACGACATCGCTTCATACATTTTGTATGGCAGTCGCCTATACACAATATGTAAGAAGACTTAATAGTTTGTTACTTCATCTCCAAACATACATACATACCATCATGCAATTTGCATATTCTGGGTAGGAGAAAGGATCTTCTTCCATACTATCCTATCTTGACATACATACCTACATATGTTGTATAGAAAACAAAATATCTGAAAATATTCAATAATTTGTATCTATGGGTTTATAGTTTGGTACATATTCTTCAACTATACATACTATCGCTATCGACAGTTGGATCTCATGTGTTACATGCAACTAGTATTTTCCAACTGTCGATTTGTTCAGGAGAACTTTGTTCTCTTAACATATCGACAATGTATCAAGCCAGAATACGCGAGAATTGTATGGAGAGGTCTACTTTTTTCATGGATTTTCCAACTTTGAAGTCAAAAAACACCAACTTAGAGGCTTCGCAGCATATATGTTCCATACACGGATTTACTCAGAATTCGGAGTAGAACATTTCGTGTGTCTGTGTGTGTGTGTGTGTCTGTGTGTCTGTGTGTGTGTCTGTGTGTCTGTGTGTGTGTGTGTCTGTGTGTCCGTCCCCCCCTTATAACTTTTGATCCGCTCAATTTACAGAGCCTAAAATTTCAGAATATATAAACAGTTACAGGCCTACAAAACTTTTATACTCGGAATTTTGAATTTTTGTTTCAGTCAGGGCTTATCAACTTATGAATTTTTATTTTATTTTTCCATATATCTCAGAAACCATAAACGGTAGAACGCTGAAAATTGGTACAAACATAGATAAATACAAAATCTCAAATTAGTTTTTTCAAAAAAATTCCAGGGTTTCTCAAACATTTTTTATTAAGAAAAATATTTTTTTTATGATAAATGTATGAGTTTAACTGCCTATATTTCCAAAACTTTTACAATTATCGAAAAAAGCCGAAACACCCCAACTAGATAATTTAATTTTCTATAAAAAATATCAACATTGTAGTAGAAGATCTCAATTTTTTTTTAACAATTTTTTTAAAAATTGAATTTAGTGACGACATCGCTTCATACATTTTGTATGGCAGTCGCCTATACACAATATGTAAGAAGACTTAATAGTTTGTTACTTCATCTCCAAACATACATACATACCATCATGCAATTTGCATATTCTGGGTAGGAAAAAGGATCTTCTTCCATACTATCCTATCTTGACATACATACCTACATATGTTGTATAGAAAACAAAATATCTGAAAATATTCAATAATTTGTATCTATGGGTTTATAGTTTGGTACATATTCTTCAACTATACATACTATCGCTATCGACAGTTGGATCTCATGTGTTACATGCAACTAGTAATAATCCAACTGTCGATTTGTTCAGGAGAACTTTGTTCTCTTAACATATCGACAATGTATCAAGCCAGAATACGCGAGAATTGTATGGAGAGGTCTACTTTTTTCACGGCTTTTCCAACTTTGAAGTCAAAAAACACCAACTTAGAGGCTTCGCAGCATATATGTTCCATACACGGATTTACTCAGAATTCGGAGTAGAACATTTCGTGTGTCTGTGTGTGTGTGTGTCTGTGTGTGTGTCTGTGTGTGTGTGTGTCTGTGTGTGTGTCTGTGTGTCCGTCCCCCCCTTATAACTTTTGATCCGCTCAATTTACAGAGCCTAAAATTTCAGAATATATAAACAGTTACAGGCCTACAAAACTTTTATACTCGGAATTTTGAATTTTTGTTTCAGTCAGGGGTTATCAACTTTTGAATTTTTATTTTATTTTTCCATATATCTCAGAAACCATCAACGCTAGAACGCTGAAAATTGGTACAAACATAGACAAATACAAAATCTCAAATTAGTTTTTTCAAAAAAATTCCAGGGTTTCTCAAACATTTTTTATTAAGAAAAATATTTTTTTTATGATAAATTTATGAGTTTAACTGCCTATATTTCCAAAAAATTTGCAATCATCGAAAAAAGCCGAAACACCCCAACTAGATAATTTAATTTTCTATAAAAAATATTAACATTGTAGTAGAAGATCCCAATTTTTTTTTAACAATTTTTTTAAAATTTGAATTTAGTGACGACATCGCTTCATACATTTTGTATGGCAGTCGCCTATACACAATATGTAAGAAGACTTAATAGTTTGATACTTCATCTCCAAACATACATACATACATACCATCATGCTATTTGCATATTCTGGGTAGGAAAAAGGATCTTCCTCCATACTATCCTATCTTGACATACATACCTACAATGTTGTATAGAAAACAAAATATCTGAAAATATTCAATAATTTGTATCTATGGGTTTATAGTTTGGTACATATTCTTCAACTATACATACTATCGCTATCGACAGTTGGATCTCATGTGTTACATGCAACTAGTATTTATGAATTCCTTACAAATTGTAGGTACATACATTATTTTGTGAAATTTCTTACATATTTTACAAAACGTTTATTTAAAATATAATCTCTACTTGGTTTTTTACAATGAAATCGAATTTTTAAACTGCTTTGAATTACGCGGCAAATGCATAGGTAATAGGTACTAATAATATTTTAAATATTTTTTGAAATTTAATTAGAAACAATTATTATCACTCTCCCTTTTATTTCCAGTCATTTCAAAGATTAACGATCTATTCGGTATGATTCGAATCAAAACAATTCAATATATTTATATAAGCGCCAAAATCTTGACGTAATATACAATAATCTAACGGTCGTTGATGTAAAAATGTACCATGTTGAACCAAACCATCTGAATATTCTTACACCCATACATACAAACTGTTGAAGAAGCTTCATACATGCCCAGCATAAATCTTACCTTAAAAAATACACAGATACACTAACACAAACAAACAAACTTTGTTCCTTTAGTCATGTGTATTGTATGCTCAAATGTATCGGGCATACTGCAATGAATATTAACGACAAAAGTAAAAAGAGATTTATAATTTGTCGCGAAATAAATCGTGAACCATATATGTGTTCTGACATTTTAGCTACTGTTATCAAAACTGTCAATGTTTCTTCCTTGGATGCAATGTTGCATACGTTATAAATTCAGTGTTGCAACCGACGAAAATAATTACAGGCAAATTGAACCTACAAAGGACAATTATTCAAATTTTAAGAAATTCATATCTCCCTTAATATTTGCGCTAGAAATAAAATAAAAACTGTTTTATGATTCGTTATACACCCTACAACTCGTTGATATATTAAAATATCGGACAAGATTTTTAATTTTTTTTTTTGATTTTTTTTTTTTTATTTTAGATTTTTTTTTTGGATTTTGATAGTCATGCCAGGCATATAGGCATATATGGCTTGCACGCCACTGCCTACTATAGACATTCTACATTGAATATATGTTGTTTGTGATATTTCGTTGAAATTACTGAATTTTAATAGAAAATTATTTTTTATTTGCATAAGTTACAAGACCTGCAAGATCAAGACTGGACAACAAGAGCAAGATTCGATCGAATATCCAAGGCCAAGACCAAGACCTAGCTCATCACTACTTTTCAATTGGTACCTCTGCTTTTCGTTCCTAATTTATCAGTCTTGTGTACTTTTTTTGTCAGACGGTCATCGCTCATTCTTTCTATGTGGCCAAACCATCTCAGTGAACAATGGTTTTTATACTAAACCAAGGTTACCATAAGTGTATACAAAAATTAATGTGGTATTTATGTTATTTGTCGATCGTCATTTCGTAGTGATATGCCGTCGTGGGTTCAATTCCCAGCAGAGGAAATATTTATTTAAAATTGATTCTAAAGCAAACCTAGCTTTCTTGGAATGTAAACGATGATTAGTTGGAAGAAATTGTCATGTATTAATTAAGTAGCCCCTTGCTCGGGGTGCACTGAGAAAACTGATATTCATAAATAACGTGAATTCAGCTTAAAGTATGGTGAATTCACCATAAGTACGGAGCATACTGATATCATCAAAATTAAGATGATAATACGATTTATGATGATAACGGCATATAAGATATGATTATGTTTCCTACTATTTATGTTTGCTTTCATCATATCTCCTATGACGTCTTATTATATTTCCTACTATTTTTCGGTGCGCCATTTTGAAATACTTGGTATGACGCGTTAGTCAAGCGTTAAACAGCCTCTCGACCTGTCCTAACTTGACGTCTATGCAATAAAGATATAGTCACGGTTTGTAAGTAAACTTTTTCGTTAATCAGGCTCTATACCATGAACTATCATAGATAGTTTACGTTTATAAGTAAGACGGTTGTATTATATTATACATTTGCATGTAAGTACCTACTGTAAAGAGATGTTTGGAGTAACCTGTATTTTGGATGCTGTTTTGAGCGTTGGAAAACGGACCGTGTTGAAAACAGCGTCCGTGTAAAGTGAACTTAAGAATTGTTTCAATATTCGAAATATTATTCTTATGTAATACGTCTTAGTCGAATGAAGAAGATGCTTTGCAGTTCCCAAGAAATCCTTAGTAATACCAGCCGTAGTTTTTCAACAGTCAAATTTATTTCCCGAGCAGCTTTTTTCTTACATGGTTTGTTTAAACCTCAAAAAACTGTTAGGTACTTGAATTGATTTGGATTACGGTTTTTTTAATTAAATTTATGTTTGATCCAATATTCCTTCTATTCAGATAAGTCGGGAACTTTTAATCTTCAAGTAGAATGAATACTTAGACGTAGGTACATATTATGAACGTATGGATTTATACTTTGTAAAAGGCAACGAGTAATATTTCATAATTAAAACAATGTTACCCACACACACACACATACTTGTACAAAGTTACAATACAAATTAGCGCTGTGTCATGTAACCATATATCATTGTTTAATAATAATTTAAAAATTAATAATACGTTTCTACTATGAAATAATATTATAATGACAATAATATTGACTTTATCCGAAACATTAAAGGAATAAAACAACGCCATTATGTACCTACTAATGATCGTGTGTGTGTGTGTGTGTGTGATGTCTGAATTAATGACGAAACGTGTGTCATTAAAATAGTAGATATATAAAAATACTTTTGAGCACAATACTAAAATAAATCATTGATGTTTATGAGTTAATTATGGTTGTACCTATACATTTATTTTTAATTAAAAAATATTCGCAGAACGGAACGCATCTGGTAGTTTTCACCCATACAATTAGGGTTTTAAAGGGCAAGAAAATATATACCTAATATTGTTGTGATGTTCAGTAAGAAAAGTAAGTACCTAATTTGTTTTCCGAGGTTATTCTTTAAGAAGATAACAAAAGAAATAGTATGATGTACATAACATAAGTCCGGTCCAACCGGCGAAATCAAAACCCTCGTGAATACCCATATCATGGATATAATTATCATATGGAGTTCTATGACATCTAAATATATTATAGAACTCCATATAATAATTATAATTGTGAGGGTTTTGATTTCGCCGGTCGGACCAGACTTACCCCTCAGGATGCATTCAATAATTATCTACGTTAATACAGAGGAAATATCCTAGGTAATATGCTCGCCCTACGAAAGTAATCTATTCATTATAAATATTATTTCATAGTTAGCTGTATTGTGACCAATGCAATGAATGACTTTAGTAGTCTGTCCGTAAAAAATGGTAATTATTAGTAGGTATGTAGGGTAATCTGCACGCATTGTAATGTGATTTACATTTTTCTTCTGGGTCTTGTTCTACTTGAGGTAGGATCGGCTCTCCTAATCCTTCGGTGCCAGCATGATCTGTCCTGTATTGTCGAGGCTGGTAGTTGGGCTTTATCCAAGAGCTACCTCATAATATTTCCCCATCACGTGAATAAAAAGACGTCCTTTTCCTAACCTATTTTCTAGCAGTGCTAGAACAGTTAACACCACATGATCATTTTGCCTTCTCATTACACGTCCATACCATCTGAATCGGCTCTCTGTGAGATTTTCTGGTATGGATTTACATTACTTCAGAATAAATCTTATCTAGGTAATCAGCTCCCTTAACCTATATTTTCTTTACCGAGGTAATTTTAAGGCGGATTTTTTTTGCAATAGTAATATGTACTTCTCCAGTCAAGGTAGAACTGACGGAGGAATTTGCAGTATCTCAGGGCTTGAAACAGGGTGATGGCTTGGCTCCCACTCTCTTCAATATCATGTTTGAGCATGTGATGAGAAATATTCTAGTGGACACCAATTCCAATATTTGCTACAAAAGTAGTCAAATTGTCGGCTATGCGGATGATATGAATATTACAGGATGATCAATGAATTGAAGAAGTCTTCGACCCCTTAGAGACAGCAGCACATGAAGTGCCAACCTCACGGGTGCCGAAACGAATCATGACTGGACACCCGGGTGGGAGAAGAAGGTTAGGAAGACCAAGGCTGCGGTGGGAAGATGAGGTCAGAAAGGATGCGGCTCAGCTTCTCCAGGAGAGGAGCTGGAAAGGACAGAATGGGATGGAGGCCAAAGTTAATGGGCTTAGCGCCATCGAAGAAGAAGAAGAAGAAGTAATATGTACTCATTGTTGGTGACGTAAAACATGTTCGTATATCTAACCTCTCTAAATCTACGTTCACAGTAAATAGGTGGTGAGCGCAAATGATTTTTTATTGTGGTAATCTGTAAATGATATTATACAGGATATGCAAATATCATTGATGATTTCATAAAAAAATAACTTGTTGGGAACATACCTACATATATCACTGTTTCAAAGATCACACATATTCACTGGATCTCAATGATGTATTTGATAAATGATTAATATTGCTAGTCACTTCATTTTGGCAACTTGTTTAAGCGCATTTAAATACAAAATGATTTATTGCATTGACTTCAGTTTTCAAATAAGTACTAAGGAAATTAATTTAAATCAACTTAAATAACTTTTTTTTCTATTTATGTAATAGAATACATCAAAAAATATATAGAAATATAATGATAATTTTTGTAGTGCCAATTGTAGTATTCTAACAAACATATTATGTATGTACCTATTACAAGATATTTTATTACATTTTAACAATTTCGAAAACAGGATGGGAAGGGAGAAAGGTAGGCGGGGGGAGTGAAGGAGTAGAATCATCCACTGGAATCTTATATTACAATTTGAAACCCACGTGTCTCAATGTATGAATAATACTGATTTAAAAATTAATTAGTTTAGGGAATGTATGATGATGTATATGAACTTGTGCCGAGGACATATTCATTCTTAAAAAAATAAATTAATCATAGTTCAATAATGATTTTTAGCGTTAAAATAATATGATAATTGCGTTTTTTATTAATATGAAAAGGTTACTGATAATTTGTGTTCTTTATTTATTTAACATTGACGAAGTTTTCTTTGCAGAATCAGATAAAAAAATATCAAATGGAAAATAATAGCTGTGGCTTAGAATAGTGCTTCCACTCTTTTCTATTATTGTTTTCGAGGGTCCCGTAAAAGCCGGGTAATCAAAAATACAACAAGCAACAATAACATCTGACATAGTTCAGCAATGAGGTTCACCACCCATTCTGAATGTAGTGCTTTTTTAGGTGAAAAGAGACTGGTGTATGGGTATACACAGATGTGTTGTGCTCCCTTTTATAAGGCAATGCACAACCGCACACCTTTCGCTGGTTACCCCACATTGTGGGATATGCCGTGATGGTATGAATGAATGAATGAAATGGAAAATAAACACTTTCACGATTGAAAAATCAGGTGAAGAGACCTTCACCAGATGAAACGGTCATCCTGTTTTTTTAAAGATAATTTTTTTGAAAGAAAGTAGGTACCTACCTAGTTTATTTAATTTATCGTAAAGTATATACATAATTATGCCGCAAATCTTTGTATTTAAAAAGCAGGTAGGTGCCTACTTACTATTTAAATAAAACTAGGCCCGTTTTAAGAAAAGAACTTCATAGATGACCTAAAATTGTGAAATTCAACGAAAATTTATAAGAAATGTCGTTGAACAATTTTGAACTTATCCAACTGTCGATTTGTGACATCGCTTCATACAAATTGTATGGCAGTGGCCTATATACAATATCTAAGAAGATTAAATAATTTGATACCTTATCTCCAAACATACATACATACATATCATCATACTGTTTTCATATTCTGGGTAGGAAAAACAGACTGACCTCCATACTGTTCTATCCTGACATACATACCTACATGTTTTATATAGAAAACAAAGTATGTTAAAATATTTATTAATTTATGTTTGAGAGGGTGACTGCTGCCAACGTACCTATTTTTTCAATTTGAATTTGCATCATTAGGTACCTACTACAAAACGAATCATTTTGAAAAAAATAACCTTGTTAGTTTGGATATTAATAAAGATAAATTTTCCTTAACTTTTTAGTTATATTCTTTATATATTCTTGTAAGAAAATAATAAGCATACTCCGATTTCTCACATTTATCTTAAATTTATAAAAAACTATAAGGTATAGAGCATTATATTTTTTTATAAATTAATGAAGATCAAAATATCTGGAAAAATACGATGTAACGTTGCATGAATGCATCAGGTTAAGTTAATTAACCAAAAAACTTTTATTTCGCAATAGCGCTGAATGGAAAATAAATGTCTTTTAGGTTTATTTACTAAACCTGAAGCATTAATGCAACGTCACATCATATTTTTCTAGATATTGTTGTCTTCTTTAATTTAATAAAAAAATGTTGAACTACGCCTTATATTTCATTAAAAATATAAGATAAACGTGGAAAATCGGGGTATGCCATTATTTTTCTACAAGAATTTATACCTACAGAACATTATCAAAAAGTAAAGATATATTTTTTTTTATTAATACCAAAACTATCTAAATTATTTTTTTCAAAACAATTTGATAAGAAATAATGATGGTATATCAAGTTAAAAAGTAGGTACGTTGGCAGCAGTCCCCCCCTTAATAGTTTGGTACGTATTTTTCAATTATTCATACATACGCCATCGATAGTTGGATCTCATGTGTTACATGCATCTAGTTTATAATAAAATTCTGTAGGGAACACGAACAAAAAAAAACTGGTCTAATACTAGGCCTGTATACTTTTTATATATATGGGCGGGCATAATCAATCAGTCTTTGTCACGGTCATTTAGTCTAGATATGTAGCTGTGTAGGGCATGTGAGGTGAGATTAGTTCTGGGCAGAGTCCTAGAGGACCGGCCAGGGACGACCTAAGCGGCTAATGGCCAATGATTGACCGATCACCTATAACGTCAACTAAATAATGTAGGTAGGCACTCGTAGAAAGGTACGCCGCACACACAAACATATTACACAACACAGTACCTACCTACTTAAATATAGGGTTGTCCAATTATATTTTGTAGTCTCCGATATTATGTAATGCCTAATGGATTTCTTGCAATTTCACTGAAAAAAAAAGTTAAAATAGCACTATAGTGACTACAAAACAATTCGTTTTGTGCTACTAAATATTTTGTGCGCTTAACCAAACAGTACAGTCATAAATGGATTAACTTTTGTTACTGATAACAAAGGTTTTTTTAAAGTGTTTAGAGCATATTTTTTTTAACAGGTATCAGGATGAGAGTGTATGCATTTATTTTCGATTGTTTTATATTTGATAAATCCTAATTATTTATACGGCTCTACGTCATTTACGTGAATAAACGAGTGGGTTGTGGCCAACGCTAAATTCCCCACTAACGAGTCACTATAAAATATTCAAATATCGTATGGAAAATATTCAGCATTTTCATGAAATGAGTTTGTTAAATTATTTTTGATTTAAATTTAAATATATTATTATGAAACCTTGATAATTTTTCAATGCCATTTTATGAAAGTGATGTGTCTTTTACCAATTTGAAAATAAAAAATCTTATTGTAAGTTTCCTGAGCTTAGGATCACTTATTTGACAGTTAAATAATTCAGAAACACTATTCAGATATCCTTCAAAATCTAATGGGATGTAAGCAAGTATTAGATATACCTACATATTTGCAAAATTTGAAAATAATCGAATGAGTACCTACCTACATACTTTAGTCAATAATCAATCAAGTAAAATAAACACGCCGTATATAGCACACAGTGCATAGCACACACACAGATACATTGTGATGAAACTTTCAAAATACAATCTTGAATGATACTAGTTGATAATCTGCAATAAAAAATAGCCTTAAAAATTGCGAAATCATAACTCCCCACTATATCCCTTGGGTTAGTGAGGAGTAAATATATAGTGATTACACAGTACCTATGATTTAAAATATTTAATTGTAAAAAAAATGTCGCAATCAAAATGAAAATACAAAAATACAATATCGACACACATCAGTAACAAACGAAAACACAATTGAAATTATTAAGAATTACTAAAGTACCTATATATAATTATATTATATATAGGTACATACAAACAGAAATGGCACAACGTTTGAGAATAAATAAAATTGCTAATTTATATGACAAAAATCAGGAATAAAAAAAAATCATTTGACATACCATAAATATATGTACATAGAATTTTTATGGTTCCGACAAGCATTAATGTTCCTTCATATCATAATATGGTTTACTATTTTCAAAATCTTTCCCATTTTAAATAATTCAATGATTTTTGAGATTTGTATAAATTATGAAACAAATAATATAACAATGTTTTGTAGGCATATGAACCAGTGAAAACTCCATAGCTATCTTACTTTACATTTCAAAATGACTGTGCAATTGACTTCACCTTCCGAATAGACGGACAAGACAAGCTGTGATGTTTCGTAAGGTAGCTGGCATTTAACTCTCCGATACCGAAATTGCATAGGTTTGGAAATGAATTGTGTGTCGATGTTGATATTTTCGGAGATAGTTCTTAAAAAATATTTATAGTTCTTTCCTATATCGATAATTGTCAATTTGCAGTTGATTTATTTTCCACATTTGTTATGTTTGTTTTTTTTATCAAACCATTAATAATACATTTGCTGTGTAAACTATTTTATAATGTTTGTACAATGACTAATATATTTATCTATTGTTTCTTTCACATATTTTTTTCAATTGTTTTTTTCTATATTTTTCCAATTGTTTCTATATGTATTGTGTTTTTATTTTTTATCTGTTTGACCTATGTTGTTAATAAAAAAAATGGAATTTAACATATAAATGGCAAGTGACGTAAATTATGGTAAAATTAAATAAAATTATAAAAACGAAAAATGTAAAATGTTTGAAATTAAGTCCATGAATACGCATTCAGGGACTGTGTCAGCCTTCGAATAAAAGAATTGCGTTCTTTATTCCTCAAACATTATTAGTTCAATCTTCTTTATATTTATATTTTTTTACTATTAGATATCATAATGCAGTCCTTCACATGAATGAAGATCTTAAATTTATCTCTTCCTGGTCATCGGATCATGGTCTTCTTGTTAATCCGACTAAGTCCCAGGCAATTATTATCGGTAGTTCTCGTCTGCTGTCATCTATTAGGAATTTGCAACTCCCACTGCTGTATATCAATAACCAATGCATACCTTATACCAGGGTTGTAAAAGATCTTGGAATCTTCATCGATGATGACCTTTCGTGGCATGAACAGGTATCGCATGTTAGTAAATCTATTTTCTTTGCCCTACATTCACTTAATAAACTTAAAAATTTCCTTCCATTTCGTTGTAAAATAACTCTTGCTCAATCACTTCTTCCATTGCTTGATTATGCCGATGTATGCTATTTGGATGCAAATGAAGTGCATCTCAATAAACTTGAACGTCTTCAGAATATATGTATCAGATTCATCTTTGGGTTGAAATTTTTTTATCGCATATCACCTTACCACAATCTTCTTTGTTGGCCCAGGATACGCCAGCGGCGCAATAAACACATTTTGTCACTATTGTACAATATTCTCTCGAACCCAAACCTGCCACAGTACCTCAAAAACAAATTCACTTATTTATCCAATCATGGACTTCCACTCCGATCTGCTGAACGTACAACACTATCCATACATATCCATAATACAGAATTTCTCAGCTCTTCGTTCGAAGTACAATCAGCAAGATTATGGAATAGCCTTAGTCCGGATATTGCGTCGTCTAACTCACTTAGTATTTTCAAGAAAAAAACTAAAGAAGGAATATTTATCCTTGAACACCTGATCCCGATTTCCTCTCCTGTCCTTACCATATCCCTTTCTTGCTATGAATTATATTTTTTTTTGTTTTAATAGTATTTAAGTGTTATACGTATTTTCTTTGATTTCTTTTACTCTTTTTTATTTGCTGTTGTACATACACAATGTTGTCATACTTTGTAATCTGGTTGGTTGGAAGAAATTGCCTAGTGGCAATAAGCCCGCCAGTGTGCATTATATTTTTTTTATATTATGTACAAGAAGATGTATAAATAAATAAATAATGAATTAGGACCCGGGACATATAATCGGAATTCCGAAGAACGGAAAATTGGTAGCAACCCTAACTTACTTATCAACATAAGAATATAATAAAGTATGGATAAAGTGTCGTTAACTTTATATACCTAATAGAATCACGGTCTAAAGTGGTCTACCAAACATGTTCACACATATCAACAGATTTGACAATGTGAATGTGTCATACCTACTGAATAAATAAATTATATTCTTAATATTTCCTGAATTGAATTAGTTTATAATGCTAATTCTTTGATTAATATTTTGTACGCGTCAATGTACAAAGGTAATTAAGTTAGGTTTCGTCCCATAATAATGCACACCCGCACACTGTTGCTGGCTACCCCACGTTGAGGGATGTGTCGTGATGGTATGAATGTGTATGATGAACAAACGATAACGTAGTTATGAGAAGATGTGATATAGAAATTTTATATTTCTTTACGTCAAAATCAAAGGAATTTGCGGAGAATTAATGACTTTTCGTACCTACAAAAAATTCCGTATTTTTTTTCTTTATGGAATATATTTTTTTTAATAGGTACTTACTATCAATCTTGCGAAAAAAAACAGTGAGTCGTGACCAACATTAAACTCTCTACTTTAGTGTGTAGGTAGATATATTTTATTTTTCTTGAAAACTTGATACATATTTCTTTAATACTTATTTATAGTTAAAACTCCCACTGTTTCAAAGTAATGGGGGAGTAAAAAACATTTGACAAAATTATAGTCTAATACCAATTTTATGACAAAAAAGTGTGAAAAAGGAAAAAAAATAAAAAACACAACCATTCAATTAATATGGCGACTTGACGCCTTGATAGATGATAATAAATATCATGGACACAAAAATATTGCTTAATTTTTGTGTAATTATTGTTAATTACAACGTAAATAACTAATAAAAATAAAGTGATGGACATTTTCGGTCATGACACATCGCTTAATGGATTGCATCAAACCTATTATAGATATTATATCCAACTATTACACACATCATTAAAATATCCACAGTATAAACTTCAATGTTACATAAATGTACGTACGTATGTATTTTATTATTCCTACTACAAAACATACCAAATATTACAACAAATTCAATATAAACAATATATCAAAGACCAATTTTGTTTGCGGATATTACATTATTTTTTAAGCTGTACAGTATAAAAAATAACTATTAAAATTAGCGCCTAGGTACTGATAATTCAGAAGAATTAGTACAAAAAGACGGAAATGAAGGTTGTGACATTTGCAGTCAAACTGAACAAAGCAGGAATCAGCTACCGTAAACCTCCAAGGATCTCTGAAATGGCATTTTTTTATTTTATTTTAGTATAATCTAAAAATATCAACATGCTTAAAAAAAATTATAAATGTTACACGCCCTTTGGAAGAATGAATTTCGGACATAGTTCTGCAGAGAGGCAATCTGAAACTAAGATTTGTTTAAGTATTACGAGAAGGACAATTAATGAGAAGACTCCCAACAAGAGACTCATAATATGTTGATATATAATGTGTATGTAGATATGTCATGTCATCAATTCGCTATTTCATTATCTATTTATGTATTTATTTTTTTCAAACAAGACTGTAAGTATGACTGGGTAAACACTAGAAAAATAAAAAAACCAAAATACAATAATTGTAATAATCGAAAAAAGAGACGTGTTAACGAAATAAATTATTTTATATTTCAGAAATTAAACCAGTTGAATAAAATGGATAAGATAATACAATAAATAATTTGAATAAGATGGGTCGATCGCAGAGCTGATATCGCGCTGGGCTAGTAATCCAGAGGTCGCGAGTTCGAATCCTTCCTCGACCGATTCCGTTTACCTATAGCGCAAGCATTTATGCTTAATTTAGGGAATGTATAAAGATGTACATGTACTTGACTATCAAAGACATATTCATAGTGACAAATTCGACAACCATGCGTAGTGGCGTGATAATTTGAAATCATTTTTCACGTAATTCTTTCTTCTCGGGGCTCTTAACACTAGTTCGTTGAGATAAATACGAAAATGTCACGGCGGTATTAAATATTATATTTAAGAGTTATAAATATTATATTTAAGGCGGTATTAAATATTATATTATATCATTATGTAGATGTGTTATTAAATTTAAAAAAATATTGGCGAAGCCGAGTACAAAGGCTAAAAAGCTTAATATGTTAGGTAAGTACATATTATACTTACACATATACATAATTACCTGTTTTAAATTAACAAATATCGTCACTTATTCACTGTCATCACGTAGTCTTTATAGTTAGTACATGTATTATATTTTTCATAAAATAATGTATGATGAACACAAACATATAATAAGCACTTATTGAAGTCTACCAAACGTCTTATGACAGATACAAATTTGATGAAATAGCGATAAATGAACCGAGTGATTGATGTTCATGATATAAAAGATGTGTCAAAAATTGTCATATCTTGAAAACTAAAACGAAAATTAATAGGTTTAAGTAAGTCTAGGAGATCAACACTGTCGATAGCTAGATGGATAGAATTATAAACGATTTTGGATAAGATTTAGATGATCAACGAAATAGAAGAAATTTAAACGATTGAAAATCCATAAGTCGAACCAAAAATCATCAACAATGAATTTTTCGCGTATTTTACAGATACTTTGAGAACAAGGGAAAACAATAAAAAAGATGAATAAGTTGAATTCACATTCGGTATCAAGTAACGATGCAGTATAAGAAAAATGGAGTTCTTATGTTAGTAGTTGTATAAATCAGTGATTTCAATGCAATTCATCATCATCATCAATCCACGTCCGCTCTCAGCAAAAAAGCAGTCAGCATTATTAAAACAGTTGCGTGATTTCATCCATCTTTTTCGAATATTTTTGTATTTGCTTTAAATTTTATACAGAAAATTACCTAGTGCACGGTCAACGTTTTGAAGAGATATGTATGTGAAGCCGTGTTCTGTGTTTTGCACATGTTATAAATATAGAGACCAAATCACTTGCATACACGCAACTCAGTCAATTCGTGCTTGGTTTGCAAACATCATCAGGTTTCCGGATATCTGAAGATAAATATTTCTCACATTCTAAACTGGAGTCTGGAGTGAGAAGATATATGTTTGAATATCAGTGATGGCTAAGTATGCAGCATACCCACTCCAAACGATATAATGATCATATTGTAAGTGTTGGAAACTTGGATAAAACTGTCATTAGAGCCTTTTATTTGGATTTTATTAAATGAATTAATGGAGCATAATAAATTACCTCACGAAAGAAATAATTGGCAGTCACGGTGTGGGTAGCAGGCTGAACATAAGAGAAAGCAACCGGAGTGGAGAAGCTGTTCCTATGCCAGAGTTATAGTCGACGTCGCGTTGGGAGGGCTTGACACGGCTCGAATAAGAAGAGTAGAAAATGGGAACGATGCGCAGAGCATCTCTGGAATTGCGCCCCCCTAATATCTACAATACCCTCGATGCTGTACAAAGGTGTGCTGTACGTTTGATTGACTATCTATATTTGAGTGATGGATCACTAGACCACAGACGCAAAGGCGGTATTCTAAGTTGACTCGTATAAACACTACCACGGGAGATCCTCGGAAGACTTTGCATCTTTGGTTCACATACGCGTTCACAGTAAATCTTCACGAACATACACGAACCAGTCGCTTCTCGAACTCTTTAAATAACACAGCAGCGCGGCTTTGGAACGATCTTTCGAATTCGTGTTTCTTCCTTCTTAAAACCCGGGTTTTTTGAGATCCGAATTCATATTTTCTTGAACAGATTGCAAACCCTCCCCAATGTTACATAGTGCGCTTCATCGGAAGAGTATAATGGACCCAAATCCCAATAGCTGACGTCCCCTACGTAGTCACGTTTGATAAAGTTGGTATGTGCGCAAACCGCCGCGCACCCCTTTAAGATAAAATTTCTCAAATTATTTGCCGGAAACTATACCTACTTGTTAGCTTCAGGGGTTCCCCGAACCGTAAACGAATACGTTGTGTTCCCTTTAAATTAATTAAATAGTTGCGTTTGTACATAAAAAAAAAACCAAGATGACGGCGTTTGATGTTCGTGGACGATAATTATCAGTAGTTATACGAAAAAAAAATATAAATTCAGTTTTAATTATAATATGAAAAAAGTGTAATCTAAGGATTAAAAATCTTCTTTGATATTTTATTCTTAGTTGCGAGGCAACGGCTTGATATAGTGTTTCCACATATCTCTATCATCATCGTTTTCGGGTGTTCTGTAAGAGCCTCTCACATTGGTAGTTCAGCAATGAGGTTCATTCTGAATGTAGTATTTTTAGGTGAGACGAGGCTGATATTGTATGCTATGCAGACGACGCGGTCCTCATGGCTGATTGTGATGATGACTTCCAAAGACTCCTGCACAAATTCCACATATCGGCGCAACAATAGGTACAACATGAAAATCTCCATAGAAAAAACAAAGATCATGGTAACTTCAAAACAGCCTATGCGCTGCAAACTTGTAGTCGACAATAAGACAATAGAACAAGTTATGCGATTCAAGTACCTGGGCGCTGAAATATCAAGCAGAAGTGACATTTACGAAGAATTCAGAGAACAAACGAATAAGGCTGCCTTTGTAGCGGGGTGCTTGCGAACTATTGTATGGAGAAACCAACACATGTTGAAAGAAAGCAAAATGAAGATATATAAGACCTGCGTAAGGCCAATAATGACATATGGTATCGAAACCAGAGCCGACACCACGAGAACAAAGAGTCTCTTGCGAACCACCGAGATGAAAACTCTCCGCCCCATCGCAGGTTTAACCATCCGAGACAGAGTACGAAACTCCGAAATTCGGAGGATCTGCGATGCCGAGGATGTCGTGCGATGGGGTAGAAACAGAAGACGTTACTGGAGAGATCACGTCGAAAGAGCGGATTCAGTGAGAGTGGTGAAAATAGCGTCAGACGAGATACCGTCAACCAGCAGACCCCCTGGACGACCGCCAAAGAGATGGAAGGATAGCTGGACATCCGCGTCCCAGGAGTGAATCCGAGAATAAACAGTACCCAGTACTAGAACAAGCAGAAGAAGAAGAAGACAAGGCTGGTGTGTGGGGATACATGCATGGATCGTGCTACCTTTAATAAGACAATGCTCACCCGCACACCTGTCCTTGGCCACCACATTTTGTGGGATATGACGTGACGGTATGAATGAATAACTTTATAAAATGTGACATGCTAGAGGCATTTTATCCCGAAGGGGCGGGTTCTCGATATTATAATATGAGTAGAGTAGATACTGGAACTAAGATCGGGAGATAATTTATAAATATTATTATGTTTTCACAGTTAGTAGATGCGGTCCATTGTCAGAATACGGTATAAATTAACATCTTAATTTGACTGTGACAACACCAGAAATTGGAATGCAACGGAAAACAGATTAGCCTAATGAATACATTATTTTTTTTATAACGAAAATCTAGTTATTATTTAATCAATTTATACTTTATTTGTTACTTTATTACTCCTCTCTAACCCAAGGGGATAGTGAGAAGGGAGTTATGATTTCGCGATTTAAAAAGAGAAAATTTTAATAATTTAAATGTTTTTTCTTTAACACAGTGAAAGCTCATAATATTTTAAAGAAAACATTAAATTTATTTATAAAAATAAATATAAAACACCGTTTTAATCTACTTAAGAATTTATTGTTTCTAAACTCCCCTCCTCATCACCTTTACACACCCCTGTATCTAAAATATTATTATTATTTACTTTGAAGTAACATATTTAGTATAAATTGTGCCTCTGAAGATGCTAGTTGTGTCTAGTCTAGCGAAAGGGCTTAGGCACATTAAATTGTACTCATTGTGGATTAAAACAACGTTTTATTTTTATTTTTATAAATCAAGGCAATTATTGGTTATATTACTGGTTAAAAATCAAACCTATCTTCCTTAAACCTTCATCCCTTCCTTATCAACGCTTTTCTATATCCATTACCCTTCCCTTTCCCCCGCAAACACTCACCATCATACAATAACTCAACTACCCAAAATCAATAATATATTATAATGTAATTATGTGAAACTTCGTAATTGGCTTAATTTTTGTATACTTATTTATAATTAAACATTAAAAATGTAAAGCTGTTAAGTTTCTAAACAAATAAAAAATAAAATAAATTTAATATTTATTTTATAATTCAAAGAAAAATTGTGAAAAAAAATCATGCAATGCATCTATTGATGAATCATAAATGTATAAAATTGAAATAAATAATTATTAAACCTAACCGAACGGAATAAATAAATAATTTGTCATCAATCAAATTTCGCTATATTATAAAACAAATCTATTATTTTATAAGGGACGTAAACATTCAGCTTTTTTCCAAAGCTCGGAGCCCATAATTGACAAGATGCAAAAAACGTTTTTTTATCATTCGTTACTCTACAAGTTTCTTTACTATTTTGAATTTAAAAACTTACCCACTTTATTTCGAGCATTCGAAAAGAATTGAGTGAATCGTAACACTATCAGATCATAATAAAAAAAATAATAATAAAATGCATTCATTGGTGATTTATGTCACAAAGAAATATTATTCCCTTTTAAATCACCCGTGGTTTAATTTATTGGTATAAGTCAGATGGTTGGTAAAATGTGGATATAGGGAGATGCGTGATGCAACGCCATCTTGGATCGTCAGGGTCATTGGGAGGAAGACATAGGGTCACATAAAAAATGAATCGAATTTCGTTCTTAGTCAATGTACAATTATAACATACTTATATTTTCGTTAATTCAGCATGAAGTTTTGCCAGGTCTACTGAAAATAGCTATAATCTCAATGCGTGATATTTTTTTTTCTACTTCTTCTTACCGTATCAGATCTCCTCGATCACTGCTGAGAAGGCACCTCTATCTGCCGCCGTAAGGAACAATTCGCCGACGTCTCTGATGCCGGTCCACTGACGTCTGACGTCTTTCTATTCTGAGGCGTCCCTCTATTACAGCCCTTTATAATAAAAAAGGAGCAACCTATACCTTTTGCCTCTTAGAACGTGACCCAAATATGATATCTTTCGTCGTTTAATTGACATGTCAACTAGCTCACGCTCGATGTTTGTCCTCCTGAGTACCCTTCATTTGATATTTTATCGTCCCAGTTATTTTCAGCATGCGCTGATGCAGCCACATTTCAAGGGCTTCTAGAGTGATCTTTACAAAATGGTTTTTACAATCTTGTATTCAATTTTTTTCTAGAATTAGTCAGCGATTTTCAAGAAAAGTGTAAATATCAACTACTGTCAAACCGTGCGTTTAGATCTTTCATATCGAGAAAAAACGTTATTGAACGAATACTTTGGATAATATTTTTTCTTTTTGTAGGTACTTAACAATAAATATCTAAAAAGTTGGAGATTTTGAAAAGGGGGAAAATTTGAAGCCAAAAAAGTATTCATGATTCATGCTTTTCGGAATAGAAATATATCTTAGGTTATCCACAAATATACAACATGTAATATTTCGGAATAGAAATGTATCTTCGGTTATCCACAAAGATACAACATGTAATATTTCGGAATAGAAATGTATCTTCGGTTATCCACAAAGATACAACATGTAATATTTCGGAATAGAAATGTATCTTCGATTATCCACAAAGATACAACATGTAATATTTCGGAATGGAAATGTATCTTCGGTTATCCACAAAGATACAACATGTAATATTTCGGAATAGAAATGTATCTTCGATTATCCACAAAGATACAACATGTAATATTTCGGAATAGAAATGTATCTTCGTTAATCCACAAAAATACAACATGTAATATTTTTAATCGGTCTATTTTTATAATTTGTCTTATTTTCAATAATACCTACTGATACTGTTCCGAAATAAAAAATAAAAAAATTATCTTTCATACCGAATATTTTGTTAAATATGGTGATTTTTATATATTTAATTAGGGTAAAAAATATCTGTTCAATTGGTCGTTGCTTAGAATTAGTATACTGAATTGAATAATAAAAATATTATGTTAATTATTTAATAAAATAAAGATAAATCGCATACGTGTTTAGATCAAATTCCTAGAAAAGATTATTGATGAAATATTGTTATGATTGACAATAAATAAAATATAATACTAATGCTAAAATAATATTGGATATGAATATGTTAATGTTGCAATAATGCACGTTGATTTAATGACAAAAATTATGTTAATACCACAGCTAATCTGGCAGCACAATCTAATATTTAGTATATAATGCTTCATATAATTATTCACAACGCAAAATAATATGTTTCGATTAACAAAAAGTATTTTGTATAATGTTCTTGTTTTATAATCAAAATTTCTGGCTTGCGATAAAAAAGCGGGAAAACGGGCCGTTTGATGGTGCGTTATTATATAAATATTAACAACGTGTCAAAAATAACGCGGTAAAAATTGAAAAAGTCCTTTTTTGTTCGTCAAGTTAGCGTTAATTTTCATTTCCAAGTGAACGATAGATGCTAAGCTTGAGAGGCGGTCGACAACAGTCGGCGATAGAACTGTCATTGAAACAGTTTATTTTATTACTTTTTTCCATGGTTATTAATTCCGAGAATATCATATCTACCACAAAAAGTAGGTATTTAAGAGTATTTTAAATCATTGCCTAGCAAAAAAAATCATTATTTAATTATTTTTTTACAATTAATGTTCACCGACATTGGCGCATTCCGAATTATAGTATCTTGTCGGCCTTCGTGGCTTAGTTGGTTGGATATACTGACTGCTGAGCTAAAGGTTTCGGGTTCGATTCCCTGTGGAGACACAGTTTTTAATTGTGTTTTCAGTCTGGATCAGTGAATCTCTAGAATATTATTGTGTGCGTGTTAATTAAATATATTTGACATAGTACCTGTTAGTTGCTCAAGAAACAAAAAAAAAATCTCAAACAAATTACTTGAAAATATGACACTTGTAAATTGAAGAGCAGACAAAAATAGGTATATATTTTAGATAACACCATTTCGTACTCATCACTGTAAAAAAAATTCCGAAGAATGATGAAAATTATGTTCTATTTAAAAATTGAAAGACGTCTTTTGTAGTATAACCTTTTAAACAGAGGGACTACTCATGACAAGTTCTTAATACGTTCTTAGCTTGCCTTAATCTTGAAAATGTACAAATCAGTACTCGAAAATATTCCAATCTTAATCTTTTTCTACATACATTTAATCACAATGATTTGTTAATATCAACGTTTAGTATGAAATTGTCATTAATATTTGTATAAATTAATATTACTTTTAATAAAAGACCGGTAGGGCGACCACAAAAAAGATGGGTGGACGATAACATTCCGGTTGCGGGAAGAGGTTGGCTGGGGAAAGCACAGGACCGAGAGAGATGGAGTTCATTGGAGGAGGCCTACATCCAGCAGTGGAGAGATGGCTGACGAAGAAGAAGAATATTACTTTTCAATTAATTTAATCTCAAAGATTGCTAAAGTCTGAAGCTGATCTTAATTTTACCGTAATCAATTTCATGAGTTATTTCAAAATTTGACATTTGCATTTTTTATGTAAAAAAACATTTCCCCACTTCTTCCTTTCCTCAAACCCCATGTCCCTCTCCCACTACCTTTCCTTCTACCCTTTTTCTTATAAAAATGTGTTTATATGCTTACAATGTATTACTTTTAATTTTATTTATTTTATTTATTTATTTATTTAACAAATTTTGGTAGGTACAGAGTATAAAAATATATATTAACTGTAACATACATAATATACATACATACACTTATACACATCTATTACATATACCAAAAATTCCACAAGGCTTAGCCTGTTTGTGGGTATACTTTAATAAAATTATAAATACAAATGTTGATTGTGTGCTATCTACATGCAAACAGTTTTTTGTCAATGTACATGTGATAAGTGATAAATATATTTAAAAATGACAAAACATAACTCAAAGAATGTAAACAGAATACAAATACACAACACTGGTCAAAAACAAAATATAAACAACAGAAAAATAAAACAAAATAGAAAAAAAAATAACAATAATTAGAGTATTATAAAAGGAAATCCTGTATGTTCTCATTATCAATAAGTCATGACTTGAGACGATTAACAAATGCTGAGTGATTATTTTGTGACTTAAGAAACATTGGTAACAAAATCTATTTTGTGTGAAAACAAAAAAAACTGTTGGTTTTCTAATAAATAAACAAATAAACATAATTTCGAACATATCACGGTAAATATGAACGTTTAATGAAAATCAACTACCTACCTAATTCAAAATGTTGTGTACAGAAATTCTTAGTATAAATAATCGTTATTCTTTTATTTTTTCCTCTTCTTTTATAATTTATGATATACGGAATTAATAAAAAAATAAATTAACAATTCGTTACGCGGACGCGCGTTGACGACGCCTGACCGACGCCACAATTTTCCTCCGTTTAAGACAGGTGTTGTTAATCCATCATCTCTTTGCGGGAAAAAGTAATTGTTTTCAATGGCTTCTCCTCTAAGCCGCGTACGTGGCCTCCCTGTGACGCGTCATTATTTTTTCCATCAAAAATTGATTGAATACGAATAAGTGTGGGATCCACCCAGCGGCGAATTGGCTCGAGAGTGACGTCGGATATGAAAAAAATCACTCGCCGTCCCGCTCTGACACCCGCGAAATGAGAAGGAAGGGGAGAAGACATTGAGACGAAACGGCGCTCGTGGATGGTGAAACGGATTTTTTAGTTCGGGGGAGGACGTGTGGGGGGGCTCTAATTGAAATGCCTTCAAAGACAAGCACAGCTGAGCCTTCTTTGTTGTGCTTTTCCGTCTTTTGTCAATAATTCTTGCGAACAAAAATACAAACATACACACTCGGCGGATGTAGATTAAAAGGCATTTTGTGAGATGACAGAGGGAGGGTTGGGAGGGATGGAGGCTGTGGGTGAATTTCTGAGTAGTTGTCACAAGTAATTTGCTCATTATGAATATTGGTATTGAGTTCTTGTAAATTTATTATATTATTCCATAACCGCAATGTACTCCATACCCTTGAGAATCGAAAATAGCTCGGGGCTCCTTGGAAAAAAAAATGCCTACATACAAACCATCATGTCATGTTCCTTTTGGAGGGAGTAGGAAACAACGTTTCATACAAGGTTTAATTTAAGTCACTGCATTTATTATCTCTGCACTAAATTGAAGAATCCTTTTAAATATATACCATACAAAGATATTTAATACTAAGATCTTTTGGATCACAGAATACCAATTAATCATTGATCATGATAACTGCATATTTCACCTTTCTTTAGGAGTTGGATTAAAATTTTGTACAAATATTGTTTAATAAATCAAATCGCTGCTATAAAACAAATGCGACTTATTAAACACACACTGAAAAAAAATTATGTTAAAATTAAGCGAACTATAGTGACTACAAAATATTTCGTTTTGTGCTACTTAATATTGAGTGTTCTGTAGGTACCTACTTATAGCCACGTCTTGAATCCTTTTTTATTTACTGTCGAGTTATTCAGGGGGGCAAGTCTGGTTGAAATCAAAACTCTAGTGATTACCCATATCATGGATATAATTATCGTATAGTGTTCTATTACATCTAAAGATATTATAGAACTCCATATAATAATTATATCCATGACATGGGTAATCGTGAGGGTTTTGATTTCGCCGATTGAACCAGACTTGCCCCCCAGAGTTAACAGAGAGATTTTGAGTACCTACGTATGGTTCATAATGTATGTCGAATATGAAATATTTATTTGGTACAATACACAATTTTTCGTTTAAAATTGTATTTTGTAACTTTTTTAAGTATTTTATTGAGTCCGTTTTTATTATGAGGTCCTTTCCTTTACACTATAGAAAGCATGATTCATTCTTAAAATATGTTATAGTATTTGTAATTCTAAAGTTTCATTTTATGTAAGTATATTTTGTTTAATAAAAAAAATCATACAAAAATATTAATAATTTTTTACCACAAATGATACTTCTTCATCTTCTTCCTAGCCTTCCCTCCATTGCTGGATGTAGACCTCTTCCATCTGTCTCCATTTTTCTCTATCCTGTGCCGCTTTAATCCATTTTTTCCCGGCGACCACAACAATATCGTCGGCCCATCTCTTCTGTGGCCGACCGACACCCCGTTTGTTTTCCCATGGCCTCCATTTCAATTAAGACTTTGGGAGTCCACCTTGAATTTGGCTGTCTGGCCACGTGTCCTGATACTTACTACATATAAATTTCCTGACTTAAAAAAATACTAAAAATCACAGATGCATATACAAGTATATGATTTTTTACTATAATATATTTCTTTCAGCGGAGCTGTGAGGCACCGGCTTTGAATAGTGCTTCCACTCTTTTCTATAATTTTTTCGAAAATACAACAGGCAACGATCACATCTCACATAGTTCAGCAATGAGGTTCACCACCCATTCTGAATATAGTGCCATTTTAGGTGAGACGAGACTGGTGTGTGGGTATACACAGATATGTTGTGCTCCCTTTTATAAGGCAATGCACACCAGCACACCTTTCGCTGGTTACCCCACATTGTGGGATATGCCGTTATGGTATGAATATATTTCTTTCAACGAAGAGTGTGAAATGGGGCTAACTTTGTTTTTCTCGTTTAGCACATGAACACAGCAGTATCAGGCCGTTATCAGTGTTATTATCAGGAGCTCATTCTCCATTTTCATAGCCGTCCGGTGCGGCGCGGCCCGTAATACACGTGCGATGGGACATTAAAGCCCTAATAAAGAAAACATTTTTCCTTGTGACGTACATGAAACTTCCTGCTTCCTGGACTGAGTCTGGTGAGCAAGTGACAGGGCCAGCTCTAAGGATAAAACTGAAACTAAACCACAAACACATATTATATACGTCAGACCTAATTCCTAGAATAAAGTCAACTTTTGGATGAAGATATTTTCCAAACCTCGAAATCAAAATGTTTAGTTAACACGAATATTTTTTATAATTGCATATACGCAAACATTGGATTTTTTTCACTGTCGGGAGTCAAATGATATTTTTAATTGACAAACTTCGTCTCTATTGAGATGTTAAAAAGTTTGTCTATAAAAAATATCATTTGACACTCGACAGGGAAAAAATCCAATGTTTGCGTATATGCAATAAAAAAAATATTTGATTTATATACACATTGGTACAAGTACGTAAAAAAGCCAAAAATGAAATATTTCTGGCGCAGTTCAGGGGTGACATCTTTGCGAGACACCGTCACCTCATTTATAAGGACTGGTGTTTTCATTATTTACACATAAAGCAATTTCTCAATAGATGGCGTTACAAAAAGGTTTTTTCGTTACTTCATAGATGGCAACAGATGGTATAGATGGTATCAACTTCATAATGTAATATTTTCATGTGAATTGTTGCACATTATTCAAATATATAGAACTTTCAAAAATTACATTGATAAGGGAACTCAATAAGAAAGCATGATTGCTGAACGTTGCGCAAGCGCATAAAGTGATCACGCAAATCACCCGATGACAGGTCGTAAGTCCTGTAGGTGCCTTGAGTTCCTGGTTCATGTCCCAACTTCGTCTCTTGAGATGTTTAAAAGTTTGTCAATAAAAAATATCGTTTAATTTTCTATTTTTTCTTTGGTTTCAACATTGGAATTGGTTGGCAGCAAAGCGTTGTTTCTATTACTCCACTCCGCTTGGTCTTTAGCGACTCTCTTCAACTTTTGTATACCTTATACTTTGTATACCTCATTCCCTCCAATATGATGTATGGGAGATTTCCGTGTCGCAATACATGGCTTATCCAATTTGCAAGCCGTTTCAATATGATGTTTAATCATATTGACTAAACATCATATTGTAAAGTAGAACTTCACCCATATGGTCCCTCAAAAATTTATCTAGTATTTGTCAATATATCTACATCTCCCACTAGATTTAAAAAAAACATCTTAAATAT
Source organism: Molanna angustata (assembly GCA_963576475.1). NCBI lineage: Eukaryota > Metazoa > Arthropoda > Insecta > Trichoptera > Molannidae > Molanna > Molanna angustata. The sequence continues at coordinate 35,393,677 of OY754970.1, read as the reverse complement.
AATATAATTTATTTATTTTTCAATAAACCATTGATGAAATTACAATAATATTATTGAATCTGCAATGCCCCACTAGGCAAAAAACCTGTACCGGGGACAGTGACACTGTACTAGTTGATGCCAATATCAATCGTTATGTAATACAAAAAAATATAAATTAGAAATTAAAACAATTAGAAGCAAAAAACAAACGAATTAAGTAAAATAAAATGTTTTTAATTTGCAAAAAAAATTCAAATAAATAATTAAGTGAAAAAATTAAGTCTAATATACTTACAATTAATTTATATTTTTAATAAATAAAAATAAAAACACTTATTTATAATTAATTCCACTATTTATTTAAGGACTACAACCTACGACCGGTTTCGTGCTAAGCACATTTTCAAGTAGTTGAAAATGTGCTTAGCACATTTTAGCTAAGCACATTTTCAAGTAATTGAAAATGTGCTTAGCACGAAACCGGTCGTAGGTTGACGTCCTTAAATAAATAGTGGAATTAATTCTAAACAAGTGTTTTTATTTTTAAAATAAATTAAACACTTGTTTTTCTTTCTACATTTATTTTTACTCTCCAGAACGACCGTTTCGCCAGGCGAAACGGTCGTTCTGGAGAGTAAAAATAAATGTAGAAAGAAAAACTAGTGTTTAATTTATTTTAAAAATGGAATTCTACATAGTAAACGCTGTCAGTGTAAACAAAATTAAAAGTGCGTTTTTATTTTTATTTATTAAAAATATAAATTAATTTAAATGGAATTCCATCAAGAACCGACGATCAAAAAGTTAAATCTAATTAATATAGTTTCATATTATTTAAAAGGGTTCTGTGCATATTCCTCACACAGAAGCCAACATCAAAAAAATCTATACTCGAGGAATACTCGTTACTTTCCTAGACGTTGCATGAGAACGAGTGCCGAATTCTTTATTTTTTTTAACAAAGCAAAGTAAGGGACATCAGCTATATAGGTTTGGATCAATATTATACTCTTAAGTGCACTACGTAGCGTTGGGGTAGGTTTGCAATCTGCTCAGGAAAATATTAATTCTGGTTTTGAAAAGACCCGGGTCGTAAGAAGGTGGAAACACAGATTTCGGATTATCATTCCACAGACGGGCTGCTGTGTTAATAAAAGAGTTCTAGAAGCGACTGGTTCGTGTTAATTGAAGGTTTATTGTGAATTGGTGTTAAGATTGAGTAAAACGAGTAACACTATTGTGAATGGGTGGAAGTTCTTTTGAGCATCTCCCGTGGTAGTATCTATAGAATAAACTTAGAATACCGACCATGCGACTTACTGCTGTATATGGAATGGTAGTTTTGGTTCTATAATTGTTTCATGTATAAATTGTACTATCAAACTGTAAATGAGCTGTTAGCTTGCGTAAAATAAATAGGTAATAAAGGTCACTACGGTTTTTTTCAAATTTTGTGAATATATTTAAAAATTCTCAAAGTCACGGTTTCGATGTTTAATGTTAAGGCTGCACTATTTTTTTGACTGGGAATGAAACTGTACCAACCCAATTTTTTATGTGATTTATGTAACACTGATTTTTATAATGTTGATTTTATATTTTTATGTAGGTACATCTTTTCTTATTAATCATTAGTAAATAAAAAAATTATTAATTTAATTTTCATAATATATTTTTTTATCACATTATAAAAATTACTCGATACTTATTTGCAAAGTAATAAACTTAACGAATGCCCATTAATATGTATATGTAATAGAGGAACGCATAGATAATACTGTTTGTTGTCTATGTCTATGGCCATTAAACCATGTTAGTATTTATGAATATACTTTAATACTTTGATTTAAATGTAACAATAATAAATAAGGGTGAGATTAATATAATGGGGAGGGTAGGTAGTTACACATATTTTTAAGCTTCAACAGGGTCAATGGATTCTTTACTACTAGACACCAACCCTCTGAGTCAGATGTTATCAACCCTTTTTCTATGATCGTTCATGAAACTGAAAATAGTCATTTACGAAAGAAAAAATTCTTCATGTGTGGTGTCAGGTCTGCTCGTTTTTGGGGATCAATTGAGAGAAAGCCTTTCGTTAGATATTGGGCGGTGCAAAAGAGTTCCTCCAAATTCCTCAAATCATATCAAGATATATTAAAAATTATCAGATTTTAAAAAGGATTCCAATACAATCCAATAGATGAAGTAAAAATATTATAAAACATCAGAAAAGTTACCAGGTATTTCCTTTGAGATTATTATTTCTTACTTACCAACATAAAAATTATAAAAAAAATAGTGTTGAGAGAGTGGAATTTCATTTAAAAAAAATATACAAAATATATTTTTTTAATTTGTTTTTATAGGATCAAGGTGGAAACGACATATAGAATTTAAAAACTTTACCAAGAAGAAGAACGTTAAAATATTTTTTCAGAATTTGGTGTGATTAAGTATAAATTCACGTATCTCGGTTCCACAGTGACCAGCGACAATTTAACACACGAGAGGTTAGAAGTTAGAAGAAGAATTATGGCTGCTTGCTAACAGCATCTACATCAGGTTTCTACGTCGGTTAGGAGAAACACAAAGATCCTCCTGTATAAAACACTCACTAAGCCGGTCTTCACGTATACTTCCGAAACCTGGATGATGACTAAGCAAACTGAAGGATCCATAGCGGCTTTTGAGAGAAGGAATTTATGATCGATCTACGGGCCAATGAGAGAGTATAATGGTTGGCCTCGTCGATATAACAGGGAGCTATATGAGATTTATGGAGAGCCCGATGTGATCAGTTCCATCAAGATAAGGCGCTTGAGATGGGCTGGTCACATAATCTGAATGGACGACGACAACCCTAAAAATCGCCTCACACTCTTTGTGCTACACGGTCGAAGGAGACCAGGAAACCAAGGAATCGATGGATGGACAGTGTCGATGCAGATGCATCCGCGGTAGATATTAGAAATTGGAGAACGATAGACCTGAATGGAGGAGACTCCTGGATTCAGTCAAGGCCCACCCCCGGGGCTGTCGAGCTTATGATGATTAAGTGAAGTATTAGAAAACTAACAAATTATTTAAAAACCTCGTTTTTAATTTAACTAAAAATAACTTTTATTCGCACCTGTAGTTCATCTCCCCTGAAAAAGGACGAACAACGTCTACACTAGTCACCGAGTGAGCAAGCACCCTAGGCACAAGTTCATACAGCGCCGCATCCTGACCGGACTGTGTCGTCTATGAATCGTGTCCATGCATAACCCTGCTTCACCACCCCCCACTCCCATCCACCAGTGCTCCAACCCCTAGCCCCGTCAGACCCCCTGCGTCCCCTTGAGCTCCCACCCCCCCAGCGCTGCTCTCATTTCGGATGTCATAAAGTGACAATTTATGATAACTTGGGGATTAGCGGAATGCTCGCTCCTCTAGTAATATTTATAATGCGACCGCCATATTATCTATATGTACATTATGTGTAAGGTTTAATGCTTGCAATGTATTGTGAAATGAGCGTGAATGTATGGGTGATATCGGATCATGTTTAGATTCCCATATTACTACGTACGAATTGTCAGGAATCCGTACGTCTTCTATAAGAAATGGGTCTATATTAGTGGCGTCTACTTTATTAGATACGCAAAAAGTTGGGCTAACGAAAAGTCAAAATTCCATTATGAAATGTTATTATACTTATAATTTTCAATTTTCTTTGACAAACCAAATTTTAGGATTTTATAGATTCACGGGAAAATGTACTTACGATTTTTATGCTTGATGACATTATTTATTAATTCGTACCTAAATTGTTGCCAACACTAAATACTTTTTCTTCTCCTTGGGTCTTGGCGACCATTACACCTAATTCATAACGATCTTAGGCCAACCTTATTAGTTAGGCCGCATCCGGAATCTAGAACAAGTGCCTGATATTTGTAAGCCACGATTCTTTTACGACCCTTACTCCATCTTCCCTTTATCTTTCCCTCTACTACATTATAAGTTGTTCATTACGTAATTATTTTTAACTTGTATTTTTCTTCTAGAAAGGTCGACAATCCTTTTATTAAACCTTTACTCTGCAAATCCATTTGATTATTCTATTATATACATTAGGTATTTAAAAAAAAATCAAAACTCAATTTCCAGAATGTGCGACCATTTTGAAAGTTTTGTCATGTGAAATCACAGAGAAGTAATGAACGGATAGCTATGGTAATCTTATTAGATCTAAGTGCATGCACTCTACTCAAATATGACACTGGATCAGTTATTTCATGAATAAACCATGATTGACAGATATCCGACCTGTTATCTTAAGATATTATAGAACTTCATAAGATAATTATATCCATGATATGGGTAAACATGGATGGTTTTGATTCCGCTGGTTGATTAGACTTCCCCCCTGATTGAGATTGGAGTTCCAATGCCAACAAATATGAGGACATTGTTGAGCTACAACTCCAGGGAGGTGAACATGTTAATCAAAAATCTAACACAAAATTGAATAATTTCTTCAATTTTTATCGAATATTTATATATATTGCATAGACGCAAACATAGGATTTTTTTCCCTGTTGGAAGTCAATGATGTTTTATGACATATTTTTAACATGTCAATAGAGACGAAGTTGGAATATAATAGGAGAACCAGAAACTCAAGGCACCTACAGGGCTTACGACCAGTCATCGGCTGGTTCACGTGAACACTTAATTTTTTATATTTAGACAATTTCAGCAGTAAACTTATTTGGATTAGAACACTCTTTACGGGTGAAAGCCATCTAAAATTATTAAAAAACTTGATATAAGTATAAAGTTATTAAAACTCATACTTTGGAGAGGACGCAAAATTTCATAGTGCCACACTATACGTAAAACACCACAACGAAACTCAAGCATACATACACTCTCTACATGATGATACTTGATGATAAATCGACGACAGTTTGGGCTTTAAAGAGAACAAAAAATTAAATAGTGCTTACACTATACGTGAAACACCACGACGATACTCATAGTATACACTCTCTACATGATACCTGTTGAGAAATCGATGAGTATATTATGGATCAAAAGTATGAAATCATCACATCCATAGTAATGTAAAGTGAAACTAGTGGGTTGTATCGAACACTAAACTCTCTACACCATAGTAAGTGTTCATTTTTTCTTCTTGAAATGTTGACAATCTCTAAATGCATTTTTTTATGAAGAACATTTCTATTAGATTCTTAAATAAATATGTAATTCCCAGAGGACAAAAGTTTTCACAATACACCATATACACAAAAACATTGTCACGAAACTCATAGTATTCATTTTCTACATGATACCATTCAGTAGATGCTCTTTGAGCGAAACGCGTCAGTGGTCAACATTTTAAATTAGTGGAATCAAGTTAGAAATTTGTGTTTTTACATATTTTTTTAAGTAATTTTATAATATTGATAATGGAATTCCATCACGTATTAGCAGTCGAAAAATTAGAAATAATATATGATACCTGTTGAGAAATTTTAAATAATTACATAACTAGCAAGATGAGCATGTATGAGGCAGTGTATCAATGTTAATGAGGCGATGTATTTATTTTATTTTATTTAATTAAGCACAGACACAGGCATGCATGCCCAAATATTTCTGCGCATAATAGATTATATATGGGAAGTACATATCATAATAAGAATTGTTTGTAGCTGTATATAAATTTCCTACCTACACTACACTATGCAGTGTACGGAAGGTGCAGTGTCTATTTTACATGTATATAATTATTATGTTGCGGGTGGAAGTTACATAGTAAGTTTAGAGTTGTAGATTCAAAGATTTAACAAATGAAACATGAAAATCAAACAATACTTAAACACGAGAAAATGAACAGAGAAGTTATACATAAATTTAAACGAAAGAATTAAGAGGTTAAGAACTGGGATATTATGTGTTTTTTGAAAGTTGATTTGGAGTTTGAGAATATGTCAAAATTATTAATTTGATGAACTGAGTTGTATATTCTGATTAAGCGAGGAATTGGAGAGAAATAACCGATATTCGTATTAAAGAATTTTATGTGAAAAATATTTCTTATTGTGGTATTTCTAAGTGGTACTGTTATTTGAATTTGTGGAAGGATATTTGGTATGTTTCAAGATAGAAGAATGCGGTGTTCAGTTCTCACTGCCTACCCCTTGAGGACGATAGAAGTGGAGAGTGATCACCCAATTTTCCCATACAGAAGCTATTTTACTTCTGTTATATTCATTCTTCATACAAATATGAAATTTATTTCACATTGATATGGCAGACCATAGATTTTTTTCTTTAAATTTTGACAATCCTTGAATACATTTTTGATGAGTGTATTTTTGTTGAATCAAAATTTCAAACAGTATAAAAATAACTCGATTTTCCAGATCGTGAGAGCATTTTGAAAATTAGGACATATGAAATAATAGAGAATAAATTGACGGATATCTTTGGAAAACTAATCAGCTCTAAGTTTATGGACTTAACATATATTATATTATGATATCCATATATAATCTAAGATGATATCAATATTAAGTCAATCGGACTTATAGTTAGGGCTGCAGAGAGGACATAATAAAACAACATAAATGATGAATTCATAGAGAAGAAATTAAAAGTTGTCTATGGAAAACTAATCAGTTCTAGGTCTATGCACTTTACACATAGTTTGGGTGGTAGAGAGGACACAAAACGGATAATCCGTACGGCGTATGCCTTACATACAAACACATCACAACGAAACTCATAGTGTGCACTCTCTAAATGATATCCGTTGAAAATTTGATGTAAAAAAATACTCTAAAAATGGTGAAATCATGACTCTCCACTATTCCATAGTGTGGAGAGTAAAAATGCTTTGCTGTGTACGGCGCGTTGTGTTGAGGTAGCTACCCCTGAAATAGGTACTTACACAAATAAGTGTGTGGAGCGGGACGGGGTGAGGGAGGTGCGGGGGAGGCATTTCTTCGAGAAAATCATAAAACTCCCCCAGTGTTGATTATGATTTGCCAATGTTTCCTGACAGTAACGCTCTCTCCGTGGCGTGAAAGCAGATGGAGGTTTTGTTATTTTATCTGTATGCTAAATGTAATCGATGGTTTCCTGTGCTACCATCACAGGTTACCTACCCACACCAAGGAACCTTCATTTACACACACATACCTCCACAGAAAACTTAAAAAGTTACAGAATATCGAGCCGCAAATTCTTAAGTAACCTTTCAACCCACGCATCTTCGTGTGCTCGCATACCTTTGATTAATAATGAGATAGATCAAACGCAGTATTAAGAAATGCGCTTAAATTTTACGAATTAAGGAACATACATTCAATATAAGATAAAATTACCCATTTAATAACAGATGATCATGTTACAATTAACATATTAACTTAAGGACTGAGATATAACACTGAAAATCATCTATCTGCTGGAGGCTTGACCTCCCGCAACATAGCAGAGCATAATAATAAAAATATTCGTTTACCTACTATGCAAATAATAATTAAAGTTTTTTTTTGTTTATGTAGTTTTCTTGTCTGAATAAATGTTATTACCTACTATTATTATAAAATTGAAAACTTAAAAAATGACCCACCATTAAAAGACATGATTTTTATACTTCTCATACATAATGAAATAAAATAATAATATATACTTAGTGTGGAGTATTGGCTCTCATAAATCGATGTTCATTCCTTGAGTGGCGAATCACCTAAGCACCTTAACTGATAATATGGGAAACCTCTAGCAGTCTTGCAGCAAATAAAAACGATTTTAAGAATATTATACAATCGATAAAAGCAATTAGAAAGTGACTCGGTATAATATGATAAATTAGATCCATAATTAGTTTCTTACAGTAGTATAGATATATAAAATGTATGTACATAAATATTGGCCATCTTAAAACAGGAATTCCTAGTAAGATGACATTGTATAAAATTATGTATTTATAAAATGAATAAATTAAAATAATAAAAATAAATTTATTTTCTAATAAACAATTGAATTTAATTTAATTTTCTTGGAGACAATCGACTACCCAAAATTGTCTCCAAGGATGTCTTGGAGGGTCGTAGAGCAAGGGGAGACCAGTAAAAAGATGGAGTGACAGCTAGACATTCAGATCACAAGAGGCAGTCTCCAGCTGAAAAAACCGGCCTTCGGTCTAAAACCAGAGAAAGAAGAAGAAGAACAAGAAAAAATTTAATTTATTTATTTAGAACAAAATATTACAAATAAAATAACTGCTTCACTAGAAAGTTTTTTCCGAAGCAATAACCTGTAAAGTTTGTTACAAATTTATTGTAATTTTGAATAAGGAGGGAACATTTAGTCCCGAAACAGGTCGCAAAAATGCAATAATTATCGTGGTTTATATAAATAAGGTTATTAAAAAATATAGTTAAAAATATTGTTAAATTTATTTATTTATATAATTTATGTACATGTGTACAAAGGCGGGTTTATTGCCATAAAGCAATTTCTTCCAACCAACCCGAGCAACGTGAAGTCTCTGAAGTTAAATGGGTACAATACTTATTTAGTGAGAAATAAATTGATAAAAAATAAAATAGAGGAGTAAGAAAAAAAATACAAAGAGAATGAAAAAGAAAAGAGAGTTAAAAAAAGAATAATAAAAATAACACTAAAATTACTCACGAGAATATATTTTTTTATTTATTTAGAAATATAAAAGCTGTTTAGGTACATAAGTGAAGTGAACTAAACCAACCCAATTTATTAGTTATGTTACTTATATAAAATAATGTAATTTTTGGTATATGTAATAAAAAAAATTATATCATAAATGATGTGAGTAAATACTGCATAGTATGAGTAATAACATAACACAATGTAGGTAGGTACCAGCTATATGTGTTGTATGAATAAAAACTAGATGATGTGAGTAAATACTGCATAGTATGAGTAATAACATAACACAATGTAGGTAGGTACCAGCTATATGTGTTGTATGAATAAAAACTAGATGATGTGAGTAAATACTGCATAGTATGAGTAATAACATAACACAATGTAGGTAGGTACCAGCTATGTGTGTTGTATGAATAAAAACTAGATGATGTGAGTAAATACTGCATAGTATGAGTAATAACATAACACAATGTAGGTAGGTACCAGCTATATGTGTTGTATGAATAAAAACTAGATGATGTGAGTAAATACTGCATAGTATGAGTAATAACATAACACAATGTAGGTAGGTACCAGCTATATGTGTTGTTTATTTTATTTATTTATAATAAACATGACATTGTACATTAAGAGGTTTGACATCAATATTAAAGGTATATATAAAAAAAAATATTATGTATATATTTGAGACAGAGACAATGGAAGGGTACACATACACATCCAGACCATTGACACTCTCTTGCGCTTTGTTGTCAATTAGAGGTTTTGCTCTCCAATATGCTAGGGATAATCCCTGTGTTATATTGGATGCAGTCTTTGGTTTTGTAAGTTAAACAACATTATTTTAAAGTGGATTTAGCACAATTGATCATACACTTCCTAACATACATGCACAGGCACTCTCCATACACACGTTATATACTGAACCATATAAAATACACACACAGCACACACACACAAACACACACACACACACACACACACACACACACACATACATACAGTAAAAAAACAATAAGTTAAAGAAATGAGAAAGAAGTTACTGTGGTGGGTTTGATTCGATGATCCATAGGGTTATTTCCCTTTTGAACCTTTGGTAGTTATTGATATTTTTAATAGAATCTGGGATGGTATTGTAAATAGTGGGAGCTTGATATGAATAGTGTCGCTGAGCAAGGCTAGTGTTTGGATGAGGTATATGGTAGTTTAAGTGAGATGACGTACGTGTAGATCTTGTTTGTTGTGATCGTGTTTTATCGGTGTCTTTAAATGTAAAGTAGCAAATAAGGCATTTAGTGTAGAGTTGATGTATAGTTAGGACTTTGAAGTTTTCAAAAAGGTTTCGAGTAGGGAATCTTATAGGGCGGGACAAAATAATTTTGATTACAAGTTTTTGACTCTTGTAAAGGGAATTTAATATTGAATTTGCGCAGTTGCCCCAAATAAGAATGCCATAAGTAATGATGGATTGACATAGTGCGTAGTAAATAGTTTTGATAGTTCGATGGTCGACAATATTTCTTATACTCCTGAAGATATATACCAACTGACGTGTTCTTTTAGTGACATGTTCTATATGTTTATCCCATCTAAGTGATGAGTCTATAGTTACTCCCAAACATTTGATAGAGTCTGCTCTCTCCAGAGGTAAACAGTGACAAGGTACACCATTATGACAGTCATGAATAGTTAGTGTATGATTGGCCGATAGTAGAGGTCTATTTTTTATGCCAAAGGTAAGATATTTGGTCTTTGTCACGTTAAGGGTCAAAAGGTTATACTCTAGCCAAGTTTTTACTTTAAAAACCTCTCTTTGCGCAATAGTAAAGACATTATCCCAAGTATCTCCGTGAAAAATCAATGAAGTGTCATCAGCAAATGAAATATTCCTTCCCTCAATTTCCATATCGCATAATTGATTTATGTAAATGAGGAATAGGATAGGACCCAAAACACTGCCCTGTGGAACTCCATAGTTAATATCTAGAGAGGATGAATGATGATTTTTGAGTTTAGTAGTCTGTGTTCTATTTTTTAGGTATGAATAAAAACTAGATGATGTGAGTAAATACTGCATAGTATGAGTAATAACATAACACAATGTAGGTAGGTACCAGCTATATGTGTTGTATGAATAAAAACTAGATGATGTGAGTAAATACTGCATAGTATGAGTAATAACATAACACAATGTAGGTAGGTACCAGCTATATGTGTTGTATGAATAAAAACTAGATGATGTGAGTAAATACTGCATAGTATGAGTAATAACATAACACAATGTAGGTAGGTACCAGCTATATGTGTTGTATGAATAAAAACTAGATGATGTGAGTAAATACTGCATAGTATGAGTAATAACATAACACAATGTAGGTAGGTACCAGCTATATGTGTTGTATGAATAAAAACTAGATGATGTGAGTAAATACTGCATAGTATGAGTAATAACATAACACAATGTAGGTAGGTACCAGCTATATGTGTTGTATGAATAAAAACTAGATGATGTGAGTAAATACTGCATAGTATGAGTAATAACATAACACAATGTAGGTAGGTACCAGCTATATGTGTTGTGTGAATAAAAACTAGATGATGTGAGTAAATCCTGCATAGTATGAGTAATAACATAACACAATGTAGGTAGGTACCAGCTATATGTGTTGTATGAATAAAAACTAGATGATGTGAGTAAATACTGCATAGTATGAGTAATAACATAACACAATGTAGGTAGGTACCAGCTATATGTGTTGTATGAATAAAAACTAGATGATGTGAGTAAACACTGCATAGTATGAGTAATAACATAACACAATGTAGGTAGGTACCAGCTATATGTGTTGTATGAATAAAAACTAGATGATGTGAGTAAATACTGCATAGTATGAGTAATAACATAACACAATGTAGGTAGGTACCAGCTATATGTGTTGTATGAATAAAAACTAGATGATGTGAGTAAATACTGCATAGTATGAGTAATAACATAACACAATGTAGGTAGGTACCAGCTATATGTGTTGTATGAATAAAAACTAGATGATGTGAGTAAATACTGCATAGTATGAGTAATAACATAACACAATGTAGGTAGGTACCAGCTATATGTGTTGTATGAATAAAAACTAGATGATGTGAGTAAATACTGCATAGTATGAGTAATAACATAACACAATGTAGGTAGGTACCAGCTATATGTGTTGTATGAATAAAAACTAGATGATGTGAGTAAATACTGCATAGTATGAGTAATAACATAACACAATGTAGGTAGGTACCAGCTATATGTGTTGTATGAATAAAAACTAGATGATGTGAGTAAATACTGCATAGTATGAGTAATAACATAACACAATGTAGGTAGGTACCAGCTATATGTGTTGTATGAATAAAAACTAGATGATGTGAGTAAATACTGCATAGTATGAGTAATAACATAACACAATGTAGGTAGGTACCAGCTATATGTGTTGTATGAATAAAAACTAGATGATGTGAGTAAATACTGCATAGTATGAGTAATAACATAACACAATGTAGGTAGGTACCAGCTATATGTGTTGTATGAATAAAAACTAGATGATGTGAGTAAATACTGCATAGTATGAGTAATAACATAACACAATGTAGGTAGGTACCAGCTATATGTGTTGTATGAATAAAAACTAGATGATGTGAGTAAATACTGCATAGTATGAGTAATAACATAACACAATGTAGGTAGGTACCAGCTATATGTGTTGTATGAATAAAAACTAGATGATGTGAGTAAATACTGCATAGTATGAGTAATAACATAACACAATGTAGGTAGGTACCAGCTATATGTGTTGTATGAATAAAAACTAGATGATGTGAGTAAATACTGCATAGTATGAGTAATAACATAACACAATGTAGGTAGGTACCAGCTATATGTGTTGTATGAATAAAAACTAGATGATGTGAGTAAATACTGCATAGTATGAGTAATAACATAACACAATGTAGGTAGGTACCAGCTATATGTGTTGTATGAATAAAAACTAGATGATGTGAGTAAATACTGCATAGTATGAGTAATAACATAACACAATGTAGGTAGGTACCAGCTATATGTGTTGTATGAATAAAAACTAGATGATGTGAGTAAATACTGCATAGTATGAGTAATAACATAACACAATGTAGGTAGGTACCAGCTATATGTGTTGTATGAATAAAAACTAGATGATGTGAGTAAATACTGCATAGTATGAGTAATAACATAACACAATGTAGGTAGGTACCAGCTATATGTGTTGTATGAATAAAAACTAGATGATGTGAGTAAATACTGCATAGTATGAGTAATAACATAACACAATGTAGGTAGGTACCAGCTATATGTGTTGTATGAATAAATACTAGATGATGTGAGTAAATACTGCATAGTATGAGTAATAACATAACACAATGTAGGTAGGTACCAGCTATATGTGTTGTATGAATAAAAACTAGATGATGTGAGTAAATACTGCATAGTATGAGTAATAACATAACACAATGTAGGTAGGTACCAGCTATATGTGTTGTATGAATAAAAACTAGATGTGTTGCATATATAGTGATCTAATAGAATAGCAATTGGAGTCGTTCGACGTATCGTTGGGGTTGAAGGGAAGGCGGAGACGGTGGGGCGGATAGAGGGGAGGAAATCGGCGGTGGTGTATGGGATGGTTGAGAGTAAGGTGGGGAGGATGGGGGGGGGGGGTAAGGTAGAGTAACGTTATCTCCGGAGCGTGTGACGCGAAATGTTTTGTGTTTTAAGGGTGTTTTAATTTATTACCGACCGAAAGGGATGGGGGTTGAAATAATACGAGTATGAATTAGGATCACGGCTCCACGGATAGATGTATAGGCCCGCCCTGCCCACCACCCACCGCCGCCTAATCTCTAGGCTATCGTGACCTTTCTGATGTGAGAGCTATGTTTGTTGTATTAAAATTTACTAGGTATAACCCCGATTGTCATATTCAACAGAATGCCTGCCTTATGCCAAGGGATGAAATAGCCACTGACTTGAACAAACACCATTATTTATTAATTTAATAAAATAACTATGGAATTAATGCAACTAAACGTGTGTGTATACAAAAGCACACACAATAAAATATGTGTGTATTAATGGGTCGCCCACACACTTTTACAGAGTCAAAGTAGTCAAAGGTTATTTATGTAATTAACAATATAATAACGATGGTCATGAATATGTTGTGTTTAATATTTATATAATATAAATTAGTTTACATATTTGAAATTATTAATTTCATTTGTACGTGTACATTACATCGATTACAACAAAATTATTATATCTTATTTTATATATACATATGCTAGAATCAACATTCTATACCTATATTACTACTGGACTATATACTGATACATGGCACTAGAAACAGACATCAGCTAAGACCGCCACAACCAAGAACGACACATGCGCAGCGTCAATATAGTTTTTGGCACCAAGGCTTTATAATAAAATGATGGTGGATATTGAACAAAACATATCGCATGATGGGAAAAATTTCAAAGACCTCGTTGGCTGAAGCAGATTGGAAGAGAAGGATCTGCCTCGATACCGGAACTCGATTTTTTGAAATAGAGGTTTTAGAGTTTTTCATCCTGGTTGTCGATGTTCTAAGTGAATGGAATATGTAAAAAAAAAAAAACAAATCAAATGATCGCACAGTAGCCATAGCAATTCTAAACTAGTACTGCCTCAGAACAGACTATGTCTAGCGAGGCAGTAAAATTTCCAAATGTGTGGAAAAAAAAATAATAATTGTAAAATTGTAATTAGTTCCTAAACTAAATTGTATTTTGTTCCTTTGTAATATTTATACTGATGGAAATATACTATTCATTCATTCATTCATTCATGTATTCATTAATAAATAACTGGATAGGAAACTTTTAAGTCAACATCAGAGCTTCGATGTATTGTATAACCCATATTTTTTTTCAACTCGTTCATATCGTTTATACGTAATAAAATTCCTTACATAAGTTTTGAAATTGTGCATCTTGATTCTTCAATTTATTTTACTTATTCAATATATTATGATTTTATTGTGTATTTATATCATCTGACTTAATTTATTGTTTAATTAATTTGTTATTATGTCCTCTAGCAATTTAGTTGCGTTAATCTTATTTGTTGATTCTTTTTTATACCAAGCATTAAGTATGTAATATTTCACGAGTAAATTCGTAATCGGAATACATTTATATTTTAAGAATTATGTGCAAAATGTTGTGTAATACCTATATTCTGTGAATTTACCGACAAATAAAATATAAAATAGATTAATTAAGGTTGAAAAACGTTGACACAAGGTTGAAAAACGTTGAAAAACGTTGTAAGTAATGCATACGTGAAAGGACATATTAAAGTTAAACTAGGACAAACAAGGCTTCAAGCAAAGAAATATTCTGTTTGTTCAGGAAATGGAAAAATGTAGGGAATAATATTAATATGTGCAACAAAAATATTGATTATAATACAAATCCTATATAAATTCTTAAATCATTGCATTTATATAATATAATGTAAGATACTTAGTATATCATGATGACTCTGGCTGCGTTGTTTCAACAAAAGTATCGTTTATAGTAAAGTTAAAATACTTTAGTTTCATAAAATTGTTCAAAATTGAGTCGTTTGACGGCATTAGATTTCAATGAAGAAAACAAAGGTATTGAACAATTTTTTTTAACCATACTTTTATATTGATCTTTGTTTGAGAAACACAGCCTAATTCACCTTTCTAATCAGTATAACATAATTTAGTTTGTATAGTTTAGTTACTTGTTAAAATGTAAATGCAGCCTAAATGTCTCCTTCTCCTGTGAAATAGTATAATCATATGTACACTACTAGTCCTAGAACAGGTATACCTAGTTGGGCAGCAGTTATCTATTTTTTATGACGCATATGTATATAAATGGTGTGATAAAGAATAAATAAATAAAAATAATACGCATATTATTAATTAAAAATAAATAATTTAAATCAAATATTTCAAATTATATTTTTATGTTTGTAATTTATTTATTTGTTCATTGATTGATTTAAGTATTTGTTTATTAATTGAATAATTGATTTCTATTTTATTATTTAAATTTGAAAATAATTAAAAATTGGTAATATCGAGAGTCTTCACTGGTCCATATGCTAGTAACTCCTTTGTGCTTATACATTGTAGATATGACTGTATGTACTCGATAAAATAAAATAAAAAAAATAAAAATATAGTTTGACTGATTCAACCATAAAACAACACCAATTAACTACTATCACTTAGCACACATTCTTCTCGATAATATCTTAAAACACAACAATTTCGTTTTTTAACTTGGGAATACTAATTGTGGTATTTATGGTGTGGAGCTCCATTATACCTACTAGGTATTATTAAATCAACTTTATTAAATTAACTATTACGTAAAAATACCTTCATAGACGTAATTTTCCAACCTCAGCTATACCTAGTAAAACGATTTCGTCTTATATCAGTTACAAATTATTAGTTAAATATTCTTACTCAATTTGTATTAATCAACTTGAGTAATAAACAACAATTAAGTTATAATTAATTTTTGTTGATTTAATTAAACAGTGGTTGTTTAATATTCATACTGATCCGATTGTTATTTCTTTGCTAAAGGAACCGAAGGCGTCATAGCGTTCACAAAAGATATCATTCGAGACAGGTTATATCAATATTTTAACGTCAAATATGGCGGGGATGGTGAATTTATGAAACGATTTATTAATATTCATTAAGAAGTAATGAATATATTGTATGCAAATTCACCTGTACTTGTTAATGCATTCAGTTGAAAATAGAGGTGTCATAAAATGATGCAATTCATTTGAATCCTTAAAATATTTTGAGTGGGGTTGCCAGGAGTCATGCATTGGGACATATCTTATATGCGAGTCGTTTGATAAAATTAGGCTGAGTTTCTACAATTTCATTTATTTATTTTACTAATTAATATCGAAACGACGCGGTAATATTAATTGCGTTTTGTTAATATGGGGTGCAAGTCTGGTCAACCGTCGATATCAAAACCATATATGTTTACCAATATCATGGATATAATTATCTTATGGAGTACTGTAATATGTTAGGATTTTATAGAACTCCATATGATAATTATATCCATGATATGGGTAATCATGAGGGTTTAGATTTCGATGGTTGACCAGACTTGCCACCCTGGTTTATGAATAATTTTTATTTTATTTTGTATCGATTTTCAGCCAACTAACATGTCGCTTTGTCAAATATTTATTTAACACGCACATAATAACAAGTTGTCACATTCTATAAAGTCTCACATATCCAGTCTGAAAACACAATTAAAAACTGTATCTCCACCGGGAATCGAACCCGAGACTTCGCCCAGGAGTCAGATATCTAATTAACTGAGTCACGAAGGCCTACGAGATCTGATAGTGTAATAAAATTGCTGGTACCTATACTGTTTTTTACGGAACAAGTAGGAATGAATGTTATTATTTTTATTTCTCACTAGCTTTTATGTCCCGCCGTTGGCCAAGAATGTAAAATTGTGAAAGAAAAAGCAATCGTTTTTATAATATTGTCACCCAATTATTTTGCAATATCAGACTATGAAAAGTGGTTTGAAATTTGATTGAGTTTAAGTATTGTAAAATGTTCAAGTGATGGCCACAACCCATTCTTTTTTATATATTGCTATAAAGTGTGAATGAAGTATAATATTTATACAATTTCTGCTCGCATGGACTATGCGTAATGGTTTTAAATATGACTGTTTATCAACGTTGTAAAGAGATTGGTTTGGCCACAACCCCCATTTTTAAATATTATCATCGAAAACAAATTGTAATGTGTACCTATTTTCCCAATTTGATGTTGGGATGTGGTTAAAATTTGATTAAACAAACGTAGGTACTGAAAAGATCTAGTATTGGTCACATCCCATTCGTTTTTATATTTTTTCATCAAGTGTGCATTATATTTTTGCTCAATTTGACTGAAAGTCTTCATTAACGAAGAAGAAGAGAACTTGAACTATAGTAAATAGTTTTTAATTTGAATATAAATGTTGTGAAGAGTTCAGTAATGGCCACAACCCCCATTCTTTAAATATTAGGTGTTGAAAATTATTCAAAATAGGATGATATAAATGGTTTAAATTTAATTAAACAAAAGTATTGAAAAGATTCTAGTGCAGGTTATATCGTCACATCCCATATCCCATTCATTTCATATGTATTTTCATCAAGTGTGCATATCGTTAATAATATTTCTGCACAATAGACTATTAGACTTAAAACTAACCCAAAAGACTAAATAAAAAAGAGAAAAATAAGTATAAGACTATAAGAAATAGTTTGTATAAAAAACTATTCCAATGGTCTACATAAAATAAGTAAAAATACATATACCTAATAGAAGAATTAGACTATTGGAAATAGATTGTATAAAAGCTCACCCAAAGGTCTACAAAAAAGAAGAAGAAGAATATTTAGACTATTGGAAATAGTTTGTATAAATACTGACCAAAAGGTCTACATAAAAGAAAATGAATAAGACTATTGGAAATAGTTTGTATTAAAACTCTCCCAAAAGTCTACGTACTTAAATGAAGAAGAATAATAATTAGACTAAAGGAAATAATTTTTATAAAAAAATGACCCAAATGTATACATAAAAGAAGAAGAAGATGAATTAGACAATAGGAAATAGTTTGTATAAAAACTGCCCTAAAGGTCTACATAAAATTAAGAAGAAAAAGAATTACACTCCAGGACCCGCCGCTTCAGGCCCTTCAGTACCTCCCGTCCCTTTAATCCCTCATTACGTCCCTTCCCATCAGGCCCTTCAGTACCTTCCGTCCCTTCAGGCAGTTTTATACCTCCCGTCCCTTCAGGCCCTTTAGTGCCTCCCTTCCCTTCATTACATCCCGTCCCATCAGTCGGTTAAGAAAAGTTTAAATCCAGAAACCATCCTGGAAGAACCGCGAAGAGATGAAAGAACCTTCTTTTCCCAGGATGCTCTACTTAATAGGTAAAATGACTAAATACACGAAGAAGAAGAAAAAAGTTTAAACCCAGATACATGCGAAGAGATGGAAGGACAGTTGGACCTTCTTCTCCCAGTATTCTCCAACTTCATAGGTAAAATGAGCAAAAATACACGATGAAGAAGAAGAAGAAGAAATAAGTTTAAATCCAGATACCTGCGAAGAGATGGAAGGAAAATTGGACATTCTTCTCCCAGGTTAGTCCACCTTCAAAGGTAAAATGACCAAATAGACGATGAAGAAGAAGAAGAAAAAAGTTTAAATCCAGAAACCTGCGAAGAGATGGAAGGAAAATTGGACCTTCATCTCCCAGGATAGTTCATCTTCATAGGTAAGATGACCAAGTACACGTTGAAGAAAAAGAAGAAAAAAGTTTATATGCAGAACCCGTCCTGGAAGACCTGTGAAGAGATGGAGGGACAGTCGGACCTTCTTTTCCCAGGATACTCCCCCTTCATAGGTAAAACGACCAAATACACGAAGAAGAAGAAGAATAAGAAAAAAGTTTAAATCCAAAAACCATCCTGGGCATACGCTCGACAATTCACCAAAGTTTCATTATAATCGGACAAACGGTTGATAAATAAATAAATAAAATAATTTTCCTATAGGAAATCAGTATAGGTATATTATTGTTGATTTGTAAGTAAATAGTATTAGGTAGGTACCTACCTACAACAACCTTCTAAATTAATTCGATTCCTAACAAATTTTATTTGAATATCACATTCTTTCTGTAGCCATGGAAACGATTCGAACACGTAAGTAATATCGAATGGTTCGGATACATTTTTTGAATATGTAGGTACCTACATTGGTTTGTTCGATGCCATAAAAATGAAAATTGTCAGAAAAATCAAATATTATTTACAAATTATGCAATTTTATTATGCCTATATCTTTACTAATAAATAACACATTTTTACAATATATGTCTTAAAACTTGCC